>CM056199.1:19278350-20490850 GCA_029692085.1 Gymnothorax javanicus
GGCATTTGGGGGTTTTGAAAGGAGTGTCACAGGACATGGAGTTCTGTCTGTACAGTGATTGATATGCTGATATTTTCAGATTACTTTGATTTTACCTCAGAAATGGTGACTTTAGTTTATGATGATTGATTCCAAACGCCTTCTGTCTCGACCTCCTATGCTTTGTTTTTCACTGGGATGCAGATTGGAATCACTGCCCTGTTTAATATTCAATGACTCTGGCTAATCATGTATGTAGAGTGTAGACAATATTTAGTTAGATTTGTGCTCATTCAGACCGCCTAATTATCTTTTTTTTTTTTTTTTTTTTTTTCCACGACAAACCTAGAGATAGGCCTACCTACATGAATGCTGTTTGATTCATTAAGTAGCTTTCATGGAAATGCAGTACTTGCATATGATCTCTCAAAGGTTTCACATGATGCTGTTTTTCATAAAAGATATTATATTCCTTGATGTTGAAAAGGGAGTTACAGTGCTGGGAAACAATATTTGTCTTCTTCCCAATTTCTTTTATTTTTGCTTATTTTTTGTATGTAAATGTTTCAGACAAATGCAGTGCAAGTAAACACAAAATACAGCTTTTAAATTATTATTTCATTTATTTAATGTTAAGACTAGATCACCCATGTGAAAAAAAATGGTAGCCCCCCTAACCCCAATAACTGGTTGGGTTCCTCGCTAGCAACAACTGCAGTTAAACATTTGAAATAACTGATAATGAGTCTTTTACTTCACCGTGGAGGACTTTTGGCCCACTCCTCTTCAAAGAGCTGTTTCAATTCAGCCAAACTGGAGGATTTTCAAGCATGAACTGCTTGTTTAAGGTCATGCCACAGAATCTCAATTGGATTCAAGTCAGAACTCTGACTTGACCTCTTCAAACACTTCATTTTGTTTCTTTTGAGCCATTAAGAGGTGGACTTGCTTGTGTGGTTTGGATCATAACCCAACTGTGCTTGAGCTTGAGGTCACAAACTGATGGCTGGACATTGTCCTTCAGGATTCTCTGATAGAAAGCAGAATGCATGGTTTCATCAATTATGGCAAGTTTCCCAGGACCTGAAGCAGCAAAGCAGTCCCAAAGGATCACATGACAACAACCATGATTTGACTGTTGGGATGATGTTCTTACTGTGGAGTGCTGTGTTAGCTTTATGCCAGGTATAATGGGGCCTGTTTCTTTCAGAAAGTTCTATTTCTTCTTATCATTACACAGAGTATTATCTCAAAAGTCTTGGGGGGTCATCAATTTTTTTTTTTTTTTTTTTGGCAACTGTGAGACAAGCGTTTGTGCCCTTTTTGATCAGCAGTGGTATTGCCTTGTAGCTCTCCCATGGATGCCATTTTCACTTACTTATTGTGGAATCATGAACACTGACCTTAATGAAGGCAAGTGAGACCTGTGGTTCTTTAGATGTTATTCTGGGTTATTTTTTGACCTCATGGATGAGTCGTCATTGCAGTCTTGGTAGAATCTTTGCAGGCTGGCCACTCCCGGGAAGGTTCACCACTCTTCCAAGTTTTCTCCATTTGTAGATAATGGCTATCGTTGGACTTTGCTGGAATCTCAGAGCCTTAAAAATGGCTTTATAACCTTTTCCAGACTGATAGATGTCAACAACTTAAATTCTCATGTATTTCTTGAACTTCTTTAGATGGCAACACCATGGGCTGCTTTTTGTCCACTTCAGGTTGCTAGACAGGCTCTATTAAAGGGTTGTTAAGATTCAACAAGGCTGGCAGTAATTATGCCTGGGTGCATCTTGTGAAATTGAACCCAATTATCAATTAACTTTGTTATTCAGTAACCAGGGGAACTAGCACTTTTTTCACATATAGCCAGGTTGGGTTGCATAGCCTTATTCCTTCAATAAATGAAATTATTATTTAAAAAATGCATTTTATGGTTACTTGAGTTATCTTATTTTAATATTAGAAGTAGTTTGATGATCCGAAACATTTAAGATAAATAGAAGAAAACAGCAAGAGGGCAAATACTTCTTCACAGCTCTGTATGCGAATTCTTAGCAAAAAAAAACAAGACTAGGTGCACCTAGTATATGTTTGGGCCACCTCTTCCCCGCCGGCCGACCAATCGCTGAACTTCTTCCCCACCGGCCAGCCAATCGTTGAACTTGATCACTCAGTCAGTCAGTCAGTCAGTCACTCACTCACGCAGTAACTCAGACAGCGACATTCACATTTATAAGGGCCGGGCCACTGCTCGGCCCGGCCCAAAAATAATAATAACAATTAGCTGTTTGCTACCTGTCATTCATTCTCTCTTCTCTGAATAACAGGCTGTTTTGAGCTTGGAGTGGGACTCCCCTTTATGATAATGATCTCTGCTCTGATTGGCCGGCTACTGGCCCCTTACTATGCACACCATTTGATTGGGACTAATACATCATATCCTCTGTCAAAGTAGCCACAGTCTAAATATACATATTTAATAATTGATTTAGTTGTAAACTACACAGTGAGTATGAGTGTGTGCAGGCTGAGAATTACATACACAGCGATGCGTGCTGTGCAGCTGCCATACTGGTCAAGCAATGAGCAGGTAAGGAGAGAGGGAGGGAGAGAGAAAGAGGGAGGGAGAGGGAGAGAGTGAGGGGGTGAAGGAGACGAAGAGAGAGGGAGAGTGGGAAGGAGAAAAGAGAGGGAGAGAGCGAGGGAGAGGGTTGCTGAGGTTAAGCTATAGCTACTCAGATCAATTTCTCAGCACTCTGAGGGCGTGCTCAAAGCAAGCTTGATTGACATGTACTCTTCAGGTCACGCCACTCAAATATTCTCTTGTTGCTGCTAACAAGGCAAGATGGCACAAACAAGCAGAATCAGTGCGGTGTGGCCATACCTGCTTGAGCCCTCGACTGATGGAAATGGGTCGGTACTCACCGGTATTTGAGTACCGACTCTTCTTATTTATGTCTACATGAGAACCTTTACTTTGTATTGAGTACCGCCATCTCTGAGTGAGTGTAGGTAGGCCCCTCTAAACACCTGCAAAACTGCGTATCTGTGACTCGATAAGTGTCTGAGGCTCTGACAATTTGTTTTTCACCATTGCATAGAAAGAAAAATAACTTTCCTGCTATGAAGCTAGATTTTAGCTAGTCCCCCAGCTCAAAAGTGGCATTCAACAGTATGAAAATGGAGAGGCAAGTCATAGCAATTTTGAGCCGCAGGGCTTTATTTTAGCTGCTCTGTACAATGTAAATTTAGCATTATCGATTATCTGCATAAATAAATAACATATGCTCCCTGTTACAGAGTACATGTAGCAAAACTAAGAAGCTGAGGAATAAACCTTGAATAGCCAAGTAGAAAGTTAGACTTCAAATTAAAGGAGCTATGTCACGATTACTGCTCATGCTCACAACTGTCAACGAAGTTAATCCGCTCAACTGCTAGTCAAAATCAAGAAGGTATTTTTTTCTTCTTCTTCTGTCATAATTTGTGATGGCAACCAGCTTACATTCTTTGTATCCCTTCGCTAAAGCTTAAAATAGCACTTTGAATCCTCGAATTTCCATTGAAAGCTCCTTAATATAAAAACCATCATGCCGGAGTAACTAAAATACAAAATACAATGCAAAATGAAGATTGATTGGCAAGGATGGAATCAGATTATGACTTGCAGTCAAGCAGATTCACTTTCTTGGGAAATAAGTTCTGTGCATGCGCAGTAATTGTGACCCAGCCCCTTTAAATTAATTTAATTTTGAAATGAGGTAAAGTTAGCTCCTAAGCTTATGCGTTCAGGCTCTTGGCTTGGACCAACAGTGCTTTCTAATATTAGGAGAGGGAGACATTGAATTGGAGGGAGAGAAGAAACTGCTCCATCCACCAAATGAAGCGCTTGGCAAAACCAAAAGCTTTTGCCTGGCATGAGAGTTGCGTGCTAGCTAGCTAGCTAGCTGACGAATAAGCTGAGACACAACGAGGATCAAAAAGTGCAATTTAATTACTTCATTTAGAGAGGGTGACAGCCAGCACTCTCCCAAATTCTGATTGGCTGGATACCGCAGGATATTTCCAGCATCAGCAATCTCCTGGAAAGCCCGGCTAACTTTACACCAGCTGTATAGAATAGACAATAAGGACTAACAGGTAGTTTAAAGATCGGAGAAAATTTGAGTTATCATATTTAGCACATCAGTTTTATGTGCACACTTAACCAGCAAGTACATATTAATAAGGAAATCACAGAGTTGCCTTTCCAGGGGCTTTAAGAATGACTATTAATATCATCTCATAAGGTCACAAAACTACTTTTCACTAGCCAAGGATCGCACTATCAAACCATGAACTGAATGCAAAATATGCATATTTATTAAGTGGCATGATTTCAGCTCAATGATTGCAGTTTCTGAAAGAAAAGTACTGGACAGCAGCACAAAGCGTCCATGGTCTTTTTAGGTCATGCAGCTACACATTATACTTGATATGAAACAATCACTTGATTAGAAGCATAATACAGTTTGATTTGATTACTGTCAATTACAGCAACATGATGACAGAAATGTCTATAATCGTGCTTCGATGTACAACCACAGTACCACAAGAACTGCGACTCTGTTAAAAAAAAAAAAAAAACACCAGTAATTTGCAAATCCTTTTACCCTGAATTCAGTTGAAAAAACTGCAAAGACAAAATAATTGCTTTCTTAATCTCATCAACTTCATTGTCTTTTTTAATAGCTATTTTGAAATGTGATGTCAGCAACATTTCCTAATGAAGATGGGACAGATGTATGTGCAACATCACCGCTCATTTTATTAGCACTCATTATGGTTGCTTTAGAACTGAGAATGCAAATTATTCCCCTTCTTGCCTGATATAGGACTTCAGTTGGTTAATTGTCACAAGCCTTTGTTGTCTTTGAAGGTTCATAATCTGCCAAACGTTTCCAATCCGAGCCGTGGGCCCGTCAGTGTAGTACCTGCACTCTGTAACTATGAAGCCATGTTGTTGTTACTCAGGAAGTATGGCTTGGGGCTGACCTGCTGGACCAAGTAGAGCCGTTCCTGAAAAAGATGGCGCCTGGAAGGCAGTATTCCCAAATATACATGTAAATCTCTGCATCAATTGTGCCTACACACATGTGCTAGCTGCATATGCTGAGAGCATTAATGCAGCCCCAGACCATGACAGATGCTGGCTTTTGAAGACATTTCTGATAGCAGTTGGGATGGTCTGTCTTCACTTCGAACCTGAAAACATGATGTCCATTATTGCCAAAAACAATTTGAAAGATTGACTTGTCAGACCACAAAACTCCTTTCCACTTCCCGGTGAGTCCATTTCAGATGAGCTTGAGTGCAGAGAAGTCTGCGGTGTTTCTGGATGGTGTTGATATATGGCTTCCTCCTTGTGTAGTAGAACTTTAGCTTGCATTGCACAATGCCACGATGAACTATGCTCTCTGACAAAGGTTCTTGGAGGTATTTATGAGTCCATGTGGTTATATATCCATTGCAGAAGCATCTACTGTAGGTTCTTTATGCAGTGGCGTCTAAAGGTTCAAAGATCACATGCATATAATATTGATTTTTCTTATGTGGCGATCTGTGTGATTTGTCAAGATTCTCTGAAACTTTTCTCAATATTATGAACTGTCGATGGTGAGATCCCTAGAATCTGTGCAATCGCACATTGAGAAACTCAGTTCTTACACTGTTTGACTATTTTTTCCCAGTGCTTTTGGAAATGTCACTAACTTTGAACCATCTTGTGGGTAAAAGACCATGGCTTTTCTGACTGCTTTGTTATACTCGATGTGGAGATGTGCTAGTGCAGTGGTTAAGTAGGCTTGACTTGGGATCAAGAGGTCCTGAGTTCGAGTCCTTGCCACGGCCTTCGCAGTGTGTTCTTGGCCAAAACACTTCACTCGCACAGTGCCTCACTCCACCCAGGTGTATAAATGGGTAACATCAAATTATCAGAGTAACCTGACCCAGAGCTGGGGGAGTACCTGCAATGGGCTGGCATCCCATCCAGGGGGAGTAGTAATACTCCTAGTCGCCTCATGCCACGGAAAGCGGGGTTAAGCAACCAGCTTGATGGGCCACTAGGCTCGGAACAGACTTACTTTTATACCCAATCATAATTGCCTCGCCTATTTACCTGTTTACCTGTAGAATTTTTACACAAGGGTTTTTTCTGATTTCACAACTTTTCTTGTCTTTCCACTCCTCTTTCCATTTTCCAATGGTGTTAGAACACGCTGCAGGTATTTCATTTCATAGAAAATTTGTTAAAGTTATATAGTTGATAAGATGGCAATTTAAAATATTTTTTCTTGATGGTGTTTTCAACTGAAGCTAACGGTGTGTGTGTGTGTGTGTGTGTGTGTGTGTGTGTGTGCGCGCGTGTGTGTGCGCATATAATACATGCTGAAGTTAATGGGTTGTGTGTATAATACAGGCTGAAGCTAATGCTGTGTGTGTGTATAATACAGGCTGAAACCCATTATGTGCGTGTGTGTGTGTGTAGTGCAGTAGTGCATTGTATCTGGACTGAAATGGGCAGTGTGTTTAAGCAGTGTGTGTGTGTGTGTGTGTGTGTGTGGGTGTGAGTGCATGGAAAGTAGTGTTCTGAATTTGTACTGCTCTGGGCAGAGTGTTGGTATTGTGTGTGTGTGTGTGTGTGTGTGCGTGTGTGTGTGCTTTTGTGTAATTCAGGATGCTCCTTACTTGTACTGTGCTGGGCAGTGTGTATCTACAGTGTGTATAGTACAGTAATGCTCTGTGTCTGTGCTACAGGTTGGCAGGAGGTGCTGTGATGGTTTGGGATGTGTTTGTACTGTGCTGGGCAGTGTTTATATATGGTGTGCGTATCGTACAGTAACATGCTGTGTCTGTGCTGCAGGTTGGCAGTGGGTGATGTGATGGATTGGGGTGTGTCAGTACTGCACTGTGCAGTGTGTATATATAGTGTGTGTATCGTACAGTAATGCTCTGTGTCTGTGCTGCAGGTTGGCAGTAGGTGATGTGATGGATCGGGGTGTGTCTGTACTGCACTGAGCAGTGTGTATATATAGTGTGTGTATCATACAGTAATGCTCTGTGTCTGTGCTGCAGGTTGGCATTAGGTGATGTGATGGATCGGGGTGTGTCAATATTGCGCTGAGCAGTGTGTATATATAGTATGTGTATCGTACATTAATGCTCTGTGTCTGTGCTGCAGATTGGCAGTAGGTGATGTGATGGATTGGGGTGTGTCAGTACTGCGCTGAGCAGTGTGTATATATAGTGTGTGTATCGTACATTAATGCTCTGTGTCTGTGCTGCAGGTTGGCAGTAGGTGATGTGATGGATCGGGGTGTGTCTGTACTGCACTGAGCAGTGTGTATATATAGTGTGTGTATTGTACAGTAATGCTCTGTGTCTGTGCTGCAGGGTGGCATTAGGTGATGTGATGGATCGGGGTGTGTCAGTACTGCGCTGAGCAGTGTGTATATATAGTGTGTGTATCATACATTAATGCTCTGTGTCTGTGCTGCAGATTGGCAGTAGGTGATGTAATGGATTGGGGTGTGTCAGTACTGCGCTGGGCAGTGTGTATATATAATGTGTGTATCGTACATTAATGCTCTGTGTCTGTGCTGCAGGTTGGCAGTGGGTGATGTGATGGATCGGGGATGTGTCAGTACTGCGCTGAGCAGTGTGTATATATAGTGTGTGTATCGTACAGTAATGCTCTGTGTCTGTGCTGCAGGTTGGCAGTGGGTGATGTGATGGATCGGGGATGTGTCAGTACTGCGCTGAGCAGTGTGTATATATATATAGTGTGTGTATCGTACATTAATGCTCTGTGTCTGTGCTGCAGGTTGGCAGTAGGTGATGTGATGGATCGGGGTGTGTCAGTATTGCGCTGGACGCTGCTCTTGCTCGGATGTCTCGCTGGCCGCGCTCTGGGTGCAGTTCTGTATCGGCTCCAGGAGGAGCAGCCGCCCAGCACTCTGATTGGCAGTCTGGCCGCAGACCAGGGCCTCCCGGACTCCGGACACCTGTACAAGCTGGAGGTGGGTGCCCCCTACCTGCGGGTGGACGGCAAAACAGGCGAAATCTTCACCACCGAGACGCCAATCGACAGGGAGAGCCTGCGAGACTGTCTGAGCCTACGGAAAGCTGAACCCTGCTTTCTGGAGTTCGAGGTGTCGATCACCGACCTGAACCAGAACCAGAGCCCGCGACTCATCGAGGGCCGCATCGAGGTGCTGGACATGAACGACAACACGCCGCAGTTTCCTTCGCCCATACTGACCCTGTCCATCCCAGAGAACACCCACAGTGGGTCGCTGTTCCCCATCCCGCTGGCCACTGACCGCGACTCCGACAGGAACGGAGTGGCTGATTACTCTCTGAGCACGGGTCCAGAAGCGGCGGCGCTGTTCGGCCTGCAGGTGGCGGAGGACCGCGGGGAGAAGCTGCCGCAGCTGGTGGTTCTGGGCAGCCTGGACCGTGAGCAGAAGGACTCGTACGACCTCAGCATTAAAGTGGTGGATGGTGGCACTCCTCCTCGTTACAGCAGCGCTCTCCTAAGGGTCCTCATCACCGACACCAACGACAACGCGCCTCACTTCGAGCAGCCCATGTACGAGGCGGAGATGTTCGAGAACAGCCCGGTCGGGCATTCTGTTCTTCAGGTGAGGTATCTACACCAGTCAGTACTCGGCCGTAACAATGTCAGTCATGTTTGCATCATCAATGTGGGACAATACTCTGCCATAGCATTTGAAGTAAAATGTTACAGTGAGAAGTCAATCCCATGTAACTAATACATTTCTTTCTTTGGTAATGAAATGTAATTTGTTCCAAATCAGTCCATTCTCTATTTGTATGGCTGTTGGGCTATATGCCAGCAGGGCTGTTTCTATTGAGTTGGCACTGTAGGCCTGTAGGGCTGTGATTGTTGGTCTGTGGGGCTGTTACTGCAGGGCTGTTACCGTAGCGCTGCTGGACTGTTCTTGTAGTTCTGTTACTGTTGGGCTCCTATTGTAGAGCCATAGGGCTGTTACTGTCAGTCTGTAGGCCTGTAGATGCTGGTCTGTTACTGTTGGGCTACAGGCCTGTTACTGTCAGGCTGAAGGGCCATTACTGTTGTGGTGTTACCGTAAGGTTTGTGCTGTTGAGCTGAGGGGAGATTACTGCAGGGCTGTCACTATAGGATTGTGACTGTAGGGTTGTAACTGTTGGCCTGTAGTGCTGTTACTTTTAAGCTGACGGGCTGTTGGATTGTCACTGTAGGGCTGGGGCTGATTGTTGGGCTGTGGGGTTGTTACTATATGGTCGCAATGTCGTTACTGTAGGACTGTTGGGCTATTACTGTTGAGCTGAAGGGCTGCTGCAGTTTATCTATTGGGCTGTAACTGGGGGGTTTTTACCGCAGGGCTATAGGGCTGTTAATAAAGAGCTTGAGGGCCGTTAGTGTGGTGCTGTTACTGCAGGTATGTTCTGTTCAGCTGCATTGCAGTTGCTGTAATGCTGTATGGCTATTACTTTGGGGCTGTAACTGTCAGGTTTTTAGGTTGCTATGTGCAGCTGTAGGCCTGTTACAAAAGGACTGTTACTTTAGGGCTGTAGGGCTGTTACTTTCGAGCTTGCCGGCTGTTGCAGTCGGGTTTGGGAGCTGTTTAGTTTGCAGGTCACAGTGATTGTATCAGTGCAGTGCTGCAATGGTCTCATGTCATTAGCACCCTGACTGAAAAAGCACTAAAATACTGTTAAGAAATAAATCATATTATTGAGAGAAACTCAAAGTGTGGAAAATACCCAGTGAGACAAAGACCCAAAGCAGATGTCAAAGCCCACACAGAATGGGTTCAGGACAACATGTTAATATTCTGCCAACAGACCTCAGTCCAGTCATAAACCTTTAGGCTGAACTGAACGGGCAGTTAATTAGGAAAATGACTGACCTGGAAAGGATCTGCATAAAAGGAATGGCATAAAATATGTGCCGTAACCTCATCAAACAGTTCAGGACAAGCGTATTTGTGGTTATCCATTTCAGAAGTGGTTGCACCAGATGCTGAACGAGGGGTGACATTAATTGTGAAACTTTTGATTTGGAGGAAATTTGATTTGATTGTTGATTAAATGAATAAATAATTTTGGATGTTTCCCATTGAAACATTAATCAAGTACAATATTCATCAAATGTCGGCATTTTGAGTTCATCTCTGGATTGTTGTTCTTCATTTTTCATATTATTTTAGTGCATTTCCAATCAGAGGTAACGATTCTGGAGCCCACTGTTGGTAGCTCTGCTGCGTACTGAATGCACTGTGACTGTACAGGTTTATTCCTGTATGTGACTGTACTGTGTGCTGAATGCACTGTGACTGTACAGGTTTATTCCTGTATGTGACTGTACTGTGTGCTGAATGCACTGTGACTGTACAGGTTTATTCCTGTATGTGACTGTGCTGTGTGCTGAATGCACTGTGACTGTACAGGTTTATTCCTGTATGTGACTGTACTGTGTGCTGAATGCACTGTGACTGTACAGGTTTATTCCTGTATGTGACTGTGCCGTATGCTGAATGCACTGTGACTGTACAGGTTTATTCCTGTATGTGACTGTACTGTGTGCTGAATGCACTGTGACTGTACAGGTTTATTCCTGTATGTGACTGTACTGTGTGCTGAATGCACTGTGACTGTACAGGTTTATTCCTGTATGTGACTGTACTATGTCCTGAATGCACTGTGACTGTACAGGTTTATTCCTGTATGTGACTTTGCTTGTCTGAATGCACTGTGACTGTACAGGTTTATTCCTGTATGTGACTGTACTATGTCCTGAATGCACTGTGACTGTACAGGTTTATTCCTGTATGTGACTGTGCTGCGTACTGAATGCACTGTGACTGTACAGGTTTATTCCTGTATGTGACTGTGTTGCGTACTGAATGCACTGTGACTGTACAGGTTTATTCCTGTATGTGACTGTGCTGTGTGCTGAATGCACTGTGACTGTACAGGTTTATTCCTGTATGTGACTGTGCTTGTCCAGATTGCACTGTGACTGTACAGGTTTATTCCTGTATGTGACTGTGCTTGTCCTGATTGCACTGTGACTGTACAGGTTTATTCCAGTATGTGACTGTGCTGTGTGCTGAATGCACTGTGACTGTACAGGTTTATTCCTGTATGTGACTGTGCTATGTCCTGATTGCACTGTGACTGTACAGTTTTATTCCTGTATGTGACTGTGCTTGTCCTGATTGCACTGTGACTGTACAGTTTTATTCCAGTATGTGACTGTGCTGTGTGCTGAATGCACTGTGACAGATTTACATGTTTATTCTTGTATGTGACTGTACAGGTTTATTCCTGTATTGCACTGTGACTGTGACAAATTTATTCCTGTATGTGACTGTGCTGTGTGCTGAATGCACTGTGACTGTACAGGTTTATTCCAGTATGTGACTGTGCTGTGTGCTGAATGCACTGTATCTGTACAGGTTTATTCCTGTATGTGACTGTGCTATGTCCTGAATGCACTGTATCTGTACAGATTTATTCCTGTATGTGACTGTGCTGTTTGCTGAATGCACTGTAGCTGTACAGATTTATTCCTGTATGTGACTGTGCTGTGTGCTGAATGCAGTGTGACTGTACAGGTTTATTCCTGTATGTGACTGTACTGCGTGCTGATTGCACTGTGACTGTACAGGTTTATTCCTGTACGTGACTGTGCTGTATGCTGAATGCACTGTATCTGTTCTGGTTTATTCCTGTATGTGACCGTACTGTGTGCTGAATGCACTGTGACTGTACAGGTTTATTCCTGTATGTGACTGTGCTGTATGCTGAATGCACTGTATCTGTTCTGGTTTATTCCTGTATGTGACTGTACTGTGTGCTGAATGCACTGTGACTGTACAGGTTTATTCCTCTATGTGACTGTGGTGTGTGCTGAATGCACTGCATTTGTACAGGTTTATTCCAGTATGTGACTGTGCTGTGTGCTGAATGCACTGTGACTGTACAGGTTTATTCCTGTATGTGACTGTGCTGTACTGTATGCTGATTGCACTGTGACTGTAGAGGTTTATTCCTCTATGTGACTGTGGTGTGTGCTGAATGCACTGTATTTGTGCAGGTTTATTCCTGTATGTGACTGTGCTGTGTGCTGAATGCACTGTGACTGTGCAGGTTTATTCCTGTATGTGACTGTACTGTGTGCTGAATGCACTGTGACTGTACAGGTTTATTCCTCTATGTGACTGTGGTGTGTGCTGAATGCACTGTATTTGTACAGGTTTATTCCAGTATGTGACTGTGCTGTGTGCTGAATGCACTGTGACTGTACAGGTTTATTCTTGTATGTGACTGTGCTTGTCCGGATTGCACTGTGACTGTACAGGTTTATTCCTCTATGTGACTGTGGTGTGTGCTGAATGCACTGTATTTGTGCAGGTTTATTCCTGTATGTGACTGTGCTGTGTGCTGAATGCACTGTGACTGTGCAGGTTTATTACTGTATGTGAATGTACTGTGTGCTGAATGCGCTGTATCTGTGCAGGTTTATTCCTGTATGTGACTGTGCTGTGTGTTGAATACACTGTGACTGTACAGGTTTATTGCTGTTTGTGACTGTGCGGTGCGCTGAATGTACTGTGACTGTGCAGGTTTATTACTGTATGTGACTGTACTGTGTGCTGAATGCGCTGTATCTGTGCAGGTTTATTCCTGTATGTGACTGTGCTGTGTGTTGAATACACTGTGACTGTACAGGTTTATTGCTGTTTGTGACTGTGCGGTGCGCTGAATGTACTGTGACTGTACAGGTTTATTACTGTATGTGACTGTACTGTGTGCTGAATGCACTATGACTGTACAGGTTTATTCCTGTATGGGACTGTGCTGTATGCTGAATACACTGTGACTCCACATGTGTATTCCTGTTTGTGACTGTGCTATGTACTGAATGCATTGTGACTGTACAAGTTTTTTCCTGTATGTGACTGTGCAGTGTGCTGAATATCTTTATCCTTGCAGGTTTATTCACACCATTCAGCCCACCTAGGCTTGCCATTTTCCTTTCGTTGAAGTGAACCTAACACTTCAGATACTCGATGACTAAATGGTATCTTGCACTAAATCATGCCTGGTCTTGAAAACTCCCAGAGTTTCTGCCTCTACAATATGGCCAGGCAAGCTGTTCCACACTGAGATTACTCTCTGCGTGAAAAAATATTTCGTAATCCTTTAAATGCAAGTCACAGCTACAGCTGCAATAACAGTAATCATAATGGCTGCTGATCGCAGCTATTGCCGCGAGGAAGTGTCCAGCCACAACTGTGAGTCACGGCAAAAGATGTTTTGAGGGGTAGGTGTGTTTCACTGTACCAATCAGATTATAGTATTTACGCAGCCACGTTGGTGATTGGTTGCTAGGGGCCCTGGAGTGTGCATTGTAACAATTTCTTTGAACTCATAGTCATCCTATGAATGATTCATTAAAATATTCTTGTTTCGTGGATTTTGACCAAGCGTTGTTTCAAAATGCCGGCATTTGATAACTTATCAAGTGATGGTAGTGAGTTCAATGATGAACACGCTTAATATCTAGATACGTTGTTTGCTGAAAGTGATAGTGAAAATGAGGCTGACTTTCTTGGCTTTGAAGAGCAAGAAATTCTGATCTGATCGATTCAGGGCTGAAATGTCCCATGAGGGAAATATTTTGAGCAGTGTGTTGGTATGATATAAAAAATAATTCAGCACTTAAAGGGTTAATCTCAGTGCTAAATTTACCCTTGCCCAGCTTCGATTTGTGTTACCGAGTTTTTGGCCTGAGTCATCCTGCATAGTTAACTTCGTTAACCCATTTAACCTTTTTAAAGACCTTAATCAGGTCACCCCAAAGTCTCTTTTTCCTAAAACTGAAGAGATCAAGAACTGCTTGTCCTCATTGCTTTCATCTCTTATACCAGAAATTAACTTTGTGGCTCTTCTTTGAACTTTTTCTAAAGGTTCTATATCTTTCTTGAAGCATGGTCCCCAGAACTGTACACAATACTTTAAGTGTGGTCTGACCAATGTGTTGCGCAAGAGAAGTATAACCTCCTTGGATTTATACTCAATTCTTTTGGCTATGTACTGTAAATCTAAGGAAGTTATACTTCTCTTTCTATTTATTATACCCCCAACCCAAAAGGATGTGGATATATAGTAATACCTGGGATTCTGTCCATCTGTCCATCCTTAGATAGACATTTTTGTCTGGCAAAATATCTCAAAAATTTTGCCTTGGATTGTTTTCAAATTTTGCACACACAATCTAGGTTAATGGGAGAGATGCAGTGCCAGGTTTAATAGAAATTCAATACTGAGTTTTAAAAATATATATATAGTTTATATACTTATATTTGAAAATAAGTTTTAGCACATTTCATTCTCCATATTCATCTCTGTTCTTTGTAATCTCATGTCCAGTGGCAGCTGGCCAATAGAGGGTGATTGATGAACTCCCTTCTTGAACAAAAGAGAGATAATAAAAAGAGAGATAATAAGTAATTGATTTTTATATATCTGTGTGCTTTAAATATGAACTCAGCAGTATGAGTAATATATGATAAGCATATATTTTGCAAAGATGATTTTCTATTTCCTGCACCTCTGCATATCTCAACAGTCGAGGGGCAATTGAGAAATCGCCCACTGGAGGAGGGTTTGTGCAGCAGATTAGCCAATTGTTGACTCAAGATAGGAACGAATGATACATATTTAGCCTATCCGTGTCCTCATATCTGATCGGGAAAGGGTGATTGTTTTATCGCCCTGAGCAGAATTGAGCGAGCCATAAGCCCCGGCTAAGGTGGTTTTAACAACACTGTAATGACAAATGTAATCACTGCTCCCCCTCAGACCCAACTTAAATATTAACTCCATAAAATCTCTCTGCCAAGATTCATTATAGAGGATAACTTTGGCGAAGAAACTAGCTAACTACTGGTCAAAGAGCTGGGCCCAGATCCACTTGACCACGCAAACAGATAGCGGGCTAGCGAAAAGGGAAGCAATGCTTTGGAGGCTTCTCTCACTGCTTGTGTATAATTAAGGCCTGGCTAGCTGGATGCACACATAGTAACGCTAAGGCTTAATTTTGCTTTCTGAGCTTTTTATGACATCAGGGACCGATTCAACTCAGACAATTACAGCGGTGAGGGATGTGAAGCTCTGCCCAGAGAAAGTATGGAAAAACGAGAACACCTGGGCACAGATGAACAATTCTATGAAGCTTGATATATTAGCTAGTAAGCAAAGCAGAGTAAACATTGCTACTCAGCTGGATGAATAGCCACATTATTCCGCTGAGGAAAAACCCTTGGAGGTAGTCTAAAACAGGCAAATTTTATCCAAAATAATCATTTTTGTGGAATTCTGTGGGGCTTTTAAGCTGGCCTTGGAAGACTGACGCCTCAAACAACCAACTGCATTTTCAGGGGTTGGTGGATCGTTTCCTTGCTGGATAGTGGCGGAGGAGCACCTTATAATGGACACTATTTTAAAAGCTCATCAAGAATGGTCATGGTGCAAGACGCGCAATGCTACTTTGCTAAAGTATATGGACGCCTTACTGAAACCTCATTGATATACAGTTCTTTGAAAACTGACATTTTTAAATCATAAGTGTCCTTCCTTTTATTTGAATTTGAAAAAAAAAAAAAAAAAAAAAATGGTTGGTATGGGCTGACAGGACAGACTGTCTGGTGGGTGCTCCTCCCACCTCTTTCCCACTCCAGTTAGTGTCAATGAAGCTTTCTTTAAAGCAATTCTTACCTTTCTGGCATTTTTAGTCGAGCCCCCGTAGGGGTTTGCAAGACTATTGTAATCACCTTGTGAGTCTGTCTGTCTGCCTGTCTGTGTATGTGTGTTTCCGGGCAGATATCTCCAGAACCACTTGACCGATTTCAATCATCTTTCACATGTAAACACCTTGGGCTGACTTCACGGCATGACATAAATTTCGGGCGAGACTATGAATTCTCTGAATGCTTGTTACACTTTTCTTTTGTAATCTTAAAATGCCCCTAATAAGCGTATGGCACACTAAAATGTACAAGAAATCTACCTGGTGTTGAAACTCTTCAATATTCAATTCTCATATATTTCTGATAAAAGTTTGACCAATAATTTTCTTCGGTCCGAATAAAATTATTTGCCGAGCTTCCTGTCTGTCATCTGTCGCCGCGCCCCTTCCAGTTGCCTACCGCTGTCACCGCTTGCGAGTCACGCGCCTCTCTGGCAGACAAAAAAAAGCCACGCATTTGACTGTAAACAAACGGGTGCTGAAATGCTATCATTGCGATAATAACGTTAATGGTAGTTCGTCAGACTACAAAGGTAACTAAACATTACGAGAGCATTTTATTTTATACCACATATATAATGGAATATTATATCATTACAGTTGGTTAGTTTTCATTTACCGGTGCCTCTGAGTCTGACTCCATTGACCATTCACTCTCCTACGAAAAAATATATAGCGTGCGGCGCGAGGAAGTGAGCAGCGCGAGTGAAACGGGTCAATGGGGTCAGATTCAGAGGCACCGGTAAGTGAAAACTAACCTTTAGTAATTAAATAATATTCAATTCTATATGTGGCATAAAATAAAATGCCCTCATAACGTTTAGTTACCTTCGTAGTCTGACTTAGTTATATTTTTTTTTCGTAGGAGAAATCTGACAATCATGGGGAAGAGGGTGGGACTTTGGAGGGAGGCGGAGTTGTTCATGTTCACATTTTTACTAAGTGCTGTGCGACATGCCAGAAAGGTAAGAATTGCTCTAAGGGAGGGAGTGAGGGGTATGCTTAGTGCCACAAAATCCCAGCAATGAAATAGATTTGTAATGAAATTACCTCAACTGGAAGCTGTAAGCTTGTCCCATCAGGCCATATCGACCAACGCAATCCAAATTCAATCAAAATGACAGATACTTTATTTAGAATTTTAAATATGTCTGTTATTCTATACATGTCAATGAGATTTCAGTATCGTGTTCACTTAGATTTTTGGCTTTACTCGCTGCTTTAATGAAAATCCAGGTATCCTGCAGATGTGCTCAAACTTTGACTGGTAGTGTGTGCATTTGTACATGTTTAAGCTGGATTTATGGTTTTCGAACCGACGTCGCTATGCAGAGCCTCTCTTGGCTATTTGAACCCCCCAAGAGAGCCTTCATCGCCTGCCGTGCACCTCAAAAATTTTCTAACTGCACGTCAAAGCGACGCAGACCGCAAGGGATTGATTGGTCCGACCCGAGCCTAGTGACGTGTGTGATTCAATGTCATTCAAGAACCTGACAACGGTGGCTAGTAGCTCCCTAGCGCACAGAAAGCTGACGAACCTAACTTGATGGTTTACTACAGTTGACTGGCTATCGCTAGTTATGTTGTTTTTTATTTTTATCCGCGGCTATTTGTCGCCTTATGAAAGCAGTGCGGTTGCTTATAAAGCTACCACGAAACCGATAAATGGCCAGTGAAAACAGTTCTCCCGTGAACTGGCTGCGTTTGTTTACACTTGCTTAAGCAGAAAGCAGCAGTCGCGAAATATGTCGAAGGACATTCCAAACGACCGTTAATTGAAAACCCCACTCCCTGCTGCTCTTCAGAGTTTTCACTACGAAGGGAAGTGATTTCGAAGGGTGTAGGGATTATTTCCAAGGGTGTTTTATATTTCTCCTTATAGGTCCATGATTATTACACTGCGGAATGAAATACAGCCCATAACGTAGCTCTACCAACGAGTCTTACGTGATTCCACGACAGATCCTTTGGAAACCTGACGCCACCTAGTGGTTTGGCGGTGAATTGCTTCACGGCACAGCACGACGCAGACGACCTCAACGCAGAAGTTCGAAAGGTCCACGACGGCGTGCCCTTTGCGTGGAGTCGACGCAGAACCATAAATCCGTCTTTAGCCCCTGTGTTTTGGTTTTGAGCTGGGTGCAGAGTTGTCATTTGAAAAGAAAATCTAATAATTCTATGCATATGTCCATTACAATACATGACTACTGAGGATTTAACACCATTATTCTTAATGCACTCCACAGTTTGTTTACTTGTTGGGATCTTTACCTCCCTATTGGTTTCCCCAACAAAATAATGTCCTCAGGGGCAAAAACCAGTGAGGAATGGGTGGGTGGCATAAAGAAGTCCTGATGTGTTTCATAGTGCTTTACTGAATGCTTTTTCTTGCTGGAATAAAATAATTGTTAAATATTAAACTGTTAAGTTGTAATACATTTTTGGTACCCTAATTTTTGGTTGCATTTAATCATGCTGAGATGTCTGCTGAGACTGATTGAATGTGGCACAGCCAATCTAAAAAAATGTCCACTAGCCGCCACTGCATCGAACAGAAATGAAAACATGGGAAAGGATGGGGGATCTGGGGTGTAAGCGAGCTCTGCTGACTTTTGCACTTGGTCCTGGGTGTGACTGTGCTGATTCCTGTGTATTTATACAGGTTTATTCCTGGGAGTGACTGTGCTGTTTCCTGTGTATTTATACAGGTTTATTCCTGGGAGTGACTGTGCTGTTTCCTGTGTATTTATACAGGTTTATTCCTGAGTGTGACTGTGCTGTTTCCTGTGTTTTTATTCTGGTTTATTCCTGGGTGTGACTGTGCTGTGTCCTGTATGTAACTTACAACCCCACCTCCAAAAAACTTGGGACGCTGTGTAAAATGTAAATAAAAACAGAATGCAATGATTTTCAAATCATTTGAACTTCACATTTATTTGAAAATAATACAAAGACAATATATCAGAATGTGAAACTGAGATATTTTATTGCTTTTAGGAAAATATGTGCTCATTATGAATTCGATGCCAGTAACATGTTTCAAAAATGTTGACACAGGGGCATGTTTACCACTGTATTGCATCATGTCTTCTTCAATCAACACCCTGTAAGCGTTTGGGAAGTTAGGAGACCAGCTGTTGAAGTATTTTAAGCAAAATGTTTCCTCATTCTTGCTTTATGTAGGATTTCAGCTGCTCAATACTTTGCAGCCTCCTTTGTCATATTTTTAGTTTATTAACATGCCAAATATTGTCAATGAGTGACAGGTCTGGACTGGATGCAGACCACTTTAGCACCTAGACTCTTTTACTAAAGAGCCACGCTGTTGAAATATGCGCCGAGTATGGTGTTTGGTATGGTGTTACTGAAATGAGCAAGGCCTTCCCTTATAAAAGGCATGTGGATGGCAGTAAATGTTGCACCAAAACCTGTATATATCCTTCTCCATTAATGGTGTCTTCATGGATGCACTAGTTACCCATGCCATGTATACTAATGCACCCCCATACTATCATGGATGCTGCCTTTTCAATTGTTTTGCTGATAACAAGCCGGATGGCCCCTATCCGCTTTAGCCCAGAGGACATGGCATCTGTGATTTCCAAAAAGAATTTCACATTCTGATAAGACAAACCACAGGGCAGTTTTCCACTGTGCCTCAGTACTTTTTCAATAAGCTCAGGCCCACAGTAGAAGGCAGTGTTTCTGGATCTTGTTTAAAATGGTTCAATCTCTTCAAGGCAGAGTTTTAACTTGCATATGTGGATGCAATTACAAACTGTGTTTACTGACAGTGTGAAGTGCTCCTGAGTCCATGCAGTGATTTCCACTACAGAATCCTGTCTGTTTTTAATGGAGCACTGCCTGAGAACCTGAAAATCACAGCCATTCAAAATTGGATTTGGGCCTTGTCCCATGAGTACAGAGATTTTTCTGGATTCTCAGTATCTTTTAATGATATTATGTGTCATAGGCGATAGATTCTCTAGATTCTTTGCAAATTTAAGTTGAAAACATTATTCTTAAATTGTTGAACTACAACTTCCCCATGCAGTCTTTCATAGAGTGGTTAAGCCCTCACCATATTTACTTCTGAAATAATTTTTATACCCAATCACATTACTCACCTGTTGCTAAATAATCTGATTAGCTGTGAGATACTCTGCCAATTGTTCTTTTTTAGCATCTTGCAAGTTTTCCAGTCTTTCCAGTCCCAACTTTTCGAAAACATGTTGCTGCCATCAAATTCAAAATGATATTTTTCAAAAAACAATAAAATTTCTCAGTTTCGACATTTGATACAATGTTTTTGTCCTACTTTCAATGAAATACAGGGTTTTAATTGTTTTGCAAATCATAGCATTCTGTTTTATTTACATTTATCTCAGTGTCCCAGTTTTTCTGGAAATGGAGTTGTATCTATACTGGTTTATTCCTGGTTGTGACTGTGCTATTTACTGTATGTAATGTATTTATCAAGGTTTATTCCTGGGTGTGACTGTGCTATTTACTGTATGTAATGTATCTGTACAGGTTTATCCCTGGGTGTGACTGTGCTGTGTCCTGTATGTAATGTATGTGTACAGGTTTATTCCTGGGTGTGACTGTGCTGTATTACAGGTGAGGGCTAATGACTCTGACTGTGCTGGATTACAGATGAGGGCTGATGACTCTGACTGTACTGTATTGCAGGTGAGGGCTGATGACTCTGACTGCTGTATTGCAGGTGAGAGCTGATGACTCTGACCTGGGCCCAAATGGGGAGATTGAATACATGCTTCACCAGGCCTCAGATGCCACACAGAAGCTGCTTCGCATCGATCGCTCCACTGGCATCATCTCTGTCCGTGGGCATGTGGACCGCGAGGAGTTCAGCTCTATGACCTTCTATGTTGTAGCCCGGGATAAGGGGTCGACTCCAAAAAGTTCCAAAGTCTTTGTTGTTATCAATGTGAAGGACCAGAATGACAATGCTCCCACAATTGAGATCAGAGGAATTGGTCTGGTTACACACCAGGATGGGGTGGCCAATATCTCTGAAGACATGCCCATCGGAACCGCAGTAGCGCTGGTGCAGGTTTCAGATCGGGACGAGGGGGAGAACGCTGTGGTCACCTGTGTGGTGGCTCGGGATGTCCCCTTCCAGCTGAGGCCAGCTGGGGACCCTCCGAATGATCACAAGAGGAAATACTTTCTGCAGACCACAGCTCCTCTGGACTACGAGATGGTGAAGGAGTATCGGGTCGAGATCGTCGCGGTGGACTCAGGAAACCCTGCTCTCTCCAGCACGAACTCCCTGAAAGTACAGGTGACTGATGTAAACGACAACTCGCCGGTCTTCCCTTCTGCTCAGCTGGAGGTGGATTTCGCAGAAGAGAATCGGCCCGGAGACAAGGTTTTGGATGTCGTGGCCACAGACGCTGACAGTGGCAGCAATGCGGAGCTGACGTACAGCCTGATCATGGCTGACTCCTCGGCTAAAGGGCTGTTCGAGATCAACGCTGACACTGGGGAGGTGAGCGTGAGGAGCCCACTGGACCGTGAGCATCGCGACCGATACCAGTTCTATATTGCCGCCACCGACAAGGGTGTGCCCAGCCACCGAGGCACGGCGGCAGTGCTGGTTCGGGTTCTCGACCGGAACGACAATGACCCCAAATTCATGCTGAGCTCCTACAGCTTCTCAGTGTTGGAGAACATGCCCCCTCTCAGCCCTGTCGGCATGGTAACGGTCACGGATGCCGACAAGGGAGAGAATGCTCGCGTTCGGCTCTCCGCTGAGTTGGATGATGGGAAGTTTGTGATCCAGAATGGTAGTGGCACCATCCTCTCCAGCATCTCCTTTGATCGTGAGAAGGAAAACATCTACACCTTCCGTTTGAAAGCTGTGGACAATGGTGATCCACCTAGGTCTTCCTTCGTTGGCGTGACAATCAATGTGCTGGATGAAAATGACAACGCTCCTTACATCACCAAACCCTCAAACTCTTCCTTCAAATGCCTTTCCCCCCTGACCCGACCTGACAGCCATGTGCACCAGGTGGAGGCTGAGGACATGG
Organism: Gymnothorax javanicus; assembly: GCA_029692085.1. Taxonomy (NCBI): domain Eukaryota; kingdom Metazoa; phylum Chordata; class Actinopteri; order Anguilliformes; family Muraenidae; genus Gymnothorax; species Gymnothorax javanicus. The sequence continues at coordinate 19,300,248 of CM056199.1, forward strand.
ACATCGGCCCCAATGCGGAGCTGAGCTACAGCATTGTAGGGGGAAACCCCCATGGCCTGTTCCGTATCTCCCCCAACGATGGGGAAATCACCCTGGCCAAGGACATCGCCCAGGGCCACAAGGGCCTCCACCGGCTGGTAGTGAGAGTGAGCGACAAAGGCAAACCTCAGAGACACACCACCGCCCTGGTGCACATCTACGTGAACGAGACGATGGGAAACGTGACCCTGCTGGAGTCTCTGGTTGGGCACAGCCTGTACACCCCGCTGGAGACTGATATCGCCGGGGAGCCCGACCACAGCCTGACCTCTCAGCACAGCAACGTCCTGTATGGCAGCTTGGCGGGCATCACCGGGGTCATCTTCATCATCATCATTGTGGTGGTCGTCCGGCACCACCTGCAGCAGGAGGGCAAGGGCCGCTACCAAGCAGGGAAAAAGGAGAGTAATGACCCGTACATCCCTAAGCAGCCCCTTAAACACAAGCGGGGAAAGAAGGGGAAGAAGTGTGGGGGGAGCAAGCAGGCCACGCCCTTAGAGGAAGATGAGGAGGAAGCGACCAGCCTGGACGGGGTCAGTACGAGGATCCACCTGCCGCTGAGTTACCCCCCGAGCAGCCCGGACCTGGGGCGACACTACCGCTCCAACTCGCCTCTGCCGTCCATCCAGCTGCAGCCGCAGTCCCCGTCCACCTCCTCCACCAAACACCAGGTGGTGCAGGACCTCCCCGCTGCGAACACTTTCACCGGAGAGGAGAACTCCATCAGCTCTGACCAGTACTCCGACCAGAGCTACAAGCCCAACCCTCTGAAGTACGGGTCCCGACAGGTGAGGCCGCTCTTTAAAGAAGTGTGTCTAATAACACAGGTGTGCAATAACACCTCACATGGGTGAACAACAGTCAGATGTGTATTAACACTGTACAGGTGTGTGAATAATAAGTCAGGTGTGTATTAACACTGTGCAGGTGTGTGAATAATAAGTCAGGTGTGTATTAACACTGTGCAGGTGTGTGAATAATAAGTCAGGTGTGTATTAACACTGTGCAGGTGTGTGAATAATATGCCAGGTGTGTATTAACACTGTACAGGTGTGTGAATAATAAGTCAGTTGTGTATTAACACTGTACAGGTGTGTGAATAATAAGTCAGGTGTGTATTAACACTGTACAGGTGTGTGAATAATAAGTCAGATGTGTATTAACACTGTACAGGTGTGTGAATAATAAGTCAGGTGTGTATTAACACTGTGCAGGTGTGTGAATAATAAGTCAGGTGTGTATTAACACTGTGCAGGTGTGTGAATAATAAGTCAGGTGTGTATTAACACTGTACAGGTGTGTGAATAATAAGTCAGGTGTGTATTAACACTGTACAGGTGTGTGAATAATAAGTCAGGTGTGTATTAACACTGTACAGGAGTGGGAATAATAACACAGGCGTGCAGAAACACTTCACATGTGTGAATAATAATTAGGTGTGTATTAACACTGTACAGATGTGTGAATAATGGCACAGGTGTGTGGTAACACTGTACAGGTGTGTGAATAATGGCACAGGTGTGTGGTAACACTGTACAGGTGTGTGAATAATGACACTGGTGTGTCGTAACACTGTACAGGTGTGTGAATAATGACACTGGTGTGTCGTAACACTGTACAGGTGTGTGAATAAAAAGTCAGGTGTATATTAACATCATAGAGGAGTGGGAATGATAACACAGGTGTGTATGTACAGTGTACAGGTGTGTGAATAATGACACAGGCGTTCACACAACAGTTCTGTGAATAATAGGTCAGGTGTGTATTGGCTCTGTGCAGGAGCAAAAATAGTAACACAGGTGTGTGGTAATACTGTACATGTGCGTTAATAATAGATCAGGTTCATATTTGCACAGTACAGGTGTGGGAATAATGACACAGATGTGCAGTAACACTTAACGTGATTGAATATTAAGTCAGGTGTGTATTACACTGTACAGGTGTGGGGATTATAACGCAGGTACATAATAACATTTAGCAGGTAACACAACGTGCATAATTAAACTTTTCAGCTCTAAAATATAAGAGAGGTTAGATCAGTCAAACCAAAGGGCTTATCTCCATATTAAAATTACTTCAAATATACAATGGCTTTAAAAATGCTTTCTCTTACTTGCACTTCCACTTGGATGAGTTAAAAAAAATAACTTGAAACTAGGTTTTGTAGTTAGAAGAAGGTGATTTGCTGGAGTGTCTCACTTCAGTTTGGTTGTGACATGATGGGATGGGGTTGTTCTGTATATATTTTGTTGAGGTCACTTGAAAGCTGAACTCCAACAAAGGCGCAAAATACAGAAATATTTTGACCTAAAAAACTGCCTGGCAGCACAGTACAGCTGTGTGCACTGTCCTATTCACCACATCAGTGATGATCAATCTTGCCTGAATAAGAGTTTGCAAAGGAAAAGCCCTGCGCATATGACATAACATAACGTAACATGATGTGGCACTTCCTGACTTGACATAACATAGTGGTGAGAACAGGCCATTCAGCCCAACTAGGCTTGCCTTTTTCCTACTGCTGAAATGTATCCAATACTTAGGATACTAAAGAATTAGATGGTATCAAGAACAATATGAAGTCTGCCCTTATTATCTGGCGAGCTATCCAATCTATGACTACTTTCTGCGTGAAAAAAATACTCCTTATGTCCGAGTCTACCCTTAGCTAACGTGTGTTTGATACTGATTTCTGCCAACAGAACCCCAACAAATGAATGCTGCATAGTTAAATTTGTTAATCCCTCTCAAATGTTTCAATGAACCAGACCACCCCAAGTCTTCTTTTACTAAGGGTGAAGAGATTGATTTATATTAAGAATCAATTCGGTGGCTCTTCTGAGATTTTTTTTTTCAGGGCTTCCTTTGGCGATTTTGGACCAGAGGAATCTTTCCATAGTTTGAAGAACTTAGCTCTAAGGACCCCCCCCCCACCCTTTTCATTGTATCCGCACCGCAGGGGTCATGAAGAATCGTAACTCTTAGAACTCCATTTTTAGGGACTTATTTAGCTCCAGTTTCAGTAGAGATACTTTAGCAGCACCAGAGAATCTCTGAGTGACGTGAGTGTACATTGATTGCGCAGCTTCGGGGGTTCCTATTGGCGATGTGAAAGCCCGCAGAAAAAAGCCCTTAAAGGTGTGAAGTTCCCAGGGAACTCCTCAGTGGGCAGTTCCTCTCAGGGAGTCCATCAAACCTCTTGGCCTGAAAACAATTTATGTCTTTGTTGTAGTGTATTCTTCATAAGTGCAAATCATACACTTAGAGTGGTCTGGTATTCAATTCAATTTATTTGTATAGCGCTTTTCACAGAGACTGTCACAAAGACGCTTTACAGTGAGAGATTAGTATAAATGAAAGGGCAGTGCCCAGCCTATTCCCCACTAAAGCAAAAAAAAAAAAAAAAACTCCCAGTAGGGAGAAAAATCCTCAAACAGTGGTGAGAAAAAACTCCCCAGTGGGAAGAAATCTCAGGAGGAACCCGACTATAGTGGGGAAGCCCATCCTCCGCGGGCTAGCTAATTAATAACAAGATAAAGCAAAATAGAGTAAAATGGCAAAAGAGTTCCATTTAAGTCCATCTAAACAGTGGCGTCTGTAGCACCAGGAAGTGGCATGTCGAGGATGGTGCAGAACTGGATCAGGACCGGATCAGGACAGCAGGACATTAGCAGCCAGCGCTCATGACGAGGGACAGGGCTTGGACAGTCCAGGACTCAGGGTAGTGGAGGGAAAGATCCTCAGAAAGAGACACAGAAAAAAAGGGGGGTGAGGCACTGGATAAGACTACTGCATGTTAAAAAAAAAAAAAAAAAACCGTCCTGTGTCATGTGCCAAGTGAGAAATTATTAGTAGACTGGTCAGGAAACAGTCAACACCCCTCCATCCATTTCCTGCAGCACAGAGGCCCTACACTTACACCAGGCTGCAAGATCACTTTTGATTTTCCAAACACGAGTACCATATGGACCTCCCCGGTGACTAAGGCTGTAGCAAGCCCCACTGGCACCGTTAATGCATGCTCAGTGCCACCGGTTCCACATGGATTTACTGAACACTGGCTTCCAATATCTTGTGAACCCATCATTAAACTAGGTTGTAATCAGTCCCACCAGAGCCAAATAAATGTTTATACATAACTAATCATGAACTAATCATAGGCTTGACTAAAAAGGTAAGTTTTTAGCCTACTCTTGAAGACAGAGAGTGTGTCTGAGGCTCGAATGTTTGTTGGGAGATTGTTCCACAAGATTGGGGCTTTGTAGGAGAATGCTCTGCCTCCAAATGCAACTCTGGATATATTTGGAATTTTCAAATATCCAGCACCTTGTGAACGAAGTAATCTTGGAGGGGAGTAAGGAATGAGAAGTGCACTAAGATATTCTGGGGCCAAATCATTTAAGGCTTTGTAAAGGTAAAGGTAAAGGTCTTGTACAAATAAAGTACACAGGGGCTGCACTAGGAGAAAATTTTTTTTAGCCACCGTGGCTAACTCGGCTCATATTTCTTTAGCCACATAAAAAAAAAATTTGCCACATGCATAGTAAAACTTTGGATTAAAAACGCAGACATACCAGTCAAAAGTTTGGACACACACACATTTTTCTTACAATACATGTTCAATAAAAAATAAGCAGTCTTTATTTTGCAAAAAAAAAAAAAAATTCTAATTCTTAAATCCATCAAACTAACCACCATTTGTTGTCATATTTGTTGTCATACACTGCCCGTCCAAAAAAAAGTCACCGTTTGGAAATTAATGAACAAAGTCTATGATTGGATCATTCTTGCGGTTATTAATATGTTTCAGCAGGCAATAATCATTTTAACCCTGACTGATGAAGCGCGTTGCTACTCATTTCTTTAAAAATCACGTCGAAAGACGCATCCCTTGATGGTGGAAAAGATTTTACAGTATTTCAGAAGGGGCTAGTTATTGACCTGTATTTAGCAAAGAAAACAATGAATGAGAAAATTTTCATTTTCACAGACAAATTTGCCACCATAAAGTCCTGACCTTAACCACATTGAAAGTTATTGGGATGTGCTCAAGAAAGACCACCGGGTGTTTCAACCATTTTGTCGAGAAGACAAGATCTCGAGCCAAAAATTATGGCATTTCTGATCTAAAATAAATGTTCTGGCATTGCATATGGCTGTCAAAACAATGACAAGATGAATTTGCACTGTAATCAAAGCTACAGGGGTTCCAACTAAATATTTGAGTGTATGACTTTTTTTTTTTTTTTTGGACGGGCAGTGTATTTGCAGAGCATTCTAACATTTTTTTTTTTTTTAACAAGAGCAGTCATATGACTAAAGTGAATTTGCTGCTGCACGACTGTCTAACTTCCTAAAGACGTGCTGCACTTGAGGTGTGCTTTTCATCAACCTTTTTGCCCAACAAGTCTCAAAACCGCTTGACTTTAATTTCGGCTGTTGGAAAATAGAAGGAGCTTATTTGTCGGTTTACTTTGCAAAATATGGCTTCTTTGAGAATTCCAAAATTTTGGACACTATTTAAACAAGTAAATTATTCTCTTTTCACTTTTGACTGTTAAACTTTGACTAGATTCCATTTGTGAGTATATAGAGAAGTTAAGCTGTTTAGATTACTCTAAAAACACTGCTGTGACATTTAGAAAAGTGTGTCCAAACTTTTGACTGGTACTGTAAGTTGAGGAGGGACAATTTTGGTTTAGGGGAATAAACTATCAAAGATTTCACACTGACACCGTTTAACTTACATTGCTGCATTGCAGTTTGATTGCACTTCTGAATTTCGGCTTTTTGATATTTTCCTGCGCCATCCAATGCACTGTCCGCATCTGTTCAGTGACTGCGCCCCTCACGTTTTTGTGTGCTTTTTTTTTTTTTTTTTTTTGTGGCCTGTTCAAAAAAAAAATTGGGGGGAGCAGGGGTTTTCTTGCTTCGGCCACAATTCTGAGAATGAGAATGAAGCCAACGAAATATGACCGTTTGCCATTTGCAAGATTTTGAACTCGGGTGGGACATTTGCTGAAATGCATGTTCTTGTCAGGACAGTTATCCTGATCATCACTTAGTTTTTCAGCCAGAAATAAAGAAGGACCGTGTAAAAATGAAAGAACAGCTTAAAAAAGGCAGGGTGAATAATTCTGTCGGGGAAAGAGGAGGTCTTAATTGAAAATTAATTTGTGATTATTTAGTCAGGCTCCATCATCCAAATGCCATATGGCACCTATCAGCAGCTATTTTATAAACAATGGTATACGGAAATTCGTTCATAAACCATTTGCAAAATTTTATCGGTTACTATAATGACCGAATTACCCAAATAAGTGCACGCCATTCGGAACATAATGCACTGTCAAACTCCAGCCAACTGACCAAGCCTACTTCAATAGCTCTTGCAAGCTCATGGATTATTGTCATGACATTAAATGAGCATGTTTCATCACAGAGAAAGTAACTTACTTGTGGTCGTTAACACGCTTATACTTCGCAATATCGTCCCTTTTCGGAATGCTGGTCTTCCCCGAGGCGAATGTACTTTTCTTGCCAGCTTCTTTATTGTGTAGCGTTGCCAGCCACATGAACTTGCAATATTGGGACTAAAAAACTGCATGGCCGCAAGAAAGCTGCTTGTTAGTGATGCTTATTTGTAAAAAAGGTCTTAAATTTGCTTTGAATCAGAAAGATTGGACAAGAAAAGGTCATGCGGTCTGATGAGTCCTGATTTACCCTGTTCCAGAGTGACAGGTGCGTCAGGATAGGAAAGGTAGCCCGTGAAGCAGTGCGCCCATCATGCATAGTTCCCACTATACCAGTCTCTGCAGGCAGTGTCATAACCTTCAATTGCTTTAATTGGTCATGTTGAGGCTTCAACAATGTGATGCGGCCATAAAATTAAGCCAACAGACTACCGGAGTGCACTGAATGACCAGTCCTTCCCATCAATGGATTATTTAATCCCTGACGACTCAGGCATATTCCTGGATGACAATGCCAAAATATATCAAGCTCAAATTGTGAAAGAGTGGTTAGTCGAGCGTGAGGAATCATTTTCACACATGAATTGGTCACTACAGAGTTCTGACCTTAATCGCTTGAAAGTCTTTCAGATGTGCTGGGGAAGGCTTATTGGAGCGGTTTTACTGTCCCACAGTCAATACCAGATCTTGGCTGAATATTCATAGAACTCTGGTCGGAAATAAATGTTGTAATATTGCATAAGATTGTTGAAACAATGCCCCAAGCAATGCGGGCTATGATCAAAGCAAAAGGCAGCCCTACAGAATATTAGAGTGTGTGCGACTTTTTTGGCCAGGGCGTGCATAACCTTCTTTGATTTACAATTAGTACTTTCGGCTAAACATCCCAGCATTTTGTTGGGCTTTTTACCGCTACAACACAGTGATTAGAGCCTGAAAGGCTTTGGTACTCAATTACTCTCAGATCTTTTCAAAATTGAGCACTTTTACATTTTTGTACCTCCCATACATAAAGCAATCATGTCTAATGTTTATACTTCCCTGGTGTAGAATTGATACTCCTGAAAGGTTATATTAAAACAGTCAGTTGATATTCTGTGTGATATTGAGGGTCCTCTGACCCTCTTCAAATGGCTTGACTCTCTTCTTCTTTCCTCAGATTTACCCGTGGATAATGTTCTCACTATAAAAAAAGGCTGGTTCTGTTCTGGCATATCCTTCAGTTGTAATACAAACTGTTGTCTGAAGCGTTAACATTATACGCTCGGATTGTCACTGGGCGTCTGTGCTGCCAGATGATATGACACTTTTGTATTCTGGAGCGAGACATAAATGTTCTCTTCCTAAGGGCGTTCACAGATAAGCGACTGGCGTGTAACTGGGTCATTCAAGGCCAATGTCAATAGCCATCACTAGACTGGCTATATTTTATATTGTAGTATATTGTATTTACTTTATATTAAAAATATTCTATATTCACATTACAACACAAATGCAAACGGCTACCTCATTTTCATTAATATGCAGGAAAAAACTGACGGATTTTATTTGTATGACAAAGTACTGCAACATATTTACATAAGAGAGAGAGAGAGAGTACTCAACTACAGTGTTGGTTAATTCATCAATTTACTCTCTAGAAATTATGCTCAAAAATAAAGTAAAAAATGATACAACCCCATTTCCAAAACCTTTGTGATGCTGCATAAAATGTAAATAAAAACAGAATGCAATCATTTGCATCATATAAACTCTATATTTCATTGAAAATGGTACAAAGACAACATATCGAAGGCTGAAACTGAGGAATGCTGTTTTCGAACCATATCTGCCCATTTTCACTTTTATGCCATCTGCATGTTTCAAAAAAGTCGGGACAGGGGCATGTTTACCACTATGTTGCGTCACCTCTTTTTTTTTAACAACACTGAAAGCGTGTGGGAACTGTGGAGATCAATAGCTGTAGTTTTGAAAGCATTTTTTTTTTTTTTTTTTCTTGCTTTGTGTAGGATTTCAGCTGCTCAGCACCTTGTGGCCTCCCTTGTCATATTTTTGTTTCATTATTTGCCAAATGTATTTAGTGGTTGACAGGTCTGAACTGCAGCCAGTCCAGTTTAGCATCCAGACTCTTTTACTGCGGAGTCATGCTGTTGTAGTAAGTGCAGAATGTAGTGTTTGGCTTTTTCCTGCTGGGATCAGCGAGGCCTTCACTGAATAAGACATCTGGATTGCAGTCGATGTTGCTCAAAAACCTGTATACTGTATGTGGTTTAGTATTTATGATGTTTTCACAGATGCGCAGGTTACCCATGCCATGTGCACTGGTGCACCCCCATACTGTCATGGATGCTGGCTTTTGAACTGTGCGTTGATAATATGTTGGATTGTCCCTCTCGTCTTAAGCCCGAAGGATGCACCATCCATAATTTCCAAAAAAGAATTCCACATTTTGATTGGTCAGACCATGGGATAGTTTTCCACTTCACTTTGTTGATCATTAATGAGCTTGGGTCCAGAGAAGGTGACTGCATTTCTGGATCTTGTTGATACATGGTTTTATCGTTGCATTGTTGTTTTAACTGGCTCTTGTGGATGCAGCAAGGAGCTGTGTTCACTGACGGTGGTTTTGAGGATTGTCCCTGAGCCCGTGCTGTGATTTTCACTGCTGAATCCTGTCTGTTTTTAACGCAGTGCCTGCTGAGGGCCTGACGATCATGGCCATTCAAAATTGGTTTTCAGCCTTCTCCCTTGCGTACAGATATCTGAATCTTTTAATGATATTATGCACCATAAATGATGAAATCCCCAAATTATTTTCAATTATACATTCAGAAACATTTTTAAATGGTTATTTACGCTCTGTCACAGAGTGGTGAAGCATTTTCCGTCTTTTCTTCTGAAAGACTCCACCTCCCGAATGCTCATTTTATTCTCAATCATGTAACTGACCTGTTGCCAGTTATTAACCTAATCAGTAGTTAGATGTTCAATCAGGTGTATCTTTTAGCATCTTACAACTTTTACAGTCTTTTGCTTCCACTATGTTTTCTCTGTAGTATTTTCAATTAAATATAGAGTTTAAATGATTTTCAAATCTTTGTATTCCGTTTTGGCTACAATTTACACAGCATCCCAACATTTTTGGAATCGGGGTTGTGGAGCACGACGATAAAGGTAATGTTTGAGCATTAAATTTTCACTGGAGTCAGAGTATCTGTGACATTAAATATAGCCCTGTTCTGCTGAGGTTTGAGTGCTGTCACGTTTTTTTTTTTTTTTTGGAAATCACACTTTGTCAAAAAAAAATTTCAGAATATGAAATGTGCAATTTAGGGTATGAAATTGTTATGCTCTTGCCCAAGTAAAAGTGTTCTCATTTTTTTTAAATAAAATGTAGAACATTATAATGTGCTTCATGTGTAATGGGAAATTAAGCGTGATTTATAAGATGATTGGGTGATGTGTCCTCCGAGCATCAGTCTCAGCAGGCTGTGTAACTGTGACCTGGCGAAGACTGTTGGGCGGGAGGGGGACTCTCTGCATGTGCTGGTCTCTCTGTGACCTGTGCTGTCAGTTCTGCTCTGAAAGGTGTGATGTTCAGACGACGGTTGCTAGGAGACCGGCAGCTCGTTTTTGGGGCAGTGGTGCTAATTGGCCCAGCTGGGGCTCTGTGTTTCTCAACACTTCCTAATGATGCTCCCCTCACTCGAAATCTCTGTCTACTCTGATGGCTCAGAAAACAAGAACATGGTTGGTGTTTTGTTTTTCTATACATTTAAAGCAGTTATTACTTATTATTGGGTGCAATTCATACCCTCAAGAGAGTTTAATCCTTTTTCTGATGGAAACATTTCCTTTTCGTTGCTCCTGAAAATAACTGTATCAACAAGTTTTGTCACCATTTTTTAAGCTCAGATTTTTAAACAAGATTAGGAAATTGCATCACTATAGTAATTTTTTTGGTGTATAACAAATTTACCAGCACCAAAACACCTGTGGTCAAGTTTGTCCACCCTCGTTACAAATTGCCATCAGCCAGTGACTTGTCAGACAGTTTCAGTACATTAGAAACACACAAACTAACTTTATCCTAAAGAGCCATGAATGTTGTTGATTTCTAACATTCAGGCAGTTGGGAGGTCTGCTTGCAGAAATGTTATCTTGTTTGTCCCCATTTTAAAAATTCTTTTATGCGAGGATCCCACACTTCATAAAATGCAAAATTATTTCTCTCTCTCATACACACACTCGCACACAGACTCTCTCACACATGCACATATAAACACATGCACACAAACACACACACACACACACACACACACACACACACACACCTTGACTCTCACACATGGGCACACGTGCACACACACACACACACACACACACATCTTGACTCTCACACACGCGCACACGTGCACACACACACACACACACACACACACATGCACATACACACCTGCACACACACACAGAATTTCTCACACCTGCACACACACACACACACACACAGTCTCACCATCTCTGTCTTTTTCTCACTAACACACTCTCCCCGGTACTCGTGTGAAGTGGGTGAGCTGCTTGAACTGAGCACTTGATGTACATGAGCTGGTCCTGAAGGCTCTGCTAACAGCAGCGGCATCAGTATTGGAGATACTTAGCATATGTTTAGCAACTAATGATTAGTACATAACAGTTATTCAGTTTATTGAAGTATAATGGTATCTTATCTACGCTGTTATAAACTTGCACCTTTTTTGGCAGTTATTTTAACTGTAATTTTACAATAAGTTCACAGCAGAGTTCTGTTATGTTAAGTGTACACCGCAGTTGAATGCCTGCAGGGCTCCACTTACAGTTAAAATAACCAGGAGACAATTTGTTAATTTAACTGTTAAATTCAGTCAGTTTGTAACAGTGTATCCTATGTAAGAAAATGGCTTCAATTAACTGACTGTCACTGAAAAAGTGTGTTGTGGCCCACTGTGCTTGATAGCTTTGGTGAGCTGGCTCACTATTCTGTATCCACCATAAGCAGAGCTCCTAAATCAGTGCAATAGTAAATCAAACAATTGCGCCAAACTGTTGACAACTAATGTACATAGATCTGATGACAAATTTTTCATCAAATTGCATTTATTGCCCAATTTTTTTTCTTTTGAGCTTATCACTCCTCTCATCTACAGGCAAAAAAAATTGCTGTTGAAGTAGTAAAGGACTACTACTACTCTGGATGACCCCAGAGGAGAAGGCAGCACATGGGTAAACTGAAGAAATTTGATTGCTGGATTAGAAATGTGCAGAGCACAACAAACTAATTGACTAATTGGGTGGACAGAGCTAAAATTTTTGGGAGCATCCAGCGGCAGAAGCCTGGGCTGATGGGCCCGGGTGCAAGAAATATTAAATTCTCCCCCAACTCCCATCCACGAAATCAAAAAAGTCGGATCTGATCAAATCCTGTTAGTTTGCGTATACTATGCACCCACTAACTGCAGTATACTGGATATAAAGGTATCACATTCATGTATGTGTTAGCCAAGACACTGTGCAGGTCCATGATTTGGTGTCTCTTACATACCGTGATTCGGTATGTAAGTTAAAAAGCCCAATGTAAAATTGCTTCCCAAAATCTTACATTACAGATGAACAGGCCAGCCATCTAATAAAAAAAGAATGCCAGATTACAACTGTTGATAATGTAATTCACTTTTAATGTTATTATGAACCTTGAAAAGAAAAAAAATCAATAAATTATTTTAAAATACATAATTTTACCACACAATAGTGTTTTGTATAATTTATTAGCTAACATTACTGTCATTATAATTTATTTGCTAGATAACTAAAATCAGCTACCTATCATCTAGCAACAATTTGATGCTAGCTGCTCAAAATGGCTCCACTAATCAAACTCAGAAATACTGTAGCTAGCTCGCTAGTTGGTTTCAGTGTTGTCTAATATCCCACATCATTCCCACACAGACAACTGTTTTAATACATAACGTCAGTTAGAATTTTTTTCAAGGAAGAAGGACCCAGATTTTTCATTTTCAGACCAATGTCAATTTACATAGATATTTTTTTCATTAATCAATGCATTTCTGTGAATCTAAAATCTCCAATTCAGAGTCCACTCGAACTTCGTACAAAAACTGGGTGCTCCCAAGGTATCTGCAGTTGCCAACTGTCTTGAGGAGGTAAAATGTGCAGACTTGAAATAAATCAGCTGCATTCGACACTGCGCTGAGAACGGGGTAGCCTTAGAGATGGTTTTCATTAGCTAGATAACTAGATAGTATCGTGGCTAGGTGACGATAAATAAACCAGCTTACCAGCTGGCGCTCGCAGTCTGTTGTTTTTCATATGTTTTGTTGCTGTGCAGCGGACAAGAAAAAAGACAAAAAAAAACAATCTATGCAGATTAACCCTGGCCTCCTGTTCCTCACAAGTTAACATTTTTTGCTCCCATTCTTGCGTTTGAAATACTAGCTAACCAAGATTGCTTACTCTGATTGGTTACCATATTTCCCATAAATCTCAACTACGGGAAAGTAAGAAGAAAGATATTTTCATAATATTTAAAGAAAACATGCAGGCAAGCCTCTGTCGCTTTCAATTAAAAATTTTATTATCTTGGTCTAACATACGCCACAACATATTTGCATCAGTATTAAACATTGACTGATTAAAAACATAAAAACATTCATTCCCATGACAGATATTTGTTCGACTTCAGCGCTCTTTATATAGCAAAAACTGCAGCGCTAATACTAGAGACAAATGCATCATTTACTATATCTGACTGCAGTTGTGACTGGACAATTTTGCCGATGTCATGTTTCCTTATAAAGGGGCCGCCATCAACCGCGGGCCCAGATGCAACTGCACCCGTCAGTATTTCTACCCCTTGAGGCATTGTAAAACCCAGACACCTTCTCGATTGACCCTGTCACACTCTTTTTTCTTGGATGTCTCGGGAACTCAGACCTCGAAAAACTCCGACGTCAGACCCCTCAAAACTCAGACCCCTTGAGGATACTTCAACAGTATGATGACAGTTGTTTGCATGGATGAGTGGGCCAAGATTACAAAAAAATGTTATGAAGGGCTTGTAAAGAGTCATGAAAAATGTCTCCGTGCAGTGATTGCAAACAAGGGTTGTACAACTAAAGGCTTAAATATGAGATCATTGTGTACAAGTACTTTTTCCACCATTACTTTTTTTATTTGTTATCTTGCATTACATGTTTGGAAATAAAGTTGGCTCCAAGATTGCTGGCACCCTGACTGAAATTGCACAAAAATAGTTTTAAAAAATTCTGTAAAATATATTTATAGAGATACTCTAAATAACAACATGTGAGAAATACCATACAATATTAATGTTCTAATGGAACCAACCAAAATTGTTCATTAATTCAATTGAAAATGAATTTCCTCCAAATCAAGGTTTCACAATGAATGGCACCCGTAAAGATTATTGTAAAGGACATCCACCAAAATTAAACCAGGTATTAAATTCAACTTGTTTTTAAGTTTTATCCAAGTGTTAAGAAACTATATTGAGCCATTACATCACTTACTGTTTCACTAGGGTATAAAAATGAGGTAACACGCATGCAATATCCCTTTGTCATCCAGCACCATGAAGAAAACAATACTGTCAGACTGTGAGTTCAAAACAGGCAGATGGTTATAGACCTTCAAAAACCTGAAAATGGGTTCTAGAAGATTCTCAAACGAATGAATATGCCACTGAGCTCTGTCAGGGCAATTATTTAAATATTCCAAAGACATGGAACTGTCCTCAAGGGTAGAGGACACAACTGCATTTTGCCCCCGTGGATACTGAGGAGGATGGTGAGAGAAGTAACAAAATCGCCAAAAATCAGTGTGAAGGATTTGCAGGCCTTGGTGGCATCTTTGGGTCACCAGATTTCAAAAAGCTCTATCAGGTGCTACCTCTGCAACCATAGGCTCTTTGGAAGGGTTGCCAGAAGAAAGCCTTTTCTGAGCAGAGGACACAGAAGCAGGCAGACAGAGTTTGCCAAACGTCATTTAAATTCTGACTGGAACAAAGTGCTTTGGTCAGATGAGACCAAAATTGCACGTTTCGGTCAGATACAGCCTTGTCATGTTTGGTGTGAAAACAGATATGCACACAAGGACAAGCGCCTCTTGCCTATGGTGAAATAAGATGGTGGGTCAGGCATGTTTTTGGGGCTGTTTGAATTCAGGAGGTCCAGGGGCACTGGTTAAGATGAATGGCATAATGAGTTCCACCAGGTGTCAAGATATTTTGGTTGATAAATTCAAATCTGAGAATGTGAAGAATGTAGAAAGGATCTGCTTGGAGGAATGGTCCAAAATCCCCCCAAATGTGTGCCTTAACCTTGTCAAAAATGATAGGAAATCATACTGTTCTCTTTGCCAGGGGTGGTTGAACTAAGTACTAAATGAAGGATGCCAATTTTTATGAAACCTTTGTTTTGTTGAAATTTATTTTGTATTAAATGATTATGATTTTGTTTGTTTCCATCGAAACATATATAAAGTATTTCACACATGTTGGTATTTCCATTTCTCTATAATTCTATTGTTTGTATTTTTTTGTATTGTTTATGCATTGCCAATCAGGGATGCCAGTAATTTTGGAGCACACTGTACATACTTTTTTAGAAATTGATGGTTTCATATCACAATATATCACATCAGTAAATTTAAACTCAATTTGCGCTGCCTAAGTAAATTAAATAATAATTATAGCCATAATTCAATGTTTTATGCTCTTATTTATCTAATGTCCACAATACAAAGAGCCATGCTGACTTTCTGCTGTCCAATCACAAGCTGCGTTATTAGGTGGTGGACATAGCACTGCGCCAATTATGGGTGTATCGGCGCTTTACAAAGAGAGTAAATGTGTCAAGATTTTTATCTGAAGTTTATTGAGCTACTGAACAAGAAAGAAGAATTCATGCAGTTGCAAAATGTTGATTAAACTACTCTACCTGTTCCGCAAATCATCAGCACTTGCACCTACAGTATGTGTGGGAAATTAAGGCTATTAATTATCACAGGCTTATATATTGGTCTTGATTATTTAGTAAATAAATGGAGTGATTATTAATCAAGCCATCTTGAACAGGAACAGCTTAAAGCAATTATGCGTTTAAGGGTCAGAGGCTCACAGCAATTTATTTGAATATCCAGTAACACCGGTGTTGCTGCTAGGGGGATGTTGGGTTTTAGGAAGTTTAGCAAATTTGCTCCTAAATTAAAGTACTTTTTGTTCTTGAACTGCTTTGACTACAGGCAGAATCATCATCTTCTCTGGAAGGTGACACTCAGTAGATTGATCTCAAATAGTCAGAATTCTTGGGTATACAACCCAAATGGAGTAACAACACTAGGAATACAAGTTTTTGTCAGGCAGAAAAATATACTTTGTTCTTTTCAGGCCCTGTTCTGCTGTGACCTAGAGTCCTCATCCTAGAAAAATAATACAGCACAGCCAGACACCTGAACAACTGCCATTTCAAATATGATGATATAGTAAAAAATGAATATTCTCTTGGTAATATCCATACGTTGTTTCAGCAAACAATTTTGAGGACTCCAAATTTTGTCATTCCTAATCACAGTCGTGTTCACTTTTACAGTAGTTTTACAATTTCCTTATTTCTGGTAATTTATGTAGCTAAATTTTCACTCCAATATACTCTCTCAATTCCCTGCATTGGTGTGGGATTGTATTTGCTTATTAAGTTGCTTCAAAAACTTATTTGCTTCATTGACCAAATCTCCCTCTTGTCAGAAACCATTAAAACAACTCCTCCTCGTAAAAGTTAATCACTTGGCTACCATATGCATCAGTCTTTTCAGACCACTGGCTGTCCGTGTAAACTAAAAGAACTTGATTTTCATGCCGTATTGGAGTGAGGGCTAGTAAGCTAACACACTTA
Organism: Gymnothorax javanicus; assembly: GCA_029692085.1. Lineage (NCBI taxonomy): Eukaryota > Metazoa > Chordata > Actinopteri > Anguilliformes > Muraenidae > Gymnothorax > Gymnothorax javanicus. Next base: position 19,316,725 of record CM056199.1, read on the forward strand.
CTGTTCTGTTAGATTAGCACAGAATAGCCGGTGGGTGCACCTGATGGGCTACTGTACAATCTACAGCACTGCATCATGAGTAAAAAAAGACTAATTATTGTGAAATTCACCGAGATTCACAGCAGCTATCTCTGTATCAAAGTAGTTTTAATGTTTTCCCAAGCTTGCTTGTTTTCCAGATTAAAAACTGAAAACTAAAACAGGTTTTGATCGCTGGACCGCTATTAAGATATGAATGTCAATTCATACATATATTGACAGATCTGAACAATGCTATGCAGTCAGAGCAATGGAACTGCATAGTCAGGCTGACGGTTGCTAGGACACAATTACGAATAGAACTGTCGCTGTAGTATCTGCATTATAAAATGGCTCACACAACGATATGTTGTTCCCCAACAAAGCACAATATTGTTCAGTGTAAAAATGCAACTATGCCCAGCAGCCCAAAGTTTGATAAGAGGACAATAAACCATTTCTTAAAATGTGGATGATGGTTACTGAAGCTGTCCTTAGAAGTTCCCACATCCACTGCTTTTAGGTCATCGTCAGTATAATACTAATGATCTGAGAGATGACGCTTCACGTCAGGGTCCTGCATCACTTTGTCAGGTTTATTCTGCAACAGGCGCTGGCGTGCTGTTCACTCTTGCTCATTACATGGCTTATTACTGAAGAAATCAATATTTAGGTGCGGAATATTCATTTGAAATGATTTTATTGATTTAAAATTGATTTATTACTTCCACTAAGAATTCTTTGGTTGGAACTGTGCCGCGCCCATAGCGACGGTCTGTTCTTCATAGCATTGGTCTGCTCTTTAGAAATAACAAACCGTAGTGTGCCGTAATTGACCAATCAGAATCAACTATTCGACGAAGCTGTGTTATAAATTAAAATAATGAGACAAAACGCTGGTTGGGAAGTATTCCTGCTGCTTTAATTTTTCATTTGTAAGCTCCTCACACCCATTTCATGAAGCACTTTTTATGATTTATGACCGTCAACTTTCACTGCCCATATCAGCACTGTATTTCTGAGGCATAGCAGGTGTTGCTGTATTTCTGATATACTGTACTGCTATTGCCTGTGCCCAGTCTGTATTCCACTTGTGCAGTTCAGAGTATAAGTGCTTGCTTTTAAAGAGGAGTGGCCCCTCATTGTGCACACTCAAGAGCCTGACTAATTGGAAAATGATTATACTTGTGATGGAGTCCATCCCTGATGCTGTGCAGCTGAATCTGGATATTTTCTGCTGTGAGATATTAGTTGACCAATTGAAGATGTACTGTTCATTCTTTGATAGTTGTCGTTCATCATTGAGGTTTTCCCACAGTTTATTCTTCATGTAGATATCTGGAGATCGTATAATATAAGCTCATTAGATCTCATTAGCTTGTTGTGCCATTCCAATTGTGGCATGGATAGCATTGTTCAATTTGTTGGGAGTCATTTTGAACTTGCAGGTATTATTTTTCAATTTGGCAATGAGCTACAGACGCAAGTTTTTGGCTGCAAAATATTCCACTGGCCTCCAGGGCTCCCTGTGAAGCCTTGGAGAGGTTGAATTGGCCGGAGACGGGGCCACCCCTGTCCGCATCATCTCTTAATGCTGGAGTCTCTGGTGCAGCGGGAAGTCTTCCGCCTCATGTGACCCCAACATGTGCTGCGATACAGTATCACTCCTCATACCAATGCTGCTCACTAGCAACTGTACTTACTGTCTAGCAATTTTCCCTTGGCAAAGTATGACGCTGGCAGTCCAGACATTCAGCAGAGCCTCCCAGCAGAGCCAGACATTCAGGATGTTTACATTAATAAGTGCAATTTAAACAAATGTTGTTGACAATGAAGAATGTTATTTGTGGACAAGGCTGGGGAGGTGGGGTAGATGAAATGCAGATCTGTGGAGTAGGCTAGAGTTGGAGAAATGATTGAATACGCTACCTTGGTTATGAAACCTCGCTGATTGGGTGGGAGATAAAGAAGTCAAGAATGATTAGATAAAAAAGGGCTTGTGACTAGGACTAACTTCTTTCGCTGCCTGAGCTAACGCTAAGGCTTCACTGGTTTACAGAGGTGGAAGTACGGCCAAAATAGCTGCAAACTGCTTCACAATATGTCCTTTGATTCATCCTGATATTGGCAACAGCATTATGTCACATTTCAATTACACATTACACTAAGTGTCATGAATGGCCCTACATACTAAAGTAATCACTATAGTGCAAGCACCTAGCTTATTTCAAGCATTAATCAAGTCTCTTTTCATCAAATCAATGATATAAAACATCAAATGAAACTATAAATGGATGAGGATTGTCTAGACTACTACAGACTCAAGTGTTTAATAGTGTTCCCTGTATGTGCTTAGTATAGAAGGCTATTGCTTTTATGGTTTCTCAGCGAAGAGAATGCAACATTGACCTCCAATTCTCTCATCGACCGCTCTGTTCACCATTACTGGCTGAAAGTCAATGACTCCTGGCTCTCTGCTTAGCTAAGATCCCTGCTTCAGCTCACCCCACACACAAAGTGCATTGTGATTTCTTGTGTAGGTCACTGTCGTCTGAATAGATGTGAATATGAAAGTACTGTGCGTGTTGGGGCTCTAGGACTCTTCCTCCCCGGACTTTTTATCCCTGGACTTTTCGTCCCCTGGGAATTTTCGTCCCGGACTGTTCGTCCCCATAAACTTTTTGTCCCTGGACTCTTTGTCCCTGGATGGTTCATCCCCAGTAATGCTTTGCCCTCTTCCTGCATTATAACACTATCCCTATCTCTAACCCCAGCCCTAACTCTACTATCATGGTGACCTGTCTGTCATCCATTCGTCCATCCATCTGTCAACAATGGGGGCACTTTTTTATCATCAGGGGATGAAAAGTCCGGGGATGATAAGTTCTCGGGGACTAAAAGTCCAGGGAGGAAAAATTTTGGGACGAAAAGTCCAGGGATGAAAAATCCAGGGACGAAGAGTCTTGTAACCGTGTGTCGGTACCATGCCCTCCACTAATATTGGACCCCCTTTGTAATTTCTAGCTTAAAGCTGCTGTAACTGATTTGGTCGTTTTCATAGCTTCTTGTGCAAAGTCAAAGTCAGCAGTCCCCGACCCCCATCCCCAAGCCACAGGAGCGCATCGGTTTCCACAGAGGCAGAGATAGAAAGCAGCGCCCATGGCAGCGACTCAGTTGCAATATAAACAGACACTCTCAGTGATTGTCGTGTGAAAGCCACACTGAAAACATGGACCAACAACGGATTACATCCACGTAGAAAATTGACACTAAGCTTAGAAAGACCCGAAGCCAGGACAGCACTGAAGGAAAGTGGAAATTCTGCAGCCAGCCAATAGCGAAGAAGCAGTGCATGCACTAGAGAAAACAAGATGTGAACTGGAACACAGACATGAGCAGGGCTCCATTTGGCAGTGCGGGACAGGACCTGGAACAGACACAAGGCTGACAGAACATAACAACATAGTATGACCTCCTCAGTTTTTAAGACTGAAAGATCGACATCAACTGTACTTGCTATATCCCTGTATGACTTGTTGATGTGTTCGTACAAGTAAGATGGGGTGCAATGCCAAGTGATGTAATAACTGCACATACACAATTTTTACATCATGCACCCCACAATATTATGAGATTTCTTATGCAGTATGATGTCATTTCATCCTGCTGAAAAAAATGCAAAAATAAAGACAAAAGGTAGGATTTTGCTTGAGATTATGAAATGCGATTAAACCGCTTTGCGCCAATATAGACACCAGCGTCCGTAAATTCCGAGATATAAAGGGTGTTCCCAATAACAAAGGTTAATGAACAAGACCACTCCCAATGCGCCTTCCTATTCGTCCGCACGCCTATATATACCACCTTCCTTCTCACAATCCCCGCTCGTCTCGATTCTACGTCCCTCCCTCCCTTCCCCTCTCCAAGAAGGAAGCAAGAAACAGCCACCACCTGGGACCCCGGGGGTCTTAGGAGCCTACACGGACTCCAACGAGAGACGCAAGCCCCACCCTGAGTCTCGCCACCTGGGGCACCCAACGTTCGCACAATCACAGACCAAGTCCATACAACATTGCTTTCGCCCCGATCCCCTATCCATTGTTCCACCGAATACTCTCCTCCACTTTGGGAGTGGTCCAGAGTTCATTAATTTCGAAATAATTCTGTTATTGAATTTCCGAATGTCTTGCTTCACTGGACTAATTTTCCAGTGTCTCCTTGACACAAATACTGAGTTATAAAGCCTAAATAGGCTCACGCATGACAGGGAAAAATTGACATTATTTGTATTCTGCACAAAGAGGTTTAAGACTGAAAAAAGTTGCTGCTTCGTTCAATTAATTTGCACAAGGGAGTATTACATTATATATATATATATATATATATATATATGTATATTCACAGCAGTAAAATAAAAATTATTAGGATTACAATTTCATTACATTCCTCAAAATGAACTATGACGTTAATTGAAGGAAGAAGTACACATCCAGTTCTATGGAGAATTTATCATCTTTTGAAATCAAATTTCATTATTTTTTTTCCTCAAAACAGCCTTATTGGATATATCTCATTTTGCCATCAAATCATTCAAACATTCAGATTTTTGAAAATGGCATCCCTAGTAAACATAATCAGAAAAATCTTAGTGAAGTAAATTCCCTATCATATTTTACTTTTTTTAAGTTCACTATAATGTAGAAGAAAACATAACTGGTCACCCATGACTCTCTGTTTCCCTGGGATGTGATACGTGGTCACTGCCCCTTAGTCATCTGTCATTATGGTTATGACAAAATATTAAAGTTATGATGTCCCATAGAAAGCTGTGGAGCTTCAAAAATGTGGAAATGGCTGCAATAAACTTGCCAAAAATTTGAATACCCATTTAGACTGTCAAAATGGGCAATAATTAAGAAGTGCTTGGCATATGGCAATGTTATAAATCCATCCAGAATAGGTTATATGCTTATATTGAATGGCAGTACTGTGAGGAGGATTTTTAAAACCTTTTAAGCCCTGAGCCTCTGACTCGAAAATGACATGCCCAAAATGAGATGAGTATGTCTCTGCAACTGCTCGTTCCATTTGAATAATCATGATAGCATAATTAAGGTAACACCTTGGGGATTTCTGTCGTGGTGTAAAAATCAGTATATATGTCACTGAGTCGGAGTAATTGAAGATGGAACTCAGCGTAAATGAAAGATTTCATTTCCGCCTAACAAAATTTTACTTTTATCCCTTTCAAAATTATCTAGTTGATGTCTGAAACCTCTAAAAAAAATTAAAGCACAGAATCTCACCATTATCTGTGCCAAAGTTTATTCTAATCAAGTAAATCAGAGAAAAATTAGAGAAGTGTTAGTTCAGGAATGTCTATGTGGCATCTCCAAATTGGAATTCATTTGATTTCACTTACTATATGTCACTACAGGCATACATTCCATCTAAATACAACCATTTTTAAATTTATTATTATTATTATTATTATTATTATTTCTTTTTTTTTATTTCTGCCCATCCTGTATACATTTTCCCATTCAAAGAAAATACATGCAAAGGAAATGAGGTTTGACTCCACTGGAGCAGATTTATTTTCAAAAAAACAAGCAAATAAACAAAAGATAAGGTAAAAAAAAAAAGGTAAAAAGTAAAAAGAACAAATACTCTATAAATTATTTATATACGAACTATGCTTCCACTGCTCAAAATTAGCACAACGTAACCCAATGTTCGAACCCCGGTCTCCCGCGTGACAATGCACTGCCTTAACCGCTACGCTAATCTATTACTACTGCTTTGTCTCACTGCTAATTTGAAGAGTGAGTCAACAAAACACGTCATGCATCCCGATTTAGCGCTTGTTCTGCTGCACACTCTCAGTGCTTGTGCGTAATGACGCGAGGATTCTCAGTCAGAAAACAGCTTTGAAAATGACTGTTGAATATAGTGGATAGTTAAAGCAAAAATACTAAAAACAAACCAGTTAACCGTTTATATTGTTGTGCTCTTTCAATAAGTTGTGTAATGGCGCATGGACTCTCAGTTAGACGCACCAGGAAGGCAAGGCTCTATCTCAGGCTAGGTTTGTGCAACTGCAGTAATTGAGGGCTCACTGGAAATGTCAGAGCCCATAGAATCAAATGGCCTCCTGCAAAGTCTTACTGACAGCATCACAAGCCAATCACAGAGAAGAAAATACTTTGCGTGCGAGTGGAATGCTCAGGGCCGGATCTCATTGGAAGCAGTGCCCCAGAAAAAAACATGCTTGGAGAATGGAAGATATAGTTTCAATATAACACAGACACATTGAGCTAACAATAGCCAGTGCAGACTTACCCTTAAACACAGCTTTTATTACAAAGTATCAAAGATAAGAAAAAAATTTTGCTCATCGCTGTAGAATGTAAAGTGTATGCCTGTTGTTCTTTGAGTTTGGTGTCAGTTTAAAATCACATGGCTTATATCATTGGTTTCTGTGGACTTTCCTCTTTCATTTGATTTATTGTTTGTATGCCTAGCACAAATTCAGTAGAAACTCTGGCGACGTAGCACTGATATTATTTCATCCTGCTTTGCTGCTCGCTTATTTACTTGCTTGGTGCTTGAATTGTGCTTGGTTGAGGTAAAAATGGTCATCGTGAGCTTTTTTCCGAGCTTCATCCCTTTAACCCTTTCAGCGCTATATGCAAGATATCAAAATCAGATGCTGTTGAAAACCTATCATGTGACAACTTATTTAAAAGAGCTCCCGCAGCTCAGGATAATGACATTTTTAATTCCTTGAATACTTAGTCAGCGCTCAAAGGGTTAAGTGGATGTACCGCATGACGATGTTGCTATTAGGAAACATGCTGTATTTATATGTTTATGGATTGCCCCCAGTACCGGGGGCGTTTGGGTTTAAGAGGTTAAAGTGGTAAAGGAAACTCTGGAGATAACAGTTTGAGAATTACAGATATTAAGTATGTATTTAGGTTAGAAAGTCTCCAAAACCACAATCAGGCACCATCAACACAACTATGAAATGTTTTGGAGGTTTGTAAGAAAAGAAGCTTCTATTGTCATCAAAAAACCAACTTATGTGGTATGATTTACCGAATGTTTCTTGAAGATCTATTAGAATCTGGATCTTTAGTCAGATAAGTCAAAAATAGAGCTCTCATTAAAAAAAAAAAAAAAAAAAAACTGGAGTGAAGTTTGACACAAAAACAAAGATCAGGGCCCGTATTCACAAAGCATCTTATCTTACCGCTAGGAGTATTCCTAAGTCACACTAAAACATTTCATGTAGGAGTAAAATCTTAAAAGTTATTCACAAAGCCGCTGAGAGCAACTTTTAGTTAAGAAAACTGGAAACTCTTAGACTAGGAATAGCTCTGAGATAGGCGGGAGTAAATCTCCGTTGCTATCGATGACATCAATTCTCATGCACGAGCCTTGGGATAATGAGCACGGTGATTGGTTGTTTGGTGACAGGGCGGCCCATTGAAAAAAATATCCCACATACAACCCACGGAGGAGAAAAATGAGGAAATAGTCCGAGTGGCTGGTCTGTCCCATGAAATAATAACACGTTGAGCACTCCTGAAAATACACCATGCGCAGTCCCCACATATCACGCTCTAGGCAAATAAACACACATAGGAAAGAGAGTTGTAAAAATGCCAATAGCATTAAACGAGGCAATGATGAAACGCGTCATTTGCCCCAATTGGCAACTTATTACCCAATGGGAATATGTTGCGATCATTTAAATGTCGGGCCGTTCATGTTTGTTTGCCCTAAACTGTCATGGATGAAAGTTTAAAGGACGCGAAAAGCCCAACTGGAGCCACAACGCTATCAATTGGCTGGGTGTTTTTTCATTTTTTACTTTTTAACCAGTGCGAATTGACATAGGCTAGTGTTCTCTGTATGCCAGTCCACTTTGTTCAGCAACATTGCAAATATCGTCATCTTCCTCGACATCATCATCACCGCAATTGGCAGGACCATCATCATCCGGTTGAGGTATGTTTCTTTGTTGGCATGAATTGTGAAGGATGGCACATGTTGTAATTACTTTGCTGGCTCTCTCTGGTCTGAGATGCACCTCCCCATGCAGCACATGAAACCGGCGCTTCAGCTGCCCAATACCACGCTCCACCACACTGCGTGCCGTCTTGTGCGCTCTAACTTTCACCGTGAAAAAGAAAACAGCAGACTAAATATACTGAGCAACAAAAGAAACGCAAGTTTGCTTGTCAGTTACTGTATTCTTATGGTTACTCAGTGAAAGTGACCGCAAAACAAAGAAAAGTTTGATGAAATAAGTGTAAATGTGCACGCGCTAGTGATAAATTTGAGTTTCTATAAAATTGCGCGTCTACTTATTTTCCGGTCTGTCTTTAATTAACTTGCGTTTCTTTTGTTGTTCAGTACATTTGTAATACAGTATTATGCCATCTTCACATGTAATAGACTATGCCAATGTAGGCTATAGCAACAATGACCAAGGCCTACCTGTTATAATTTTGTTGTGGTCCCAGTTGTGGATTCAGTTAAGGGGTCAAGAGCCAACGTTTGCAGGGGTAGCCACTGTCCCCTAGCAAGTGGCATCCTGCAGGCACATAATGCCTGTCAAATAATTGGCATAAGCCGTTTTCCATTAAAATGCGAGAGTCGTGTGTGGATCCTGGCCATTTCGCAACAATGTCCAAAATATTGTATTCGGCATCAAATACTATCTGGGTGTTGATGGAATGAACTTTTTTCTGTTTACAAATACCTCTTCATCTTGGGTCGGAGAAATATTTTGAATATGGGTCCCGTCAATAGCATCGATGATACCGGGCATAGGCCTACCTGAGATGTGCATGAATTCAAGTTTGATTTTGTGTTGTTGGCGAACGTCCATTGGAAACCGGATAAACTGTCGGATGATATGGGGTTCACAGAGCACAATGATTGTTTGTTGAATTGAGCGACTGACAGATGATGTGAAATCCCTAAATTGTCCGCGTTGCAAAGTTGCATTTTTCCAGTGGCCAAGTAACGAAGTGTTGTCAAGCATTTTATTTCGGTGCTTATTGGGTTGTTTCTCATGGTTGGAGACGTAATTCTCTCCCTCACCAAGTCAACAACAAATAAAATCCCTTCACGGTCGGTCCGATATCTTTTCGACAACTGCGCATCATTCAGAATTTCCAAGTTATTCCGTCTTTCAACAGCAGCAGCCAGTTTCCGATTCTTTGTGAATAGGTTTTAGCGAGTTAGGAGTCCTCTTGACTACTTTCAAGCTCTCCCAGACTTAGGAGCTACTTTTAGGCCTAAAATGCTTTGTGAATAACACTTAGTAAAAATAATTGGGAGTCCTAAATTTACGACTGACACGCCCATTTTTCTAAGGAGTTTCTCCTAAATCCGGCAGTTAGGACCTACTTTTAGCGCTAAGATGCTTTGTGAATACGGGCCCTGTTCTCTAAAGAGCCCCATCCTGACTGTGAAGTAATGAAGTGGATTTTACTTGTTACATGGCTTTTTTTAAGGCCCCGGACAAAATTATAGGATTCATGGTGTGATGGATTCCATCAAGTACAGGCTGATATTAAATAAAAACTTGACTGCCTCTGCTAAGAAGCTTAAACAAGGACATGTGTGACTGTTTTCATACAACAATAATCCAAAGCTAGCGTTGAAATCAACACGAAAATGGTTAACTAACCACAGAATCGAGGTGGTATAGCCTTCCCAGTCCTTTGACTAAAATCATATAGAAAACCTGTAGGACAGGTGGAGACATTGAGGACCGTAGTACTGAAGGTACTTAAGTCGGAAAATGTCCATTTCGAGAAATTTAGAAAATTGACTTCGGTAACTATAAAAGATGATTTCCCATTTTTAACTCGTGGTGTGTGAAAATATGCCTGAAGTGCTTTTTGTTCTAGGCTCTTCAACTGAACAGGGGTGCGTTTCCCAAAAGCACAGTAGCTAACTGAGAGAGTTACACCATTGACTGTATTTGGTCAAACAGTGTTAGTCGCTGACTATGTTAGCAACTATGGCTCTTGGAAATGGCACCCAGATCTCTTGCCATGCATAGGAGATAAATCAGAGCTTTTAGATTTGCAAAGGGAGGTTGTAAAAAGTATTAATTGGGGGGGTTCCAATACTTATGGCATAAATGTCTTAGAAAAAATATTTGTTTCATGATTTTTTTTTCTTTCAATAATTGCATTTCATATTTACTGAGGATGTCATAAATAGTGGAGGGCATTTGTATGTGATCATGTATGGTGCGTACTCTGTTTTAAACTTGAACCTTTTTTGCCAGTAAATTTAACTGTAATTTCACAGCGAGTTTACAGCAGAGTTCCATGTATGTTAAGTGTAAACCACAGCTAAATGCCCGCAGGACTCCACTTACAGTTAAAATAACCAGGAAACAGCTGCCGGATAGTTCACTCGGTTAAGGCACTGCGTTGCAGTGCAGAAGTGACTATCACGTCGCGGGTTCGAGCCCGGTCGTACCAACCGGCAGTGGTCGGCAGCGTTTTTCAGAGTAGTGCACAATTGGCCATCGAGCTACAGGGTTTCAAATTGGGAAGGGACTGCCGGGAAAGGGAAATAAATAAATAGCTTTGTTCGTTTGCTCAAAGCGCCTCCTGTTGGCCAGACGGGCGCCGTCAGGAAGATTCTAAGTCTGTTCATGTCCGGGTATCCTCCGCCCTCGTTCTGAACTTGCGAAGATTCAACCAATGAGTGTATAAGAAGCAGTGGCTGACAGGCACGTGCTTCGGAGGAGAGCCGTGAACTGTCTTCGCTCTCATGAGTTGGCAGCAAGGGGTCGCATACGAGCAAGCCTTGTACATAGTTCACCAATTGGGCATTCCAGATTCGGGTGGGATTGGAGATGCCAAATAAAAAAATAAAATAAAAAAAATAACCAGGAAACAATGCATTAATTTAACTGTTAAAATCAGTCAGTTTATAACAGTGTATGAGTAAGAGTATGTAAGAGTGGTGTTGTAACGTTTCGTCCATCAACACGAACATTTTACTTATAGATACAGAAAATAAAAGGAACTGAGGTCCCAGCAATGCACACTACAGTAATAGTGTATTACAAGTAGGAAAGCAAATGGAATCAAGATTCCTTTAAGAATTAAATCTGCTGATACGACAGTGCAGCACGGATTCTAGGTTAGTAGTAATATACGCAAAATACGGCGAATAATGCCCATACAAGACAGCAATGTCACACAGGCAAGAGGTTACACAGACTTCACGACAAGACAGAGGGAAGCTCTGTCTGTTATACCCTGCTACCACTCGGGGAACAAATAATGAGCAGCTGTACAAGTTAATTGAATAATGACAGATGATGATTGAACAATTGGTAGAGGTACGCTGCTGGGTCTAATAGACCGGCGAGCTGGATGGCTGGAGGCGTGGTCTTACAGGTGTGTATATACAGGTGAGAATGATAAATATGCTGTAGGTTTGTGATCATAAGAAGTGTATTTGGGTCAAACACACTCAAACATAATTATCTGCATGTGCCTGGGTTGGGCACACAAGAACATAAATATTTGTGTGCGTTTGTATTAGACACATTCAAACAAATATATGTGTGTGTTTGGCTTAGACACACTCAAACATAAATACCTGTGTGTTTTTTGCTTGGACACACTCTAACATTAATAGCTGTGTGTGTTTGGGTTAGATGCACGCAGACATAAGTATCTGTGTGTTTGGGTTAGCCGCTTAAACATAAATATATCTGTGTGTTTGGGTTAGACACTTAAACATAAATATCTCTGTGTGTTTGGGTTAGACACTCAAACATAAATATATCTGTGTGTTTGGGTTAGACACTTAAACATAAATATCTCTGTGTGTTTGGGTTAGACACTCAAACAGAAATATATCTGTGTGTTTGGGTTAGACACTCAAACGTAAATATCTCTGTGTGTTTGGGTTAGACACTCAAACTTAAATATCTCTGTGTGTTTGGGTTAGACACTCAAACGTAAATATCTCTGTGTGTTTGTGTTAGACTCTCAAACTTAAATATCTCTGTGTGTTTGGGTTAGACACTCAAACATAAATATATCTGTGTATTTGGGTTAGACACTCAAACGTAAATATCTCTGTGTGTTTGGGTTAGACACTCAAACTTAAATATCTCTGTGTGTTTGGGTTAGACACTCAAACGTAAATATCTCTGTGTGTTTGGGTTAGACACTCAAACTTAAATATCTCTGTGTGTTTGGGTTAGACACTCAAACATAAATATCTCTGTGTGTTTGTGTTAGACTCTCAAACATAAATATATCTGTGTGTTTGGGTTAGACACTCAAACGTAAATATCTCTGTGTGTTTAGGTTAGACACTCAAACATAAATATATCTGTGTGTTTGGGTCAGACACTCGAACATAAATATCTCTGTGTGTTTGGGTTAGACCCTCAAACATAAATATATCTGTGTGTTTGGGTTAGACACTCAAACGTCAATATCTCTGTGTGTTTGGGTTTGACACTCAAACATAAATATATCTGTGTGTTTGGCTCAGACACTCAAACATAGATATATCTGTGTGTTTGGGTTAGACACTCAAACATAATTATCTCTGTGTGTTATGGTGAGACACTCAAGCATAAATATATCTGTGTGTTTGGGTTAGACACACTACAACATAAATATCTGTTTGTCCTGCAGCTGCCTCATCGGCGAGTGACATTCTCCACAGCCAATCAGATGTCAGATATGCAGGACCCCACCCCCAGTCTCTATGACAGCGGGCTGGAGGAGTCTGAGACGCCTAGCAGCAAATCCTCCTCTGGCCCTCGGATTGGGCCCCTGGCTGTGCCGGAGGAGCACTACGAGAGAACTACCCCTGACGGCAGCATTGGCGAGATCCAGCACCCAGAGGGTGGTAAGAATTAATGCGCACTGTACATGCAGCGCCCTGAAAGTGGGAGGAATTAATATGCTCTCTACTTTGAACGCCTGGCACACTCAATAAATTACACCCAGATATAAGGAAGAAACAAATGACACTCAATATATCACGCCCAAAGAGCAGGAAGACGCAAATAACATAAAATATATTGCACCCCGAGATCTGTAAGAAACAAATGACACTCAGTATGTCACACCCAAAGACCAGTAAAAAGCAAATGATATTAAATATATCACACCCTGAGATCTGTAAGAAACAAAGGGCACTTAATAAATCACACCCAAAAAGTAGTGAGAAGCAAATGAAACTAAGCATATCGCGCCCTGAGATCAGTAAGAAGCAAATGACATTCAATATATCACACCCTGAGATCAGTAAGATACAAATTACCCTTAGTATATCACACCCTCAAAGCAGTAAGAAGTAAATGACACTCAATATATCACACCCTGAGATCAGTAAGAAGGAAATACCACTCAATATATCACATTCTGAAAGCAGTAAGAAGCAAATGATGACACTCAAGATATCGCGTCCTGAGAGCAGAAAGAAGCATTCTATGCATCATACCCTGAGATTAGTAAGAAACAAATGAATACACTCAATATATAAAACCCCTAAGAGCAGTAAGAAGCCAATTAAGACATTCAGTGTATCACACTTTACGAGCAGTAAGAATCAAATGACACGCAATATATTGCACTCTTAGAGCAGTAAGAAGCAAATGAAGACATTCAGGATAGCACACCCTGAGAGGAATTAGAAGATAATGACACTCAATATATCACACCCTTAGAATAGTAATAAGCAAACAACGCTCAATACATCATGCCCTGGGATCAGTTAGAAGCAAATGATGACATTCAATATATCACACCCTGCAAGCAGTAAGAAGCAAATGACCCAATATATTACACCCTGAGATCAGTAAGAAGCAAATGAGAAGACGGTCAATCCATCACACCCTGAGAGCAGTAAGAACCAATAGACTACATGCATTACCCTGAGCATAGTAAGAATAAAGGAAATGCATGTAGTACCCCGGGAGTGGCAGGAACCAATAAACTAAATACAGCGCCAGGATAACAATAAAAACTGCAACAGCACACTGAGCGCAGTGAGACCTAAAATACACTATCTGCAGTACCCTGACAGACGCAAGCATCAATAAACAAGACACGGCACTGTGAGAATGGTAAGAACCATAAAAAAATACAGATGACACTCTGAGAGCGGTAAGAAGCAAAAAATACATATAGCACTAACAACCAAAGCTGCACTTCACTACCCAATGACCACTCCATCAAACTGTCAATGCTGTAAACACAGTACTAAATTAGGACATTTAGTGAGTATTCATGGTGTCATGTTGTAGATTGCAATTAGACAGAGAAAAGTTTTAGGCGACATCACATATTGTATGCAGTTTGGGGAAGACTTTGGCAAAAGTTTCACCATAGCTCTCAGGCCATATCTTCTTGTAGCTTAAAAGTGAGAAAATGAGAAATCAGCTGGGAGCAGATTGGGCACATAAATGACAATGAAGCAGAAGAGGTACTATGGGCAGGTGTGCTTTAGAACAGGTACTGTGGGCATCTGTGCTTTAGAACAGGTACTTTTAGCAGGTGTGCTTTAGAACAGGTTCCGTGGGCAGGTGTGCTTTAGAACAGGTACTGTGGGCAGGTGTGCTTTGGAACAGGTACTGTGGGCAGGTGTGCTTTAGAACAGGTACTGTTAGCAGGTGTGCTTTAGAACAGGTACTGTGGGCAGGTGTGCTTTAGAACAGGTACTGTTAGCAGATGTGCTTTAGAACAGGTACTGTGGGCAGGTGTGCTTTAGAACAAGCACTGTGGGCAGGTGTGCTTTAGAAGAGGTACTGTGAGTAGGTGTGCTTTAGAACAGGTACTGTTAGCAGGTGTGCTTTAGAACAGGCAATGTGGGCAGGTGTGCTTTAGAACAGGTACTGTGAGCAGGTGTGCTTTAGAACAGGTACTGTGGGCAGGTGTGCTTTAGAACAGGTACGGTGGGCAGGTGTGCTTTAGAACAGGTACTGTGGGCAGGTGTGTTTTAGAACAAGTACTGTGGGCAGGTGTGCTTTAGAGCAGGTACTGTAGGCAGGTGTGCTTTAGAAAAGGTACTGTGGGCAGGTGTGCTTTAGAACAGGTACTGTGGGCAGGTGTGCTTTAGAACAGGTACTGTTAGCAGGTGTGCTTTAGAACAGGTACTGTGGGCAGGTGTGCTTTAGAACAGTTACAGTGGGCAGGTGTGCTTTAGAACAGGTACTGTTAGCAGGTGTGCTTTAGAACAGGTACTGTGGGCAGGTGTGCTTTAGAACAGGTACTGTGGGCAGGTGTGCTTTAGAACAGGTACTGTGGGCAGGTGTGCTTTAGAACAGGTACAGTGGGCAGGTGTGCTTTACAAAGGGTATTGTGGGCAGGTGTGCTTTAGAACAGGTACTATGGGCAGATTTGCTTTAGAACAGGCTCTGTGGGCAGGTGTGCTTTAGAACAGGTACTGTGGGCAGGTGTGCTTTAGAACAGGTACTGTGGGCAGGTGTGCTTTAGAACAGGTACTGTTAGCATGTGTGCTTTAGAACAGGTACTGTGGGCAGGTGTGCTTTAGAACAGGTACTGTGGGCAGGTGTGCTTTAGAACAAGTACTGTGGGCAGGTGTGCTTTAGAACAGGTACTTTTAGCAGGTGTGCTTTAGAACAGGTACTGTGGGCAGGTGTGCTTTAGAACAGGTACTTTTAGCAGGTGTGCTTTAGAACAGGTACTGTGGGCAGGTGAGCTTCAGAACAGGTACTTTTAGCAGGTGTGCTTTAGAACAGGTACTGTGGGCAGGTGTGCTTTAGAACAGGTACTTTTAGCAGGTGTGCTTTAGAACAGGTACTGTGGGCAGGTGAGCTTCAGAACAGGTACTTTTAGCAGGTGTGCTTTAGAACAGGTACTGTGGGCAGGTGTGCTTTAGAACAGGCTCTGTGGGCAGGTGTGCTTTAGAGGGAAATGAGATAAGGGGAGCGTTTGAGGTCTGAACCTGCCCCTGAACTTCCGCCATGCAACTACTTTATTTGCTGCATTCTGAGAGCAGTAATTATCAAAACCCTTAGGCTGGTAGAAATAAATCACTACAACCCCTATATACAACCCAAAAAGAGTTTTCACATCGTGGAGAATGTCAGTAGAATTAAAAAGGATTTATCTCAAACATCCATTTCCTACTATGTTGAAAATACTATAGTAACATAAGGCTAAAAACCACTTTTGAATGTACATGATCTCCGATCCCTCAGATGTCACTGTCCTAAGAATCGTCACGTGACTGAAATGGATGTCATGACATCAGCTTGGAAATACTTTGGTAAGCCTTTGTAGGACAACTCCTTTTGCCGCTGTATCCTTATGTGCAAGTGAAAGCTTTACTATGCAAAGTCAAAGCCATACATCAACGCCGCTCAAGACCACCACCGACTTCTCGGGGCTTGGTGTCATCTGAGATGGTGAACATTTAGAATGCAGAAAGATTTGCAGTAATTTTAGAGGAATATATGCTGCCATTGTATGTTCAAGGGACATCCCTCCATTTTCCAGCATGACAATTTCAAACCACATTATGCCTCGATGACAACGTGTAAAGCCATGTATGCAGAGAGTGTGGGTGCTAGATTAGTCTGCCTGCAGTCCTTATCTGTCTCCAGTTGAGAATGTGAGGCACATTATAAAGCAGAATTTACAGCAGCAAAAGGCCAGTGTAATTATGCAGCTGAAGACTTGTATAAAGGAGGAAAGGGGGAAATTTCTGCTCACTAAACTTTTCCAAACGGTGTCTTCATTTTCTAAATGCTTAATGAATGTTAAAAAACATGGAGTTGTTATACTGTGGTAAGAGGTCGACTCAACACATCATATATTTTAAATAAGAAGTTACAGTCACATTGTAGAACATCAAATAATATACCGTTGTACTCTTTACAGTCTTTTTTTATTTTATTCACATTTGGCATGATTAAGGCTGTACTTGCAGCACCTTGAAGGGAAGCAAGAACCAAAAAACGAAATACAGCAGCCTGACCTGGAAAACTGAAGGTAATGTAAATACAGCACAGAGACCTGGCTAACTGAAGGTAATGTAAATACAGCATCCAGACCTGGCTAACTGAAGTTAATGTAAATACAACACCCTGACCTGGAAAACTGAAGGCAATGTAAATACAGCACCCAGACCTGGAAAACTGAAGGTAATGTAAATACAGCACCCAGACCTGGAAAACTGAAGGTAGTGTAAATACAGCACCCAGACCTGGAAAACTGAAGGTAATGTAAATACAGCACAGAGACCTGGCTAACCGAAGGTAATGTAAATACAGCACCCAGACCTGGAAAACTGAAGGTAGTGTAAATACAGCACCCAGACCTGGAAAACTGAAGGTAATGTTAATACGGCACCCAGATCTGGAAAACTGAAGGTAGTGTAAATACAGCACCCAGACCTGGAAAACTGAAGGTAATGTAAATACAGCACAGAGACCTGGCTAACCGAAGGTAATGTAAATACAGCACCCAGACCTGGAAAACTGAAGGCAATGTAAATACAGCACCCTGATCTGGCTAACCGAAGGTAATGTTAATACAGCACCCAGACCTGGAAAACTGAAGGCAATGTAAACACAGCACCCAGACCTGGATAACTGAAGGTAATGTAAATACAACACCCTGACCTGGCTAAGTGAAGGTAATGTAAATAGCACTCAGATCTGGCTAACTGAGGGCAATGTAAATAAAGCACCCAGACCTGGCTAACCAAAGGTAATGTAAATACAACACCCTGACCTGGCTAACTGAAGGTAATGTATATACAGCACCCGAATCTGACTAACTGAAGGTCATGTAAATACAGCACCCAGACCAGGCTAATTGAAGGCAATCTGCTTAGTACTGAACATACTCAACAATTTCTTTCAGTTTGGATTGGAATAAATGAAATGGTAGGAAAGCAAGTAATGAGCTTTTAGAATTTGCATCCATGCAAAGAGATCCACTTTGTTCATATCCATTTTTGGCCGAATGTTAGTGCAATATTTTTATAGCTTTGGTTATCTTATGAACTATGTTAAGCAGTGTTTCAGGAAAGCATTATTTTGGGAATATGCTGCCTTTTCTTTTTTATTTGAAGGTCAGTATAAATTTATGAGTGTAGACTTCATCCCACTTTCTTTGATTTATTACATCCAGGCCAGCTCTGAGTGCCCTGGCATGATGAGATTGAAGTTGCAGTTCATTTCTTTACTTGTCCTCTTTTTGACCGATACCTTGGCAGAATAATCCAAAAAGGCAACTCTACTGTACAGAGTCTGAACCATTTTCGAAGTGGTCATTTTTATGTGCTTTTAGTTTTCAAATAAAATGGCAGGCCAGTGTTACCATGGCCAATGCAAAAAATGGAAAATAAAACGGGTTATGGCTGACCAGAGCACAAAACCCTAACCATAACTGCAACTGAATTAGCATCTCCCTGACCTCATTCAAGAAACGGTTGGTTTGTGACTCGGGGAAAGATATACATTATATATTTTTCATTTATGTTATGTTTATCATGGCACATTATTTGGGGAGACACGTCTCTTCGCCTCCCCGTAAGATAACACCCTTTTACTTTGTACACTAATTACATAAAACCTAAAGACATTTGTGGGTATGGCAAAATACTATGGTCTACAGAATTCTTAGAAACCGCGACTGTAAATGAGTTTCAAATTCTGTACAAATAATAATATCAAAACTCAAAATGCCCAAATGCAAAACATATTCTCGTTAACCCTCTCCAGCCCAATTTATTATTTTGAGATATGAAAAATCTTTCATTCATGGAGAATAGTTCTCATTCACTAAAATAACTAACAGAATTGGTCAGAATTAGATATCTCACATTTTGAAGGATTTTGAGGTTGTTGCATATTATCATTTATAGTTTATTATCATCTACAAGCATTACTTTTTCATTCTACACAACTATTTTTTCGATCTTAATAAAATATCTGTGATACTTACCTCAAAAATGCAGACCTGCTCTCAACGAACTTTGGTTCTCATGGAAGCTTCCATTTTTCAATGAGATAGTGGTGACTTTTAGTGGCTGCAGGTGGAACTAACGTTGTATTTTTGCAATGCTGAGCTGGAAGGGTGACTTTATCAAACCATTTCCCATGTGGTCTTTATATTTTATAATCAGTCATCAATTGATTTATTGCTGCAAACTTGCAACATGAGCCTGGAGAGGGTTAAACAATCTTTCATTGGAACCAACCAAAATAATACATGTATTGCATAAATAAACAAAATAACTGAAAGGTTTCATAATTATTTGCTCCCCTCATTTAGGACTTAGTGCAACCACCTCTGGCAAGCACAGCTGCCGCCTGACTCCAGGTCTCAGCCTTCTGGCAGAGGCAACCAGACTCTCGGCCAAAACTGACTGACTTTATGTGAAATCCATTAAGCCATTGATCATAACCAGTGTGTCTGTACAGCTGGAAGCCTGAGAAGGTCATTGATCCGCCATCATATTTCACTGTGAGTATGAGGTGCCTCTCCTTGTTTGCGTCCCTGTTTCCATGCCAATCATAGTGATGCAGCATGTGAGCAAAACTTTATTTTGTTTTCATCTGACCACAACACTTTAGTCCAGTCATAGTTCTTGGAACCTTTTCCTGATGTGCGAGGGTCTATGATTATCTGCCTCTTTTGAACCATCAGCTCATTCATTTTTTACAAGGTGCTGGAAGACAGAGTTTTTTTTGCATGAGTGTTTTCTCCTTTTTATACCTTTGTGAAACAGGAAGTGATGGAATTAAACAGTATAGTTGCATAAAACTTCAATGAACTTGCGTCAGATGAATGTAATTCCTGGCTTAAATGTGGTAGATTTATTTACAATAATCTGCGGACGTGCCATTAACTGTGAAATTTAATTTGGAAGTTTTAATTAAGTGAACAAACAGTATTGGTTGGTTCGTTTGAAACATTAATAAAGTGCGGTTTTTCTCACTTGGGGCGTATTTAGGGCCTGGCGATTGGGCTGTAGTCCCAAGGCTGCCTCTTCAACCCTGGGTCTTTTATTGCTGCCTAAGTACTTAATATTAACATGAATTTTGAGCTCATACAACCATTGAATCTTAGCCTATATCGTAATTTATTCTCATGCATGCAACTATGACACTTTACCTCTATATTTTTACAAATTAAATCTGAATCACTGCACACAGAATGACGCACAAACAATGACCTTGTACAGACCCGCTGCTTTGTGACTTTATCTCGCAAGATTGCTTGCTTTAACTCAGTCATTCAATAGAAATGCAGCATATTTAATGGGATATGATTAATAGTGAATATCTATTGCAGAAGGCACAAACTAATCTGTAAACTGTCTCCCTGCCTCAGTCGCTGTTTAAGTAAACAGTCTTCTCATCTGCCATACCCTGAACAGTGAGTGCAGTCACATCTGGCAGAAATACATGGGATGGGGGTCTTGTGCTGGGTCAGAGAAGCAAGAGGGGGAAACAGTGGCATAAATTTCATTAGGAGGAATTTATTTAGTGACTGATCTGTATGAAACATTGTTTATGTACGTTACATCATTGGTCTACGTTATTTACTGTACATTGAACTTGCTGAAACGTTTTCCTGTTGTGGCCAGCCACAGTGTGCAACTTTGCTTCATTTGATTGATCTAACATCACGTCAAGTACACACTAGAGGATTTTAAAATGTTAATTGATTTGAAAAACGTGGGATGCCACAGACATAATGACAGATGTAACTGGTTTTTAACGTTTTAATTGCACACGCCAGGCAATTCAGTTAAAGTCCACGCACCTGACGTTTTTAAACTAAACTATTGGAAAGTGGTGATTCAAGGGACCTTGAATCTCACAGAAACTGACGTGATCAGACACTTCACTGTGCCTACTGCAGCTGGGTAATAATTCAGGACAACTGTCAGTTTGTGTGCGTGCTGTTTCTCAGAACAGGTAAATCACACAACTACTGGATACATTAAAAGGACATGGAATTCCCATGGTATTTTTAATTAAATGCTTATGTAGTACTGTATGCAATATTAATTTTTTTTTTTTTTTGCAGTTGTCACTTGTATAAAATGCCATGTTTTAGGGCTGTGAACTGGGTTTGATGTAATCCAGGTGCGAGACCTCATGATGCCATTAGTAGCTAATAAATCAGTCACCTCCAGAAAAATCTTGCACAGAATCTGCAGATCCCTCTCTTTGGGGCTCAGCCTTGGGTGTTTCAAAGGTCCAAACACCTACACATAAACCTTGTTTCTCTCGTGGAAATTTGAGTTTATTGCAGTAATGTTATCGTTTATTATGTGTCATATTTTCACTTAGCAGCAGTTGAGTTGTTACACACTCCTTGCTCACTACACTGACTTAAATTACCATTTCTTAACTCCATGAGCTCTGTTACACTTCCTTACCGGCTTAATGAGTTGTTACTCTCTCTCACTCCCTCAATCAGTTGTTTTACTGTTGTCCACATTCACCAAAGGGTGTTATTTTACACTCTTACATGTTACAATGTGTTTTACAAAATTACACTTTCTTATTCACTCAGCGCATTGAGATTGGCTTCTGTTTCGCACTCTTTATACTGAATTATGTTACTCACTTGCCTGGGACATTTCTGATTTCAAACATTAATGAAAAAAAAAAAAAAACAATTTCACAAGTGAATGTATTTTATCGATAAAGGTTCATGCAAATCATAAAGCCCTGGGACCCTGATCTCAGAATTATCCAAACTGTTGAGATCACATGGAGACATGGAGAGACACAAACAAGTTAGACCACATGAGAACTGTTGGGAAGTTCCCCTATATGCTCAGAACAGTCAGACAGACTTTAAAACTATCAAACTACAGGACAGTGTACCTAATTTTTTGGAAATGAGTACTCCCATCAAATGTCAATTTCATTTATTTCTCGACAGATAGAACTTTTTAATATTTAGAGACTTTTAATGTCATGCTGTGCCTCAGAATTTTGCATGAGGATGTCCTGTTTATTCTGTTTATTGCCATTTTTAGGAAAGTGTAAGTAGGTCATAATTTTGATTGACTGCTCCTCGTTCCCTTGAAGATAAGCATTCGGCTTCAGTGGAGATGTGTGGTTTCCATGAAAAAAGCATGGTAAAATTGCTTTGTGGTTTCCATGGAAACACCATTGTTATGCGGCCGTTCGGTTTCCATGGAAACTGAACGGTAAAGCTGCAGTGTGGTCTACATGGAAACAGCATTGTGAAGCGGATGTACGGTTCCCATGGAAACCTCACGGTAAAGCGGATGTGTCTCTTTTGTGTAGACGTGCGGTCTCTCCCAGACGTTGCCATGACAGGAAACTGCACTCCTGAATGCACCGAGTTTGGTCATTCTGACACCTGCTGGATGCCCGGTCAGTCGTCTCCGACGCGCAAGGCCAAGAGTGCCCCAAAGCTGTCCACATTCGTGCCTTACCAGGAGCGCAGCGTCTCGGAGCGACTGGCCAATGGAGGCCCAGGGAGCGAAGAGCAAGGGTGCACCGATCCTCTCACCTCCCACAGTGCCTTCAGTAAGGACACGCCCACCCGGCACAGCTCCAAACGAGAGATCTACCTGTGAGGACGAGACACACCCACCCGCACGCACACACACGCACACACACACACACACATACGCGCGCCTCACACTTCCAACACATAAGGCTTAAGAACATCACCCAGATTCAGCTATACAGGAATGTATTCAGCAGCTCATGCTCTTATTTACTGATTTACGATGACACATTTTACTGGGTTTTTTTTTTTTTTTTTTTTACTTTTTTCGTTGTATCCTGCAATGCATTGGCGTGACACTAGATGCATCACAGCGGTCCACTCGCTCTGGTAGTGTGCTGAACGCTGTGGTGTCAGAGTTGGTTGAAGCAATGCAGATCTCCTGCCAGGATCCATATCTTACCCAGCTTGTGAAATTCCACTGGTGACAGGCCTTCTGGTTATTAATATCAATAACTCTTACTGAGCTGCCTGTACTATACAGTGGTGTAAATACATTTTAATGGTGTGCGTACATGTGTCAGGCTTCAGTGCTTTCTCTTGGGCTGTCAGGGGCTTAGTCAGGGGAGTTACGTTGTTTTTGTGTTGCAGTGATACAGAGTTATTGTTGTTACTGGAGGAAAACAGCCTGAGCTCATTTGTGTGAGTAGTGAGTTCTGGGGCAGTTCTAATGGTAGCAGAGTCTGGGTACTTTACAGTGATACTTTAGAGCAGCCTGGAAGGGATTCTTTCGTAATGTTTAGTCTTTGTTTTGTGAAAAGTCTCACATTTTGTAAAAAGAAAAAAGCCAAAAAAGAAACTACTCACTGTGCTTAGTTTAGAGTTTTACACACAGTCTATATCACTGTGGCTGCAATCAACACTGTTCCCTCCATGAAGAGGACTCCACTCCTCCTGGACTGACCGAACCATGACTGTTCCAGACGCTTCGTCCCGGCCCGCAAACCCTCACGGTATCTTCGCCACATTCCCCTCACACACACCAGGGCGCAATGCAAAAGAAATCGCCATCTCCTGTCCTCGAGGGCCGCAATTTCGTCAAGATTTTGGGATCACCATTCCATCAGTAGCTAATGCCTGCCATACGCTAGAAGATTTTGAAAACACTTTGAAAAGACTTTCAAATGTCTAATGCCTGACACCCTCTCACGTCTAAAGACAATGTGCTATTAAGTCATGGAGTTTTTACTCACGGATTATTGTTTTTCAAAAACTGGGTACTGTGTTGAGCACACCTATTGGTTGTTCACAGTTCTCGATGTTCGCGTCATTGAACTTCACTATTCGCATGAACCAAGTACAGAGACTTCCGATAATATTAAACATGTTTGATTCTATCGGGACGTCAAGACGAGAAACAAAAAAGGTGTGCCATTCGTGACCACCTTACACCAAACAATCGAGATGACGGGAGTGCACCTTAACTCCAGAAAAACTCATGATTTGATTAAAAATTCATCAGCAACAGTGAATTTGCATTAAAAGTCATTTGATGTCAGGTTAGCAGTCTTATCAGTGATTTAAATGAGGTACTTAAGTGCAGGAAGAAACCACAAACCAGCAGATACAGCGGCCCTCCAGGACCTTCGTTTGAGACCCCTGCTTTAGAGCGAAGTCTCACTTGGGTTTTAGGCCTAAGGTGCTCTGGCTCCATAAAGATCAGCAGCGCGCTCCCCATAACTGTGTAAAAATAATAATAATAATAATAATAATAATAATAATAATAGCATCACAGGGAAAAGGGCCCGGGGCTCTTCTGTGTACAGTTTGCATGTTGGAACTGTGTGTGGATTTACTCTGGTTTCCTCCCACAGCCCAATGACATGCTACACCAACAGGAAACTCAAAACAGCCCGTAGGCATGAGTGAGTGAGTGAGTCCTGCAATGAATGAGGACTGTGTGTTCTTTCTTTTCAATAATAACACTAATTATTATTATTATTATTATTATTATTATTGCTTCTCTCAATAAAGTTTAGCAAAATTCATAGAAACTGTCAATTCCTGCTTCAGTTAGGTTAAAGTCTATCATAAAAAATTTCTGATGTGCCATATTAAGTATTCTAACATTGAAAATCAATGAAAGAGGCCAAATCACCGTGCATTCATACTGCAGTTCTACTTCAGTTATTTTGTTTAAAAGGCAGATCACTTCCTTTGCATCTGACTTTCCCTTACATTTCTGTCCTTCCTCTTTGAGCTCGGCGCATTAGTAAGAGGTGATACATTTTAAGCAGCTGAAAGCTGCCTGGATGTATGTCCATATTTCATTCATATGGCAGTTGCAGCATAACCAGCATTGTTCTGCTTTTGGCTCATTCCATGAAGAATCAATCTGTGTCTCCCGGCTGACCCCCTCAGAGTCAGCTGACTTTCTTTCTGCACAGTAACTGTATTGTATTTAATGAGGCCATGCAAAATTTCATCTTCATGCTTCAAATATTATTTGAATTACAAGCCCTGGAAGTACATAGGGGTGGGTTAAAATTTGGTTGGTTTTAACAAGTTATAACATCAGAAAGGTCTCAGTTTTAACTACATTTTGGCACTAAGTTCATCTTCTAGCCATGAAAATTGTGATATATGTACATTTATACACTTGCAAAATATAAAATTTGAAATAACATTTACTCAAGGAATTAAAACTATGATGATACTGAGTGAGTGAGCTCTATACATGTATAAAACACATGCAGAGGTGTGGTTTCCATGTTGAACTTCTTAACTGTTGTGCTGAAGTCATGAGCAACAAGCCCAGTTGTGATAATCATGATGTCATGAAATTAGGGTTTTCTCAACTGGTCATCATGAGCAAGTGAAGCTTTAGCTGGTGCCATAAAGCCAGTATGGGAACATAATTTTATCAGTCAACTTGCAAAACATTGTGACAAAACATCATAAATCTGGATACTTGCTCAGTGGATATTTTCAAAGAATTTGTGCCTCAAGACAACCTATTACAGAAATCAAAAACCTCTTTAAGTTAGTCAGATTTTGGACGATGAGTAAAAAGTGGTTTCTCTTCATGTTGGGATAGATTTATCAGTGGATGACAGTGCTGTGACAATTAGCTTGCATCAAAAGAAGTTTTATTTGGGAAAAATACAAACATTTAAGGAGGAACTGTTGTGATTCCTTTTCCACTCCTGTCGAGCCAATAAAAAGTAATTTCTGCACCTTGCATATTTCAAACACCTGTTAGATCAATGTGATTTTCCCAACCTATTGTATAAAACATGCGTGCACCAGCGTTCTCTCTCCATTAAATAGCCACTGGCTACATTTGCAGGTGTTAAAATAATACAAGATAAGAAAATTATTTTGACACACAGGGAATCATGGCTGGAAGAAAATGCTCTTTTTTAAGTTTTGTCCAGGGAATTATTAGAAAACAGATAACCCGTCCAGGATACCAATTCTTTTTCTTATTGATCTATGACATTGAAATTTAATTGGTGCAGTTTTGCAATTGAAACGATGAGCTATCCATTGATATTGGTGCTTGAAGTTGGAGATAGAAAAAATCATACTGAACAAAAATGAAATTTTAGCTTTGGGTTGTGACACTTAGAGTGGATGTGATATTGATTTGGCCGCAGAGCTCGAATGTCTTTTTCATCCCTGAACATTTCATGTGGCTGTGTCTTGTACTTATGAAGTTATGGGGGCTCAAAAATGCTGAAAAGAATAACTCGAATTAAACAGCACAAAATTTAAATCCATTCCTATGTACTTATCCCTGTACATCCCTGTCGCTCAGAAAATGTTCATAGTATGAAGGTGAAATTTTGCGAGGCTTCACTGAAAATGCTGTTGTTATACAAAAAATCAAGCTGGGTCAAGCTGGAACTTTTTTTTCTCAGATTTGGTTGATTTTACATGGAATGAACCTTTCAGTCTTTGGTGTCAGCAGATTAGTGTGTTGTCAGATTTAGCCTTGTACCACTACCTGCCGTCTTCACAAATAATGGACAAATCTCTGACGGAGAAAAACGATTAAATTGCTAATGCAAAAATTGCAAGTTATGCGGCATATCAAACACTTCTACAAAGTGGATGATTATATTGATTACACGCAAACACTAACAGTTTCTCCAGTTACCACCAGTGAAGGCTGCTTAGTGCTAAACTGCTATACCTGTCACAGCAGCCATCATCAGTCCATACTGGTTGTGAGGTATTATTGGTAACAATCCCAATGATTGAAATCTAATGTCTCATGCATATCGGACTCGATCCTCTAGAATATTTCAGTCCAACCTACAAAACTTAAGCCAAATGGCCCAATCCCACAGCTACTCTTGGCCTTGTGGGCTGGAAAAGCCAAAGTGCGCCTCATTAAGCTGCCCCCTAAAACATGTTTCTCTGAGTTTTATTGGATCTCTAATCTTTTCTTCCCAGCTATTAAATTTATTTCGTCATTGACCTTTGATTTGTGTTCAGCAAGTTGCTTTTAAGTCCAGGTTTTACTGAACAGTGGAAAATGCAGTGCAAGCACTTTACAGATCAGCAGAAAGTGCAGTGTAAATAATTTACAGATCAGCGGAAACTGCGGTGCAAATAATTTACAGATCAGTGGAAACTGCAGTGCAGATAATCTCTATCAGCGGAAACTACATTGAAAATAATTACAGATCAGCAGAAACTGCAGTGAAAATAATTTACAGATCAGCAGAAACTGCAGTGAAAATAATTTACAGATCAGCAGAAACTGCAGTGCAATTAATTGGCCACTCTAAAGTGCCTTGGGTTTATTGTCCCCCTTACCACTAGTAATTTTTATGATTTGATGGGTCCTAAGAATAATTCTCAATTTAAACAGTTTTATAACAAATTAAACTGCGATTTTCACACCAATGAGACACTAACTGTATTCAGGGTATTCCCTGGCAAAGGGATGGGTAGCAACAAGAGATAATATGCTAAAAGGCTCTTTCACACATTGGCCTGCTGCCTTTGAGTGCTCTGCTAAATTGTTTTGGCTGCTACTCTGACTAATGTCCCCTTTAAATCTATTGTTCATCTGTTTTTTTCAACATTCTTGAATTATGGCTTCATTTCCTTCCTTTACTGTCACAAAAATCTTTCATATGAACAAGATGTAGGACTCAGTAAATCAGTACGTCACGTGAAAGGACCAGGATCACTGCGATCTCCAGCTTATAGCTTTCTGTGAGGCACTCCGTCTTATCTCTTTAGCGATGACGCAGGCAAAATTTATTTTGATACGTCAACATATCAAACTAACAAACCTAAATACAGGTAAATTTAAATTTTAAGAAAATAAAATTGTAAATGTATTGCATTGTTTGCATTTTATTTCTGGGAGAATTTCCTCCCACAGTTCCGTGAGCACCAGAAAAGAATAAAGACGTGACTTAATCAGCATTTAAGTTTATATCTCCCAGAACTTGACTTGCTCAAAAATAAAACATTTGTATTCAATACTTGACAGCTAGGGCTTCACTGTTTATAGAGTTCTCTCCCTCAAATATCCCAAGAACAACAAAAATACCAAGCATCTCCAATGCTCATATTGTGGGGGTTATCATATATCACGAATAATAAATCAAGTGTTACTGTTGTCTCTGAGTGATTACTGATGATTTATGGCTAGAGCTTCTTTACTGTGGGAAGTAATGGATGTCATTGTTCGCCTGAAATACAAAAATACACTGCCTTTAAAGTGTCTTTTCAGAAAGTAAAGTTGTTTGCCTAAATGTTGATTATATTTGTACAGAAAAATACTTGTAATGCCATGTTTTGCACAGTTTTCTGTATCTGCAAGTGTGCTTTTAAAAATCTATTGTTGAAAAATGTAATGGTAATAGAAATTGTAAACCACTTAAGCTAGGGGCATTATTGGGTAGAATGGGTTTTATCTGTGTCACTGTGGATGTGGCTGTTACTGCCTGTGCTGTACTGATTCCCTAGCTTATTTTTCTTGAGGGTTTTAATGCTTTATTTGGATTCCATGTCTTAAAACAGAGAAGCTAGGTTGATTACACAATGCTTGTTTTATTCTATATGTCGTTTTGTTGAAGTATTTGCATGTTCACAGGATCCATTGTAATTAGTCTTCTATTTTAAAGCTTCGTAATAAAATTTGTTCCTAAGAAAAATAACTGGATCGCTGTTAATTTCTCATATAAATGAAAGCTTGAAATCGAGGGTTTGGAGCACAATGGTTATATGTCTAAATTTTGGGGTTTTGAGATTTTTACCCCCTGTCACAGCTTTCTATCAGCTAATCTTTGGAGCACAGTAACTATATATCCATCTGCATTCATTTTTAATCAGAATTCACATTTTCATTTTGTGGTATGTCCAACAAAATCTGCTTAAATGAATTAAACAGAGGTGACATGTCTATTTTTGGCAATTTTGACCATGATGTTGCGGTTACACTCCTATGAAAACTTAGGTGTTTAATATACTTCTGAACCATGCAGCAAAAGAGTGACTGGTCAAAAAAAAAAAAAAAGATATAAAATACCTGATTTGATAGAACACTTGGAAACCTAAAAATCAATTTTTCTCAAAACCTCTAAAATAGACATATAACCATTGCGCTCCAAACCCTCAAAATCATACTCGTCCATGTTTGCACCACTGTGCTCAGCTGACTGTATGTTATAATAATAATGTTCGTGCAAGACTATTTATAAATGGGTTTTGCTTATGCTTCTGAATCATAAGACCGGAGACCAGGGCAGGAGTTTCACCTGCGGACACTACGGCCGTAGCCTTCATGCCCCCAGTGTCTGGCCGTAATGCCCCCTAAAAACTTGCATTTCCTGTGGTCACAATGGCCTTAGTGCCCTGCCCACACTGCCCCAGCTCATTTACCATTTTCTACTCTCTACCCCTTTCGTTTCAAGACATCTTGACAACAGAATGTCTTTGTTGAAATTGTGAATTCTTACTGGCCACCTGAAACTATTGTGAGGTTCAATTTCTGCGAACCACAAGCAAACCAGGCTACTCTTGTGACACAAGTTTAAGTCAAAACAGTAAAGTACTGCTTTATTGTCACTCCTCCTGTTCAAACACCATAACGGTGAGCCTGAAACCGAGAGATGGACCGGCCTTTTGGTTCAAACACCATAACGGTGAGCCTGAAACCGAGAGATGGACCAGGCGTTTGGTTCAAACACCATAACGGTGAGCCTGAAACCGAGAGACGGACTGGGCGTCTGACAAGAACAATTCAACTGAACTATGGTAATGTCACTCCTCCTGTTCAAACACCATAACGGTGAGCCTGAAACCGTTTGGTTCAAACACCATAGATGGACCAGGCGACTTTGGTTCAAAACAATTCAATAACTATGGTAAGCCTGAAACCTGAAAGAGATGGACCAGGCGTTTGGTTCAAACACCATAACGGCGAGCCTGCGAGAGATGGCCTGAAACCGAGAGACGGACTGGGTGTCTGACAAGAACAATTCAACTGAACTATGGTAAGAAAGTTTGGTAACACTTTACTGAAAGTTTCCTATGAGACGTAACATGCCCAGTGATAAGCCCAATGTTTGCAAATTTAACATCAACAGAACTTAATAATAATTCAGTTGTCAAATGTTGTTTCAATGTATAATGTTACAACTTGATAGCTAACGCTATTACATATTTTGAGTTGTTATTAAAGTACTAGCAGTAGTATTGTGGCTCCTTAAAAGTTTGAAGGTGAATGAATAATGATTAATGCAGGTGTGCAGCCATTTTATGGCAGAAGGCAATCCACGGGACTAGAATAGAAACTTGCCTAGAAATTGACAAAATTTCAGGTTTTTGGGGAGTACTATGAAACAAAATCAGGATTATCCTGCTTTTTTTTTGAGTAAGCTTGCTCGGCAAACCCTAAACTCTCAATTAGAAGTACCACATTACCATGGTAGGTTTAAAGGAAGCTATCACAACATTGAAAGCCCTGGATTTAGGCTCAAAATACTATGCTTACTCACGAATCTTGCTTTGTAGTACACTCCACTGTTACTAGCTTGGTGTTCTTACTGTCATATAACAACAGCTGGCAATGCTTATATTTTCAGAACTTCTGTTATTTATCTTTTCAATTTTTGTCCTGAGTGATTTTGATAAATCAAATTTTCATTGAACTGTACACTATTTAATTCACTGAGAGTGATACAACACATTAAAAACAAAACCATCCTTTGCCATTCAGTTACATTCACCAGTTCCATGAACTCAAAATAATTGTGTTTTACTTGATGGTCTTGGTGCCCTGGCATGTGGCCTTTGTGCCCTCAGGAAATGGACAGCACCGGAGGCCAAGTGGCTCTACCCCTGAAATGATGAAATTCCAAGCCTGGTATAGAGTCATTTATTATTCATCTTAAATTTTAAAACACATTTGGATCAATTTATTTTAATACAACAGTTTTTTTTTTCATTTGGATTAAAAAGTGAAATTATTTGATCGTCTGAAAATTTTCATTTTTGACAAATGCATGCTTATTTATTTCACTACGCATTTAATGAGATCTAAAAAATTTTAAACTTAGCATTTTAAATGTATATTCTTTCTTATATGCTATATCGTAGGCCCGCTGAAAAAACCTTGTATCTCCAAATTTGATAAGAAACAAAAACTCATATGTCCACGATAATAACATAAACATTGCAAAATACAAAATACATTCTTGGAAGAAAATTAGTCATCCTACCCGAACACACCTCAGCTGCATTCTTACATGCAAAATTAAACATTTTTTATGCTCTCCTGTAAAGTTAATCATTTTGAAGATACGAGGTTTTATCAGCAGGCCGACGATATATTATATATTTTTTTAAATATTAGACTATTGCCTAATGCAGTTTCCTATTTGTAGTGGATCCAGACATTACACGGGAAAAATGCCACGTATTGACATATACTGTAAGTATGTATGCCGTTTTACACTCATGAATACTTGAAGTAATATTAATGTCACTTGATATGTTCCAGATCAGGAATCAAGTGTGGAGGCAGAGTACAATCTAATAGGTAGTTTTATTGGCAGTTTATATGTTAATTTGGGGAGGGAACCCCAGCGGAAGGGGTGGGGGTAGAACCCTGGATAAGGGTAGCAAGGTTCAGTAAGATGTTGTGGGCGAAGCTGATCTGTCAGTCGGCGGCCAGTGGCCTCCGGGATGGCAGCCAGGTGGAGTGCATACTTCGCCAGCGCTGAAGTGTCTCACAGGAGGATGGAGTGGCTTGAGGGGAACTTGGTTCTAAATCCTGATGACTGTTGAAGCATTGTGAGCTTGTTCCTGACTAACTGGACAGAGGAACAGACTTAGAAGGGTTAACAAGAGCTCAGTCCCAATCCTGGACTCTGAATAGGCTTGGAAGCTTTTTCTTAATTAACTGGACTGATGCACTGACTTCAGCTGGGTTAACTTGAACACAGTCCCAAAGCTGGACCCTGAGTAGGCTTGGAAGCTTGTTCAAGTTAACTAAGAAAAGAGGGTAGCTTCTGGGAATAGCTGTCATTAAAGTATGCGTTACACTTAATAAAGACGAAGAGTTTCTACCAGGAATACAGACTACTTCTAAGCACAAAACGCAAATTACAATCCAGCAACCTGCAACACAAAGCAGGGGGTTTAAATAACCGTCACATGATCATAAGGAAATAACCACGAAACTAGACACAGCTGAGGAGGGGCAAACACGCAAGATGTAAACCAATCAAAGGTGGTGTACTTATAATGGACACACAAGTTGCTGAAAAGGAAGAGACATTCACGTTACAGGCATTCACATGAGGGTTGTGACCATCAATATACATAAACCCATCAGTAAGTGTTTAATATGGGGGGTCAGTCAAAATCCAAAACTGCGACTCCTTCTCACTCTGATTCATGCCTGTGAACATGCATGCTCTTTCACAAACACTTATTATCTCTCCATTGCCCGAAACAATACTTAAATACTGGGCAGATTAGACAATACACTTCGCTAATTACTGGAAAGCAAATGTCACTCCATCTACCTGCCCTGGGACTACAGGTGGAAAATAGCAGCTTTGCTAAACCTGGCACAATGCATCTCTCCTGGTTTTATACAAGGTAAATGTTTTTGTTTGTTTGTTTGTTTATTTATGCACAGAAAGCTTAAATACTTGCTTTCAGCTTGCAGCTGTTTTTCAGCAAGTGCTGAAATTGTGCGTTGTCCTAGTTTAAATAAATAAAATACAAATTACTGTAAATTAGACTGAAAAGTATTTATTGTCATTAAGGAGGTATTTAACCATATATTTACAGTTACAAAGCAATTCAGGTTTGTTCTTGTGATTGTCATCAAGAAACCGAGTCACATGTTGAATCTGAGTCCATACTGCCCTCTGGTGGCAAGATTAATAATGGAAGTGAAACCAAATATCAAGAAACTTCATGGATAAATCATCAAACAAAAATGTATCCACCAGGTCTGGGATCAACACACAGAAAACTGCAGTCCCAGTTTGAGAGTAAGACAAGTTAATAATTGAGTACATACACATTTACTGAACTATGGCCTTTTTAAAGCTGTGGAAAAATGTAATGCATCACTTCAGAAAAAAAGACAAAAAGAATACAAATTTTTGTTTCAAAATCTCAGTTAATATTTTGAATTTGGTTTTGTTAGTTTTAGAACAAATAGAAATGCATATAATGCAGGAAAATGCAGACAGAATGAAACTAGTATTAAACAAGTATGAACAAATTGTATTTTGGGTACCCACAGAACATAAAAGAAAATACATTTTATAATTTATGTATTGGGGGAATTTGTCTTGGTCCCTTTAATCTATGATGAACCAATTTTAATCCCATTAATCAATCAAAGGCTGGTCCTAGTCCGTTCATTTCAAAAAATGAGCAATCTTACTAAGTTCCAGATTGGCAGAGCTTGGTGAGTGTCCCAGTGGAATGGAAAGGCAACAGGCGGACTCAAAGCTATAATTTCTCAATCTGTCCCACGCTGATCCTATCACCGTCCCCTCTACAGTCACCTTTACAGATCTCTGGCCTATTTCAGCGAGTTCACACAGTCCGTAGAGGTGAGTAAGAGTAATAAGGAAAGAAGGCCTTAATTACAGGAGCTTTGAAATTTTTTTAAACCATTGGCCCCGTTTATACCTGGCATGAACATGCGTTTTTGTGATCAGATTGCAATCGGATAGCGTTTGCCCACATACAATGACACCTGGGCTGCCTCCGAATAGTCAAAAAATTGTGGCCTTTCCACTAATCCCTAACCACTTTCCTTTAACCTTTGTGGAAAACGTCATAAGGGAAAGGAAAGGTGTTTTAGGGAATTCCTAACGGCTTAGGACTACAACCGCGCTAATTAGAGAATCCGAATGCACTTACACTAGGCAACGTGATCATGAGTCCCCTGCCCATCATATATGTTTGTTTATGCGATTGGTCGGATGAGTGGTCGCCGCTTTAAATATTGCAGCTGCGCAGAATTGTGGGATAGCGTTATCTCCTTTATTTTCGAAAAGGATGGTTCTGTGTACCCTATGCTAAAGGAGGTAAATTAGGAAGTACTGAGACACCTTTCCTTAACATTTGAAGAATTCAAATCCACTTATCATGGCTGCTATGTAATCATTTCCGGATCATTTTTTAGGAGTTAGGAACTTTCCTAAGCAAAAAAGACTATTCGGACGCAGCCCGGGTATTAACCATAGACAGTAAAAGAAGTGGATGGCGGGATGGCGCTATTTTCAACGGGAGAGTGTGAAGCTCAATTGAACGAGTTTCAGTCGTCTCCGGCGTCCACAGTACAATCCGTCCCGCTGACGTCACATCCTTCTTCGCCCATCTCTTAAAGTGGCTAGAGCACTGGAAAAGAGAGTAACGACACTCCCATTGAGCTACGTGGTAAACCTTATTTGCCCCCTAGTGGCGGGATATGGGTATTGCAAAAGTGCCCAAAAAACCCATTCACGACAATTATGCGTGTTGCCCACTTGCTTGTAGATTGATGAAAACTGCTGTGTTTTTGCTTTTAGGTGTCTTGGTCATATTAAGTTATGCTTATAATTTGTTTATTTCAAAATGTAGATTGTAACATTAATGTAAACAACTGTTTTTTTTTAATCTAACAAGTGATTGGCCCCGCTATATTGAATTTGATGTATAGGCTCTATGCACAGCTCCACTACTTCCTGAACTTATGGCAGCTCCTTTTTTTCTTGTCTTACTTTATTGGACAAACTGATTAATCCAGGTGTGTCTGACCATTGTGACTACTCAGACACACCTGGATTAATCAGTTTGTCCAAAAATGTAAGACAAGAAATAAAAGACCTGCCTTAAGTTCAGGAAGTAGTGGAGCTGTGCATAGAGCCCATCACTACAGACATGTGGTGCACAGTATAGCACATCTGTATATTAAAAAAAAAAAAACAAATTCATTTGATGTATTACTGCATTTATTTAAATAAAGTGTCCTGAAGTATTCCTATAGTTTAAGAGACAGAGAATAACCTCTCCAGTTACATGTTACTTACTTTACAGGCAGGCTAATAATCTCACTGGCCTTCTGCAATGAAAAAAAAACTTGCTTCACAAACAATGAAGCTGAAATAAGTGAAACATTCAGTAACTTATATACTGAAGTTGTTGTAATGTAGTAGGTTTGACAATAATTTCTTGCAGATGAACACATTTGAAAATGTTTTAACTAGTCCAACACAAGTAGTATGAGCAAACAGCACAAATCTGTACAAATTATCCCAGTTTTTAATTATTTTTGTAGTTCTCTCAGTAGTTCTCATGCACTGTCAGCACCCCTGCAGCTTCTTCTGTACAGCACCCAGTCCATGATATTCTCCTGAACAACTGCCTCCAGTTTCTTGACTTCAGCTTACATCTCCAGTTCCTGGTTCTGTGCACAGGACAGGAAATCAGCACCTTACAATACATATGCCCACTCCCACTCTTTCATTCTACTTACCTGAGAATTAGCAGGTCAAACTCGAGGCATGTGTCCCCTTCTGACAGATGGTGATGTTAAATTGTAGACCTGCTACCAGCTATAAAACCCAGGGAAATAATTAACCATAGTCAATATGCTGTTTAACAAATGTTTAGTAGCAGTATGTGTGTATCTGTGTCTACTTACTGTATGTGGCGGGAGGAGGATGAGGATGGTGTGGAGAAGTCAAGGGCAGTGTGCATGCAAGGACTGCATGGTGCTGCTGCAGTACTAGGTCGGTGGCTGGCTGGGAGTGGTGTAGGAGTAGCTGGGGGTCATTAGGGGAGTAGCTATAGGATGCTGGACTGGGGTGACAAATACACACCTATCAGCAAAAGTCTTTTTACTAATGTAAGAATTTCACTTTACCATGTCGCTTCCACAATGAATAGCTTATTATCCTTTTGTGACCATCAAACATAACTTACATCATTGCAAATGTTATTTTGTGCCCTAAAAACTCACATATTTCATGCTATCCTAGCATGTTAGGTCACTGCACAATCTAGAGAAATATACAAAGTGGTTAGCAGGGTATAGTTGAGACACAATGTCCCAACTGTACCCTGACAGAGTTCTATTACATCACATGCTGTTAAGTTGTGCAGTGTAGGCTAACAATAACATGTTATAAGTCATAATAACACCAAAAAAACAAAGAAAATGAAAATAAAATTTAATATTTGTCATACTTGAACAGTGTTATATTAATATATACAGTTGATGTTATAATGTCATGTTATATAATTATAATATAATAATATTTATTTTAATAATACAATAATATTCAATTGTTTTTAATTTCAATAAAGAGGAATTAATTTATATTGTAATATCTTGTCAAATTGTCATTTTAAAAAAGTTCATTGCATTTACAATTGATGTTCAGTCATCATCAATGGGTTTCAATAGGTGTCTCAACTGTACCATGGTACTGTCTCAACTGTACACATGTGTATAGTACCCCAT
The DNA here is from genome assembly GCA_029692085.1 of Gymnothorax javanicus. Lineage (NCBI taxonomy): Eukaryota > Metazoa > Chordata > Actinopteri > Anguilliformes > Muraenidae > Gymnothorax > Gymnothorax javanicus. The sequence goes on from CM056199.1 coordinate 19,353,253, forward strand.
ATGTATATGGGGTATGGTTGAGACGGTACCATGGTAAAAATGCACCTCATGTTTATGACCTGATTGTGGAAAAAATAAACAAATAACGAATGATATTCATGAATAATAACTTTGTATACAAACAAATTAAACAGGATATGAAAAATCATTTATTTTCAGTGTATAGATTTGTTTTGTTTTAACCCCTAACCCTAACCCTTCTGTTCAAAAAAAAAATGGAGATAAAAGTGTCTCAACTGTACTCAGTCTACCGGTATGGGTGAATGAAGAGGAAAGAGATAACCTTCATGCAACTATGAGTAATGTTATCAAAACAATGAACTAATATTCAGATGAAGGGCAATACTAAAGAAAACACAGTGGCTCAAGTGGCTAACAGTTAGCTAACAGTTGAATTTAGCGCGCAAACTTACAGTATGGCATCACTTTAGTGGACTTATCTTTATCATTTAAAACAGCAGGCATTCGTGACACAGCAATTAATGGCCACTATATGTTAATATTTATCTGTAAAAGGGTCCACAATGATGCTATTAACGTGGGTGATTTAGAAACTTCATTAAATGATTGAAAATACCGTGACTTACTCGTTCACCAACAATACAGAGATGTCAGTCCTTGGGCACTTTTGCAATACCCATATTCCGCCACCAGAAGGCGTTTCCACTTGACCAATGCGTGTCGTTACTCTCTTTTCCAGTGCTCTAAAAGTGGCGCGCCTCGCTTACCGTAAACACTGGTAAATAAGACGCACCTTTAATGCAATATTTTCACTTAGAAATGCATCGCGCCTTATAAACCAGCGCGTCCCAGTAAAATGCTATGAGAGGTAAAGGGGGATGTTCCAATATGTACCCAGGAGAGGGTGCTGTGAGCTAGACCTTGCTGGCATGTCCCAGAGCTTGGATTCAGTCTTTCTGGTCTCTTTAAAGCAAGAAGCTGCGTAGCCGACCGCAACATAGCGAAAACTTCTAGAAAGAGCGATATTGCTGCCCAAAAACTTCACTTCGTGGACTTTGCTAAACAAAATGGAAATCGCCATTTTGTTTAAAATAAATTTAAATAGTTTGGAACAACTTGTTAACGCATTTTTATAAATGAATAGCTACTATAACACAGTCTTTGATATGAAACCCTTTTCACCAACGGGACATCCCACAAAATATACTGCGTCTTACATATCAATGCGACTTATCTACTAAGTTTTACTGTGAGTGTTTCCGCCCACGGAGTTGTTTTATGCGGATTGGAGACGTATTTGCATTTACACTTGTGTTCAATGTGGCCTGAATCCGTCTCTGACCACCTTCAGAAGTGGTTTGAAAGATCGGATCACAATCTGTCCTCAATGCATCTTGAGTGCATTTACACCTGTACTTTTAAGAGGTCAAACGCTCTCCGATTGCAATCCGATCACAAAAAACGCATGTTAATATCAGGTGTAAACGGGGCCTATATGTTGCCAACTCCATAACCCACTATGATTCAGTGGTTCTCAATGTTGGTTCTGGGGACCCCTTGCATATGTTTCATTCCCCCTTCTGTATATAGTTTTCATTCATAAAGTAACTGTAATTGGTATATTTAACAGCTGGTAATTTTCATAAATGGGTCGTTTGTCATGTTTCATCGTTTACCCACTTTATCTTCATCGTCCAAAATAGCTATAGCTATACAACATGTAATATAAAAACATTGTTTTACTGCAAAAAAGGGACCCATTTTCCATCCACTCATCAATCCATTTTCTTCCGCTTATCTGGGGCCAGGTCATGGGGGTAATGCACTAAGCAGTGAGGCCCAGCCATCCCACTTCCATCAACTCTTCCGGGAGATATAATCCAACCAGCGTGTCCTGGGTCTGCCTCAGGGCCTCCTCCCAGATGGACATGCCCAGAACACCTCTAAAGGGAGGCGTCCAGGAGGCATCCATACCAGATGCCCAAACCACCTCAACTGACTCCTCTCAATGCAGAGGAGCAGCAGTTTTACTCTGAGCCTCTCCCGGATGTTCGAGCTCCTCACCCTACCCCTAAGGGTCAGCCCAGCCACCCTGCGAAGAAAGCTCATTTCGGGTGCTTTTATTTGCAATCTTGTTCTTTCAGTCACTACCCAAAGTTTGTGACCATAGGTGAGGGTTGGAACATGAATCAACCAGTAAATTGAGAGCTTTGTCTTTAAGCTCAGCTTAAAATTTCTTCTCCACGACAGAATGGTACGACGCCCATGTAACAGGGTTAGAAATGTCCTTATGAATTTCTTCAAAATTGATGCGTTTTACCTGTGTGAAGATAGTTTTAGTGCCGCCTGGTGGTGTTAAAATGTAATTGTATGGGTAAGTCTATTTGAAGAGTTGGAATGTAAAACCCACAAAGTCCACTCAACCTCTTTTGTTTTAAATTGAGTTTTTTAAAAAAAAAAACTCAATTTCAAAACAAAATATAAAATATAAAAATATAAAAAATATTATATAAAATAGAAAACATAATATGCTGAGTAAAAAAAACTCAATTTAAAAAAGAGGCTGAGTGGACTTTGTGGGTTTTGCATTCCAACTCTTGCTTACTTGAAGTGCCTTGGCAAAGGAAAATGTACTTGAGCCAAAGGTAGGTACAGCGTGAGCAATGCTGCAACAGTTTGTACATTGTTTAATGGTTTAAAGTCACTTTAGTATCATTACATGACATGTATTTCGAATGTGAGCATGATTAAAGTTTGCTGTGAAAACTTTTGTTTGCTTAGCTTGCTCTTGGGTTCATTTTTGTCCAATATTTCGGTCATCGTGATTTTATCCCTCTTTGTATAGACTTAAGCCCATGCAGTTGTTATACGATGATGAAGCTGTGCACTGTATAATTTACACCAGAATAAAACAGCAACCAGTGCAAGAGCCAGAACTGTGTGGTCATCCCATCCTTTCTGCACCACAATCCCCAGATGACACCCCCAGCATCATTCCAGAAATGCACGAGCGGTGACAAACTTTACACTGGTGCCATGACTCCATTTTCAAGATCAGCTCGACGCAGATTGCCCGACCGAGGTTGCAGTGTGTTTCACTTGGAGAGGGTGCATAGTGGAGCATCATATGTTCTGTTTTAAGCTGTGGTCAGGTATTTGGGACTGTGAAATCCTCATGATCTAGGAATGACTCTGGTGAACTTGGTTTTTATTGTACTTTTTAGCCTGGACTTGAGTTAAGTTCATTGTTTTTCATTTTTCTGGTTTTTTTATGGTAAGATGGCGAGCAATTTTCAGCTTAGCGATAAGATGGACCACAGTCTCTACCCTGTTGGGAGGGGTACAGGAGTTATGGGTATTCGTTTACAGTCCAGTGGGTCTGTTGGGCGAGATGCGGCTTTGCCTGCATTGCCTGCAAGGGACTGGGATTCAGGGTCAAGTCAGGATCTGACTGGGTCACCTGTAAGGCAAATGTCATGGGATGGGCCGCATCATTCTGCACCATATGGTGGAATTGACACACTAAACCAGTTCAGTGACATGATCTGCCAACTGTGCTCACAAATAGGTGAATCTATCCCTACCAAGCTTATGTCTAGTGGCAGTATGGGTAATGCTAACCAAAGCATTGTCCCTTCACATATTCAGGCCTCTCAGCCTTGTGACACTGTGAATACACTTAGCGAAAATACACAGTTTAATGTCATTGTGAGATCTGACAGGGAGCCCATTATTTTCAGGGGCGATAATACTGATAAGTATTCAGTGACTGAGTGGATTGATTTGATGAAGTCATACCTCAAAAGGCAGAATTATGATGTTTCAACACAGGCAGAAGAAATTATTGGGAGCTTGATGGGGAAAGCCAGAGATATAGTTAAGATTGAGGTGCAACACCTTGCTTAACAGTACATGCACCCGAGAGGCGATATACAACATTCTGATACAGTATTTCAGTAACACACCTTCATGCCTGCCCCTTCAAGATTTCTACTCAACTCAGCCAAATCAGAGGGAGAACCCCATTGACTATTGGATACGTCTCAATAAGGCTGCCAACATGGCCAAAGAGGGCTTGAAGCATCAGGGTACACACATGGAGGATATCGGGGGAGAGATTGCAAAGATGTTTGTGAAGCATTGCCCAGATCCAGAGCTCGCATCTGTGTTTAAGTACAAGCCAATACATGAATGGACGCCAAAAGAGATTCAAAATAGAATTGATAAATATCAGCGAGAGCGGGCGTCATCTGTTAAAGTAAAAAACCTGTATGAGTCATGCAGCACCACTATTTTGCAATGAATCACGTAGTAAGCCTCACAGTGCATGTAACAGAGAGATATTCAATGCTAACACTCTCTCTCCTACAGTTTACTCTTGCAGGGTGGTGCCACCCCACCCACCCTCATCTGCCTTGCCCCTCAACCAGCAACTGTCTCTCTTCCTAGTTCTTGAAAGTCTGCAGTTACGCTCTTCTCTGCCACAGTGTCAACAACAGAGTGGTGATGCAATGCTCGGAGAGATGATGTCAATGCTCAGAGAACGTCTGGATAAAATGCTGGTTATAGACAGAGCCTCCCCGCGAAGTGGTGGTAGACAAGCTCGAGATCATGAAAGACAGTCAGGTCTGTAATGATGGTAACCACACCACAGAGTCCCACTTTCGTTCCAACCGTCTCTTTTTCACATGCTTTAAGTCTGATCATACTAGCCGCACATGTCCCACTAAAACTTCTAGTGATAATGCACAGGAAAACTAGATGACCTGTGCTTGGAGGGAGGCTGTACAGGTCATGTAGACAACTCCCATATTCATGATGTTGCGAAACTATACATCAATGTCAAGGATCCAGATGATTCAGAGACAGTTATTATTCAGAACACTCAGGTAGTTAGGAGTAGTGACCAAGGGGGTAGGAATGCACCCGGGAGTTGAAGCTCAATTGAACGCTCTAGAAGATAGCAGATGATCAACTAGCAGTAGCTTCTCCATTCACCCCCAATCATTTTGCCTGACTTTTGACATCAAATAACTTTACACTAAAAACATTATGAGCCTTCATGTCAGCGATAATATTTTCTACAGAGAAACCACATTTTGTAGCAGACGTCTTTACTTCGTATGTAGCGTTATGGTCTAATAGTAAGCATTTTTTGCCGATGGCACCAGGCTAGGCTAAAAGTGACGTGAAATGCCGGCGACTTTCTGTCGCAAAGGACTTAAATAACCGTATTGTTTAGACCAGAAGCCCATCACGAATCGTAGACAGAAGATGATTGAGCCACATCGCTAACGAAGTGAAGTACCTATGAAGTAATAATTCGCAAAACATAATAACATCGAATGGAATCAGACTATACTGACAGACGCAATCGCTTGCTCACTGGGAATTATGTGTAGGATACATCTACCAAACGAGTTACCGCTTCTCAGGACGTTGGTTTACGTCAGCGAGCTGACTTCGAGCGTGCGCAGTAGGCATGGTGCCCAACTGAAAACTCGTTCAATTGAGCTTCACACTCTCCCGTTGAAAATAGCGCCATCCCGCCGTCCACTTCTTTTACTGTCTATGGTAGTGACAGCCTGTTCTACACTGCTGCAAAAGTGGGGAACAAAGTGACTCTTGATGCCATGTTAGACAGCGGCTCCATGGCCTGTTCATTGAGTGGGGGAGCACAAAAGAGATTATTGAGGCTGGTGTTGTTGACCCAAGCAGCCATGGGGTTACTGGTATTGTTTTTGTTGGTTGTGGTGGTGTACGCATGAGGCCAGAGTCAGTAGTGAATCTTGAGTCTATGGATGTGCAGTATCAGTTCCAACTTTTGTTGTGGCAAATCAACATGATGACCTAATTGTTGGCTTGAATGTCATCAGACATCTAATCCATCAGTTCAAGAAAGATGCCAGTTACTGGGAGGCGATGTCGGCATCTGGTTCGAGCAATCGAGAGCTTGAACAGTTCCTTTCCCTGCTGGCTGGCCTGGAATGATGGTCTGGTGAAGAAGCCCCAGACAGAGTAGGCACAGTCACATGTAACAGTTCAGTCACTCTGCCTGCTGGCAGTGAATATTTATTGTGGGGGAGATTTCCCAAAAATGTAAAGATATCTCCTAGCAGTACTGTCATGACTGATCCAACCTCTTCTCACTCCTCGCCCAGGGGCATCATGGTCGCCAGGGTGGTGACACCTCTCTGGGGTGACAGATGGGTCCCACTCAAAATCATTAACGTTTCAGACTGTCCTGTTACCATACGAAGAAACGCCAAGCTTGCTGATGTCTGCACCTGTCTTGCTCTGGAGGACATGGCGTGCCCAGAACTCAGAAGCTCTCCCCAGACTACAGCTGCTGTATCTTCTGAGGTGTCAGCTCCATTAGGGGATCCCAGCACTGTTCAGGAGAGGCTGGAGCATGCTGGCCTTGGAGAGCTGGACCTGGAGTCTTGTGACGTGTCATCGGCTTGGCAAAGAAAGGTGGCTGACCTTGTAATCAAATATAAGGATGTCTTCTCTCACCATCACCTGGACTGTGGTAAAGCCAGGGGGTTCGTGCATCGGATTCGGCTCACTGACGATAGACCATTCCGCTCCGCCTACCAGCGCATCCATTCATAAAGTCAGCTGTTGGAAGAAGGCTGCTTGAATGTCCCTACAATGAGCTCCTCAGGGAAGCATGCCCGGTCTCCCCTAATTCAATACAGGAAGACTTAAGGCAATCCAGTGCAATCCAAATGATTCTGACAGTGACAGAGAGGAGCCTTATGTATCCGAATGTGCCAGGAGACAATCCTTCGCTAAAGAGGAAGTCTCAGCCATTCTTGAGTCTCACAATCTGTGGAAGTCTATCACCAGGTCTCGAGCTGCTGTTGACCTCTAACAGCTTCCATAGTGGATTCCACCTTATGATGATACCCTGCCTGTTTTCTCTGTGAGGGAGCTACATGAAGGACAGCTGAGGGATCCTGTCCTCTCTCGAGTGTTGTTTTACCTGGAACATGGCCGACGTCCATCTCGGAGAGAAAAGCCCCGGGAGCCTGTAATGGTCAACAGGTACCTGTTCAGCCTGTTCAGAAAAACGTCACGTCCGGTTGCCTGTCAGTGGTCTGGCTTTGCTGCTGCCCGCGCTTTTAGTTTACTTTTATTATTTTATCGGTATTTTAGCATTTTTATCGTTTTGACATTTTATTATTTTAACATTTTATTGTTTTACTTGTTTTATCATTTTATTTTATTTATTTTGTTACCTTTTTATAATTATTTTAATCATTTTCTGAAGACTGACTGCCTGAAGGAGCTGAAGTTACTAATAACACGGCGCAATGTCGCCACTTACCTCTCCTCTTGGATGTACGAGCTGTCTCCAGCTTAGCCAAAAGATCGCTGAGCTTGAAAAAAGAATATCAACCCTTCACCAGATAAAAGAGGACGAAGAACTCCTTGATTCACTGGTGACAACTCTCCCCTGTGTCGCTGCTGAGCTGGACGATTCAGCTCGGGGTCCTGCGCTTGAGGTCGGCCAGCAACATCATGAAGGTTCCTGGGTCTGACTGGGTGAAAAACCGAAGACACGGTCTGCCTCAACTCCCTTGGCACTTGCCCCGTGGAGCATAATCCAAGGTGGAAGGTGAAGAGGCCATTGTTCACTGCGTCCCGAACCTCCGCAGACCCTCACGCTCAGCAACAGGTACTCCATCTTGGATGACATGAACGGTCATTCCTCTGCTGATTGCGGGAGTAAAATAGGAGTAAAATAGGCTTCTTATACAGAAATAGGGCTTGTTTCAATTTCGAAAATAAAAAGAAGATTGTGCACTCAGTAATACTCCCCATGCTTGATTATGGTGATGTGATTTATAGAAATGCATCTACTTCTGTTTTAAAACCTTTAGATTGTATTTATCATTCTGCTATTAGATTTATCACTGTTCTTGATTTCCGCACACACCATTGTGTTTTATACAAGTCAGTAGGGTGGGGGTCATTGAAAGCTAGACGAGACTACCACTAGTTTTTATTTGTTTACAAATGTGTTTTAATGAAAATCCCTCTTTATCTAGCTAGTCTACTTACGTGGCGAGTTGGTTGCCATGGGACACGGTCACAGGACTTATTGTGTCTCAGTGTTCCTCATGTAAGAAGAGCTTGGTAAGACCGCTTTTTATTATAATGTCCCACACACCTGGAACCAGTCACAAGCTGAACTGAAATTGAAAGAACTGGTTCCTTTTGGACATTTTAAAACTCTGATCAAATCATTTTATCAAGAGAATTGTTGTTGTTTGATTTAATGTTTTCCCTTTAATAACAGCAGTTTTTTTTTTTTTTTTCTACAAATGTCCTTGTAAACTGTTATTTTTGGGGTTTTGCTTCTTAATGCAGGGGCCCTGCTGAAAAGGAGACATGGTCTCAGTCAGGCCCCCTGCTTAAATAAATCGAAATAAAAAATAAAAAGGTACCTCAAACATTGGTGCAAGTTTAAGACAAGCGATGGTGTTCTCTGAAGAGTCTCCAAGGATCAGTTCACCAAGAAGAGACGATTCCAGTTTGTAGTCCCCGATTCCCTGAAGTCAGAGGTCCTTAAAGGTATTCATGACAGTGCCGGCCATCAGGGACAGTTTAGGAGCTTGACTCTGGCTCGTCAGAGGTTCTTCTGGCCCCACATTGACCGAGATATCAGAGACTATGTCCGGCAATGCCTAAGGTGTGTAATTAGCAAAACTGTGGCCCCAGAGGGTAGAGCACCCCTAGAGAGTATAAAGACCTCTGCACCTTTGGAGACTGTGCGTCTTGATTTCTAGACAGCGGAAGACTCCAACAGCAAGTCTGTTGATGTTTTAGTGGTCTCAGACCATTTCACCAGGCTGGAGTAAGCCATCCCTTGCCGAGATCAGTCTGCCAAACAGGTTGCAAAGCAATTCTGGGACAAGTATTTTTGCATTTATGGATTTCCGGAGAGGATCCATTCGGTTCAGGGTGCCCATTTCTAAAGTCAGCTTATAAGTGAATTGTTGAAGGTGGCCAGTGTAAGAAAATCCTGGACAACGCCATTCCACCCGATGGGCAATGGCAGTGTCGAATGATTCAACAGAACACTGGGCAATATGATTCGAGCCCTCTCACCTGAAGCAAAGTTCAGCTGGCCCCAGTACCTTCACACCCTAACATTCATGTACAACTGTACCATGCATGAGACTATGGGCTATGCCCCTTTCTATGTTACGTATGGCAGAGTCCCTCGTCTTCCAGTCGATGTCCTTTTCAAGAACATTCTGAGAGATCCAGAGATCAGTAGTTACAATGACTACGTGATTCCTCTGACGAAGATCTCCAGGAAGCCATGGCTATTGCTCAGGGACATATCGACAAGAGGCAGAGCCGGCAGGCCGAGCTCTGCAACATACATGCAAAAGGGAAATCCATCGCTGTGGGTGATCAGGTCCTAGTCTCAAAATAATGTGAAAGAGGGAAAAGAAAGACTGCTGACAGATGGGAATCCACAATATACACTGTAGTGGGTGTGAATCCAAATAAACACACTTACCAGATTAAACATCCTTTGACTGGATAGGACAGAGTTGTGCATCGTAACCCTCTGATGCTCGTCAACTTTTTGCATGTGGAAGTGGACGATTCCTCAGATCGCATCTTTTTGTCCTCCTGTGAGGAGGAGTCTGACAATGTCGCTGACATGGATGGATTAACGTCTGTCATGGCAGACGATGACGAACAGGACTCAAGAGTGGGTCGGCAATCTGATGAATGCATCTGCAGATGTTCTGAGTGTGAGTGATGAGCCTGAACAAGCTGGCGACTCACACCCTCAATCACAGACAGAGATGAACTCTGGGCAAAGTTCAATGCATACATCCACAGCTGACACTCTAGGTTTACCTGTCAATTCTGAGCTTTCTCTCCACTTGGTTGATGCACTCAGTGTAGTAACACCCTCAGTTCACTCTGATTCAAGCACTATACACAAAGTCAGAACTCACGTTGGACGCATTGTTAAGCCAGTTAACCGTCTGTTTCATGTAATGTCCAATCAGGCTGTTGTTAGTGATGCTAGTCACCTAATTGACAAGGTTTCTAAGAGAATGTTTCATGTGTTCCAGTGAGAATTTGGGGTTTCCAAGTGTGACTTGATTTCCGTAGTTGTTTTTTATTATGTTTTGATATGTCACTGTGTCACCATGTATTAGCCCAAGTCCAGGTACAGAGGCTTGTATTTGCGCTTGGGAAGTAGCTTGTGTGGGGTGTGGACTGCATCCTACTTCCAGAAGCTGGTGGAGGGTTTGGCGCCACTCTCTCTCCACTTCATCTTTTTGGAGGATACTTTTAAGTTGGTCAGTTTGTATAACCATTTCAAGTTGGTTTCTTTTATGGGATATTTCGGTGACTGTTATGCTTTGCACATCTGTAATTTTGGTGTGAAATTCAATGGGGGTGGGTGTGACAGGGTTTGAAATGTCCTCATGAATTTCTTCAAAATTGATGTGTTGTCCCTGTGTAAAGATAGTTTTAGTGCAGCCTGGTGGTCTTAAAATGCAATTGCATGGGCAAGTCTATTTCTTGTTCACTTTAACGGTGGATTTACACTGGTGCGGCACGTCAACTGACGCCAACGCCTGCCATTCATTTTATTTTTTTTTATAATAACTATAAATTTGGCATCTCCAATCCCACCCGAATCTGGAATGGCCAATTCGAGAACTATGTACAAGGCTTGCTCGTATGCGACCCCTTGTTGCCAACTCAGGAGAGAGGAGCTCTCCTCCGAAGCATGCACCTGTCAGCCCCTGCACCTTTACACTCATTAGTCAAAACTTTCGCAAGTTCAGAATGAGGGCGGAGGATACCCGAATATGAGCAAGCTTAGAATCTCGCTAACGAGCGCCCGGCCGGCCAACAGGAGGCGCTTGAGCAACGGACAAGGCAACCATTTTTAATATCCCTATCCCTTCACTGTTCTGAAAAAGCTGCCGACCACTGCCGGTTGGTACGACCGGGGATCGGACCCGCGCCGTGGTAATCACTACTGCTCCGCAAATGCGGCACCTTAACCGAGTGAGCTAACCTGGCACCTATCTCCCATTAATTTTTAATGGAGAGCAGCGGGAGCATCCGAAGCAGTGGCGAAATGCATGATGGGAATGGCGCGTCAAATGTGGTGCTTGCGGCGCGTCGAAGAAAGGTGGGGTAGTTCAGGTTTATGGTAATGAATCCAGCAAACCTGAAGCGATTGCTAATGGTGTGCACGTTGTCTTCTTGGCCACAGGGCTTATGACATTGGTTCCGCTTCTCTCAAGTTCCTGTGAAGATATAAGAGAGAAACGGTTTATGGTAGTATCGTCTTTTCCGATTTCATTAGAGGGTTCCCTGCCAAATTACGGGGACAATGACAAAAGAAACAGCACGAAGAGGAAGGTGGCAGAGATTGTTTGCGTCTCCGGTAAGTTTATCGATTTAGCTAAAAATTAAATAAATCCTGTGGTACACAGCTCAATGCTGCCAGGGGAGGGCCGCATAATTGCGTTTCTATTCGGTGAGATATGCGCTGCGTAGGAAGACTTCACATCTTTCGGAAGCATTAAAACTCATCATTTTGATTGCAATAGATTGCATCTATTTGCTTTTAGACACAATTGCAGTCCCTACCAAAATCAAAATCCAGGTGGGAATAAGTAATAGTTGATTGAATTAATATCGGTAGTAGTGTCAATTTACTTTCGCCAACATTACATTGGACAGTACTTATTTCAGGGCAGCATTTAACAAACAGCGACGCCATTGGGAATGCTGAATCGTTCATAAGCGGCCAAACCAAGGGGAACGAAGCGTCTGCAGGCGTTGACGCGTCCGACCATTGTAAATCCACCGTAAGTGCCTCGGCAAAAGAAAATGTACTACAGCCAGAGGTACGTACACGTGAGCAATGATGCTACAGATTATATATTGTTTAATGGTTTAAAGTCACTTTAGTATCGTTATATGACATGTATTTTGTGTGTGAGCGTGATGAAAGTTTGCTGTGAAAGTTACAGGCACTGTAACAGGAGATGCAATCCTGAGGCCATCGAACTGAACACCCTCCAAGCCTTAACTGCGCCTTGACACCCTGTCCATGAAAATCATCAATAAAATACAAGGCAGAGTCCAACACCAACTGGAAACGAGTCTGACTTACTGCCGAGAATGCGGACACAACTCCTGCTTTAGTTGTCCAGTCAAACTAATGGCCCCGGAGCCCCATACTCCCACAGCACCCCCCACAGGATACCGTGTGGGACACAGTCATAAGCCTTCTTTAACTCCACAAAAAACATGTAGCCTGCATGGTCGAACCCCCATGACTCCTCCAGTATCCGTGCAAGGGTAAAAAGTTGGTCCACTATTCCATAGCCAGAACGGAACCTGCATTGCTCCTCCTGAATCCGAGGTTCCACAATCGGGCGGAGTCTCCTTTCCAGCACCCTGGCCTAGGCATTCCCTGGGTGGCTGAGCAGTGTGATCCCCACTATAGTTACAGCACACCCTCTGGTCCCCTTTTTTTAAAGAATGGGAACCACCACCCCACGGGCACTGTACCCGACATCCATGCGATGTTAAACAGGCATGTCAGCCATGACAGCCTGACAACATCCACAGCCTTCAGCATCTCAAAGCAAATCTTGTCCATCCCCAGAGACTTTTAAACCACTTCATTGACCTCCATCTGCGAAATGGGACAAGACACACCCGAGTCTTCCGCCTCCGCCTCCTCCAAGGAGGGCATGTCGGATTCAGGTGTTCCTCAAAGTGCTCCTTCTACTGCCAACCAACCCTCAGTACAGGTCAGCAATTCCCCGCCTCTGCTGAAAACTGCCTGGTCGAAGCCCTGCCTCCCTTTCGTGAGTCGTCTGACGGTTCGTCTGAACCTCTTTGAGGCCACCTGAAAGTCCCTCACCTACAGCTTTTCCAAAAAATTGATACGCAATTTGGCTTCAAGAAAAACCATTATAAATTTTCATTTTGTTGTTTATTGGTGTCTCTTGTGTCTGAAGATCCAGTCCAAGACATTAAAGGCAAAAAAAAAACTTTTTTTCAGCTCTGACCCAAAAGTACATCCTTCTCGTTCCATAAATATTTTTTGCGAATTTTTGGGATTTTTATTTGCCAAGTAATCAAACCTCAAATTTCTGAAATACAAGAAATTAGCACAAGTTCACTAATGCCGCCATTCTGTATATTTCAGCCAATCCAAAAGTACTTTGTGTGGAAATGTCCAAGATGTTTTGATGTGCTTGGACACCAGGAAATCAGCTGATCTACATAAAGATTATACAAATTAGTCTTGATTATCACTCGCACTGCTGCTTAATTTTACGCTGAATGATCAAGGTCCAATATTACCTGTTATTATGAAAACCTGTGCAACAAAATTAATGGTAATGCCATAGTGTGCGGCTGTTGATTGTTCATACAAAAGTAATCTGACTGCTAAAAAACTGCCAATCTGAGACCTATAGCCCTGACATCACATATTATGAAGTGCTTTCAGAGGGTTGTCTTGAATCATCTAACTAGACAAGTGTCAGCCTTTCAGGATCCTTTGCAGTTTGCATACAGGAAGGGTGTGGGGGTAGATGATGCAATACTTTTTATGCTGCACAACATCTACACTCATCTTGAAACTGCTGCCAGCTCGGTTAGGATCATGTTTTTTTTATTTTTCTAGTGCTTTTAATACCACACAGCCACATATTTTAGCTAACAAATTAATTGATTTTAAACTGCATAATACAACTATTGCCTGGATTTTAGACTATCTTTTGTCACGACCTCAGTTTGTTAGGCTCGGTGACAAACTGTCTGACACCTTTTTAACCAACACAGGAGCACCATAAGGTACAATTTTATCTCCCTTTTTATTTTCACTTTACACCGCTGACTACAGACATAGTCAGCCATCCTGCCTGGTGCAAACATTTTCTGACGACACTGCTTTAGTGGGTCTACTTAACCAGCGCAATGATGTAGCCGACAAAAGTGGGGTCCAATCTTTCTCCAGCTGGTGTGACTCTAACTTCTTAAAGGTGCACTATGGAAGTTTGTTTGACATCACTTCTGTTGACATTCAAACTCAAACAAAACAGAGGTAGCTGGCCCCTCCCTCCCATAGTTCCCTCCCTCCCATGCTTCCATAACTGTCAACTCTTGTCCGTGATTGGCCGGAGCGGTTTGTTATGTTATGGGGCACAGCCTGTGCCCCTTGTGTTTATTTGTAGTTTGTGGCGCCTGTGCGGTCTCCAGAGCCCGGGGTTTTTTTTTTACAGTGAATTTAGGGGCAGGCAGCTAGCGGATCGTGTGGAGATGTCGGCGAATTGAGACAAAAATATAATCCGCAGAAAACAAACAAACTTGCATAGTGCACCTTTAAAGCTAAATGTAGGGAAGACAGTTAGTGATCGATTTTAGGAGAAAGAAAGAGGAGGTTCTTCCGGTGACTATTAATGATCAGTGTATCGAAATTATCGAGTCTTATAAATACCTTGGTGTTCATTTGGACGGTTAACTGAACTAGAAGAACAACACTGATGTTCTAATTAAGAAAACCCAGTCCAGACTCTTCTGTCTGCATTAACTTGGATCTTCTGACCTCAGTACAAAGCTCCTGGGTGTTTTTTATCACGGTATCTTGGCTAGCGTTCTCTTCTATGCTGTACTTTGCTGGAGATGCAGCATATCTGTGGAGAATAAAAATAGGATCAATTAGATGAACAAGAGGGCTGGTTCAGTGATTAGTCTTACCCCAGACTCACTCGAGGTCACCGTGGAGAAGTGAATGAAGTCTAAACTTAAAATGGTTCTGGTCTATGCGGGCCATCCACTCCACAGTGTTTTTAAGGGACTCAGCAGCTCTTTCAGTGAGCGGCTTGTGATGCCTTGGTGCTCTACTGAGCGACTTAGACGGTGTTTTGTTCCTGCTGCAGTTAAATATTTTTAATGAACACCGTTAAAGCTGGCCGCTGCTTTTTTTTGTGTGTATCTATTTATTGACTTTATCTGACTACTGTCATCATCATCTTGCTGTTCTTGTGATTATGTAATTGATTGTGTTTGATTGGCCTGCAGTCATGTCCTATGGGTTCTTAATCATGCTCGATGGTCTCTTGAGGTCGTATAATCTGTTGTGTTTGTTTGTGCTGTTTGTCGGCTGTATGGTCTGATCTGGTGGCAAACCAGTTTCCCTATTGGGATTAATAAAGCTTTCTAATCTAATCTAACGGGAAGCGCAGACCTACTCATGGGCATAAACTTGCAGAGATTTCCCTTGGTGAAGCCTGACTTACACTACAGTGGTTGCACAACATCGCATTCAACAAAGACTCACAGGTTATGTTCTGCACTCTTCTCACACAGTTGTTTCAAGAAGCATGTTTACGCAAAGTATGGAAGTGAATCGCCCAATAAATATTGGAAGTTTTTGAAGGATGATGCCTATCAACTTTAGCTTCGCTGGAGACACGGCAGAAACAGTTACAAATGGAACAGGTAGGCTTTCCAAATCTTATGTCAGCTTATAATTTGTCATCGTAGTTATACCTATTCACAAATAATTAATCGGACGAACTCTTCCTTACAGTAGTCATGTTTTATTCAGTGGCGTAGCCAGAGCTGAAAATTGCTAGGGCCCGGAACATCCGTTTACAACAATTATAACTCCTGGCTTGTTCTCAATCATTTTCCTTTATTAAAACTTTTTCCAATTATAATAATAATCCATTGGCAATCAAAGTCACAGCTTATCACTCCATGCAATCTATCGGCAACTAAATAATTGGCTAAATTCAGAACAGAAAAAGAATTCACTCAAAAAATGGTCTATGCTTGATGAAAGACTTCTGAAACTTCTGCATTTGCCTTCCCGCACATTGGGTCATTTAACTTGCGCTTTATGATCATTTAAATAAAAGATCATTTCAGACGTCTTTATGCCATTTCTCAGCTTCCTACTCCTGAGAAAAGAAAAGCATGGGAAGACAAGAGTCATAATTAATTTCCATGTAACTAGTGGCAAAATCTACTGAACTTTTTTTCAAAAGTATTTACACCCTAATTTTTAAAAAGTATTCAGACCTCCCTGTAAAAAGTATTCACACCACATTTAAAAAAAAATTCACACCCCTTACTGATTTCATAAAACTTAACACCCGCTTCCAAAAGTATTCGCCCCCTATTTGAAAACTATATTAACATCATTTTATTATAATAACATATTTAAAAATATTAACACACCTTTTATAAAGAGGATTCACTACCCTTATTGATTTCTTAAAAATTTACAACTTTTTTTTTCAAAATTATTTACATCTCGATTTACACCCCCTAACAATAGTATTTGCTCCCCAATTTTTAAGTAGTATTCACACTTCCCTATAAAAGCAGGGTTTCCCGCAGCGCTTTATAGTTAGGGCGGCCGCCTTGACAACAAATGCCCCCCGCCTTGACTACGTCCCCCCGGGGGAAAAAAAAAATCTGCTGCATTCACGCATGCATAGATAGTAAAATAAGGCCGCATTGCGAAGAAGCCGAATAGCGGCCGGCATCTGTTGGTTTAATATGTTACTGCGCCATCTATCACCTGTTGCTACGCCAACATTATTTTTTTGTATCGGGAAGAAGCTAATTATCCGGTTAAACAATAAACTGCCGTCGTCGTGGGAAGGACGTGGAGGTAAAATAATTATTCATCGAAACTAAACATTTGAATAGTGTCTCCAATCAACTGCTTGCCCACATATTCTGTTTCATTAAGATAGGCTAAATGCAATTCGTTTAGTTTCTTATCAAGGCTACCGATCTGTTTGTGCGTGGCTTTCTGCTATGCTTGACAACTGCACGCGGTTTTCTCTAGTGTACAGTAATGGATGGGAAAAAGCAATCAAACATATCAGGGTACTTTATTCAAAGAAGCCGGTGTTCTGTCAAAGGCGTTCTGTCAAATTTTGCTACCTACCAAAATATGCTACCTTGCGGTTCTGCGCTTGCGCACACCTAAAATCTTGGGCTCCATTTCTTCGCTCACATCTCAAGTATCTTCAAATATCATAAATATACGTCTTTTTTCGGTGCGCCTTTCGACCTGTAAGCGTATACATATTTGCATGTACACGCTGGGTTTTCCTTCAAACGCAGAGATTGGATGATAATGGCGTGCGGCATATATCTTTAAACAAACTTACCCAACTCATTATAACATCTGCTTATGTTATAATAAGCTAACAAATAACAAAGTTACTACTGTAAACTGATTCATATTGCAATATTTAGGCGAAAACAAAGACTTTACGATCGCTTTGCATTACGGTAGCATTTTTTGACAAGGCAGCACAAATTGTCAGAACACCGGCCTACTTCACCATCTGCGCCGCCTCCTCCTCCACCACCCCCGCCACCTGCACAGCCACAGCCCCAGTCCTCTAAATATCGAGGTAGTGGGTGGAACCCACAGTGGGCTGAGGACTCGAAATACTCAGGTTGGCTATATCACACAGAACACGGTGAGTGTAGCATTAATCTTTTCTCAAGATCTCGTAATTTCGAGATAAGGTGTAAATTTTGTTTTAATGCTGTGAATGCAATGCGCTTCCGTACATAATACCGTTATCCTCTCCCCAAACATAACCACAACCGCAAAGCATTTGAGGAATTGAAGTAAAACAGATAAAAAATACATTTTCCGTTCTTACATTAATTTTCGTTTAACCCTTAGGGACGGTTGTGCGCATTTTACGCGCTTTTCCTTCTTCTTCTTTTTTTTTTGGTAATTTTGCCTGTGTTCATGCATGTAGCATGAATTTTGGTAAGATTGTGTGTTTTTATTTGATCTTGTTATTTCCAGCTCAGCTCTTACAGTAAGGCTAAAATACACTGTGTACAAGCAAGTGTTATATAAAAAACTTTGTAATAAAGTTACAAGACTGTTGACTTTGTCACTTTGTTATTGCACTTTAACTGCTTTATTTATTTATAAAGAGTAAATAAACGCTGGCTGTTCCCCCCCCCCCCCGTCACCACCTTGACTAACCGATTTTCTGCGGGAAACCCTGAAAAATATACAAGCCACATTTATTTAAAAAATTTCAACCACCTTTTATAAGCGTCCACACTGCTTACTGATTTCATAAAAATTAACAGCGCCATTCAAAAGTATTTACACCCACATTTTAAAATGGTATTCACACCTTCCAATAAAGCGTTCACACCACATTTTTTATAAAATATTCGCACCCCTTCTATCAAAAGTACTCCCCTTACTGATTTAATGAAAATGTACATGCCCCTTTCAAAAGTATTTGCACCCCTGTTTTTAAGAAATATTAACACCTCCCTGTCAGATGCATTCACATCACATTTTTTATAGAATAGTCACAACCCCTCCATGAGAAGAATTCACACCCCTTTCTGAATAAATTAAATTTTACGCACCCTTTCAAAAGTATTTTCAGCCCTATTTTGAAATAGTATTTGCACCTCCCAATAAAAAGAATTAAAAACATTTTTGTAAAATATTTACAACCCTTCAATCAAACATATTCAAGCCCCTTACTGACTTCATAAAAAATGACACCCTCTATCAAAAGTATTTGCACCTCAATATTTAAAAAGTATTCACACCTCCCTGTAAAAAGTATTTACAGTATCGCATCTTATCGTATCATATCATATTGGGATCTTATTGCATCGTATCCGTATCGTATCGGTATCATATTGGTATTGTTTTGGTATTGTATCGGTATTGTGTCGGTGTCTTATCGGTATTGTATCGGTATCGTATCGGTAAGGTATCGGTATCTTTTCAGTATTGTATCAGTATTGTTTCGGTATCGTGCCAGTATCATAAGGATATCTTATCGGTATCTAATCATTTTGTATCGGTATCGTATCGGTATTGTAACACACTGGTATCGTATTGGTATCGTATCGGCACTATATTGGTATCATATTGGTATTGTATCTTATCGGTGGGCGGCACGGTGGCACAGTGGTTAGCATTGCTGCCTCACAGCAAGAAGGTTGTGGGTTCGAATCCGGCCTGTGGCCTTTCTGTGTGGAGTTTGCATGTTCTCCCCGTGGTCGCGTGGGTTTTCTCCGGGTACTCCGGTTTCCTCCCACAGTCCAAAGACATGCATGTTAGGTTAATTGGAGACACTAAATTGCCCATAGGTACGAGTGTGAGAGTGAATGGTGTGTGCG
Organism: Gymnothorax javanicus; assembly: GCA_029692085.1. Lineage (NCBI taxonomy): Eukaryota > Metazoa > Chordata > Actinopteri > Anguilliformes > Muraenidae > Gymnothorax > Gymnothorax javanicus. The sequence goes on from CM056199.1 coordinate 19,372,450, forward strand.
CCCTGCGATGGATTGGCAAGCTGTCCAGGGTGGGTCCCTGCCTTTGCCCGTAGTCAGCTGGGATAGGCTCCAGCTCGCCCCGCGACCCTAGTGAGGAATAAGCGGGTATAGAAAATGAATGAATGATCGTATCGGCATTGTATCGGTACTGTATCTTATCGTATCGGTATGTTATTGTATCGTATCGGTGTCTTGTCATATTGTATTGGTACCGTATTGGTATAGTATTGGTAGCGTATCAGTATCTTATTATATCGTATCGGTTCCCCATCATATTGTAGTGAATCTTATCGTATTGTTTTATATCTTATCGTACTGGTATTTTATCTTATCATATCATATTATCTTATATCATATTGTATTGTATCATATTTTATCTCATCTTATCATCTTGTATCGTATCTTATTGTATTGTTTCATATCATATCGTATTGTGTCGTATCGGTATTGTATTGGTAGCATATCGGTATCGTATGGTATCGTATTGGCATCGTATCAGTACTTTACCTTATCGTATCGGCATCGTATCGGTATTGTATCGTATCGGCATTGTATCGTATCGGTACTGTATCTTATCATATCGGTATGTTATTGTATCGTTTCGGTGTCTTGTTATATTGTATTGGTACTGTATCGGTATAGTATTGGTATCGTATCAGTATCCTATTATATAGTATCGGTATCCTATCATATTGTAGTGAATCTTATCGTATCGTTTTATATCTTATCGTATCATATTGGTATTTTATCTTATCGTATCGTATTATCTTATCATATCATGTTGTATTGTATCATATTTTATCTCATCTTATCATCTTGTATCGTAACGTATCTTATTGTATCGTTTCATATCTTATTGTATTGTGTCATATCAGTATTGTATCGGTAGCATATCGGTATCGCGTCGGTATCTTTATCGTATCTTATCATATTATGTCCTATCGTAGCAGTACCTTATAGTATCATAATTGGATCATATTGTGTTGATATCATTTCGGTGTTGTATCGGTATTGTTTCGGTATCTAATCGGTATTGTATTGGTATTGTATCGGTATCGTTTTGGCATTGTATAGGTATCGTATTGGCATCGTTTTGGTATTGTATCATATCGTATCGTTATCATGCCGGTATCATATGGGTATTGTAATCTAATAATTTCGTATTGGTATCATATCGGTTATCGTTTCATATCGGTATTGTTTCTTATATTATCGTGTCGGTATCCTATCTGTATCTTAATGAACTCTAGACCACTCCCAAAGTGGAGGAGAGTATTCGGTGGAACGATGGATAGGGAGGGAGGGACGTACAAACGAGATGAGCAGGGATTGTGGGAATGAAGGCGCTATATATAGGCATGCGGACGAATAGGAAGGCGCATTGGGAGTGGTCTTGTTCATTAACCTTTGATAATGGTAACACCCTTTAATGAACTCTGGACCACTCCCAAAGTGGAGGAGAGTGTTTGGTGGAACGATGGATAGGAGATCGGGGCGAAGGCGATGTTGTATGGACTTGGTCTGTGATTGCGCGAACATTGGGAGCCCCAGGTGGCGAGACTCAGGGTAGGGCTCGCGTTTCTCTTCGGAGTCCATGTTGGTTCCTAATCCCCCAAAAGGTGTTAATGAATCGACAATAGATGGGCTCTACGTACGTCGTCGATATTATTGCGAATATAGCCTGCATTAGAGTTTGACGTCCAGTGGCCGAGGATTTTAAATTAGGTGGTCCGGCACTCCTCGCTTGGATGCCGTGGCGGCGGCGCCAATGCGAAATAATGCCCGGGGAAGTATTTGGGTGAAATATTGGATATAATTCAATTCAATTCCGTTTATTTATATAGTGCTTTTCAACGATAGACTGTCACAAAGATGCTTTACGTTGAAAGGTTAAATAAATGAAAGGGCAGTGCCCAGCCTATTCCCCACTAAAGCAAATGAGGCAAAACTCCCAGTAGGGAGAAAAATACTCGAATGGTGGTGAGAAAAAACTCCCCAGTGGGAAGAAATCTCAGGAGGAACCCGGCTATGGTGGGGAAGCCCATCTTCCGCGGACTAGCTCATTCATAGTAAAATAAAGTAATATTAGAATAAATGACAATATAGTTCAATTAAAGCCCATTTAAACGGTGTTGAGGTTACTGTATCTTGGGGTGACGTAGTTCGATATGGCTCGAACGGACTGAGGGCAGGTCTAGGCGGAATAAGAATATGGGCTGAGAAATGCCAAACTGGTCCGTTTAACTACTCTTTATCTTGAACGTGAGACAGTTGGTGGAGTAGGATGAGATGTCGTTTGGGCTGGCGTGGCGAGGGGGATTATAATTAGTGGAGAGTGGAGTGAACTCGGAGCATCTCAAAAAACCGAAGAAGGCTAGTAGGAACATGGCTTCTAGAGTGGAATCCGTGGGAGGAGAGAGGTACCCTGAGCGCAGCGTCTGGGTGCAGCAAGAGAGGAGGTCTGCCGTTAGCGGTAAACATTTGGCCGGAGCTAGAGGTTCTTGTTTACGTAAACCTTTTAGTAATGACTGCACGTGAATGTGCGAAATTGACGGGCACAGATAACCACCGGCCGGTTTGATGAAGAAGTTGATGCCGCTAAGATAGACTTGTATTTAGGCCGGTCGAACGTGGCGTATGGAGTGAATGTACGAAATGAAGCTCTTGATAGGAACTACGTCGAGGGAATCGAAAATCTTGGTTTTTTGCATCCGAAAGTGGGACGAATGGCGAAGTAGTAGCGCCCCCTCCGGGAAAAGCCAAAAAAATTCCCAAAAAGGTGGGTCGAGTGGGACGACCTTAAAAGCCTTTGTGATATCGGCTTTCGCCAACCAGGCGCCGCGACCGGCGAGGTGGATCAGAGTGATAGCATGGTCCACGGAAGAGTAGCGCATAGAGAAATCGTTACTGGAGATAAGGTTGTTGATACTGGGGAGGGTGGAACCATGAGGGGATGATAAGTCTATGATTAAGCGCTTTTCCTCGGATATTTTCAGGTTGCTATCCCGATAGGACTGATGCGAAGGACAGGGAAAGATGGCGCAGTGTAGGGTCCGATCATGAAACCCACATCGACTTCGTCTTGTATGAGCTTGTCGACGATGTGAGGCTCTGCTAGAGTTGATTGTAAATTACTACACGTGAGGGAGTGATCGGGAATAGCGACTAAGCCGGGGTGGAAACCGTGGGTAAAGCTGTGAATACTTATCCATATAGACACTTACTGCTGGGGCCATGGCCAAGAGCGCGAACCTTGCCACTGCGAGTGGCCGTGAGGTGGATACGCGTGCAGTATCCGTGGATGTTTGCCGGCAAGGCAAAGTGCACTCATATCCGAAGGGCTAGCGAGCTGCGCCACTGCGAGTGGCCGTGAGGCGGATACGCGTGCAGTATCCATGAATGTTTGCCAGCGAGGCAAAGTGCACCAATAACCAAAGCGCTAACGAAGCGCTATTGAGCTGCGCCACAGCGAGTGGCCGTGAGGTGGATACGTGTGCAGTATCCGTGGATGTTTGCGGGTGAGGTGAAGTACATTAGCATTTGAATTGATTTGACAACTTTGGAATAAACGTTAGGCCTACAATTGTACAACAGCACCACAATTGTATGACGTTTAATTTGCAAAGAACATGACTTGCATTTTAACAAGAGTTGCTCAGACTAATTGGTAGAACCGACGAAAGTCTAATTTACTTTTGAAAGCCTTGTTATACATTGCACTATGAATTGTATGGCGTTTCCTTCCGCACATTGATGACTACAAAAAAAGTGGATATGTCTTTATAATTTCTGTGCTCATGTGGCTCGTGGAACAACACAGATTTGCGTAGATTCATTTGCGAGGCTCATAGAGCGATAAGCCATGAGAAACCGTTCTACGGTCTGAATGAAGTGACAGCTAAATGGCGTTTTTAGGTACGATGCACGGCTGAGAGATTGCAGAAAAATGATGTGAAGTCAGCGAAAGTTTCGAATTTTGCAGATTGTCGTCCTTGCGGAGTCGCATCAATTACATCGACACGGCCAACAGGCAATCGCTTACCATACCGCCGAAGCATAAAGCGAGATCGAGAACGAGTGCAAAGTAAACGTCCAGTTCTTGCCTGCGATGAGAAAGGGATTGGTGGATTGTGTCTCGGTAGAATGACCCTTTGTCTAGACCGCAGGCGCCACATCAGCATCGCGCTCGCGTGAAGACAGCGTTCATGCGACACAGAAGCGACTGTCTATACCGGTTCCGTTTTGCCCGCGTATGATTCGAAGCGTAGAGCAGCAAAGGAGCCAAACCTTCTGTGCAGCGTGCATCCCCTCACGTTTACGCGCGTATTTGTCGGAAAAATAGACCGCTTCGGGTCGCGTTTACGCCCCTGAGACGCGAGCCGCATGAAGCTGGTGCAGACAGCTGCGTAGATTAAAACGAGAACGTATCTGCTGCATCAGATGCACGAGTTAAAAACGCGTCTAAAACGCTTGCAGTCTAGACAAGGGGTAAGAGGGTGAATATGACTTTGGCTGTAGTAAGGTCTCTAGAACGAGCGGGGGTCGGATGTTTGAGCTGGGCGGGGTCGAGGACGATTTGGATTGTTTTTGGATGAGCTGGATGGTTGGATGAGCTGGGCCAGATTGATGTACATACCTGATAAAATCTGGTGTCTAAGTTTGGGGGATAATGGCGAAGGGTTTGGAATAGGCTACGAGGGGCGTATGGGAGGAAGGGCGGAGGCTAGTGTGTACTGAAAACTGGGGTGAGGACAGGTGCGTGGAGCCGGCTGGAGTGGGAGGGGCGGACCTGTAGGAGGAAGCACAAAATTAGTAATATGGGGGAGGGAGGGGGCGGGAGAGATAATGCAGTGGAAGGAGATGAGCAGATGAAGCAACGGCGGGTGCTTCTTCAGGTATAGGTGAGCTAAATACCGGAACTGCTGGAGCCTTGGAGAAATCGGTTGTGGACTGAAGGAGCCGGAGAAGCCGGGTTTCGTCCGGCGAAAGGGATAGAGGGAGGGATAGAGGGAGGGGAACAGGAAGCACGTGCACGGGGTAAAAGTGCAGCCTGCAAACACAGGGACAAAAAAAAGGGGAAGAAAAGAGACGAAGGGGTCGCGAACGACTGGAGCAGGCACGGGGGGAACTGGCTGGTTGCAGAAAGAATGGGTTCCGCCAGATGTGGAGCGGAGAAGACGTCACCGAGCGTAGTGACGTTGACGCTGGGGCTGCTGATGGCGAAGCCCGGAAGAGCTGTGTGGTCTGCTGCTGACAGACAGGGCGGATCAGCTGCGTTGCCGAGGGAGTCGGGGTTTAATTATTAACACTCTGGCCTTGTTGTTGGAGAGGTAGGGGAGGATGTTCTTCTGCTTGAATGCCCGATGGAGTCTGGCGACGGTCCAATGTGAAGCCTCGGGTGAGCCTGAAGTGCGAGCCATAGTAACTCTTGCCAGGGCGCCGCATGCTCTCGCTTCTGGGTGGCGCGTTTGACGAGAGGCGTTGCTGCTGCGAGTCTGTGCTGAGGATTGTTTGTTGGATTCCCTTCGACTCGGGGCTCGAATGGGAGAACGGCCTGGATGGTCACCACGGGGGGAGCGTCAGAGTCTTGGAATAATTCTGCGTCCAAGGGACTCGGAGGGCTTTCGGATTCCATGCTTCGGGTAAGCGAAGTCTAGCTGAGCATTTAGGCTGTGTGGTTACGCGTAAACCACATAGAAACGAGACGAGCAGGGATTGTGGGAATGAATGTGGTGTATATATAGGGGTGCGGACGAATAGGAAGGCGCATTGGGAGTGGTCTTGTTCATTAAAGTTTGTTATCGGGAACACCCTTTATTGTATCAGTATCTTATCATATCTTATCGTATCGGTATCTTATCGTATCTCATATCGGCATCTTATCGTATCGTATCGGTAACTTATATCGTATCGGTATTGTATCGGAATTGTGTCGGTATCATATCGGTGTATTATTTTATCGTATCATAACGTATCCTATCCTATCATATTGTCTCATATGTTATCGTATCGTATTGGTACCATATCGGTATCTTATCATATCATATTGGTATCGTATTATATTGTATCACTAGCGTATCAGTATCGTATCAATATCCTATCATATCAGTGTCGTATCGGTATAGTATCGGTGTTGTACCATAGCGTATCGGTATCGTATTGGTATCGTATCGGTATCCTATCACATCGTATTGGTGTCTTATCGTATAGCATTGGTATCATATTGGTATAGTACCGGTGTCCTATCATATTGTGTCAGTATCGTATCGATATCCTATCATATCATATCGGTATTGGAATCAGTTCGGTATTGAATTGGTATCGTATCGGTATTGTATCTGTATCCTATCATAACATATTGGCATCGTGTCAGTATCTTTTCAGTATCGCATTGGTGTTTTGTCAGTATTGTATCGGTATCAGTTCAGAATTGTGTTGGTATCATATAGGTACTGGTTAGGTATTGTATCGGTATTGTGTCGGTATCGTATCAGAATCGTATCGGTATTGTATTGTATCGTATTGGTATCCTATCTTATAATGTAGTGGAATCGTATCAGTATCTTATTGTATTGGCATCTTATCATATTGCATCGGCATCGTATTGGTATCGGTTCGGTATTGTATCGGTATCGCACTGATGTTGTATCGGTACTATATCAGAATTGTATCGGTATTGTTTTGATATTGAATCGGAATTGTATCAGTAGTGTATCGGTATTGCGTCGGTATTGCACCAGTATTGTATCATATCGTATCGGTATCATATGTATCGTGTCGGTATCGTATCAGTATTGTATCGGCATTGCGTTGATATCTTATCGGTATTGTATTATATCATGTTGGTATCATATCGATATTGAATCGGCATTGTATTGGTGTCGTTTTGGTATTGTATCGGTATTGCGTCGGTATCGTTGCGGCATTGTATCAGTAATGTATCTGTGTCGTTTTGGTATCGTTTCAGTATTATATCGTATCGCATCAGTATTTTCTCGGTATCATTTCGGTATTGTGTCAGAATCATATCGGTATTGTATCAGTATTGTATTGGTATCTTATCGTATCCAATAGTATCTTATCGTATTGGTATCTAATTGTATCATATCGATATCCTATCTTATTGTATTGTATCTTTTTGTATCATATTGGTATTGTGTCAGATTGTATCAGTATCATATCGGTATCGTTTCGGTATGGTATAGGTATCGCATCGGTATTTTTTCAGGATCGTTTCGGTATCGAATCTGTATCGTATCGGTATCTTATTAGTCATTTTGGTATTATGTCCGTACCTTATTCTCTCGTATTTGTATCTTATCATATCTCATCATATCTTATCTTACCATAGCGGTACCTTATCGTATCGGTGTTGTACCACATTGTGTCGGAATTGTATCGGTCTTGTTTCGGTGTTGTATCGGTATCTTATCGGTATTGTATTGGCATCGTATCGGAATGGTTTCGGTATCTTATGAGTATTTTATTGGCATTTTATCATATTGTATTGTTATTGTATCAAAATTGTGTTGATATCATATTGGTGCTTTATTATATCGTTTCGTAGTGTATCCTAGCCTATCCTATCATATCATTTCATATGTTCTTGTATTGTATTGGTACCATATCTGTATCTTATCATATCATATTGGTATCATCTAACATCGTGTCAGTACCATATCAATATCATGTCAATATCCTATCATATTGGTATCCTTAGTATAGTATCGATATCCTATTATATTGTGTCAGTATCGTGTCGGTATTGTATTGGTATTGTGTCAGTATTGTATTGGTATCGGTTCAGAATTGTGTTGGTATCATATAGGTATAGGTTAGGTATTTAATCGTTGTTTTATCGGTATTGTATCACAATCGTATTGGTATTGTGTTGTATTGGTATCTTATCATATTGTATCGAAATTGTAACGGTATCTTATTGTATTGGTATCTTATCATATTGTATCAGTATTGTATTGGTGTCGATTTGGTCTTTTATTGGTATCGCATTGGTGTTGTATTAGTACTATATCAGAATTGTATCGGTATTATTTTGATATCGTATTGGTATTGTACCAGTATTGTATCATATCGTATCGATATCATATGTATCGTGTCAGTATCGTGTCGGTATTGTATCGGAATTGCGTCAATATCTTATCGGTATCGCATTATAGCATGTTGGAATCGTATCGGTATTGTGTCGGTATTGTATTGGTATTGTAGTGGTATTATATTGGTGTCGTTTTGGTACTATATTGGAATTGTATCGGTATTATTTTGATATCGTATTGGTATTGTACCAGTATTGTATCATATCGTATCGATATCATATGTATCGTGTTGGTATCGTATCGGTACTGTATCGGAATTGCGTCAGTATCTTACCGGTATCGTATTATTTCATGTTGGTATCGTATCGGTATTGTGTTGGAATCGTATTGGTATTGTAGCGGTATTGGTGTCGTTTTGGTATTGTATCGGTATCGCGTCAGTATTGTATCGGTATCGCGTCAGTATTGTTTCGGCATTGTATCAGTAACGTATCAGTGTCATTTCGGTATTGTTGCAGTATTGTATCGTATCACATCAGTATGTTTTCGGTATCATTTCGGTGTTGTATCAGAATAACGGTATTGTTTCAGTATTGTATTGGTAGCTCATCGGTATCTTATCGTATCGAGTCATATTTTGTTGTATTGGTATCTAATTGTATCATATTGGTATCCTATCTTATTGTATCGCACCTTAGTGTATCATCAGTATTGTGTCATATTGTATTGGTATCATATCGGGACTGTTTCGGTATTGTATAGGTATTGTATGGTTTTTTTATCATTTCAGTATTGTATCATATCGTATTTGTATCTTATCGTATCTCATCATATCATATCTTACCATAGCGGTACCTTATCGTATCGGTGTTTTACCACATTGTGTCGGTATCGTTTCGGTGTTGTATCAGTATTGTTTCGGTATCTTATCGGTATTGTATTGGTATCGTATCAGAATGGTTCCGGTATCGTATGGGTATTTTGTTGGTATCTTATCATATCATATCAGTATCGTATCAGTATTGTATCATATCGTTTATTGTTTCATGTCCGTATCGTTTCTTATCTTATTGTATCGGGCATCTTATCGTATCTTATATTGGTATCTTATCATATTGGTTACTTATCATGTCGTATTGGTATTGTATCAGAATTGTAGTGTGTCGTATCAGTATCTTATCTCATCGTATCATATCATATTGTATGTTATCATATCGGTACTGCATCGCTATCTTATCATATTGGTATGGTATCATATCGTATCTGTATCCTATCATATGGGTATCATATCGGTATGGTATCGGTATCCTTTCATAGCGTATCAGTATCGCATTGGTATTGTATCAGTATCCTATGCAGCCGTTCTACTACATTGTTACCGGTGAAAGAATTTCTTGAAACTTTGTGCAAATGAACTTGGCATACTGCACCTACTTTTTACCAAATATTAAGGGTGGATCACTTTGGGAACTATATTAATTTTAATGTTAAACTTTCAATTTGTGATGAAAAATGTAGCCAAATTATGCTTTTTACGGCTTCAGTTCCTCCTGGGTCTCATATTTTCAAAGCAATTAAGCCATGTTTGGTGTCAAATTGTTCCTTGGGATGGCAGCAACAATAACAGTTATAAATTTTAGAACTAGCACTGTGATAATTGGGAGTTATTCATTGATTTATCCCCATATGTTGGTTTTAGGGGGGTGTTCATCTAAACTTGGCCCACATCTGTTCTAGCACATATGATTAAAAAACAAATGCATTTTCTAGGCCCACATACATCTCTCCATACAGTCAATATGGTAAGGAATCAAAAGCTTTCATGGGCAATTTTCCCATACTGATGCAACACCACCTTTAAACTAAATTTGCACTGTGGAAATAAGTTATAGAGACATTTTGCAAGTCTCTGAGTATATTTCCCTGTGCTGAATTTAGACAGTATTCTTTCAGTCTCGAAGTTTAGAGGGTGCTTTATTAGGGATGGGCGTAAGGAATTGATTTCTCGAATCCTCTTCATTATAAGGGAACTTGAGGGGTTCGTGAGGGAACTCGTTTTTTTGATTGGTATGTTTATTTAGCCAATATTGAAAAATATCTTCCCATGTATGCATAAGGCAACCGTTTTGGCCTTATTATAAAGATATGTGAATGGAAATCAAACAGTGGGGTTGAAAATATTTTGGTGCAAGCAATCTCGATTGACTGTGTTGCGTTGATCAGGTCCTTAGATTGGTTCTGTGGCCAAGTGCCAATTTTTAGTGCAAGCCCACCTGAAGTAGCTCAAAGATCATACACTGTTTCACCATGGCTATTGGCTACTAAAGTTAAGCGTAGGGAAGTATGGAATAGAAGAACTTTGCACAAAATGAAGGCACTCAGGAACAGTGCAAATTATGCCAATTAAAGTTTAGGAACTGTGGCACAACAAGTATGGCCAATGACCCAATTATAGTGGTAACCCAATTATCTTGCGACTTTTACATATTAATCAATTCTTCCAGTTGTTTTTGCTGTCACTTGTGGATTTTGGTTTTGTTTACATGACAGAAGCAAACATCAAATTTCTGGGAAGAAAACAAGAACGAAATAGATAATTAGATTATTAAAGTCTAAATATACCTGAAGACGCATAGATCAATAAAATCATAATGTAAGACCACGCCTCCAGCCGTCTAGCTCATTGGTCTACTAAGACCCGGACTGCATTCCTCACATCATGCAATCATTACCTGCATGTTTCTCATTTCCACTGTGTGGTAGCAGTGTGCTATTTAAGACCGAACTTCACACTTAGAGTGAAGTCTCGTTACTGCATACCTGTGTTGCATTCTTAGTCTTGTATAGATGGCATTCCCGCTTTTCGCATGTATATAAATTCTAACTTAGTGCTGCTTATTGTTTTTACCAACATTTTATATTAAGGAACCTCGCTTCCTGTTTGTTTTCTATTTGTAATGCACTGTTACTGCAGTCTATGCACAGTGTTTTGTATTGTTAATAATGTTTCTATTAAGAAATCTTGGGGCGCTGCGGTGGCACATCGGTCTAAGCGCACGCACCTTAAAGGCTGTGGCCTTCCCGCGGCGACCCGGTTCGATTTCGGTGTGGATTATTTGCTGTCTTCCCCATTCTTCTCCCCAGCTTTCCTGTCTCTCTCAACTGTGTGACATTCAAATAAAGGAGAAAATCCCCCCCAAAAAATCTTTATATTAAGAAACCTCGACACCTCTTTGTTTTGTATTGCTTCGTACGTGCCTTCTGCTGTGCAGTAGGCATAATAAACTACCAAGTCCAACCTTGCACCTGAGTTCAGTCCTCAACTTCCTGTCCTCCATGCACCTGAACTGTGTACAAAGCCTACAACCCTTACAGAAGACTTCGCCACAACACGGACTCAGCAAGGATTCCATTGCCCCCAGAGGTGAAAGAGTTTACTGCCTCTATCCCCTGGTGGCAGAACAGCAGAGGGAGATCACCCATCTGGGGGCCATCCTGGACTAATTGATTCTTAGGGTCCGCAAAGTGTCCATCTCCCATGTACCTTTGCTACCATCGACTTCTGTGTCTCTTGCCAGAATGCAGGCTCCCTCAACCGTTCCCCGGGGAGATTCGCCAGTGCACCTACGAGAGCGCTATGACAGAAACCCACTGCGTGCAAAGGCTTCATTCTTCAGTGTGATCTGTATTTCATGTACCACCCAGCCCTGAGTGAAGCAGAGAAGATTGTCACAGTGGTGAACTGCCTCTCTAGTGCGCTTGACTGGGCGACTGCTGTCTGGGGAGAATCGGTGTTCACCACCTATACCGATTTCCTCAAGCAGTTTCACTCAGTCTGCAATCACCCCGGGAAGAAGGCTATGGACCAGCTGCTGGACCTGAGCCAAGGGAACAAGACTGCAGCAGACTATGCCCTCTAATTCCGCACCTTGGCTGCAGCCAGAATGAGCCTGCGCTTATGGCCATCTTCTGAAAGGGGCTGTGTCTAGAGGTCAGGGCAGAGATGGCCTGCCGAGATTTAGAGCACTCCCTGTCATCATACATCAATGCAGCCATCAGCCTGGACCAGCTCCTGCAGGAGAGATGGCGGGTCCAGCCCAGAGGCCCCATCCAGCTACCGGCAAAGGGAGTGGAGCCCAAGGAACTGGAGCACTCCAATCTACCAGAGCACTGCCCCTGGAAGAAGACCGGCTCTAGCACCCATAGTCAAGAGGGAAGAACAGTGCCCACCCCCCCCCAAAGTAAAGGTGTCAACTACAGCCATTACTGGTAAATGCTTCAAGATCCCAGTCCAGGTATCCTGTAACGGTGTGACCCTTTACGCAGAGGCTCTGATTGACTCCAGTGCAGCGGGCAACTTCATCTCCAGCCAGTTGGTGCGATGAGTCGAGGCCCCAGTTCACCAGCTCCACACTCCCCTCACTGTGGCAGCTATTGATGGGAAACCTCTGGGCAAAAGCAGAGTGACCCACCAGACGGTAACAATCTCCCTCTCTATCCAAGAGCTCCATCTGCAGGAAATCCCGCTGCTGCTTCTCAACTACTCAAGCTACCCACTCATCCTCGGACTCCTGTGGCAATCCCACCATCTCATGGCACACAAGACGTCTCAAGTTCCGGTCACCCTTCTGTAGGCAGCACTGTGGTCCCCTCACCATTGCCTCCACGACTGTCGAGAGCCCTGACCAGGGAGACCAGCCGAAGATTCCTGCAGAGTACTGGAACCTGCAGATGGTGTACAGCAAAACCAAGGCAAACCAGTTACCTCCACATCGTCTGTGGGATTGTGCTATTGAGCTCCTGTCTGGCACATCACCCTCCAGAAGCCATGTACACTCCCTATCAATGGCTGAAACTCAAGCAATTGAGCAGTATTTAAAGTGCCTTGCAAAAGTATTCACCCCCTTGGCATTTTTCGTGTTTTGTTACATTACAATCTGGAATTTTAATGTTTTTTATTCTGAATTGTATGTAATAGATCTGCCCAAAATAGTCTAAGTTGGTGAAGTGAAATGAAAAAAAAAAAAAATATTTTAAAAAATTTTGAAGAATAAAAAACTGAATATTGTTGTGTGCATATGTATTCACCCCCTTTGCTATGAAGCCCCTAAAAAGTTCTGGTGTAACCAATTGCCTTCAGAAGTCACATAATTAGTGAAATATAGTCCACCTGTGTGCAATCTAAGTGTCACATGATCTGTCAGTATATATACACCTTTTCTGAAAGGCCCCAGAGGCTGCAGCACCACCAAGCAAGAAGCACCACTAACCAATCAACACCATGAAGACCAAGGAGCTCTCCCAACAAGTCAGGGTCAAAGTTGTTGAGAAGTACAAGTCAGGGTTGGGCTATAAAAAAAATATCCAAATCTATAATGATCCCCCGGAGCACCATCAAATCCATCATCATCAAATGGAGAGAACATTGTACCACAGCAAACCTGCCAAGAGAGGGCCGCCCATCCAAACTCACAGACCGGGCAAGGAGGGCATTGATCAGAGAGGCAGCACAGAGACCGAAGGTAACCCTGAAGGAGTTGCAGAGTTCCACAGCAGTGGCTGGAGTATCTGTCCATAGGACCACAATAAGCCGTACACTCCACAGAGCTGGGCTTTATGGAAGAGTGGCCAGAAAAAAGCCATTACTTAAAGATAAGAATAAGAAAGAACGTTTTGAGTTTGCCAAAAGGCATGTGGGAGACTCCCCAAATGTATGGAGGAAGGTGCTCTGGTCAGATGAGACTAAAATTGAACTTTTTGGCCACCAAGGAAAACGCTATGTCTGGCGCAAACCCAACACATCTTACCATCCCAAAAACACCATCCCCACAGTGAAACATGGTGGTGGCAGCATCATGCTGTAGGGATGTTTTTAAGCAGCGGGGACTGGGAAACTGGTCAGAATTGAGGGAAAGTTGGATGGTGCTAAATTCAGGGATATTCTTGAGCAAAACCTGTTTCAGTCTGCCTGTGATTTGACATTGGGACGGAGGTTCACTTTCCAGCAGGACAATGACCCTAAGCATACTGCAAAAACAACACTCGAGTGGTTTAAGGGGAAACATTTAAATGTTTTGGAATGGCCTAGTCAAAGCCCAGACCTCAATCCAATTGAGAATCTGTGGTCAGACTTGAAGATTGCTGTTCACCGGCGGAACCTATCCAGCTTGAAGGAGCTGGAGCAGTTTTGCCTTGAGGAATGGGCAAATATCCCAGTGGCTAGATGTGGCAAGCTCATAGAGACTTATCCAAAGCGACTTGCAGCTATAATTGCCACAAAAGGTGGCTCTACAAAGTACTGACTTTAGGGGGGAGATTAGTTATGCACATTGAAGTTTTCCGTTATTTTGTGCTATTTGTTGTTTGCTTCACAATAGATTAAAAAAATCCACATCTTCAAAGTTGTAGACATGTTCTGTAAATGAAGTGATGCAAACCCTTAAACAATCCATTTTAATTCCAGGTTGTGAGGCAACAAAATATGAAAAATGCTAAGGGGGTGAATACTTTTGCAAGGCACTGTACAAGAAACCCTGCAGCAGGGCTTCATTTGCCCTTCCACTTCACCAGCGTTTGCAATTTTCTTCTTCAGAAGAAGGATGGAGGTCTCCGCCCGTGCATAGACTACAGAGGCCTTAATCACGTCACAGTGAAGTACCGATATCCACTCCACCTGGTCCCCAGCGCTGTGGAGCAGGAGCAAGGGGCCGAGATCTTCATGAAGCTCAACCTCCACGGCGCACATAATGGGCTCTAAATTCGTAGACCAGGCGCAGGCGCGGCGAATGGGGGGTGCGCTGCGCCAACGGGGTGTGTCCAGGCGTATGTTGCAATTTCGTGCCCGGCGTAGCCTGGCGCAAGTACTCCTCTGTCCCGCCTCCGTCCCTCCTGCCGGCGCAAGTGGCAAAGCGGGAGGAGAGAAGGCCTGAGTGGGTATAACACAGCCGAGTCAAATCTTCACCAATCAAATGAGCTCCTCTCCTCACCTTTAATGTGTTGGAATATAGAAGCCTCTGTCCTATATCTGCATGATGCGTTAATGTTGCATTTTACTTTGCTGCTTCAGGCATGTTTTCTGCACCGCTTACGTCTATATTAAGCATTACGAATATGAGTTAGCTGGCTAGCTAGGGCATTCGCGAATTATTCCCATTAGCGAACTTGAGTGGAATTTCAAAACGAAACTACGTCAGATCATTCAAACTTATGAAGCTGGAATGAAATACGACGGTTGCTCATTTATTTCTTCTGCCTGCATCATTGGGAAGAGAAACGATGGAGAGCGTGTTCCTATTATTACACCCTGTCGCTGCTTAAAATTTTGGGATTAACATGCATGGCCAACAATGCAAGATACGTTACACATTTATTTTCAGTATGTGATCTTAACTCAGTACAAGATCATAGCAATCAGGCTGTATTCCTTTCCCCCACTAAAAATGATAAAACTTAAGTGACAAGAATAGTAGCCAAGTATTAAGCCGCTTGCACACTGGACGCTAAACGAATTTTTCGCACGACAGATTGCGTTGAACGCAGTGTCTACGTGTCCGAAAGTCTCACAAAGTTTTATTATATCTCCGTGTCCGACAGTCGGATGGTTTCAATATAACTCCGTGTCCGACAGTCGATTATTGTTTTTAATTTCTTCAAATCTATTGAATGTTTTAGATATTAAACGTGAATATTTTGATAAGAGGGCTCAGTTCTTCAAGATGAGTACCGAGAATTTCAATCAATGTTTCTGTTTAAACTCTGCTCAATAAAGTGAGTTGACATTGGCGCGGGACAATGTACAATGCCTGTCGGACATTAAATGCAAAATACTCTGTGTCTGACAGCCAAAAAAAAAAAAAGAGGACGATTAGAACAGATTGATAACGAAATAAAGAATAAAAAGAAACATTTTAACAACAAACAGAACATCCAGTGAACACTGCCATTTATTTATTTGCGGGCCATCTTTTTTGGATGCTCTGTTTGTTTGTGATATATTTTTATTCTTAATTTCGTTATAAATCTGTTCTCATATCAATACTTTTACTTTTTTCTGGCTGCCGTCATGGAATATTTTGCATTTCGCCTCGGACAGTCTTGATCGTGCTTGCGATAATTTATTCACACTGTCAATGGTCATGGAATTGATTTGCTCACTGACTACAAGCACTAAAGACTGTTGTCTATCTTCAACAGAAGAAAGCACACGAATAAAAAGACCAGGAAAAGTCGATACCTATCAATTTGTATTTTGTGAAGGTCGAACACAAACATGGCCAAGTTTGCACCTCTAATAATTCCTGGAATACTTGAAAAATTTGAACTTTTATGACTTTCGGACACGGAGATATATTAAAACCCTGTCCGACTATCGCGTCTTTGCATTGACTTTGACTGTAATCAGTCGAAAAATTTGTTTCGCGTCCAGTGTGCAAGCGGCTTTGCTGAGCATAGAACGTAAGCATTACATATACGCACTGCCTGATGCCGAGGCAGTTTGTGGTTGGCTGAGAAAGATGTGAAGTCGTTAATTTGCATCACAGATTCAGCTGCATTAAGCCAGGTCGAGTTTCCATTCGAGTTTTCCAGTGCCAACCGCCTTTGATCTGACATCAGGACAATCGATATAGATACTATAATTATGTGCTGATTCAGATAGTTACATTAAACACTGGTTGCTGTAATTATTTATTGCATTGAAATGTGCCTGACATTCTGGAAACCTGCCTGTGAGATTTCGGTGACGTGTGCGCACTGTGCGCCGGTCAGCCAAATTACCACTGCACAGAAAGTAAACCAGGTTGGAGCAGGCGAGTTTTCTGCGCAACTTCAGCGGAGACTTTTGCTACGAAATTGTCACTGCGTCATGATGAATATGTGACACCTCCCCCTACTACGCCGCCACAGTCTGTCTACCAAATTGCCAAAGTGGCAGCGCACAGTGTTGCACCGCACGAAATTACCACTGCGCGGGCTGCATTGGACGAAATTACCACTGCGTGGGCTGCGCCACGCTACGCCACGCTGCGCCACCCTGCCCTGCACCAAGAAATTAGAGCCCAATCTCTTCCGTATCAGGGAAGGAGGTGGGTAGAAGACGGCCTTTAGCACCACCTCCGGGCACTACAGGTACTGCATCATGCCATATGCCTTGTTAATGCCCTTTCTGTGTTCCAGTCCTTCATCAGTGATGTGCTACAAGAGATGCTGGGAAGATTCGTCATCACCTACCTTGACGACGTCCTCATCTACTCAAGTACTGATGAAGAACATGTGGAACATGTGAGGAAAGTACTCAAACGCTTATTACATCAACTTTACGCCAAGACTGAGAAGTGCATCTTTCACCAGTCCACCATCTCCTTCCTTGGTTATGTGATTGAAGCAGAGGGAGTGGCTTTGGAGGCAAACAAGATGAAGGCGGTAGCAGAATGGCAATCCCACGGACGGTGGCAATCCCATTGCAAATGGCAATCCCACTTCATGGGGTTAGCAAACTTCTATCAATGCTTCATTAAAAACTTAAGTGCAGTTGCCCATCCTTTGCGTCTGTTCAAAGGAAAACCCAAAAAACTGGGATGGAATCCGAAAGCTCAACATGCCTTCAACACCCTCAAGAAGCTGTTCTTCACTGCTCCTATACTCAAATTACCAGACCCTGAAAAGCCCATTATAGTGGAAGTTGACGTCTCTAGTGCAGGGGTGGGAGCTATCTTGTCCCAGCGGCATGGGACACCAGAGAAGCTGTATTGCCCTGTGCTTATTTCTCACACTAGCTGACACCCGCAGAGACAAACTACGACGTGGGAAACTGGGAGCTGTTGGCTATAAAACTAGTGCTCGAAGAATGGTGGCATTGGTGGCATCCATTTCTTGTGCTGACTGACCACAGCAAATTGGAGTATCTGCAAAAGGCACAAAGGCTGAATCCATGGCAGGCCAGGTGGGCACTTTTCTTTACTCGCTTCAATTTCTCAATAACCTATCACCCAGGTTCCAAATACATCAAAGCAGATGTGATATCCTGACGATACGAAGTAGAGATGGATCCGGAAGCAGAAGAGCCGATTCTGCCCTCCTCCTGCATCCTCGCCCCAATCAAGTGGCAGTTGGACTGGGAAATAGTGAAGAAGACCAGGAGGAATCCCCCTTCTACCGCAGTGCAAGCGGGTAAGACGTTTGTTCCCACTGCTTTTCGAGAGCGAGTGATTCTATGGGCACTACCTCCCTGTCAGCAGGTCATCCCGGAGCCAAAAGAACAACACACATATTGGTGACCCCACCTGGCCTCTGATGTGGAAACAGCCCTGCGCTCTTGTGCAATTTGCGAAATTTCCAAAACACCACAACAGCTGCCAACTGGTAAACTTAACCCACTACCACTCCGTCATCACGTGGGATGCATATGTCGATGATGAACAGCGAGAGGCCGTAGGTATCCCTTGTGTAGCCGCTGAAGTAGCGGCACCTATCCTGAAGGAATGACCTGAGTAATGCTTGGGGGCTATATTGCATTTGGAAAAGATGGGTCAGAACACCTGGCACCAAACTGAACACCAGCTACCAGACTTTTTATGTAGTGGAGCTTGAAATGACGAACATCAACACAATGACAAATGAATGCACAGACAGCACTGACTGAGACGGGTTTTAGTGGTAAATGCAGAGCAACACAAAACAAAGCAAACACCCTCCATGCAAAATCACAGAGTTTTAGGGTAGAGGGAGCAAGACCCTCTCATGCAAAACTTAGCAGGCTCTAGATGAGGCTGCAGGGGAGGCTGCTGAACTAGTGAAGGACTACTGATTCTAGAGAGGGGACTGCGACCGGTGCTGGGCTGGTGTTTGGGCGAAGGCTTATCGCGCAACTTCAGCAAGATTCTCGCGTAATTCTTCAGGAATCTCGCGCAGCCGGCTTACTTGCAGACGTGCTCGAACGCACCCAGTGACTCAGAGAATTACGAGTGAACATGCGAGTGAATGATAAAATAATAAACGGAGTTGAAGTGCGCGAGAGAGTTTTCCTGCTTGAACGCTAAGCTTCATTTCAGCTTGGTCCTTCAAATTTTCAGGGGTGAAAATCTGCTACTCTAACTTGAGGAATATGGACTTATGAATGTGGCCCTTTAGTTCATCATATATTTCTGCTCGCTTAAAGTTGCTTGAAAATTTTACTCTACGCCCTGCGGTAGCATATTCGAAGGACTGTAAAAAGCCTAATGTCTAAGACAGGGATTTGACATTGCACATACAGCTTCCCATATATCGTGTATTTTGTATTCTAATTCTGCCCCTCTCTTATGATTAATCTGGAAAATATTAAGGCTTGAAAATGAAAAAAATAAAATTTGTGCTATTTTTTTACATTTTATACCAAAAAAATAACACCATCCACCAACATCAAATTGACTTCAGTGGGCACACAATTTCAGGGACCACAACGGCTCTGTTAGTGTCCTCTGGCAGTACAGCTCTCTCCCAGTCAATGTCTCAGTCTTGAAGATCCTAAAAATTCAGAAAACAGTTCAAACTGGGAAAAATTAAGTCAAGACTTTGTACTTAAAATGTTATGGTGGATTTTTTGTATGCGTTAAAAAAAAATAAACGCACAAACGTTACAAAAAGGTGTTTTTTTGCTCAATTTTATTATAACTGAAATTCAAACCATTGGTTGTCGAACAGATAGCTGTTGGCAATGATTTTATACTTTGTCAGATATGCCTCATCACTTGATGCAATGGAACTCAAAAGGCATTATGGTTTGTAGATGAAAACATCTGTCTGCCCTCGCAACTCAACTGTTTTTAAAACATTTTAAGTGAACTGCCTTTATAATGATGTACCTCAAGTCTCTCCCCTTCGTCTAAATCTTGTAGATGTCCCATACACCACAGCTGTTCTAAATCTTGTAGATGTCCCAGTGCGAACAAAAGAGATGGAGCACATCAGGGACCACAGGGGCTGTTCAAAGTCTGTCAAAAAATGACCTCCTCTGTCCGCAGAGGATGATTATTCCATCCTTCAGTGAAGGTGTCAAGGTCTGCTTGGAGTCGAGGGACAAAGATGTAGTGCGAACAAAAGAGATGGAGCACATCAGGGATGTATAGTAGGTCGTCTTTCTCCAGAGAGTGAAGAAGGTCATGGTACTTGCTAGTGACTGCAACCCAGACGTCCCACCAAAGTCTCTCGACCCAAGAATGAAATTTTATTTGCTTCACTTGGATTTATACAGCTGTTTTTGCTTTCATTAACCCTTGTGTGACCCCTGGACATTTTTGTCCATTTCATAAAATTCAATACTCCCTCACAGGCAATCACCCCCTTCACAGGAGTTGATTTTTGGTGAGGCGGCGTCATTCTGGTTGATATTTCAAAATCTCAACTTTCAGCACGAAAATCCATTATTTGACCCTGTAATGCATTTTTATCCTATCCATGACCCTTCATGGACAAAAATGTCCATTTTCTAGAAAGTGTCCAACAAAATGTCATAGGGGGGTGATTTTTGGCAAGGGGGGCTAATTTTGCGTTAAATTTGAAAATCCCAACTTTCAGCATGAAAATCCATTATTTGACCCTGTAATGCATTTTTATCCTATCCATGACCCTTCAAGTGGACAAAAATGTCCACCTGTCATCTAGCCATTTGTAAATGTCGCTATTTGTACTTATTATTCTCAAAATCTTTGAGATGACTCAAATGGAGTTACACTAAATCACTTTTGACATGGATTTCAAGATTTTAACCCCTTCCAGGCCATTTTGAACACATCTGGGTGCTGTTTCTACAGAGGGCAAAACCACTAAAAGGTCAAAAGTCAAAATGAGAGTTCAATATGAGAAAAATATATATTTCATTTACAACAATAAACAGCAAATTTTGAACAATAAAAGAACAATAGATAGAATAACAACAAAAATAGTAAGATACAACTGTGGTGTGAGGGATAGGGAGGAATAAAATTGGGGAGGAGAGAAGGACAGGGGGGCTCAGGGGGTGCATTTCAAGCAATATATTGCCCGAATACATCTCTTGCAAACAAATATCTTGCATCCAGTGCAAGAGGTCGTTGTTTTTGCCATCTTTATTGGGGGGCAGGTCCTGCAGAGGCCCCTGGCCTGTGCAGCAGCAGCAGTGGCAGAAGTGGGTGGGGTTGGGGCAGCCTCCTGTGCCCGTTTGGAAGCAGCTCGTGTCAACCGGACGGGTGGCTGTAGGCCAACAGCTGGTGGTTTTGCCGGAGCTGGTGGTTGTGCTGGAACTGTTTTTTGCTGATTGGCCAAGGCCTTTGCCTCCATCACCCGCTTCCGTGACACATCAGCCTGGGGTAACCGGCTCCTCCTGGCCATGTGAGGGTTGACAAGCTTTTTTCCCAGTGCTGCAATGAAGAGCCCATGTATTTTTTTTTTTTTTTTTTTTCCCAGCCTGGGTTCAGGGCCGTCCACACCAGGAAGCTGTTCCAGGTGGAGATGTCCAGATCCTGGAAAAGACCGCCACAGGCCATCTCCTGGTTTTCCTTCGGCATGTATAGGTGCCGATAACCTTGTCTAAGTTGTCCACCGCTCCCTTGCACCGGTTATAGTCCAGGATGATCTGAGGCTTTTTGTGTGCTTCCTCGAGCACCACCATCTTTCGCTCCTTTGGGACATAGGAGCAGATCGTGGCAGCATCTCCCTTGCCCTCATCCCCAAGATTTGTGGTGGGATCTCCTGTCTTCTCTTTCTGAGAGTGCCAACAAGAGCCATTCCCCTACTAAGCAGCTGCTGGCCCAGATTGTACGAGGTAAAAAATTGTTGGTGGTCACAGTTCCTGTGAGGCCCGCCGTCAACTCCATCACCACACGCTTCCCCAGGCCCTCCTGAATAAATACGAAGAAAGAATGATTGTAGGAATGAGCTCTGCATTTTGTCTTTGTAGACCAACTTTTACATTTCTTCCCAAAGTATTTTGATCTGTATTCTTACCTCACGTTTTGCTCTTGAGGAAGGTTTCCCCAGATAGAACTGTAAGTTCCAGCAGTGTGATGTCTCACACTCACAAAGGACCCACACCTTCAATCCATATCTAAATGAGCGTGTGAGAGAATGAATCCATGAATGAATGACAATCTTAATTTCAAAATATGATAAGGCCTACCAAATAGAGGCTAAATATATTAGAGCCAATATAAGATAATGATGACAATAGGATAAAAATAAATATTACCTGTCAGGCTTCGCAGGCATGTACTGCCTGAAGGAACATCTCCCACGAAATCCTGTGGACACAGAGGACGCAGATGAATTTTAGCATTCTAGATTTCTGGGACAGTTGGTAACAGTCTATCTTGTCACTGTCAAATGAAGTAATGCAACAAAATATAAGTTTCAACTTTGCAACCCCCTCAGAACCCAAAAACTACAACAGTATCTGATCGTCTTTGAACCTCTGACTTTTGTTCTTGATTGCACTAACCAATCAGCATCTCATCCACGCAGACCTCTGAGCAAGGTGCCCACATCCTCTGCAAAGCATAGACCCAGATGTCCCACACCTCCCTGATTGGTCCCAACTTGTCATTGTCCTGCTGAAACCGTGCCTCCCGTATTTCGCAGTCATCAAACCTGTTTGATTGAAACAAATGAGAAAAACAATGTCACAAAACAGCCCCTTATCCATCCAGATGAAATGAATGGATGAATGCATGTACATATATTTTAAATCTATAAAATAAATAAATCATCATCATGTATGACTAAAAATAATGTATAAAAAAAATCACACCTGAGCATCTTGGATATGTGAATGAACCTCTTCCTCGACATTACTGCCGGGAAGATGTCTCTGCCATCTATTCCCCAGAGGCTCAGGGTGTTTTCTCCACGAGACTTGTACACACTAGCCAACAGGAGAAGACCAAAATAGGCCTGCATCTCCAGTTTGTCCACTGGTGCCCATTTTGGCATGACTCTTTGGCCCTATGAAACAGTATCAAAATTTCAACAATGACATATTACAGTCATCAGTATTATCACGATATTGTTAAATTTTACTAAAAATGTTATCTAAGAAGTATAATAGTTTTAACTTACCTGCAGGTTTGTCATGTTCACCACAATGCTGTAGATTTCCTCAGTGACATAGAGGTGAAACGTGCTGAGGATTGAGGTTGTGCGGTGTCAGGCGTAGTTGGTCACACCCTCAACTGGACCAGGTTTAGGTGGCTCTTAAATAAAAGTTTCAGAATTCACCGGAAGCCAGCAGATTCTGTCCTTGAACTGATTTTTTCTGGTGCCCTTTGACCACCAGACATCCTGCTCCATTTCCCTCACTTCAAAATCTCCATCCTGCCCCTCGTCCTCCTCTTCCTCCCCTTGGCTCTCATCTTCTTCCTCGTATTCATCCTCTTCCTCAGCTCCTTGGCCCTGAATCCACTCCTGATCCAGCACGTCATCCGAATCTGAGGAGTCTTGGTCAGAGACAAGCACACTTTCTTCCTCCTCCTCGTCATGCTGTACCTCCTCCATGCCTTCATAGCTGTAGTCCTCCTCTTCATCCTCTTTCTCCCCCTTTGATTCACTTCCTGTTTCTTCTATTGCTTTTTCTGACTCCATAGCTTTCTTCAGGAACTCCAAAAGGTTATCTCTGGCCTCAGGAGTGCCCCTAGATCTCTGAAAATGACTTTTTCTGCCATTTCTCTGTGCCATTTCTCTCTGTCTGCTCCTCTGTGTGGCATGTGAAAAAAAATGAGGCCTGCACCCATCTTTTGTAAACTTTACCTTTATTTTGAAAACGCCGGATGTTGCCAGGGGAAAGTGTTTGAAATTCTGCATGGTGATTCGCACATTAGAGTAAACCTCGATCTGATTGGCCTGTCTGGCCTGTCTGGTCTTGCCAATCAGATGAAGCACTTTGTTGCTAAGGTACTGTACACCTCTTTCACACTAGAGACCACTGACAATAGAGAAATCATGAGTTTTTGCTGTAAAAAAAAGATTATGCCATCCAAACTCTACTATTGGGGATCATTGACACACTTAAACTTTTTGGTTGGCACCGAAGACATCTATTGCAAAAACATTTGTGTCCTCTACCTCCCCTTTTAGTGGTTTTGCCCTCTATAGAAACAGCACCCAGATGTGTTCAAAATGGCCTGGAAGGGGTTAAGATCCTGAAATCCATGTCAAAAGTGATTTAGTGTAACTCCATATGAGTCTCAAAGATTTTGAGAATAATAAGTACAAATAGTGATATTTACAAATGGCTAAATGACAGGTGGACATTTTTGTCCACTTGAAGGGTCATGGATAGGATAAAAATGCATTACAGGGTCAAATAATAGATTTTCATGCTGAAATTTGGGATTTTCAAATTTAACGCAAAATTAGCCCCCCTTGCCAAAAATCACCCCCTGTGACATTTTGTTGGACACTTTCTAGAAAATGGACATTTTTGTCCACTTGAAGGGTCATGGATAGGAATAAAATGCATTACAGGGTCAAATAATGGATTTTCAGGCTGAAATTTGGGATTTTCAAATTTAACGCAAAATTAGACCCCCTTACAAAAAGCCACCCCCCTGTGACATTTTGTTGGACACTTTCTAGAAAATGGACATTTTTGTCCACTTGAAGGGTCATAGATAGGATAAAAATGCATTACAGGGTCAAATAATGGATTTTCATGCTGAAAGTTGGGATTTTCAAATTTATCGCAAAATTAGCCCCCCTTGCCCAAAAATCACCCCCGTGACCTTTTGTTGGACACTTTCTAGAAAATGGACATTTTTGTCTACTTGAAGGGTCATGGATGTAACTTTTTTTGAAGGGTAACACAAGGGTTAAACAACAAAATTGCTAGAATTACACATAATTAGCAGTCAAAAATTTAAAGACTTAAAAACTGCAAACTGTTGATTGTGAACGCTTTTTCCTGAGTTAAAGCTCGCTCTCCCGGTTCCCTGTGTGGCAAACATAAAGTGTGCGATGTCCAGGTTTTCAACACCCTGATCCCCCTAATCCTACGATGAAAGTAAATTTTAACATTTAAAAAGGTTTACTTTAACTTAAGTAGAGAAAATTACAAATTTTGTTGCTAGTAGGCTATATAAGAAATAAATAAAAAATGCCACTTCTCCCAACGCGTTTGTTTTGTCTGGGTAAATAACCTAGTTGGAAGACCATGAAGCTGGGTTGATCTCAGGAAGAATGAGAATGCAGTTGATGCCTTGTTATTTGTTGCAGCATCCAATACATTATCTACAATGAAACATGGAAATTTTTACATCTGCTTTCAGCTACTGTATTACTGTACACTCTTAGTCATAGAGCTTTTGGTATTGTATTATATCATAGAATTAGGACCAAGGGTCCTGCAGCTTACCAGCACGTGATCTTATAGTGACGATACAAGTTATGAAAAATCTGTGTGAAGTTCCACCTTCATATCAAATGAAGGTCAATGTCAAGATCACTAAATAAAAGTTCACATTCATTTAAAAGACCTCCTTTATGTCTGTAATACAATCCTAAGCTCTGAGGCAGTTTTTGTGATACAAGTCACTGAAAATTTATTATGTTGATTGTGAACTTTGAAGATCACAGATGGTCAAGTTGAGGTCACCAAATGGACCTCATGTACGACTTTCTATACATGTCTAATAGGAACCCTGGCTCTATCTGCGACCATTTTGGTGATACAAGTCATTGTAATTTCACTATATTGAATTTGGCCTCGAAGGTCACCGACAGTCAAGTTGAATGTCACCAAATGAAAGTTCATATGTGACTTCCTAGATGTCTGTAACACAAACCTGGGCTCCATCTGTGACCATTTTAGAGATTGAAGTTGTTGAATTCTCACTAGGTCACATTTGACCTTCGAAGGTCAATATGAAGGTCATCAAATGAAAGTTTGTATATGGCTTCCAATAGTCTCTCATACAAACCTTCACTCTATCTGCAATGATTTTGGTGAAATGAGTCACTGAAATTTCCTTGTAAAGTTTGACCTTTGAAGGTCAAGTTCAAGGTCACCAAATCATATATGACTTCCTATAAGTGTTCAATACACAGATGTTCTCTATCTTCAATATTTTCAAGCCTAGAAGCCTTTGAAAATTGTAATATACTATTCAAAAAAAGTAGGGGATATTGGATTTACGAGTACCATGAAATGCAGATCATGAGGTCAGGAAGGAAACAAATGACATAAAAACATTAAGGAAACATTTGTCAATTTATTCGAAACCCTGTGTACAGTCAGTAAAGTACAGATTCTCCAGAATAAGGGTCGACACAAACACAGGGTCACACAGCAAATTTACCACCATTGTGAAACAGAGTCAGTAGCGGGTAAAACCCCTCGGTTGGCTAGACAAGCTCGAATTCGGCGTGGCATACTCCTAACGAGACGCCCCAGGTCATTTTGGGGAACGTTATTCCATTCCTGTTGCAATGCTGCAGCAAGTTCTTGGACATTGGCAGGAGGTTGTTGACGTTGGCGTAGGCGCTGTCCAAGCATGTCCCAGACATGCTCGATGGGGGAAAGGTCCGGACTGAGTGCTGGCCATGGTAATGTGGTGATATTCTGCTGCTGGAGGTAATCTGTAACGATCCTGGCCCTATGACATCTGGCATTGTCATCTTGGAAAATGAAACGGCTGGCCATAACGACGTGCAAACGGCACAACATGGGGTGCCAAGATGTTGTCCCGGTAGTACTGCCCTGTGACACGTCCAGCAACAACATGCAAGTCTGTTCTGCCGCAGCAGTGATGCCTCCCCACACCATTACAGATCCACCCCCATACGGATCATGTCTAATGACGTTAACGTCATGGAAACGTTCGTTACGTCGGCGCCAAACCCTCCTGCGTCTGTCAAGGAAGTCCACAGTGAACCTCAACTCATCTGAGAACATTACGTTGTTCCATCGGGCGATTATCCCAGCGTTGATGATGACGACACCATTGAGTCTGGCCCTAATGTGACGATCCCTCAAACAGGGAATGACACGAGGACGTCGGGCGTGTAAGTGAAATCTGTGCAGACGATTCCTGATGGTCTGGCCACTCACTACCAAGCCAGTATCCCTTTGAAGTTGAGACCTTATCTGATTTGCTGTTACCATACGATTTTCAAGACAATAGTGCGGATGAATCTGTCCTGAGCCTGAGTTGTTGCCCTTGGTCGACCGGATCGTGGTCTATCCTGAACAGACCCTGTAGCACGATGTCTGGACCATAATCTGCTGATGACAGACTGGGAAACATTCATTGCCCTTGCCACAACGACCTGTCTTGTGCCAACCTGTAGCATGCCAAGGGCACGTAACCTCTCCTCCTGTGTTAGACGGCGATGGTCTCTGTTTAATTAACGACTTCAACCACTGATAATCTGATGCTTTTCTTCAAAATCTTCCTTTACAGTGGCTCTAACCTTCCAATTCAGAGTCATGCAAATTTGTGGCACAACCCCTTGATCATCAATAGCATCCCGTGCAGATCGTGAGATTGTCATTGATGTGTTTGGGTGATGAATTTCTTTGGAAATGCTTCCTCAATAAGGAACTATACAACATGGTTTCGTATCCCTTTGTATATGTGAAAATTTTGATCTCAAAATAAAATATCCCCTACTTTTTTTGAATAGTATATCTTGCTTGACCTTTAGTTTGACCTTTCAGAGTAATCTAAGGTCAAATTTAACATTGCCAAAATATAGGTCATATATTACGGAGCCCCTAAAGGGACATGTGGAAAAAAAAAAAAAAAAAAAAGTTTTTCGTGCGCACGAGATATTTTCTCGTGAGCACAAGAAAGTATCTTGTGCTCACCAGAAAGTATTATGAAAAAAAAAAAAAGTTTTTTCTTGTGCAAGACGAGATATTTTCTCATGAGCACAAGAAAGTATCTTGTGCTCACCAGAAAGTATTATGTGCGTGCATGATGTCTGCGACACCATCGACTGCATTTCGGTTTGTGTTTCCATGTGAAAATGACAGTACAGGAGTTAGTTCGGCTATATTTTAATCTAGGACTTCATTATAAGAACATTGCTGCTCTACTTGCAAGTCGGCACCGTTATATTGTTTCTGAAAGGCATTTAAAATGAATTTTGAAGTCTTGTAGTCTGTTTCGGGGCAAGGGATACACCACTTTGGACCGCGTGGTTAATTTCATTCATGAACAGTTACAAACATCTGGCCAACTCTGTGGGTATAGGTGGATGTACACAAAATGCAAGGAGAATGGATTACTCGTCAAGAAAGAAGAGGTACGCTTAATTCTTCAAGAACTTGACCCAAGGGGTGTTGAACTTAGAGGAACGAGACGGCTCCATCGCCGAAGCTACTTTGCAAAAGGGCCCAATTATATTTGGCACTTGGACTCTTATGACAAACTGAAACCATTCGGTATCTGTATCAATGGCTGCATTGACGGGTTTTCCCGGAAAATTATCTGGTTGAATACATTTACTACCAGCAGTGACCCAAAAATCATTGGAGGCTACTACATGGAGGCCGTCCAGAGATTAGGTGGTTGTCCAAGGATTGTCAGAGGCGACCGGGGCACAGAGAATGTTAAAGTCAGAGACTTTCAGCGTTTTCTCCGTCGTAACTTTCACGACGGCTCTGGTATTGACAGCTACATCGAAGGGGCAAGCACAGCAAATCAGCGAATAGAAAGTTGGTGGGGCATCCTCAGAAAGGAATCAATGGAGTTCTACATCGCTCTGTTTACTGATCTGAAAGACCGTGGTTTGTTCGATGGTGCATATTTGGACAGAAACCTAATTCAGTTTCGCTTCATGGGCATCATTCAGGTAAGCTACAAATGTATCATATTATGTTAAACCTACTTTCAATTGTGTTCCACAAATGCGTTTTTATGTACATTCTCCCAAGAGCAGACAGTGCAGGGCTGTGAATACTTTTTGGCACATTTGTCTCATCATGTCCACCTGTCTTAATCACTGTCATCCATGTGGTGTCCTACAATAATCATTAATTATAAAAAGCAAAATGGCACTTACAGGGTTTTTTGAGCATGAAGGCGCGGCGCACCGGTCAGCCAAACCATCACATAATTTCATTCATTGTGTTCACAAGCACATCAACAATGCATTTGTTAGATGAGATTACTTGACATTTTTTTGAAAAATAAATAAAATATTGCATAGCAGAGAGCAGGATCAACAACATTCTTTGTGTTAAATGTGACATTTTTCCTGCTCTGGATGAGCGAGAGCGCAGACGCCAAGAACGGCTCCATCATTAGCAGTAATTGCTGCTACCTCTGAACTTCTTTTCTCAGGGATAAACTTCCAAAAAACAAATTAGCGATTTTAATTTGATGATTAATGATTAACAAACCAATTAATCCAGAAAGTCTTCTGTTCTTATTCTTTTGATCGCTTTTCATCTTTACCACTCTAAATCAATTAAACATGAGGCGATCATGCAAAGGACAACGGGTGTCTGGAGATATTTTCCCCAGGATACCTCAAACACGTCTGGTATCCGGTGGAGCCCGGATACGATGCGTATCAGAACAGTCCTAATCCGGAGTTGGGATACCCCGGATCGAGGCGTGCACAAACCGTATCCGGAGCCGATCAATCTGTATATCCCCGGATACAGATAACATACGGGCGTATCCGAAGTCGCGATATCTCCGAAAACCAGTGTTTTTGCCCAGTGTTTGGTTATCTCCCATAATATCTCGTAACTTCAAAAATTCAACGATGAACATGATTTATTTCTAGTCATCTCATAACTTACATATATAGCCCATATGAGAATAACAAATTGCAGATATCCATTAAGTTGTTTTCTTACTTTCTAATATTCCATTTTTCCAGGACGAATTAGATGAGACCATCCATGTGGGATTCACATGTCATCAGACCCTCGAAGAATGACAGGGTACCCAGTGGTCAACCCCCAAATCATGTAACGTTTCCAGAACTCTACTCAACTGATGACTGCATTTCCCCAGTGGAAAGAGCTGATGTACAGTTGTGTCAGAGAAACTGCACATTTCGACCAGCAGTGCCATGTGACACAGACATCTACAACATCTGCAACATTCTGATGGTGGAGTCACAGCTGCATCTTCCAGCTGATGCTTATCAAGCATTGGATTTGTATCTGCATTTGAGGAATGAGATAAGATCCACTCTCTAATTTGAGATGTAACTACATTTGTATCCATCTAAACTGAACAAAGACAATTCTTCTGTAGTCCACCATGCTTTATTCACCAAACATTCTCTGTTAAGTTTTCCCAGGAACTCTGTAGAAGCTATATTTGGAACTTTGGACTATTTCCCCTTGGGAAAAAGATTGATCTGTCACTATATGAACACTGAGTGCACTAGAGCAGTGCTATGTCACAGACTTAAAGAACATTTGCAGTGATACTGTGGGGAAATTGAATCTTACATTAGTTTCTTGTCAAGAATTGTACCAAGAGTGCTGTACAGTTTTAGGCACTACAAGTAAATTGAGGCTGCTTACAAAAATAATTCTATAAAGTGTTTTTTTTTTAATCAATTAACTTCATACAAAGTGCAGTAAAGAGAAAAAGTCTTAAATGAAATCAATATTAGGCGTGTCCACTCTTTGCCTTTAAAAGAACACCCATTCTGCTTGGTACAACTGCGCACAGTTTTTCAAGGTACTTGGCAGATAGGTTGTGCCTATTGTGGAGAACTTGCCGCAGTTCTTCTGTGGAATTAGGCTGTCTTAGTTGCTTCTGTCTCTTCAGGTAATCCCAGACTGATTCAATGAAGCACAGTACTGTACATTTTAGGAATGACAAAGTATTCGCTCTTCTCAGTAATCTGTGGCGGAAGTAGACGCTTCAATTTTTTGTACAGCATATATGAGAATTGTCATAGATGTTTTACCTAGCCTTTCTATCAGTTATGAACAGGAAACAAATGAACACAACAACAAAGAAAAACAACAAGGCAGGATATGGAAGAGAAATTCAATTTTTATTTAACAATATTGTGCTAATGAAAGTCACTGTCAGTATGCTTCCCATATGAGGCTCCAACAAAAACAGCCATGGGCAGCCATCTGAAATGGCACTGCATGTATATCAAACAGGTATAGTTTTGCTGAATGCTGACATGAACTTCTTTCTGAATAACAATGACCACATGCACATGATAATGTGAAAATCATACGTGCCTGAAAAAAGGGATTTTGACCTATGCGAGCAGACCTTTCTGACTTATCAAAACGATTAAACTTAAAACTGTCTTTTGAACTTGAGCAAAGATTCAAACTCAGTGTGCTGACAAACATTACAGCAAAATCATTTACAATAAGAAAATAACAAAACCAAAACCAAAATATGTCAAACCTCTTTCAGTTTTAAATGTAATGAAGCAATGTCATCAGACAATTCATCTGATTTCATCTCCTCTCCTTGTAGTGCAATGATTTCTTAGTTGAATTGCATGAATGAACAAATAAAGTGTTTTAAATGTAACTAAATGTAAATGTGTAGAAACAGAGTTTTTTTCAGACAAAAGCCATAACAATGTCAGTGGAGGAGGGAAATGTGTAAGATCCCTAACAGTCACTACACAATATCCGTTGTAAAGCAATCACCAGACAGGATATTGTCAAACTCTTTACGAAACTCAGGGTATGAGCTGTAGGTGCAAGGTAACTCAAGAACTGCCCCCCACGTGTGTGCTACAGGCCTGCGACTTAAACCACACAATCTATTAAAGGTTACTTCGATTGTGTCTTTGCACAGTACAGTGGAGCCTGTGCAGAAGCGTAAGAAGATCTCCAGTTTCTTTTGGTCGATGCTTCTCACATACCGCAGCAAGTGGTTAAGAGCAGTCTGCTCTTGTGGATTTAGGCCCTCAGTTGATGGCTTCATCATCTGGGCAACTCTCTTGTTAGTTGGCCTCTTAGTTTCGTAAAGCTCCATTATGCTATCTTTGGTTATAAGCGTTGGCACAGCATTGCGGATACTGGAGTGGAAACAGTCAATTATGAACTTCGGCTCTTGAAGAAGAGCTTTGTGCGCCATTACTAAAATGGCAGCCCGTAATTTGTCTTTAGAGGGCAGGCAGTGTGAGCCCATTCTTGAAAAGATATCAAGTAAGTCCTCCTCAACAGTTTCATCAATGTTGCCCTGTAGTGATTTTTCAAGTGATGCACGCTCGTTCTCTGAAAGAAATCTGGCAAAGGACATCATCAAGAGTTCCTCATCCACTGAACTAACACCCTGACAACAGGCAAGAACTAAAGCTGGTGACAGTCTGATTGGTATAATGTTGTGGTCCATGTATCCTTTCAACCACACTCTTCCAACAGCTTGCCATCCCTTCTCAGAATAGTCTGGTCGTAGTCTGGGTACTCGTTCATCTTCCCCCTCGCACTGTTCCAAGAAATGTTCCCAGAACGTGGAGTATACCTCTCTTGACACACCATCACTGTCCACAGCTTTCTCATTTGTGAACTCCATTTTTAGATCAGTATTCAGTACTTTTGGGTCCATGAAGACATTAAGGACGTCATCAACTATGTTTACTCGTCTTAATTTCACAAAGAGGAGTTCTTTTTCAAATGGGTCTGGTGATGCTGGAAGACTGCTTGATGATATATATCCGTCATTCAGTGTAGAGTGCTGCAATATTTTTTTAAAAAGGTAATTAGGTGTGATTATTGATAGATTAATCAATTGGTGAACAGAATTGGTGAATCAATTAACATGCAAAAATGATGATTATGCTTTGGCTTTAGATTCACTGCTTTTCTATTTTATCTCACAATATATGGAATATCTTTTGGTTTTGCAATGTTTGGATGAAAAATTGATCTAAAAGCATCAGCTTGTGATGAGGGAGCTTGGGATGGCAATTTATCACTGTTTTTTTATATTTTATAGACAGAATAATGAATAGGAAAAACTGTGTAAATGTGTCATGGTTTAGTCCCGCCGGATGCAAACTGCAGTCCGGCGGGCACTGGGCCTATATGGACAGAAGACTCAATTGCTCAGGCAGATTTGAAAAGAACCGGGGTTAATACTGGCACAGCCCCTTCCCTTCCACATTCTTTCACCCCCACCTTAACAGGCTGCAGGTGCAGCGTGTTGGAGTGGAGGTGATTGAGCGGTGTATATATAGGGCTGGCTGTGCAGCCCCAGTTTGCCTCTGCATTGTTTTACTTTTGTGTACACGTTGGCTGCGCTCTGTTTTTATGTTTGCCTCTGTGCCAGCATTAAACTCTGGTTCTTTTTAAATCTGCCTGAGCAATTGAGTCTTCTGTCCATATGGGCCCATGGTCCCAGTGCCTGCCGGACTGCAGTTTGCATCCGGCGGGACTAAACCATGACAAAATGAATCAATAATGGCAGTCATAATTTTTTGCAGCACTGTTAGAAATAACTTCTAGTATCTTCTAGTTATACACTATACCTGCATACTGTTGAAGTCATGTGGATTCCAGGGAAGGGTGGAGTCTTCATTATCACCATCATCACCAGAAACAGGTCCAAAATGCACTACAGAGTCCTCAAGAGATGCTTGGATGGCAAGAGCAAGAGGGGAATCTGACTCATCACTTAACGACTGATCTGCATCCTGATTTGACACAGGCAATAAAAAGTCATCTTCAGATCCATGCCTGCTTGTTGATTGACAAGTATGATTACCAACATCATTGGAAGCTGGAGAATGCAGGAGCTCTGTGTAACTCATCTCCGGGGTTGCTGGGCCTGATTGGTTCTCCTCTCTGTTGATAATTAAATGAAAAAACAAAACAAACATATAATTATTACCTTATCTTGGTTTGGCATCATCTGATCTAAACCGTCATGTATACTATCACATACATGTGATTAAAACACATTGCACCTAAACAGATTTTTTTTTGGTACATGCATATTGAGTTAATGTGGCATTGAACTCAAAACCTTTTGCCCACATCCATCATCTTAGCTGCAGCTAAAATTTAAGATGGATTTACTTTTGTTGTTTGCAACAAAATCATCTCTGTGTCCTCATAGACTTCACCTGTGATTTATTCAAAACTTAGCTGCTGTGTCATGCTGATGTAACCTAAATGCCAGTACAGGAAACTGTAACTTTTGAGTTTATCCAACTGCAGACCTGAATTAACTGAGCTTTAACTTAAACTTGCTTGCTTAAATGAGTGTTCAAACCTATTTCAATTGACATGTTCAATGTTCAGCAGTTGAACTGCTTTCACAGAGCAAACTGGATGTTTGCAATAGCGAGCATATCTGAAAAAACAAACTAAGGACTGGAAAAAGTTTAAGGTTTTTAAAGCCAATACTGATGTATAAAAATGCCTGCATCAACCAAAATGTCAATCCTGCAGACTGGGTTGGTATGGTTCTATTGGGAAGCTTAACTGGTGTCAGTCCTTTTTTATTATTAACATGTTAAATCTGTATTACACGCATGTTATGGTCCACACTCCTTTGCAGACTGTGCTGCACTGCTGTACAGTATATTGGATTGGAAGCCATATGTTTTCTTCTGTGTGTTGCAGTGACTGGGGCAACACTAGTTCCATGTATGCCATATATCACAGACTGGGTCCATGAAAATGTAATACTGGAGCATACTTTTTCATGGTTTTCCTGCATTGAGCCACTGGGCTCTGGATCTAAATCAGAGAAGCTTGCTGGATGATCCACTCCATGATCAGTTTGAGTCTTCCAGTGACGATGTCTCCTGGTTTTGTTCCTCAAGGATCGTCTCTGCATTGTCCTGGTCTATAAAGAAATCAGCAGATCAGCAAATTATAGGCTTATACAGCCATGATTGTCCAACTGTTCAAAACAAGGCTTTCTGAACTTATTATGATTGAACATGCACATAAGTGGGGAGAGAAGTGAAGCAAATATGTTCAGAAATTGTATTTACATCTTTTGACCTCTTGCAATTCAACCATCACCCCTGATTCACCACATGTTTTTTGTTTTTTGTTTGCATGCTTCATGTTCCTAATAGATTTGACATTGAGTTAAGACAGTAGTTTTATCCTCAAAAATCCGTGAGGACAGCAGTGAATGTACGGTACACATATTGAATAAGCCCACAGGTAGGAAAGCTAAGGTGTACCTTATTAAATGGACTACTCTTTGAAAACAGAACAAATTAATCAAATGCATACCCTTTTACAGCTTATATCATGTACTCACTGAATATGAGACAGGTGTGATATACAATACTAATCATACCAACCATAAGGCAAGTGATTAATTCTAGTTATTGAATTTTATGAGAAAGACAGATAAACAACATATGCCATCATATGGCTGTAAGACTAAGAATATTTGGGCCAGATCCACAAAGAATGAATTGCGCCTGCTACTAGCACCAGAATTGTGCAGCATTTGCACCCACAATCTGCCCTGTTTGATGCCTAGTGAGTATCTAACTGAGTAAGCTGATAAGCAGACCCCCCCACCCCCCCAAACACACACACACGCACGCACCTTGTACTTTTATAATATTCTACACCTAACACGTAATCTATTGAGATTTCCTTCAATATACAGCTGTTAATGTGACTCAGGCAAGTTTGATACATGTTCACTACTGATACTGTATTCTGTTTATCGCCCACAGCTGGCTGCAGCATACTATACGTGTGTCTCCAAACTGAGAAAGAGGCTGATGTGTGCCTTTATGCATGGTGTGAGGGAGCTTCATTAACAGCATTGGCCAGGATTTGAGAATAATTAATGGCCTGTGTTCTGCTACACATACACACAGGTCAGCTGTTACACACTGTCTCCAGGTTTATATAGTTAAATTATTTCTAATAAAACAGACCTTATGGATCACTTCTGAGCCTACTCCCAGCTGTTTAAAATCTAAAATACATGATTGTCCACAATCCCACTTGATTCCCCCGCCCCAGATTTCACCTTTAATATCAATAAATATAAATTCTATATCTACAGTATGTATTAATAACACAAATGTGGCTGAAGATAAATTACCTTCATTGGGCTCTCATCTGTGGGCTCGAAGTCCGATGATGCATCAGAGAGAATTATTGAGACGTCCTTAGCCTTGGAGGCTATGTAGATGCGCAACATTCGTAGTTTAGTCTGCTCATACATCTGGCTCACTGTCACCTCAGGGGATGCGGCATTGTGACTGTAATCACAAATATCAAACTCGAAGTCTTCAATCGGTCCTTTGGATGAATGTCCATTTGGAAAAAACAAGCATTTGCCCATCTCCAGCAGTTCACCCATAGTTACTGTTTTCTGGACTGACAGGTGCCGTGTACCACCTCCATGTCTTGTTCTGACCTGATGATAAATGCCGTTATCAAAGTGGAGCCATCCCATTTCAACTCGCCGGGTGACTTTGGCTGCATGTTTATTGCCAATAATACCAGGCCCAGCAGTGTCTGTGTTGGCAGGAGTTTTCCGTTGTTCCCCCAGCCTATCTCTGACTTTCTGCATAAGCGCGGACTTCACGGTCTCCGCTCCTCCTGGCTTCTCGTATGTCGCAGTTCTTTGACGACAAAATGCTCTGAGTGCAAGTCGGTCCCCATATCTTACGATATACTGTCCTAACTCTTCATCTGTCATAACATGTATGACGTTGATGTCGATCTGTATTAAGCAAGGCAAACGTCAAAAACGTTTGGAAAAAATGACATTAACTCATTCCCTGCGGCCAGCCGCTGCCAACGGCGCGGCGAATTCTACCATTCCCTACGGTAATCCGGAACCAGCGGCGTGGGTGACCATTTGCAGTATGAGGAAAACACGAAATCAGTTGACGATCGCGGTCATGGGCCACCTGTACTTCAACACTTTATATTATGTCATTTTCGGGAAAAGTATTCCGTTCGAACGGGGCAATTTTATATAAAAGTATTCCGTAGGGAATGAGTTAACATAGGCCTACGGAAAGAAAGCTAGCAACATTAGGCTATACATGTATTGCTTACAAGCATGCAATGAGATAACGGCGGGATCATTCACCTTATCATCTTTTAGTTGATTGATGACATTATCAGGTATATTTCGCATTTTTAGGAAAGAGAATAAATCCACTTCTGCTGCCATTATTTGAGTTTGGCGATCTTAATGTGCCCGGGGGCCTCAGCAGGGAGCACAACTTCAATATAAGAGTTTCTCGTGAGCACGAGATATTTTCTGGTGCTCACGAGATACTTTCTCGTGCTCACGAGAAAAAGTATCTCGTGCGCACAGAAAACTTTTTTTTTTTCCATAATACTTTCTGGTGAGCACAATATACTTTCTTGTGCTCACGAGAAAACTTCTATTTTTTTATTTTTTATTTCCACATGTCCCTTTAGGGGCTCCGTAATATATGACTTCCTATATGTTAATAATACAAACTTAATCTCTATCTGCAACCATTTAGCCTCCACAGGCCATTTTGCATATTTTCCATAAGATACAATGTTAAAGTGCAGCACGCCCTGTGGGTGCCCTATCTGTACCTCCTGCCCGATCAGTTCTGTGCATGCGCAAAACCAGTTCTGCGCAAGTGCAGAGAATTTCTGCCCGATTTGTACCACACATGCGTGAACATTTTACTTGACGGCAGCCAGCGACCTTTTTAAACTTTAACAACACAATAGTATACAAATTCACTACAACACAAGGATATTTTAGAAAGATTATATTTTATTTCATGGTCCTTCATGTATAGATTTTTATTTGAATAGGCGTATTTTGCCACATTTTGCGCAAAATCGCATATGTTCTTTACTTCCAGCGCAAGTCATGGCAAAATAAGGAAACCACGCGAAATCTTATGGAAGTGTTTACAGTATGAGTTGCTTGACAGGAATTTGGGTATTTATACATAATTCATTTTTCCTATACATAATGTAAACCATGTGGGCCAAAATCGCATATTAACGTAACCCTTCCTTTGTCAATATGAATATGTGATCCTACGTGTCCCTCAACAGACATTCACCACATTGATGGTGCATTTTCAACATAGCCTACCGCTCTCTATAGGCATCCGGCGGAGGTTTTATTATTTTCCCATTGCGATCTGAAAAACAACGTCAAGTTACAGCTAACAATGGAAAAGAAACGGAGATTCGTGGATGCGTACGAAAATAAATGAATTTTATTTCGAGGGAGTGTGATTTTTTTTAATTTATTTTTTCTGATGAGGGTACAGATATCTGGAATGCCTGAGTTTAAAATTGGCTATTAATTTATCTACGTCATATATTGTCAATAGGGTCGCGCACAACGCAACAAAATTTTAGGGGGAGTCAATAACTGGAGAACTTTAATATTTTATGAAAAATTTTAAAAAATTTTAATCACACGTTTTTTAAAGCTGCGCAGCTGAACTGTAGCCTATTTCAAATTTTAATTTCGATTAATTCACGGTTTTTGTGGTATATTGCGGATCATATTCAACAGATGAACTGTAGCCTATTTCAAACTTTGAATTAAGGCATTTGCGATTAATTCACGGTTTGTACGTTCTCTCAATTCCATTGGATCATATTCCAACAGATCCAGCTGAGCGCAGAAATCATGAGCACTTTGCCAATACCGGTAAAGGCAATTTAGGACATCTCAAAAAAAACATATGTCCAGAACGTTTCATCCGTAGAACCTCTCGGGTTCCTCCATGCACATCATTGCCTGATTTAAAAAAAAAAATATCTTTAACCATCAGGACCAAAAATTTCAAGGGCCCATAAAACAGACAAAAATGATTCAGTCAAAATCAAAAAAAGAAAAACCTCTGGAGATATGGCCTAGAGTGGATTCAATTTTATGGCGTTAAATTTATTGCCATGAAAAAAAAAAAATTCATCAGGCTAAAAAAAAAAAAGTCAAAATAAAAAACCTCTGGAATGTTCCAGAAAACATCAGGCGGATGTTGCCAAACCACAAAAACAGCTTCTCGGCCAGGGCCGGTAAGCTAAAAAGATATCAGTAGGTCATACATTTTTCCTCATAACATACCATTGCAACAGAACCTTATGCAGTATTTGATATCACCTTGGTACACCTTACATATGAAAATACTACATATATTGTACTTGTGATGCAACTAAGTATTTTGCATGTTTAACACTTTGATTAGGTGAGATAAGTCAGACAATCAAACACAATCATTGATCTGAAATACACAACTATACATTTGGCTGCATCTAAAGTATTACTCTCCATGGGAAAGGCAAGAAGTTATGAATTTTCAATTACAATATGAAAAACTAGTGCTGCAACATGAAATGCTTTGTATTTTTAAGTACCTTATGTAAGAAATATGTAAGGCAAATGTGTAAGAAATGCAGCTTGATTGATTGCAGCCTACTTGGACAGGTCATTTTAAGTCAAATCACTTCTTTTACGTTTTTTTGT
Source organism: Gymnothorax javanicus (assembly GCA_029692085.1). Lineage (NCBI taxonomy): Eukaryota > Metazoa > Chordata > Actinopteri > Anguilliformes > Muraenidae > Gymnothorax > Gymnothorax javanicus. The sequence continues at coordinate 19,411,883 of CM056199.1, forward strand.
ATTTGAAAAGTATAACCAAATGTGATAATTATTTGACCTCAGCAGGAATTCCATACTGACATCGATTGGCCAATGCAATTGTTCTATTCATACCTAAGCTGTGCGGTTTGCATAATGATTTCTGAGCACTCAGAATGTTGGCAGTATTTTTTATCCCAAACCATAATCAAGGCTCATTACCCTGTAATTGAAGAATTCTTCGAAAGCTGGATAACCCACCAGCAATTTGTATGAACTTACAATGATAAAAGAACTTAACTCTTCCTGGGCAGCAGGTTATGATCTCATGCATGGGTCTGCTACGTCCCTCCCTGTGTGGATGTTGAGATCTCAACAATATGCATTTTAAAGTCTAATTTGGAATTTAAAACAATCTACTTAAAGCTGGTGAGATTAACCACATACAGTGCCTGACAAAAGTCTTGTCGCATAAGGACATAGTAACTAAAAATAGTATATAACTTTATTTCTAACCAATCAATTGTTACAATAAATGGTCCATTTTAATGTCAAGGGCTTTCACATTAATAATTTGGTGCAAAATGAAACCGTCAAAAAGTGTTCTGATGTTCACAGCTTGGCTAAGCCCATAACATCTGTTTTTGCTAGGACAAAAGTCTTGTCGTCTCTTCAGATGATGCAACAAATCGCAGATTAGAGTTTAACCTATGACAAATACTGTAATTAACACATTCCCAGATGTGTATAGAAATAACCCCAGCACACCAGACTTTCATATGAGGTGCGACTAGACCTCTGACAACATACCAAAGATTCATCCACAAACCAAAGTGCTGATCATCAAAAGCCTGAAGACTGAGTCTGCTGCTGAGGTGGCAGACATCTTTAATGTATCCAAATGTCAAGTGGAGGGGATGAGAAAAAGATTTGAAGAAACTGGTGACGTTCATGGTAAGCGCAGGTCAGACAGACCCCGGTATGACAACTGTTTAAAAGGACCGTTTGTTGCTTCAAACAAAAAACCTGCATGAGGAAATTGTATCTACATTTGTCAAATTCTCTCTAAAAAGTGGTTTTCATTGCCAAATTAGTACACAGAAGTCTGCATTAAACAGAAAACAAAAAACCTGCATTGCATTTGCCAAGGCCCACAGCTGCAGAGAAAGGATTGATACTGGAAAAGTGGCTGAAAGTTTATTTTTCTGGTGAATCATCCATTGAACTGCATGCCAGTCGCCGTACAAGACCTGTTGGAACCCTCATGGACCCAAGATTCTCCCAGAAAACAATCATGTTTGGTGGAGGAAAAATCATTGTTTGTTGTTACATCCAGCATGGGGGGTGTGAGAAAGATCTGCAGAGTGGATGGCAACATCAACAGCCTGAAATATCAAGAAGTTCTTGCTGCCCTACTTATACTGCTGCTCCTTCTCATTCTTCTGCCTCCATGTCACAGTTCCTGAAAGTGAAGAAGGTGAAGGTACTCCAGGATTGGCCACCCCAGTCACCTGACATGAACATTATTGAGCATTTCAGGGGTAAGATGAAGGAGGAGGCTTGGAAGATGAAACCATTGAATCTTGATGAACTCTGGGAGTCCTGCAGGACTGCTTTCTATGCCATTCCAGATGATTTCATAATCAAGTTATCTCAGTCATTGCCAAGACGTATGGATGCAGTCCTCCAAGCTCATGGGGAGTCATACTTAATATTAATTTTTTTTTTTTCCAAGGCACCATGGCTTTATGTTCTGATATTATAGTGGCATATTTGTGTATTCAAAATAAAGTGTATGTATAATTTCCACATTTTTTTTCAATGCGACAAGACTTTTGTCCAAGCAAAATCTGACCTTTCTGTACAAATTTAATTATAAAACTCAATCAATGACACAAAACTCTATGTTTTTTTAGAGGGCTTTGGTATATTTTGATTCCAATTGATCAATCAAGTCAGGTTATTATTTGTTGTTTTGTCAAGAAGGCACTGTACACAAACAAAAAATCCCAATTACCTTCCTTGAGTATCTGTCCAATCCGCCCAAAATCACGGTATTGTACCTGTTCAAGAGGGGAGAAAAAGTTTGAAATATAACCAAGGCTGTTCTTAAACATATGACGACTCCACTCCCAACATTCTGTACGTAGATAATTGCATAAACAGGCTATTTTATTTTACCTTATCAGTTTATGATTTGAATCAATGTGGACCGAGGAGAGAGGGCCTCGGACAGAATAACTTCTTTGCACAACACACCCGAGTTCTAGAATCCGTGAGAGGATCCCCACAGCATCAACCCGATGCATGGCGGCCATCATTCTCCACCACTGAATGCGAAGGCCTAGTGAAACCAAATGGCCTTGAACCATTTGTTAACCAGCATTTAGCATCTGAGTTTTAATAACTGAAATTATGTTGTCAAGTTCTCCGTCAGTCACTGTGCTGTATGACAGTGGCAGGCGGTGGACGGAAAACTGGGGGGCGGAAAACAGCCCTTGAAACAGATGAGATTAGTGACCCGATTTCAATCATTGTTCTTGGTCAACATGTTAGTTTCCCTTATTATGAAATGTTTAGGCGAGTGAATAATAAATTCTATAAAATGTTTAATTCACATCCCTTGATAGGCATCTCTTCACGAAAAAACCACAGTGGATTTTCCGTGTTAAATTTTGTCACATCCTAAGCCAGTTGTCAAACCTGTGCGTAATGATTGCTTAGTTGAAAAAGATTGAAATGCTCTTTTTTTTGCGTTCAACTGGTGTGTTTGATTTCTCGTCTAAACGAAGACAATTAGCTACACCTGAGAGGGGAGAGTTCAAGTGTCTTTTATCAGGGAAATTGACTGAAAACAGATCAAGACTAATAAGCAGTTTAAAGACACGTTTATCACCCTCCTTGTTCTCTGTCCACCGCCCGCCACTGCTGTATGATCCTCTTACAGACGAGCCAAACTCTTGCATTCTCCTGTAAAGGGTTCTTCTTGAAACACCAAGGCATTTTGCAATACAGGAGACAGGCAAATTGTGTCCAGCAAACTCCTCAGTTTTTCTTTCTCCATCACAATTTTGGGGTGACCAGGACCTGGACCAACTTCTGTTTCCTGTTCTACAACAGGCATAGAGCTGGCAATAATTTCCCTCTGGACAACATGATGGAGGTTTTGAAGTGCTTCTGTAATCTCGGATACATCTATCTGCTGAGAGAACGATGCGAACAGAATAAATTAATGGCGAGTCAGGAACTCCCAATAATCCAGATTTAGCGGTTGCTGGTTTAAAGCAGATTGCAGTTTGGTGAGAAGTCTCTCCATCAACTGCTGTCTCAGCATGTCCTGTTAGACAGAGAACTCAGATTAGAAAAAAAAAAATCGGGACTCATTTCAGCCATGTACTATATGTGACGTCTCAGAATAAACAACGTGAGCAAGATAACGGGACGTGATGTGCAAACTAGTAATATATCTACCCCTTATAGCACCCTAGCCACTGGCAATAGTCTTTTTTCACAGCAACCATTTTGACATAAAATAGCAGTTTGAGTGTTGCTATAAGTACATTAATTAAGGTTCTGTTACATTTAATTTAATCACATTTCTGCGCTTCCGATACCAATCGGATCATTCATAAACTTTTACGGAAAACAATTACTTCATGAAAACACTGGTCGAATGCAACCAATGTCTTAAGTTCTCTTTACACATCCAAGCTCGCAGCAGCAGCACCCTAGTTCTGTCACACCCTACGAGGAATGTTACCCCTAGTTAATATCGTTCATAACACCGGTGCTTGCCCTGCTATTTCAAGTCAAAATGATTGCCAATAGTGTTTAAACTTTAGAATGAGATGTAGATCACAGCCAAAAAATGTGTCTGTGATTTTAGCAAAACTTCTCAGTGATGATCGTGTACTTCAGCTGTGGATCTGTAACGTTAAGTTATCAAACTTGATATGTAACGTTAGGCTATAAGTCTATTTCAGTTTATAATGACAGACATATCGGCAAATCGCCTTCTTCAGCTGTTATATTTTGAAATAAATCAGCCGGAAGAAGGTGCCTAAACTATTTTCTTTTGTAAGACGGTCAAGTTTGCCAACTATCATGGAAGTAACATTAATGGTAATTAGCTTCTGCTTTTCTCTCCGACATTAATTAGCTGACCTAGCGTTAGCAATCAAGCAAGATCGCTTACTTGGTTCGCAAGCTAAAGGTGTACAGACTAACAAACATAAGTTCTGAAAGGATCGTGAAAACATGGTAAAATACTAAAGCACAAACCACTTACATGTGGCTGTGATGTGACATTTCCGTTCTGCTGCTCAGAGGACATCATCTGTAGTTAGTAGCCAGGATTGCTAAAAGGGATATGAGTCAAAATAGTCACACAACAGCCGATGTCTCAAGATTTTTTTTTTTTTTTTAAATTTATTTAGAAATCAGGACAATGCACATTAATGAACATGTACTGCAGTACATGTAAATATGCCAGATTGTAGCCCAAAGGTTAATTTTCATCTGGAGTCCTCAAGGCAGGTTGGTGTTACATTACAGAAAATGTTAAAACAGCATAAACACATACAGTATTACAATAGATTACAAATGTATGTTAAAACATAGAGCAATACAGTAACAGCATGCAGTTAAGGCGTTAGAGGTGACTTCAGGTTTGGTTGGCTCTGAACCACACCTTCAGGAGGCTCTTGAAGGTGGTCAGAGTGGAACATTCCTTTATGGATGAGGGTAGTTTGTTCCAAATTGCAGTCCCTTTAATAGACAGGGCGTTCTGACTGAAGGAGGTTTTCCTGTAGGGAACCACACAGTCCCTGTTAGCGATTGCTCTGGTGGTCCTCGTCTGTCTAAATGTAATAAACTCTTTAAGTGGGGGTGGTGCCAGGCCATGAAGCACTTTATATATTAAGCATACAGAGGAAAATTTACAAAAATTAAGAAAACTCAGCAAATTATATTTCACTAAGATGTTACAGTGATGATAAGAAAAAGGTTTTTTGTCTAGAGTTTTGAGTGCTTTTTTGTACAGGAGCTCAACTGGTTTCAGGATAGTAGAACCTGCCACAGACCAGCTGGTGATGCAGTAGCTTAGATGTGAAAATATTATAGAGTGCAAAAACATTAGAGCAGCTGCTTCTGACAAGGAACCTCTGATTTGCTTAAAGTTACAAAGATGAAATTTAATTTTTTTGGATAACATTTTAACATGGTTTTTAAAAGAAAGTTTAGAGTCTATAATCACCCCTAAATATTCAAATTCATTAACAACATCCAGCTCTACTTTGCCCAAAAAAACACCTGAGCGAGAGAGCATGGTAGTGGCAGATTGCTTCGACAGAAATAAACAGTTTTTTTTTGTATTCAAGATAAGACACGATCTGATAAGCCATGTTTGTATGTGTGTAAGAGCTGTAGAGAGCACACGTGCTGCCTCCTCAGGATTTTTCGCTTTAGTAAAGATGACCGCGTCATCAGCATAAAGCTGGACATCCACATTAAAGCAAAAATCAGGTAAATCATTAATATACAATGTAAATAAAATGGGCCCCAATATGGACCCTTGAGGGACCCCTACTGGGCAACCCAGAAAAGAGGAGCTGGCACTGTCCAGCACAGTGCGTTTTTCTCTATGTTATAAGTATGAATCAAACCATTTAATAGATTTGGAGGAAAAATTGAAATGGGACAATTTAGAGAAAAGGTTTTTATCCTACCTTTACCTTATGATTGACGGTGTCGAACGCTCTTTTTAAATCTAAAAAAACAGCATCAACACATCGATTAACATCTAGATAACACTTAACTTTCTCCATGAATATGGTCAATGCAGTCTCAGTGGAGTGGTGTGGTCGAAACCCAAACTGCATGGGATGTAAAGGAGTATGGCTTTTGCCGAGGAAATCAATGACTTGTTTGGTGACCCATTTTTCAATTATTTTGGAAGTAATAGATAAGATGCTAATAGGTCTATAATTATTCATGTCAGACTTGTCGCTAGCTTTAAATACTGGAATGACTGAGGCCAATTTCCATGCCTTTGGGACAGTAGAATTTTTGATAGATAAATTTACCAAGTGCACAAGTGGGGGAGCTAAAGCCTCCTTATGTAATTTTAAAAAACTGGTGTCAAGCCCTTGAATATCCTTGGCTTTAGAGTTGTTCAGATTACTAATGATATCAATAACTTTTGATTTTTTAATTTCTTGAATATGAAATTTGGGCTCGATATTTTCAGATGAATTAGAAACCTGCTGATCAGAAACTTTGAAGGATTTGAATTGTTTCACCAAATCCTCTATTGATTTTATGAAAAAAGAATTAAATTCCTGAGCTAGGATACCAGGGTTTCTCACCAGCCGATTGTCAATTTTTCATTCCAGACCTTTAGTTTCCTGCTTGGGTTGTTTCCCTATTAATTTATTCATATTCTGCCATATTTTTTTTGCTGTTACCTCTAGCGTTCTCAATAAATTGAATAAAAAAATCAGCTTTGGCCTTACGTAATTCTGATGTCACTTTGTTTCTAGCTACTGTAAAATTGAGTCTATCTATGTTAAGCCCAGACTTAATAGATTTTCTGAGCAGCTGATCCCTACGCTTCATCAGTTTTAAGCAGGCAGAGTTGAGCCAAGGGAGAGAGGTGGACTTCTTTTTCCCCTGGCGCCCCCTCCGGGAGAATGAGAGGATAACCTCTTTAACTTTAGAGAGACATAAGTCACTGCCAGTGTCTGCATCATCACATTCCATAAAGCCAGACCAGTCAACATCTTTTAAAGCTCTATCCACATTTTCTAGTTGATTCTTGGGGATAATCATATTAATAGATCGGTTGGTTGAAGTATGATACAAATTTTTTGAACATTTGACTTTTCTAGAGAAAAAGATTGCGTTATGGTCCGAGAGTCCTGTTAACAGGTTATGGGTATTTGTGATTCTTTCCGGTTTATTTGTGAAAACTAGGTCAATTCTGGAGTGTGTACGGTGTGTAATTCTGGTGAGTTGCTCTATTATCTGAGTGAGATTGAAGTAGTCAGTTATAAGCTTGAGGTGTTTTCTGTCTTTTTTGTTATCCCAATTGACATTAAAATCGCCAAAGAGGATGATTTCTTTTTTATGATTACATGAAGTAAGGAGTGCCTTGAGCTGGTCATAAAAATCTATGTTAGCTGTAGGTTTGCGATAGATGCAGATGACAGTGAGAGACATCTTTCTCGAAAGGGAAATATTTACACCAATGCATTCAAGTATGATGTTACTGGGCCTTGTAATCTGATTACATTTCAAGTTATTCTTTACATACAAAAGAACCCCCCCACCCCTCCCCTGACCCCTATCTTTCCTGTACGTTTTATAGTCCGGTAGTGACACAGCAGCTTCGGGTGAGGAGCTGGTGAGCCACATTTCAGATAAACCCATAAAATTGACATTAGAATTACATAATAAATGTTCAATCTGTTCACGTTTTGGTACCAAACTGCAAACATTTAAATGACCCCCAAACAACCCCCCTTTTTTATACACTGGATCCCAAATAGTCCTAGCCTGATTAAGTGTCCTAAAAAATTTTAGTCGTTTATGTTTTTTGAATACTGGGTTACGAGTCTTACATGTGCTAGTGTGTGGGAACTGTCCTCCTTGATCGGAGCGTTGTGGTGGTGGCCTCATGCTGTGTTGCGGGTTCCCAGCTCGATCCCGCTGGGTGACCCGCTGTCGAGCTGGCCTTGGCTGTGTGTAGCATCTCCTCCTTGTTGATGTTAACCGAGGGTAGCGCCGCTGTGGTGGAAACAGTGCCAGGCGGTAGTAGGCGACCTTCGGGTTTCCACTGCTGCATCGCTAGCCGCTGGCTCATCCCTGCGGCTGGTGCGCCGATACTGGCGGGGAGTAATGTCTCCATCACTCCAATAGCAGCCGGAGGCAGCCCCGCCGTGGCGACGAAGCCAGCCGGGGGTGGTGGTGGTAACAGGGGTTCACTAGGCTCTCGCTGCTGCATAGCTGGTTCGTGGCTCAGTGCAGCAGCATGATCCGCCAATGTAGTGGTGAGCAGGTATGGCGTCTCGTCCCCCGTGGTTGGTACAGTCAGACAGCCACTAGAAACCCAGCTCTGTGACGCGAACCTACGGCCCAACAGCTCCGTAGGATGAAGCGCTGCTACTCGCTGTGCCAGCCAGGGCAGCTGGGCGGGGTGAGCTACCAAAGGCGGCTCACCTGCTGGAAACGCTGCGGTGATGGTAGGGGTTAGGAAGCAGATGTTAGCCTCAGGAGACCAGGGCCATACGGAAAATGACCAGGGCTGATGGATGGTCGCTGCTACCGGCCACATCGGCACCGACAGCAGCTGCGTCAGCCAGTGGGAATGGGCCAGCTGAGACTGTAGCAGAGCTAAACTAACCTGGAAATTAATGTCCAAGGGATGTGGGCCAGGGTTAATCTCCACGTCACCTGCCAGTAATACCATGAATGCCAGGTGTAAAAGTCCCCATAGTCTTACTTGTTGGGTTGATGTTTCCTTGTTTCATGGAGGACACGCCAGCTCGCCCATTGTTTAGGAAAGTTGAATACAGGAGACACTGACTTTTGTATGATGGGGAGCAGGCATTGTTTTCGATGGGTAAATGCTGCCGTATGGTTAGTAAAAGCAGACATATAATAAAAACAACATTAGGTATCCAGCTAAAAGATCAAACTGCTTTTTTGATGGCTTTAGCCAGGTTAGACAACTCATGCGAAGCACCTGCCGCATCGCGCATGAGGTCGGCGGCCATCTTCCAAGATTGAGAAGGATTGTCAGTAGTGGAGATGTAACGTTAAAGTTATCCCAAACAACGCAACACGGCAGCACTATAATGTAATATCAGTCGATAATAATAGTACTTACAGTGAAATAGTGACTGAAAATGTGTTTTCATCCAATTATAGCCGAATCTCGCCATTACCTTTCCTCCTCTTCCTTCTTCTTTGGCGGCTGGTCATAATGCTTCTAACTGGAGCCGAAGCAGCCAATCATATTTACCCGCCTTAGAGTTTTCTGATTGGTTGATTCTGTGGCACATTTGTAACACTGTGCACAGCTCGAGCGAGCGCGCTGGTGAAGTTTAGCACACGCATAGTGGGCAGATTGAGAGAGAGAGACACACACTTTGGGTGAGCGCGCTGCTGTCTGCCTGCGCGCTGATCATGAGTTTGTGAGATGGCATAGAGTGAAACTTGGTGAAATGGGTTATTATTGCACGTTCATATTGGTCATAGCAAACATGCAAAGACATTTGTTGACCACAAAATAGATTTTTGTTCGCTCAATCGGAAGGTTTTTTTTTTTTGCTCGCGTTTAATTTTTCCTCAAAAGAAGATTTGTGTGCTTGCGTGATATATTATTCTGCGCTCAAAATCTCCTATTGCTCGCTCAGGATTGTGGCACAGATATAATTCCATACCACTCCCCCCCGTCCTGGAGGTAGACGGAGACCCAACATACCGGATACGCAGCCTGCTCCAGTCCAGATGTCGAGCAGGCAAACTGCAGTATCTGGTGTACTGGGATGGCTATGGTCCGGAGGAGAGGAGCTGGGTGGACCGTGACAACATCTTGGATCCACAGCTCCCGGCCGAATTCCACCAGGCCCATCCAGACCAGCCTGCTCCGCGCCCAGAAGGCGCCCTCCCGGCCAAAGGACAATGCACGCCAGGAGTCATGCCTCGGAGGTGGGTACTGTAAGACCGTCCAGCTCACTAGTCTACTAAGACCTGGACTGCACTCCTTATGTCATGCAATCATTACCTGTACCTGTTTCTCATTTCCACTGTGTGGTAGCACTGTGCTACTTAAGACCAACCTTCGCACTTAGTGAGTGCGAAGTCCCGTAACTGCATACCTGTGTTGCATTTCTTATCTTTTATAGACGTAAGCCCCGCGTTCCGCGTGTATATATACTCTAACTCTAACTTAGTGCTGTGTATTCTTTTTATCAGCACTTTGTATTAAGGAACCTCACTTTCTGTTTGTTTTCTATTCGTAATACATTGTTACTGCTGTCTGTGCACAGTGTTTTGTATTACTAATAGTGTTTATATTAAGGAACCTCGATTCCGGTTTGTTTTGTAAAACTTGTTTGCCTTCTGCTGTGCAGTAGGCATAATAAACTACCAAGTCCATCCTTGCACCTGAGTTCAGTCCTCAACTTCTTGTCCTCTGTGCACCTGAGCTGTATATGAAGCACAACCCTTACACATAATTTGCACGCAACGCACAAACCATCTTCATTTATTACCCACTCTTTCTCCACTACCGCAATAATTGGGTCACTTAAAATGTCCGAAAACTTGGTTGATGTGGTAATCAGAACGGTAGTTTCTTCACAGATTTTTTGCGGGGAATATTTTCTTTCTTTTTGATTTCAGTACAAAAAAATTACTTGTTACGCCTAGCAAACTGCGTTCCCTTCTCTTGACAGCTGGTTTTGCCGTCTGTGAATTTATGTCATTGACACTACGATAATAAGGTCTTATGCCATACGATGCATCAGCATGCTGTTAAAGCAGAAAGGAACCTCGCTTTCAGAAAATACAGATTCGCAGCAGCCAGGGATGACAGCGTTTACTACCACGCCATGGGCACCAACAAATCCCCATACCATCACAGATGCTAGCTTTTGAACTTTGCGCTGATAACAATCTGGATGGTCCTTTTCCTTTTTAGCCCGGAGGACACGACATCCATGATTTCCGAAAACAATTTGAAATGTGGACTCGTCAGACCACAGCATACTTTTCCACTTTGCGTCAGTCCATCTCAGATGAGCTCGGGCCTAGAGAAGCCAGCGGCGTTTCTGGGTGTTGTTGATATATGGCTTTCGCTTTGCATGGTAGAATTTTAACTTGCACTTGTAGATGTAGCGACAAACTGTGTTAACTGACAATGGTTTTCCGAAATGTTCCTGAGCCCACATGGTAATATCCTTTACAGAATGATGTCGGTTTTTAATGCAATGCCGCCTGAGGGACCGACGGTCACGGGCATTCAGTGTAGAGATTTCTCCAGATTCTCTGAATCTTTTGATGATATTATGGACTGTAGATGATAGAATCCCTCAATTCGTTGTAATTGTACGTTGAGAGATGTTGTTCTTGACTATTTGCTCACGCAGTTGTTCACAAAGTGGTGAACCTTACCCCATCCTTACTTGTGAACTACTCAGCCTTATGGGGATGCTCCTTTTATACCTAATCATGACACTCACCTGTTTCCAATTAACCACTTCACCTGTGGAATGTTTCAAACAGGAGTTTTTTAAGCATTCCTCAACTTTCTCAGTGTTTTGTTGCCCCGTCCCAGCTTTTTTGGAACGTGTTTCAGGCATCAAATTCAAAATGAGTGAATATTTCCAAAAACACAATAAAGTTTATCAGTTTGAACATTAAATATCTTGTCTTTCTAGTGTACTCAATTGAACATAGGTCGAAAAGGATTTGCAAATTATTGTACTCTGTTTTTACTGACGTTTTACACAACGTCCCAACTTCATTGGAATTGGGGTTTGTATTTTTGATCGCATTGTGATACATTGCACCACAAAATTATGAGGCGTTTTCTTCCAAGCATAAATGACGCCGTAAAATATCAATATTTCTTTATAATTTCTGCGCTCGTGTAGCTTGTGAAGCAGCACAGATTTGCGTTAATTAGTTTGCGAGGCTCATAAAGCAGTAAGCCACGAGAATCCGTTCTATATTCTGAATGTAGTCATTGTTAGCTTAGCACAGTCACTGCAAAAAAGACGTGTTGTATTTCAGTTAAAAAACATTGTCTATAGCGTTACTTGCCAAAATTATCTGTTAACACAAGATATGTGTGAATATTCAATCATTATTTCACAGCAAAAGCAAATTATTGAGCAAATATATGAATTCACGAAGCACTCCCAATGCACAGCTTAACTCCAGAGTGAACTTGGTTAAGGTTTTTTTTTTTTTTTTGCATTCCCAGGAAGGAGGGGTCCCACTGTGCATGCTTGGAAAGTTTTTACGTCCACCAAGGAGGTTATGTTTTTGCCGACATTGGTTTGTCTGTCTGTCTGTTTGTATGCAAGATAACTCATAAAGTAATGAACGGATATCTTGGATATTTTGTGGGTGGGTTGTTGTTACATGAGTGATGGACCCTACTGATCTTGACCGCGATTGGTCAAACAGTATGGCCGCCATGGCAGTCATCTTGAAATCATATGACATGCGATAACTGAACTTCGCTCCCAGTGATATCACTCAAATTTTGCTGGTTGATTGGTCTCACATCCGGGACGGAACCAATCCTTAAATTTCTTGTGAGCCCTGTTGACTCAGCAAGATTTTGACTGTGCTGCCTTGATTGTAAATAATTTCCTGATTTAATTACAAATCAATTTCCTCCAAATCAAGGTGTCACTATTTAAGGGCACCCTTAAAGAGTATTGTAAATACTACCAAATACGACCAAATACCAAAATTATATCAGGTATTAAATTGAATCGGTGAATTCAACAAGGGCCCAACTCCATGTTGAAAATGTGTGGAGTTGGGCCCTTATTGAATTCCTTATTGAATTCACCAATTCAATTCCACTTATTTAAGTTTATCTAAGGAACTATGCTGAGCCATTACATCACTTCCTGTTCCACTAGGGTATAAAATTGAGGTAACACACACGCAATATCCCTTTTTCATCCAACACAATGAAGAAAACAAAACAAATGTCTGTTCAAAAGAGACAGATTCTCATAGACAAAAACCTTTTCTGACCAGAGGACACAGAAGCAAGTGCTTGAAGTTTGCCAAATGGCATTTAAATTATGACTGGAACAAGGTGCTTTGGTCAGATGAGGCCAAATTTACGCGGTTCGGTCAAATACAGCATTGGCATGTTTGGTGTCGGAACAGAGATGCATACAGGGAGAAGCACCTCATACCCTCGGTGAAAAATTATGGTGGGGCAGGCATGTTTTGAGGCTGTTTTAATTCAAGAGGTCCAGGGGCACTGGTTAAGATTAATGGCATAATGAATTCCACCAAGTATCAAGATATTTTTGCTAACAATCTGGTTTCCTTTGCCAGAAGGCTGTGACTTAGCTGTAACAAGACAATGACCCAAAGCATACCTCAAGATTCAGACAGAACTGGTTCTATGACAACAAAATCAACATTCTGCAATGGCCATGTCTGTTGCCAGACCTCAATCCAATTGAAAACCTATGGGCTGAGTTGAAAAGGGCTGCTGATAAACACAAACCCAAGAATGTGAAGGATCTTGAAAGGATCTGCTCAGAGGAACAGACCAAAATCCCCCCAGATGTATGCCTTAACCTTGTGAAAAATTTCAGGATAAGACTCCATGCTGTTATCCTTGCCAGAGGTGGTTGGACTACAATAATACTTTAGTACTAAATAAAGGGTGCCAATAATTATTAAACCTTGATTGTGTCAAAATTTATTTTGTATTAAATGATTGTTAAGATTTTGGTTGTTTTGATCAGAACAATAAAGTGAACTATTTACCATGTTGGTATATTCAGTTTCTCTACAATTATATTGTTTATACAACCCTAATTCCGAAATAGTTGGGACAAAATGTAAATTGTGAATAAAATCAAAATGCAATGACTTTCAGATCACATGAGCCAATATGTTATTTATAATAGAACAGAGATAACATTTCAGATGTTGAAACTGAGACATTTTACATTTTTATCCACAAAATGAGCTTATTTCAAATTTTCTGGCTGCAGCAGGTTTCAATAAAGTTGGGACACAGGCAAAAAAGGGCTGAAAAAGCAATTAATATATAAGAGAATCAGCTGAAAGAACATTTAGCAAGTAATTAAGTTAACTGGCATCAGGTGTGTAACATGATTGGCTGTAAAAGGGATGTCTTAGAGAGGCTGAGTCTTTCAGAAGTAAAGATGGCCAGAGCCTCTCCAAACTGTGAAGGCTTGCGTAAAAAAATAATGGAATACTTTAAAAGCAATGTTCCTCAATGTCAAATTGCAAAGACTTTGAAGGTCTCATCATCGACAGTGCATAGCATCATGATAAGATTCAGAGAAACTGGAAAAATCTCTGTGCGTAATGGATAAGGCCGAAGACCTTTACTGGATGCCCGTGATCTTCAGGCCCTCAGACGCCACTGCATCACTCACCGGCATGATTCTGTCATTGACATTACTAAATGGGCCCAGGAATACTTAAAGAAACCACTGTCTGTAAACACAGTCCGCCATGCCATCCACAGATGCCACCAAAAAGTCTATCAGGCAAAAAGGAAGCCATTGTTGAGCATGACCCAGAAGTGCCGCCGTGTTCTGTGGGCCAAGGCTCATTTAAAATGGACTGTAGCAAAGTGGCAAAGTGTCCTGTGGTCCGACGAGTCCAAATTTGACGTTCTTGTTGGAAATCATGGGCGTCGTGTCCTCCGGGCTAAAGAGGAGAAGGACCACCCCTCCTGTTATCAGCGTTCAGTTCAAAAGCCAGCATCTCTTATGGTATGGGGATGCATTAGTGCATATGGTGTGGGACACTTGCATGTTTTAAAAAGCATCATGAATGCTGAAAGGTATATAAAGGTTTTAGAGCAACATATGCTCCCCTCCAGACGACATCTATTCAGGGAAGGCCTTGTGTATTTCAGCAGGACAATGCATAACCACATACTGTAGCTATTACAACAGCATTGCTTCGTAGTAGAAGAGTCCGTGTGCTGAACTGTCCTGCCTGCAGTCCTAATCTTACACCAATTAAGAACATTTGGTGCATAATTAAACAAAAAGTCCGTCAAAGGAGACCCAAAACTCTCCAGCAGCTGGAAACCTGTATTAAACAAGAGTGGGATCAAATTCCAATGGCTAAACTCAAGAAACTTCTCTCCTCAATGCCCAGACGCCTCCACTCTGTGTTAAAAAGAAGAGGGGATGCTACACCATGGTAAACAGGCCCCTGTCCCAACTTTTTTGAGACCTGTAGCAGCCATCAAATTTGAAATGAGCTCATTTTATGGATAAAATTGTAAAATTTCTCAGTTTCAACATTTGCTTTGTTATCTCTGTTCTATTGTGAATAAAATACTGGCTGGTGTGATTTGAAAGTCATTGCGTTTTTTATTCACATGTACACTTTGTACCAACTATTTCAGAATTGGGGTTGTATTTGTTTGCATTGTTTATGCATTGCCAGTCAGCGGCGCCAGTAATTTTGGAGCCTACTGTAAACGCGCGTCAAGGAGCATTACCATGTTAGCATACAAACATTAGCATTAGCAATATTTTGTTATAATTGCTTTTGCTGAGTTAAATGATAAATATAAGTCAACTTGGCATTTTCAGGGTCAAACTTCTTTTCACCAAATATGGCCTGATCTCAGCATTATCTTTAGCTTCTTGGAATTAGCATTAGCGTTCTAGCAGGCTGACATTAGCATTACCATGTCAGTATATTTGCAATAGCATGGTAAAATTAGGATTTGCATGTTAGCATATTTGCATTAGCATCTTAATATTACCTTTCACATATATGCATGATAACCATAGCAATAGCAAGTTAGCAAGCTAAAATTTACAATATCATGTTAGCATGCTAACAATAGGATATGAACTTTGACTTCAGCACTATGGCATGCATGCTTGTATTAGCATTTTAGCATGCACACATTGCCTTGCTAGTGACCAGATAAGAGCATTAGCATTAGCGTGTTAGCAAATGCGAGCATGCTAAAATTAGCAATAGCATGTTATCATGATAGCACTAGCATGCTAGTACAGGACATAAATGGGCTTCCATAAGCATTACCATGTTAGCATGCAAACATTAACATGAGCAATATTTTGTTAACATATTTAAATTAGCATGCTAATAATAGCTTTAACATGTTTGCAAGATAATATATCGATAGATAGTTAGCATGCTAAAATTATCATTACCCTGTTACCATACTCACATAAGCATATTTATATTTACTTAAGAACTATGGCATGCAAGCTTGTCATAACATTTTTGCATGGGCACATTGGCCTGCTAGTGACCAGAAATGATCATTAGCATGTTAGCATTATCATTTTTTTCTTTTAAAACTATGGACTTGTATCACAAAGTCTGAAATAAAGAAAGAATTGAATTGAATTGAAAATTAGTATACTGGCATGCTAAAATTTGCATTGGCATTTTAGCATCTTTGCATTAGCAAGTTAGCATTAGAATGTAAATTTGCTTCCATGAGCATGAACATGTTGGTATGCAAACTTGTATGAGCATTATCATTACTATAAAACAGATATAAGCATTACCATTACCATGTTAGCATGCTGAAATTAGCATTAGCAAGTAATCTTTTTGCATTAGCTTTAGTAGTTTAGCATTCAAACTTAAACATGCTTCCATGAGCATTACCATGTTAGCCTGCAAACATTAGCATAAGCAATTATTGTTAATATTGCTTTTGCTGAGTTAGATAATGAATGAGTCAATTTGGCATTTTCAAGGTAAAAATTTTTTCAATAAATAAAAGACAAAGGACTCTACTCCTTTCTCTGAGAGGGCAAAAAAATTAGTCAGCATTTTTTATTATTGATTTCTTCATTTAAAATAATAAGTTGCCAGGTGACCTGGCACCCCCTGGATGATTTGACGTGGAATGACCCAAATGGAGTCTTCATACAATATAAAAAACTGAAAATAATTTTACTTGGAGTTTTTGGCATTGATAGGGTTACGGTTAGGGGTTTGGTTAAGGGTTAGGGTCAGGTAGGGTCAGGGATTGGGGTTTGGATCAGGGTTAAAAATTTTCAAACCGGTGACAGAAATTTCACAATTTACAGCAAGGTGCAGTTTCAAACTACAAAAAAAATTGGCTTAAACAAATCCCTCACCTCGACTGTTTTAAATGAGCTCCATTTCAGTGCATTGTCACAAAAGTCAAAAAACACAAATTTTTAGCATTATTATCATTACCTAATCAGCTTGCTGCATGGTCCTGCTTGGAATAACTAATTTCTTTGGTTTATTTTTTTGGAGCAGTGGTAAAATTTTACCGTTTGAAAGAGTGGATCTAATTAATGACTTTCGCCAAGACTGGAGGGGAAAAGCAGCAGGGCTGTAAAATGGGGATTTTTGTCTGTGTTTTGTCTGTCTGTGTTTAACGAGAAGTCACATGCTAGGTCGTGTTTTTCAAGCTGTTGATATGTTTTTCTGAGAACATTATTGTGAAACCTTTTGTTCCTTTTCATTACTCCAACATTATTCAACTTTAGCAGGGCAGAATTTGTTGAGAAGCGTATTATGTCACAATCGAAAGTTTGAAAACACTTAATTCTGATATATCGGGCCCTGTCCTCATTTCTGATGCTGAGGTGCCTTTTTCGAGGAACCTCTTAGTCAAATTGAGGTCAATCAACATGATAAGCTGGCAAATGTGTTCATTTACTGTTGTAACTGCTGATTTCCAAATCCAGCGGTAAGAATCATACAACGCAGTGCACAGCTAGCTGCTAAATGCTAATGAATACTCCGCCAACGCGTTTTTCAGAATTATGTTGTGGGCTGTGCCAGGCTAAAGCTGCAAGTGTAATTACAGCTACACGAGAAGTTTCCAGAGGTAATGGTAGAGCAAGTATAAGATTCAGCTGCCTCACTGCAGGAGTCCCGCTGACTTTGCCCGTCTGTTCGCCCCGTGGCGGCATTGGGAGAGGGCGAGCTTTCACACGGCAGTTTCTGGAACACCTCGCTCCCCATCCCTTTGTTTTCGCTCTTTATGTGTTTTCAACTGTTTCCCTGCGGAGACCGGCTGGGAAAATTGAGTATTTGATTAATTGAGATTCAAGATTCATGATGCAATACTTTATTTATCAACACGATTGATTGGAATTTGTCTTGATGAGCTCACTTAAACAAAAACAGAGAGGCAATGAGACCACTCAAACATGAAGTGCATGATAAAATGAATTAAATTAATTATTAGATGGAGACACTATCTCCGTCCAATCCTTATCCAATCCACGGTAAATCACAAGTACAAGACAGATAAATAATATCTAATCCATGAAATAATAACAAAGTAAAATAAGATAAAATCTGACACATACATATGACATTTGTTGATAGGACTCGAGTACTAGCAGGAAAATTAGCAGCAACAGCAGATGACCACCTATAAAGCGCTTCAGTGCATTCAAAACTTCTACCCCATTTCAAAAACATTTAGACTGCCCAGATAGCCTGAAAGTGTATATGCTTGCGATGATCAGCAGGCTGACGGCCTCAGGATATGTGCTGTTACAGAACCTGGACTTTATGGCCCTAATGGCCCTTAGTCTTTTATGAGATGGGAGAACATTAAAAAGGTTATTGGCTGTTTGAGAGGGGTATTTTAGGACTTAAGGCCCGTCTTTTGCTATCTACTTTTATAGATATTTTATAGAGACGCTGCTCTATAAAACTGCATCCTTCCTTTAGATTTGAACTTTAGCTCAATGTCTGTCATCATTTAATGATCGGTTAAGTGCACTTCTAAAGACTGTTTTGATAAACTTGCGTTACATTACATATATAAACAGGGGATGTTAACAAACTGTAGTGGAACATTGCTAAGAAAACGGAGCCAAGTCGTCGGTCATTTAAGAAGAGGAATAGGAAATTATTTAAATGGTAATGGGAGACATTGGCCGTGGCTCTAACCTGTACACCTCCTTGCCCAGTTATTCATTAGTATCTACCCAATATTGGCCCTACCTACCAGGCTTATCATGCAACTTACATAAGTGTTGTTTATCACCATTCTTTCCGTGATTTGTTTGTGAAAATGTTATTAATGATGCACATATATGTATTTTTTATTGAAAAACCACAGTGGGCCGCAGAGATTGACAGTGGCTTCTCCCTCTGCTCAGAACGTGAGCAGGAGCACTGCGACGGACCGCACGAACTTCCCCTGGAAGATCAGCAGCAGAAACACTTTCCACATCGGCCAGCAGAGGGAGACGCGAGACCAGCACGTTTCCAAGTATAACGGTTAATGTAGTAAAATATTACAGCGTTAAAACAGCATATTATGCATATTGAAATCAAAATTATTCAACCCCAATTGCAAATTGGGTTAACTGGCAAAATTTACAAACTTTCAGCTGTTTGTGATGAACAGTTTAAACAAGAACATTTTAAATAGCTCAACACAACTACAACCCCAATTCCAAAATAGTTGGGACGAAGTGTAACTTGTGAATAAAATCAAAATGCAATGACTTTCAGGTCACATGAGCTAATATGTTTTTTACAATAGAACATGGATAACATTTCAAATGTTGAAACTGAGACATTTTACATTTTTATCCACAAAATGAGCTCATTTCAAAATTTCTGGCTGCAACAGGTCTCAAAAAAGTTGGGACACAGGAAAAAAAGGGCTGAAAAAGCAATTAATATTTTAGAGAATCAGCTGAAAGAGCATTTAGCAAGTAATTAAGTTAACTGGCATCAGGTGTGTAACATGATTGGCTGTAAAAGGGATGTCTTAGAGAGGCTGAGTCTCTCAGAAGTAAAGGTGGCCAGAGGCTCTCCAACCTGTGAAGGCTTGCGTAAAAAAATTGTGGAATACTTTAAAAACAATGTTCCTCAACGTCAAATTGCAAAGGCTTTGAAAGTTTCATCATTGACAGTGCATAACATCATTGAAAGATTCAGAGAAACTTGAAAAATATCTGCGCATAAGGGACAAGGCCAAAGACCTTTACTGGATGCCCGTGATCTTCGGGCCCTCAGACGCCACTGCATCACTCACCGGCATGATTCTGTCGTTGACATTACTAAATGGGCCCAGGAATACTTAAAGAAACCACTGTCTGTAAACACAGTCTGCTGTGCCATCCACAGATGCCACCAAAAAGTCTATCAGGCAAAAAGGAAGCCATTGTTGAGCATGATCCAGAAGTGCCGCCGTGTTCTGTGGGCCAAGGCTCATTTAAAATGGACTGTAGCAAAGTGGCAAAGTGTCCTATGGTCGTCCTATGGAACACTGTTATCAGCGTTCAGTTCAAAAGCCAGCATCTCTGATGGTATGGGGATGCATTAGTGCAGGGGTTCCCAAACTCGGTCCTGGGGCCTCCCTGTGTATGCTGGTTTTTGTCCCAACCATAATTGCCATCATTGGACTTTAACAAGCTGTTAATTTGTCCAAATTGGGTGCATTTTGTGTTTAAATGTGTTATTTGCTGTTTTAAGCTAAATTTTAATAGAAATATCCATTTGTGCCATGAAGAATAAAAGACCGAATAAAAGACCCTTGCATATTAAGTTTCTGTGTGGCATGCAATTTCAGGTAATAACATTTTTAAACAGATCAAATCAGGTACTGAGAAAATCAGTAACCTCCAAATTAGGTAGCTGAAGACAGGTGATAAGAATTCTTTCAAAATAATTTGCTTGCACTCAATCACAAAAACATAACATAAAACAGGTTTCACTCTGTCATTTGCTTGTTTAGTAAATTGTTAGTTTTTGCAATGTGCCCACAGTTTCACCAATTAGGAACCCATTGATTTTTTTTTCCTTTGATTGGGTACATTTTTTCCCTCTTTTTATGCAGTTGTTACTCATATATTGCAATGTGGATGCAGAATTTATTCCTCACTGTTTGTATGCATATCTGTCAAAATACTGTTTGTCAAGAGAGGATAAATTGCTGCTCTGAACAAAAATGCACCTAATAAAGACAAATTAACAGCTTGCTAAGATACTATGATTGCAAACCAGGGTGGAGCAAAAACCAGCATACACAGGGAGGCCCCAGGACCGAGTTTGGGAACCCCTGCATTAGTGCATATGGTGTGGGACACTTGCATGTTTTAAAAAGCACCATGAATGCTGAAAGGTATATAAAGGTTTTAGAGCAACATATGCTCCCCTCCAGACGACATCTATTCCAGGGAAGGCCTTGTGTATTTCAGCAGGACAATGCAAAACCACATACTGCAGCTATTACAACAGCATGGCTTCATAGTAGAAGAGTCCGTGTGCTGAACTGTCCTGCCTGCAGTCCTGATCTTTCACCAATTGAGAACATTTGGCGCATAATTAAACGAAAAGTCCATCAAAGGAGACCCAAAACTCTCCAGCAGCTGGAAGCCTGTATTAAACAAGAGTGGGATCAAATTCCAGTGGCTAAACTCAAGAAACTTGTCTCCTCAATGCCCAGACGCCTCCACTCTGTGTTAAAAAGAAGAGGGGATGCTACACCATGGTAAACAGGCCCCTGTCCCAACTTTTTTGTGACCTTTAGCAGCCATCAAATTTGAAATGAGCTCATTTTATGGATAAAATTGTAAAATTTCTCAGTTTCAACATTTACTGTGTTATCTCTGTTCTATTGTGAATAAAACACTGGCTGGTGTGATTTGAAAGTCATTGCATTTTGATTTTATTCACAATTTACACTTTGTCCCAACTATTTTGGAATTGGGGTTGTAATATTACAAGTGGTTTCTCCAAATTTAACTCAAAATGTCACTTTTAATGACTACTGCAGTCTCAAAATTATTCAACCCCCTGAATAGAATCCCTCATAAGAGCATATTTGCAAGTCAGGTATTGTCTCAAGCACACCTAATGCAGCTAATCAAGAGCTTAATTAGTTGCATCAGGTTTGCTTGAGATAGAGCACATCAAATACTTGCACTCGCTAGGGGTTTGTTGATAGTGACATTTGATTGCATATCAGAAATATGGCTGTCAAGAGAATTGTCCAAAAAGCTAATAGAGAAGATCATTGCCTGGCACAATCAAGGAGCAGAATACAAAAAGGTAGCACAGGCATTGAATGTTCATAAAGATAAAGTTGGAGGCACAGTTCACAAGTTCAGAGTTAAAGGAAGAGTGGCTACAGTACCAGGATGTGGCAGAAAGAGGAAGCTATGAATGGCTGCCCCCAGATTCCTGAGGAGACGGGTGGTCAAAAACCCTCAGGTGACTACAGGAGACCCGCAGCAAGACTTGGAGGCAGGAGGCACTGAGGTTTCAGTTTGCACAGTAGGATGCATACTAAACATTGAAGGTCTCAAAGACATACACCACAACAGATCCAAAAGCACAAGCTCCAATATGCTCAAAACCATATAAATAAGCCACAGACGTTTTAGGATACGGTTCTGTGGAGTGATGAAACAAAACTGGAATATTTTGGGTTTATGAATCAGTGGTATGTCTGCAGGAGGAATAAAGAAGCATATGCTGAAAAGTACACCCTGCCTACAGTGAAGAATTTTGGGGGCTTTTTGATGCTCTGCGGCTGCCTTGCTTCATCTGGCACTGGAAATCTGCAAAGTGTGGCGGGCAAGATGGATTCAGTCAAGTACCAGGATATCCATGGAGAAAATGTCATGCCGTCTGTAGGGAATCTGACGCTTGGGCATCATTGGACCTTCCAACAGGACAATGATCCTAAGCATATCTCAACATCCACCAAGGCTTGGTTTCAGAGGAAGTCTGGGAAGATTCTAGAATGCCCATCACATTTGCCTCACTTGAACCCCATAAAAAATCTCTGGTAGGATTTGAAGAAGACAGTTGCAGCAAAATAACTTAAAATTAATGATTGGTCACAACCTGTTTTCAATCATTCATTTCAATTACCGTTACAGAAACGCCGATAACACTCAACATTATCAGATCTGGCCAGTTTTCATTTATAACGCATACCGATTACGACTCCGGACTTCTCACGCTTTTCTTTATTCAGGGATTGGAAGCTATGCATTTGTTTCATGATCGTTTAAATGAAATAAGATCATTTGAAACGTCTTTATGCAATTCCTTTGCGTCCAACCCCTCCAGTGCACAAGCACTTCAGTTCCGCGCAAGAATCTCTTACATACACGTTGATTGAATAATTGCTGACTACAGCAGAGGAACGTAAATATGCCACTTAAACTTACACCGAATGCGTGAGAGTTGACAGGTATGCATTATAAACGAAAACTGGCCACACCTGATAATGTTGAGAGTTTTCGGAGTTTCTGTAATGGTAATTTAAACAAATGATTGAAAACAGGTTGTGACCAATCATTAATTTTAAGGGATTGTTTTGAGCCTCCCCTATCGCCAGTTCACCAGCCGCCACTGATATATATATATATATATATATATATATGGAACATGTTTCGAAAACTTTGACCCCCAAAATCACAAAAGTGTTATTTAGTGGCATAGGTACTTCTTGCACCCAGGTCTTTGCTGCACCTTTACTGCACCTCTTTATGCATTTTCCTCTCTCCAATTAACTTTTGAATCAAATCACGTTATTCCTTCGAACAATGTTTGGAACTGCTCGTTTTACTGTGCAATTCAGAGGGAAATATATTTTATAACAATGAGTGAAACATTTGCTTCCCTTCTTCCTTTATAAAGGACAATTAATGACACTCGTTTATTCAAAGAATGAATGAATTCTCTAAACTCCACACTGCTGTTATTTTGAACACGCCCCTTTAAATGAATGAGTCAATTTCTCAGAACAAGCAGCATGCATGCCATGACAGTTGGGTCTGTTGTTTTTCTATTACACTACTATATCTACAAGTGAATTATTTGCCAGGCAGAAATATCACTATCACTAATAACAGTGGTTCATCATGTTGCACTGCTAATTTTTTGAACAAAACTGTTTTACAGACGTAAAGAAATCAATTTCTCTGAACTGGTGATTCGCATGACGTCAGCAGGTTGTGACACATCTCGATGACAATACTTGTATCTAAAGTGAGTATGCGTACCACTTGCGTCATGCCTTAAGAACAGCACACACACACAGGCACACACACACACACAGTGAAACAGTTGCACCCATTGGGAATGTAAACTGTCGTTTTCGATGAAAAGGCTTTTGTCTGTTAAGTATCACTGTTTTTCAACACTGTTTCTTTTTCTGTTTTCAGTTCATTTGAAATGGCAGGTTCAGCTCAGCCTCCCTTTTCACATCGCGGTGGCTTTCAGTCTGTGGAATATTCATCATGCGCGTCTCGCTCGATGGATGATAGTTGCTGAGTCCACGTCATCCGCAAATCTTATGAGACGTTGCAACTTAGCCTGCTCCTCATTGGTCCTCAAAATATTTTCCCATTATCCAAGTTCCTCCATAGTTAAGCTAGTCAACTCACTAACAACAATTAGACAAAGAAAATAAACTCGAAATGTGTGCACATTATCTTAGGGAATTAATACTTCGCATTTTTAAGGTAAAATTACCATTTACTTGAATGAGCGAGACTGAAGCCGACTGCAGTGGCCCTGATGGGTTGTTCCTTAAGGAGGCCCATAAATGATACTCCAAAACAATGTCTTATCGCGGCCGTACGATCCATCCATGCTCTTGAACGGTACCTTGATAGGATGAGTCATCCAGCACCCCTTCGGTGGCCATCTTAGATTGGATTATAGATTCCCACTGATTTCAAAATGAGAGGGACAATTGCCTCTCAAGTTTAGGCTCTTGTTGTCAATATGCAAGCTTGTGCTGTCGCTTTGCTGCAGTTCAGCTGGTTATACAGTGTTGGTATGGCCCAGATTTGGTACCAGACTGTAGGACCAGTCCATACACTGGGGCTTCATCTCGGTTGGAGAAACTCACCTGTATCCCCACCAGCATAGCCCTTATTGTGTCTATATAAGAAGTGCTATGAAAGTGTAGTATCTTCTACTTTTGGCTTGTCCTGAATTGTGTGTGTGTGTGTGTGTGTATGTGTCTGTATGTCTGTTTTTGCCTGTCCGCAAGACACGGGGCTTCCACTAATGTTGTACTGTTTTCCAGTGTTGTGTAGAAGTGGTGACTATGGACAACATTCCACGTTAGAGGATTTGGGGCCAACATTTGCTTCATGGGCTACCTCTATTCAATATTAAACTTCATAGCTGGTTGTTAAAATGTCAATGATGGCAAACTCCATTCATCTTCCTGTCAGCTCGGACATTCAGATTTGACCTTAACGTGTCACCATTTGCATGCCTCACCCATCACACTAATTTGAATCCTGTCCACGGTCCCGTATTTCACAGTCTAATGCCATCTCTGTTGACGCGTAACATTTTCTTAACCCTTTAAGCCCGAGGAGAACACACCAGAAGAAACGGCAAAAAAATGAAGCACTACCCATGTAACAATATAGTCATGCTGCACTTCAAATTAAAGAGAACTTCAGCTACAAGAATATATAAGCCATTTTTACATGCTCCAAACACAATTCCAACACCAACAAAATGAATCACCAAACACCGAAATCCCTACAGCGCCACCGAGTTAACCCACTCGCCACAATTTCGGTGCTATCGCTCTGCTGCTTTATGCTACTAGCACAAACAATAGCTCAAATGAAACCAGAGACTCCACAGATTCCAATGAGATGCCCCTCTTTACTGTATTCCAAAGCATCTGCTAGATATCAGCAAAAGAAGGGCAACAACATAAATGGGTTCATAAAAAAAGCAAGAGTAAAAATCGTTTTAAATTTGCTGTTTTGCTGTGAAAAGTTCATTTTCTGCTAAATCCGCGGTAGATTCTGAAAGCTCTATGTCTGTGTTTTACATGGCAGCCATTGTTGACGTATATGGTGAGTATTAGGACCATGGGCAAGACTTATAATTTTCCTAGAGCAGGAGCCTGCATCCTCCCCCACCAAGTGTTTTCCTCATTGTTATTCGCTAACAGTGCTTTCAATCTCATTTTGGTGAGTATCACTTGATTCTATTGGGTTTAACTATTAGGTAGAGGGGGTCACTCACCAAAATCGGCCAACCCGTTGCCGAGATACAGCTGTGCGTAACCAACAATGAGTCACTGCCAGCAAACTCTCTAATGCACGGTGATGCAGTGCTGGTAAGAGAGCGAGAAAGTGAAATATAAAACATCCTTGGAAAGAACGAAAGAATTTGTTGCGATTTTTGCGCAAAAAAAATTTTGAAAAAGCGTTATACTGCAGAGAAAGTCTTGAAATTGCTGGAGGAGGACGCCGAGAGCCTGCAATGTCCTGCGGATTCCTCATTGGATGACGAGGACCTTGTGCGTCAAGCTAACGTACAAGACAGTGACGAATCTCATTACCGCATTCCATCGTCGGAAAGGTAGTGCTTCAAATGTTATATGCAGCTATTTATTTATTTTGGTGCCGAACTTCCCATTTATATAGGGCTAGCGGCTTTTTCAGAAGTGCCCGATACAAATTTCCTCATCCTACCTCCACGTTTGTTTCTTTGCTTGTTTGTGTGTCACTGCGATTTGAAAAGGAGGCACAAATACAATTTGGGAATTTTATTCGTGAGACGGCGGTTTCAAGCATATTTCATTCCGCGAATACTTTGCGCATGCCGTCGTGTCATCAGTAATATGGTTGAGTAATATGGATTGTGCACCCAAATGTCGAGAAAAAGAGTGTCTTTGTCTGTGGGGACTTTAACATAGATCTATTGAATACAAATGAACACAGAAAGACCAACAAGAATAACCACTAACAGTGCTACACTGATAGACAATATTTTTATCAATGACATCGGGAGTAAAGTTGTAAGTGGGATGCTTTTGAATGACATCACTGACCATCTTCCTATCTTCACAGTTGTACAGAACGTAACTTGGACAAAAACTCAAACTGAAAGTACTAAATGGATTCGCAAAAGGACATCCGAAGCTTTGGGGGCTCTAAAAAGGGACTTATACACACAAAATTGGAATCTGGTTTATTCACATCAAGACCCAAGCAAGGCATATGATGAATTTATGTCCATTTTCATGCCATTATATGACAGACATTGTCCTTGGCAACGACAGAGAAAGCATA
The DNA here is from genome assembly GCA_029692085.1 of Gymnothorax javanicus. Lineage (NCBI taxonomy): Eukaryota > Metazoa > Chordata > Actinopteri > Anguilliformes > Muraenidae > Gymnothorax > Gymnothorax javanicus. The sequence continues at coordinate 19,438,678 of CM056199.1, forward strand.
AATATGATGAGAAGCCATGGATTACTAAAGGCCTTGAAAATGCTTGTAAAAAGAAAAATATATTGTATAAGCAGTTCTTAAAATGCAGAACCAAGGAAGCAGAAAATAAATATAAAAAATATCAAAATATATTAACTAGTATTATGAGATATAATAAAAAGAACTATTATAATAAACTATTGGAACTACATAAAAGTAATACACAAGGGACATGGAAAGTGCTAAATAATTTAATTAATAAAAGTACTAAAAAGTCTGACTGTCCAAATAATTTTCTTGTTAACAATCAACAAAATGTAAGCACACTTAAGGAGATTGTAAATGGATTCAATGATTATTTCATAAATGTTGGCCGCAATTTGGCAAAACAAATTGCTAACCCGATAAATAAAGATGATGTTGGTGAAAAAATTATTGATATTAACCAAAATACTATATTTTTAACAAAGGTGGAAGGGAGAGAACTAATTGATATAGTTAATAAATTTAAGAATAAAAAGTCAACCGACTATAACGATATTGATATGTGCCTAATTAAAAACCTTATATTATCTATAGCCAAACCACTAACTCATATTTGCAATCAATCATTTCAAACTGGAATATTTCCTAATAAAATGAAAACGGCAAAGGTCATTCCCATCTTCAAAAATGGAAATAAGCACAACTTCTGTAACTACCGACCAATTTCTCTGCTCCCTCAGTTCTCAAAAATACTGGAAACACTCTTTGCACACAGATTGGAGGACTTTATAGAAAAGCAACACCTTTTGAGTGACCAACAATATGGCTTCAGATCAAATCGTTCAACTACAATGGCAGTTATGGAACTCATTGATAACATATCCACTAATACAGAAAATAAAGAATATACAGTTGGCCTATTTATTGACTTAAAGAAGGCTTTTGATACTATTGATCACACTTTATTATTAAAGAAGCTTGATAGGTATGGTATCAGAGGGGTGGCTAACTCATGGATTAAAAACTATTTAGATGACAGATATCAATACGTCCAAATAAATAATGAACGGTCTGAATTGAGGAGGGTTACATGTGGGGTTCCACAAGGATCAGTACTGGGCCCGAAGCTCTTCATACTGTACATAAACGATATTTGCTATGTTTCCTGTAAATTTAATTGTGTACTATTTGCGGACGATACAAACCTATTCTGCTCCGGCAAAGATCTCGAGCACCTTCTGAATACAGTGGAAACAGATCTCAAAAAAATAAAACAATGGTTTGATGTGAATAAGTTATCTTTAAATGTAAGGTAAAAATACGGTTATTTGTTGTGTGTACAGAGCACCGGATTCGCAAATTGATGTTTTTAGTAAATGTATGGATGAATTACTTGTCAATATGAACCAGAAAAATGTTTTTATGTGTGGGGACTTTAATATTGACTTGATAAATCCAAATAATAGCTCTATAATAGAGGAGTATATTGACACCATGTATGCCATGGGTATGCAACCATTAATCACAAAACCAAGCAGGATTACTAGACACAGTGCCACCTTGATAGATAATGTGTATACTAATGTATTAGATTCTGAAATATTTAGTGGCATTCTGATAAATGATATTACTGATCATCTACCAGTTTTTTGCTATTTGTAACTGCAAATTAGATATAAGGGACCAGGCTAGATTGAAAACCCTGGAACACACAGAAATCAGAATTAAAAAGCGAAAAAAAAGGCTAAAAGAAACTAGAATCAGATATGTTGAACCAGAATTGGGATCATGTACTAACAGAGAAAGATCCAAATAGAGCCTATGAGGCTTTTCTATGGACAGTAAACTCCTGTATGATAAACACTGTCTAGTCAAAATAACGAACAAACTGAAGCAAAACAAAGAGAGGAAACCTTGGGTTTCAAAAGTACTGGCAAATGCCTGTAAGAAGAAAAAAAATATATTGTATAAACAGTTTCTGAGAGAAAGAACTGAGAAAGCAGAAATTAGGTACAAAAATTACAGAAACAAAATGACAAATTTACTAAGGAAACATAAAAAAAGAGTATTATGAAAAGCTTTTATTAGAAAATAAACATTACACCAGAAATCTCTGGAATATAATAAAGAACGTCTTTGGGAGGACACCGAGGAGGAGTACCCCGCATTCTTTAATATAAATGGCAAAAAAGGTAGAGGACAAGGAATTGGTTGTGGAGAATTTTAACAGTTATTTTGTGAATGTTGGGCCAGAACTAGCAAAGGGTATTAAATCCTCACACCTAAGATGGGACTACCTTGACAAGGATGAGGAAATCCAAGACACAATGACACTAACTCCTGTTACCGAATCTGAAATTAGATCAATTCTGAAAAAATTGTACAGCTAAGACATCTGTTGATGTAAACCAATTAGATATGAAATTACTGAAAACTCTAACTAACGCAATTGTAACTCCACTTACGCATATATGCAATCTATCCTTCTCCTGCGGAGTGTTTCCAGATAAAATGAAGATAGCGAAAGTTATCCCTGTCTACAAAAGCGGGATAAATATGATTTCTCAAACTATCGTCCTGTCTCGATTTTACCTCAATGCTCGAAAGGTCCTAGAAAAGCTCTTCAATGACAGATTGGACAAGTACATTGATAAACACAAACTACTGTGTGACAGCCAGTATGGGTTCAGGAAAAAGCATTCGACAGCACTAGCCCTAACAGAATTTATTGAAATGATTAAAGATTCACTAGATTCAAACTTATATTCTATAGGCATATTTATTGATCTGAAGAAAGCATTCGACACTATAAATCACGATATATTGATTGAAAAAACTTTACAAATATGGATTAAGAGGACCGCATTAAAATGGATCAAAAATTACTTAACAAGTGGGGGCCTTAATTTGTGCAGATGGGCAATAGCAAATCGAATTGCTTGGACATTACCTATGGAATTCCTCAGGGCTCGGTCATAGGTCCCAAGTTGTTCATAATTTACATAAATGACATTGTTAAGGTGTCTGATATCCTAAAACTAATTTTTTATTCGCAGACGACACGACTATTTTTTGTTCAGGTGTCGATCTCAAGCAATTGGCAAAAGTGGTTAATAAAGAAATGTCTAAACTTCACACGTGGTTTAATGTAAACAAATTATCATTAAATCTTAGAAAGACCAAATTTATGATATTTGGGAAAAAAAGGCCTAAAGGACGACATAGACTTAAAGGTAAATGGTACCAGCATTGAAAAGGGTAAACGAATATAAAGTCATGGGAGTTATGCTAGATAATCTCTTAAGCTGGAAACCACATGTAAACTTGGTTCAAAGAAAGTTAGCTAGAAGCGTGTCTATTCTTTGGAAAATGCAAAAATTATTAAAATACAAGTCCCTTAAAATAATCTATTCAGCACTCATAGCACCCACTTACACTACTGCGCTGAAGTATGGGGACACACTTATAATAATACAATAGAATCATTGTTTAAACTCCAAAAAAAGGCCCTTAGAATTATTCATAACGTTCCCTATGGAACTCATACAAACGATTTGTTTATTAAGGCAAAGTTTCTTAAATTGCAGGATATAATAAAATTCAACTCCTTGCAAACTGTATATTTAGGATACCACAAAGAATTGCCTAGAAATATACAATGCCTATTTCTCCAACGTGAATGCCTTCATGACCTAAGAGGCAGAATGTTGTTGCAAACTAGAAGGGTCAGATCGACTCGGAGTGAACACTCCTTATCGGTGGCTGGAGTCAGTGCATGGAACATACTTGAACAAGATATCAGAAGGGCAGACAATTTGAAAGACTTTAAGTATCTTCTGAAATGTGCATGTTTGAATAACTATGAACTTATCCAACAAAATGGCATTGGATAAATTAAACAGAACCATAACGGGCATAAACAATAGGGGTTGTTTATAGACACTCCAGCTATATTGTGATTAAAACTCTTCATGACTGTCATAAATCTGTATGATTTTATGTTGTGACGTTTAAATCGTAGTATAAATAGACACTCAGCTCTGTTGTGATTTATAAATCTTTATAATATCTTACCCATAATCAAACTGTTTTTCTGGGAGTTGGGGCGGGACTTTGACAAGCGATTTCGCTTCTCCGCATGACCCTTTCGGTCATGATACATGTTGTGTTGAAATTGTCATGGAATGACTGTACAATCATGCCTAAATGAAAAAACAAATAAAAAAATAAATAAATAAATAAGCAAAACCAAATTTATTATTTTTGGAAATCGTACAATAAATCAAAGAGTGCAAATCACTATAGACAATGTGGAAGTGGAAAGAGTTTTTGAAAACAAGTTTCTCGGAGTTGTTATTGATCACAAGCTGTGCTGGAAGCCACATATAAACTTTCTAAAGAATAAAATATCTAAAACCATTGCAATTCTGTACAAATGTAAAAACATCCTAACAACAAATTCACTAAAAATCCTGTACCAATCTCTTATAAAACCATATATAACTTATTGTATTGAAGTGTGGGGACACACATATAAAACAATTACAAAACCAATCCTCTTACTCCAAAAAAAAGCTATACGAATCATAAACAAAGCAGACTATAAGCAACCAACCAACCAATTATTTATAAATATATATGAACTTAAATTTAAAGAACTGGTGGATTTTAAAACTGCACAGCTTATGTTCAAAATCAATAACAACATGCTGCCTGACTGTATTCAGAAAATGTTCAAACAAAGACAAAGTTATTATAACTTTAGAGGGGTATGTATGTTTACAAAGACAAAAATTAGAACCAACATAAAACAAAGATGTACAACTGTAACAGCAGTCAACTTTTGGAATAATCTTGAAAATGATCTAAAAACATGTAGTACAATAAATATATTTAAAAGTATACTTAAAAGCAGAATGATCAATTTATATAAACTAGAATTATGAGCTTTGGTGCCTTTTATGCTGTAGAGTTTTATTATTTTGTTTTGTCGTTTTCCTTTGTTCATATAAATGAAATAGTAGATTGCAGAGCGTAATATAACCTGTTTCTAAAAGGGTAGGCGTAATAAGCTATGCTTCAGCCTACACCTTTTCGGTCTTGGATGTTTGTTGAGCGCTGTCTATAGTTATCTGTTTATTTGTTCATTCTGCTTTGCTTTTTGTTGTTGTTTGTTTTTTCTTGGACCTTGTCTGGCTGATTTTTTTGTGTTGAGTTGTGGATTCTATTGCGCAATGAGGTGTTGTGTCCAATCAAAGACCGAAATAAACTAAACTAAACTAAACTAAAACTGAGAAGGCTTTTTGTAATGGTGTCGCTCTTGAATTTTTTCACAGTAGCTAGGAACCATACAGAGGAGCGAGTTTGTTTATATATATAAATAAAATATATATATATATATTCGAAATAATAATAATAGTAATAAATATTATTATTATTATATGCATATGTGTATGTATAATTATATTTACTTGTGTATATATAAATATTGCATAATAAGTTCATTTGCATTTTTGTTACGATGTAATGCACTTTTAGAACCATGCCACTGATTATTTGTTTTTCTTCCTATTTTGGATTCGCAGAAGACCTTCAGGGAGCAGCTTGCAGTGGAGATGCTGCAGTTTACTGAGGACTCAGCAGCCGCCCCACCCCCGCCTGCCACCTGCAGCCCATGTTCTACCCAAGTGAAGAGGAGTCTAGGATCAGGAAGCACTGCAAGAGGTGCAGCGATGCAGGGATTCCACGGGTAAAGACAAATGCATACTCTGCTTGTCCTCCAAAAAAAACCTTCCAGCTGTGGCATGACGGACAGTAATTTCTGAAGAACATTTGTGCCTCAATATCCCAGAGTAGGCACAACAGACAATTTTGTAAATATTGTAAATGGTTGTTTTGGTTTTATCTGTCTTTTACAGTTTTTTACTGTTTTATTCTTTCAATGTCAGTAAATCTGTTCCATTTTGGATTCAAAACTCAGTTGCTTCATGTGGTTTTTTGAATAAGAAAGAATACAGGGGTCTTGTTGATTTTGGGGGGAAAAAAGCCAAAAACTTTTGTATTTGGATGTATTGAACACCATTAGGGATATATATTTGAAATGTAAAGTTTGGCTCTTGAAAAATTTCAAATGGCACAAATGGTGCCAGACTGTGCCATTTCGGAGACTTCGCCTGACCAGTATGTACTAAAAACTCTCATTTTGCTTTGCTTCACTCTATCAGAATCAACTTTTGCAGAGGTAATGTTCACATGTTTTGCTTCGCTCTGGTAGAGGTTTAGAGCTGCAGCTGCATCATTACAAAGAGATAATCATCCCGAAAGTGATTTTTTTTTTTAGGCGAAAATTTTTTTTTCTTCATTTATGCAGTGTGCCAACTTAGTTTTCTCTTAAAAAGTAAATATTTACTGATATTAACACAAGTGAACAAATCTCACGAGTGTCCCCTTCATTTTGAGACCAGAATTATTCAAATAGACCTTACAGTTTTAGAGATATGCCCTTTTCAATTTGGGTATGCAGTTTTTTAAGCAGAGGTCTAAAAAACAGGCTAGAGTTTAAAAGGTTAACATTGCTGCAGTGTAATATGGTTGATTTTGGGGGTGGGAATGTTGTGACTGTTGGTGTACGGCTGGACTGATGAGTGTAATGGCGATGGATCTGGAGTGATCTTCTCTCCGGAGAGTGCTTTAGTGTAGGGAATATCTGCTGTGCTTTGTTTGCGTGCGCGCTTGTGTACATACATTATGTTTTTCCCCTCCCCCTGCCCCTTTTAAGAAATCTCTCGCTCAGAGTCTGGAGAAGGTAGGCATTTACAATAATGTACCCACCCTCAATCTTTGCCAATGTTTTTTACATCTCTTTTGTGGTTCTCCTATCCTGTTGTGCTTTCAGTTCTCTTTGCACTGAATTTTTTTTGTTCATGAGTTTTGGTCAGCTCTGTGGCCGGTACTACCGCTTAGTCTCACTCCATCTCTTCACTCACCCCTCCTCCTGTCCTTCTCTGTCTCGCTTGGTGAATAACAGCTGACCTCTGCTTTCTCTTTCCTCGCATTACATCACATCCCCCTCTCCATTCATCTACACCTGAGATGGTCCTGAACTGCATGTCCCAGAATGCTGTCCGCAGAAGCAGCCGTTGTGTCGTGCTCTGCCAACATCAACTGCACAACCACTGCCATGCCTTGACTGTACTGATAAGGAATATACAAAATGTTTATGGAAACAAGTTTAAGAATTATGTGCCATCATTTTACTGGTAAATAGAAAGGATATCCACTGGCCACAAGTTTAGTTGGCTCCAAACAATGGATGAATAAATCAAACAGGCTCCATTTTTAAAAATGGATAAGGAGCTATTGACTGCAGCTCTTGTACATGCAAGGAAGGATGAAGCTTTGACATGAGTTCTGCTTTTAGTTTGGTGATGTAATTCCTCTGTGGCATCATGCCACACAACTCCTTTTTTATTTTTTCCTTGTCATTTTTGGTGGGTAGGCCAAGAGTCTTTTTTTTTTTTTACAGTGGGAAAAGGGCTCCTGTCTGATTTTTGAGTTGATGAAATGAGATTGAAAGACTGCTCATTTCTCTCACCCTGCGCTGTGAAGTTACTCATTGTGATGCCTTCAGTATTATTTGCATCACGTTGTCATTTCAGCGCAAAGTGAAGTGAAGTGGCTATGTGACATTTTAGAGCCGCACATTGAGCTTTCTAAAATGTAGATTTGTTAAAATGTAGAAATGATTGTGATATTGTTATTGCATTATCATGGTCTGACAGTTGAGTGGAAGGGGTGGTGTTGCGTTAAACGGAATGGGAGGAGAACTGGGGTATATCAGTCTGTGGTGCTCAGTCACACTCTGGGTTTTTTGTTATGGACACAGGAACACCTGTACGTTTGCATTAAAGTGGTATTTTCAAAAGAGTCAATATGTGGTTTTAAACGTTGTAATCAGTGCGTCCAACAAATCCAGACTCAACAGGATTCATTTGCCCTGTGATGAATGGGAGAGGTTCAAAATTTTCCTCCTCATTCACTTAAATGGCGCCTAACATATCATGAAAAAAACGATTTATACAATTCCACGAACCTATTCAATACCGGGTGTTTATTAACCTCCTAAACCCAAACGCCCCTGATCATTACGCTTCATAAATACAGCATGTTTCCCAATAGCAACTTCATCATGCGGTATATCTACTTAACGGGAAGAAACTCGGCAAAATCCTTGTGTTGACTATTTTTACCTCAACCGAAGACAATTCAAGCACCAAGCAAGTAAATAAGCATGTAGCAAAACATAGGATAAAATAATATCAGTGCTCAATTGCTAGTGTTTCTACTGGGTGCTAGGCATACAAACGATACATCAAATGAAAGAGGAAAGTCCACAGAATCCAACAATATAAGCCATGTCATTTGAAATCGACTCCATACTCAAAGACCAGCAGACATTCACTTAACATTCCACAGAGATGAGCAAAAAATATTTCTTACCTTTGATATTTTGTGATAAAAAAAACTGTACAAGGGTAAATCTGCACTTGCTATTGTTAGCCCAATGTGTCCATGTTATATCGAAACTAAATCTTCCAGTCTCCATGCATGTTTTTTTTCCGGGGCACTGAGTCAAAGGATTTCAGCTCCTGAGCATTCCACTTGCTCGCAATGTATTTTCCTCTCTGTGATCAGCTTGTGATGCTGTCAGTAAGACTTTCGGAAGGCCATTTGATTCTACGGACTCTGACGTTTCAAACAAGCCCTAAACCACCTTAATCGCACAAACCTAGCCTGAGAAAGAGCCTTGCCTTCTTGTTACACAACATGCTTTTACAGTACAGATCACATCAAAACGGAATTCTATGGCGGTAGGGTCGGGAGAAGGTAACGGTAACTTCAGAGCAACATTAGGGTAGAAACGCGGTAGGTTGTCTGAGAAAGCGCGGTGCAGGGACACAAAGCATTTATAAATATAGTACCCAGTCACAAAACCCTTCCAGGACACACATCACAGGTGGTCCAGCGTGTGCTGAAGAATGTCATGGCTGGCCGAGTGGCCGGTAAGCATCTCCCAGCAGGGGATGCTTTCACATGCAGTCACTGTAAATGGTGAAAACTAACCAACCCCACACTACCACGTAAGATTATTTCTTCCTATTTATATATTTATTTGCTTAAAATAGGTGCTTGTCATTGTATTTTTATTGTTGTAGATAGCTTTAAAATCACAAGTTTTTAATCGGTAAACTATTGCATGTAAAGGAATGATGTATGAGATATAAGCAGAAGTATACTGCGTGACGCGGCTTGATGTGTGGGGTTTGTTTATGAGGAGAACAGTGGCGAAAAAGAGTGGTTCTTTTGGACAAAAATCATAAAGCTTGCTAAATATTTTAATGCTATTTAGTGCAGACAGGAAAATTCCTTTATTTTTGTTGTTTACTCTTAACGTTCTGTGAAAATGAATGATACATGTTGCCGTATAGGACACATCCGCTGTCATAGTTTCCGCAAACTTTTGGCCTGTAGTGTATATAAACACTTTTCCTTCCAATCCACCTATCCCTCCATCCTTTCTATCTGTCTGTCTATCCTATCTAACTATGGGTGTTTTTCATTCTGCTAACATGTCTCCTTAATTCCCTCACTTGGATCTCTTCGTTGCGTCTTTGCTCCTCCCTCAAGGATCTGCAAAAGAGATGTGAGGAAGTGTCACAAAGATGGAGGAGCCGAAAGTTGCCAAATGAGAAATCCCTCATTCCATTTAGTGACATCACATGTGGAGGTGCAGCAATTTAACGTCTGGGCTGAAGATACATGGCTTCCCCGAGGACACACCTGTTTCCTCACTTTAAGCTCCTCCAGAGGGGCTTTCCTTCTTGATCCGCATCTCCTCGAGGTGCCCTTGAGGTATTGGTAGATCCTCCATGATGGCAGAAGCAGAACGATTCGCAGGTAAGAGGAAAGACCATGAAGAAGCACAAGTTTGGATAATAAAAATGACCCTATCTATCCATCTTTCTTTCCTATCTGTCTATCCTTCCTTCCTATCTATTGATCTGTGTATCCTTCCTTCCAATGTATTGGTCCTTCCAACTTATTTATCCATCCTTTCTTCCAATCTATCTGCCCTTCCTTCCCATCTATCCTTCTTTCTTATCTACCTCATCCTTCCTTCCTTCCTTCCTTCCTATCTCTTCATCTATCCTTCCTATCCTCCCAGTGAGGATCCACAAAAGAGATGCGAGGAAGTGCCGCGAAGATGGAAGAGCCGAAAGCTGCTAAATCAGAAATCCTTCATTCCATTAAATGACATCACGAGGAGGTGCGGCATTTTAATGTCAGGTCACTAGATACATGGCTTACGCCGAGGATACACCTGTATTTCCGCGCTATAATCTTCTCCAGAGGCCTCCTCCCTCCTCCCTTCTGAGCGAAGGACAAACGCGCCTCAGCTGACAATCAGTAGCAAAATCGGTGCCTCTCAGAGTAGGGGATAAGTAATCTATGTCAAAGAAAGAAATACTGGAGCACAAGATGGTGTCATTACTGATCGTAATTACTGATCATAATGGTGTCAGTGCTTTGACAATTTATTATGGTGCAGTTGACTAACGTTTCAACAGAATGTCTTCTTCAGAGTCAAAACCCATCTTTTGCCCTCCTGGAGTACTCAGCACAATGCATCGTGATATTTGTTGTTTTTACTGCAGAATAACGTAAGGGAGGCCAAGTTATTATCGACAAATTGACCCTTTCAGTTGGGATCTGGGAACTCAAGCTTTGCTAGCTAGCACGATATGCAAGTTGGTCATTTGGTAATGTTAATTATGCTTGATTTAGCAATGAAGACTGCAGAGCAACAATTTTCAGTGTCAATCTTGTGTTTTTTGTTTTGGCCAACAGAGGGCGCTACCTGTTGTAGCAGTTCATTCTGCCTTGTCTTCTTTTCCTGACTTGACTCCAAATTTCAGAGGCTACAGGTTAATTGTCTTGGTAACATGGCTGATAATGCAAGATAACATTATCAATACAACCACTGGTGAAAGTAAGCTGGTTTGTGTTACTGAAAAAAAAAACTGCCCTGTCAGGATTATTAATGGAAAAATAATCCATTAAAATGCAAAGTCGTGTTATGGTATACAACGGGTGAAAGTCCTTTTTTTGTGCATAATTTTGGATGATTACCTCAGGTTTTCATTGATGAACATCTGTAATAATTTAATTATTACTGATTTTACACAGTTTGATCAACTCTTTCTATTCAATCCTGTTTGACCTAGTTTCTGGACTTGGAAATTTCTTCTGAAAAAGGGTCTTAGAATGCCTTTTTTCATAAAGTATGTTCATACAGAAGGAGGCTGATAATAAAAGTTTTTATTTAATTACAGTTATATGCAAAAGTTTGGGTGCCCCTGATCAAAATTTCTGTTACTGAGAATAGTTAAGCAAGTAGACGATGAACTGATCTCTGAATGGCATAAATTTAAAGATAAAACACTCATTTTGACATTTTAAGCAGTATTAGTGTATTATGTTTGTTCTGTACAATTCTAGAGTGAAAAAAAGGAAATGAGCACTGTGTAAAAGTTTGGGCACCCTAAAAGATTTGAGCTCAAGTAACTTTGACTATAGTCTCAGACTGTATTTAGCTTGTTAGGGCTATGGCTTGTTCACAATCATCGTTAGGAAAGGCCAGGTGATGCAAATTTCAAAGTTTATAAATACCCAGACTCCTCTAACCTTGGCCCAACAATCAGAAACCATAGGGTCCTCTAAGCAGCTGTCTAGCTCTCTGAAAATGAAAATAATTAATCCCCACAAAGCAGGAGAAGGCTATAAGAAGATAGCAAAATGTTTTCAGGTTGCGATTTCCTCAGTTCATAATATAATTAAGAAATGGCAGTCAACAGAAACCATGAAGGTCAAGTTAAGGTCTGGAAGACCAGGAAAACTTCACGAGAAAACTGCTCATCGGATTGCGAGAATGGTAAATCAAAACACCCGTTTGGCAACAAAAGACCTTCAGCAAGATTTAGCTCACCGTGGAGTCATGGTGCACAGCCCTACGGTTCAGTGACACTTGCTCAAATATGACCTTCATGGAAGAGTCATGAGAAGGAAACCTTTCCTGCATCCTCACCATGAAACTCAGCATCAGAAGGTTTCTAAGGAACATCTGAACAAGACTGATGCATTTAGGAAACAAGTTCTGTGGACTGATGAAGTTAAAATAGAACTCATTGGCTGCAATGAGCAGAGGTATGTTTGGAGAAAAAAGGATGCAGAATTTCATGAAGAGAACACCTCTCTAACTGTCAAGCACATGGTTGGATCAATCTTGCCTTAGGCTCATGTTGCAGCCAGTGGCACGGGGAACATGTCCCTGGTAGAAGGTAGCATGGATTCAATTAAATTCCAGCGAATTCTGGAAGCAAACATCACACCATCTGTAAAAAGGCTAAAGATGAAAAGAGGATGGCTTCCACAACAGGATAATGATCCTAAACACACCTCAAAATCCACAACTGACTACCTCAAGAGGTGCGAGTTGAAGGTTTCACCATAGCCCTCAAGGTCTCCTACCTCTACATCATTGAAAATCTGTGGATGGACCTCAAAAGAGCAGTGCATGCAAGCAGCCAAAGAATCTCACAGATCTAGAAGCCTTTGGCAAAGAATAATGGGCAAAATCCCCCAAACCAGAATTTAAAAACTCTTGGCTGGCACCAAAAAGTGTTTACAAGCTGTGATACTTGCCAACGGGAGAGTTACTTAGTACTGACCATGCAGGGTGCCCAAACTTTTGCTTCGGACCCTTTTCCTTTTTTGTCGTTTTGAAACTGTAAAAGGATGGAAATTAAAAAGTAATCTTGTTGAAAATATAAAGGAAATGTGTCCTCTTTAACTTTATGCCTTTTGGAAAGCAGTCATCTTTTACTCGCTTAGCTATTCACAGTAACAGAACTTTTGATCTGGGGTGCCCAAACTTTTGCATACAACTGTAAATGAATGTTTTAAATATGTATATTTGTCTGGTATAAATGCCATTACCATCATCCAGTGCCCACGGGGTCATCTGGGGGTCTGAAGTCTAGGGTCTGAAAGGGTCATTTTGGCCCAAAGTGGTTTTCAGACCCACACAAGTCCTCCACCAATGGTAATAGTATCCCAAAACTTATTTTGGTGGAGGGAAAGTTCCCAAATATGAGGGAGAACCACATTTCCAGCAGTAACATTCACTGAACTGAATCCAAGGGACCCCCAAAAAGTGAAAAATCTCTTGCCGCCTTGAAAACATTAGGATTTTGGGGGCTCTCCTCTCACCCCTCTGATGTCTCATGGTGATTCTGGCTGCAGAATCCTGATCTGTGGGCCAGAATACACCAGCACATCAAATTTCAGCTTCCTATCTCTATTACGTGAGACATTGTGGTCCTTTCAAAATGCTACAAAACAAAATGACCAATTCAAGTAAGTCAAAAAGGGGCGTGGCACCCAAATTTCAAGAGGGCACCACACGAAAATCGCAAGAGATACTGACACAGCAAAATTTGAGAGGTGTCAGGTACATGGGGTGGCTGAGTTGACATGGAATGACCCAACTGTAAACAGTTTAGTTTAAAACTACATGTGGTACAGGCTGTGATTTAATAGGCAGTGTCAATAAAGTTAATTTACTTGAAATAAACATGTTTTCTCAATTAAATGGAGAAGTGTTTCAGTCATAAAATACAGGCAGAGGCAACAAGAAAATGTCTTGGTGGCCGGATACCAATTTGCCTTGTTGCCTTAATGCCCCTCCCAATGCCTGCCGATTGCCTTGATGCCCTCAGCGTTTTGTACCCATCCAAGGCAAAGTTTGCTGTGCCCCTCCAGTCATGAATTTCACACCCTGTAATCACACAAAAACTAAGCTCGGAAATAACAAACTGACCCAGAACACCGTCTCATTTTGTGAATAAATATCATGGTATGTTTGAAACTTCCGATTTAAAATGTTTAAACGAATTTTATATTCGTTTGTAGCATTTCCAATTCAAGTGAATGCGGAGGAAAATTTGGAACGTCTCCCGCTCGCCACAGAGGAAATGAATCTTATTGAGTCTATCAGAGTATTTATTGGACACGCTGATTACTACATTTTAAGCCACATATTGACTCTTGTGAAAATATTGCTTTAACCGTTGCTGCCATGCTTTTCCCACATTCTGGGCATCACTGTTACTGGTTCACAGCCTTACTCTAGGCACTTACCCCCCACCCCCTTCAGCGTAAGCACTTCTCCCTCTATGAGAGGGTCAGTCCACCCGCCGCATGCTAGTTTTGTAATGTCAATGAATGGACAAGGCGCTAATTAGCTTTTTTAAACCTTGGTCCATCGACTTCTATAAATTGTCATCAGACGTTTAGCATGTAACATGGAGTGCCCTTTTAAGAGGTGTCACGTTACACAGGTGACAGCTTTGGCCTTCATGGCATTCAAGCAGGGAGCAGCCGGATGGTGGGAGTTGATCAGGTACAGCCAGCCTCTCAGACATCCCACAATTCCCTTTTCCATTCAAACAGGAAAATTTTGGGTGCTAATTTAACACCTGACACTGTACATTTGGAACCACTGGTCTCATGCGCACTGTGTTGGTGTTAAACCCAAAATTTGAATGTGTTTCTGCTGCTGCCAGGGAGGTGTTGGCAGGTTTGTGAAACTGACGAAAATGTGTATTTAAAGAAATGGGTCTGTCAAGCACTGGTATAATTAAGAATTGATACCGCAGTACATCCCTCAAGGGGTCTAAATAGTCCAGTTCTCTGAAGAAGAGGAATGTGTAAATGAATGGTTCTCTGCTGCAGGAAGTTGGTCATTCTGGACCAGTGAAGAAATGGCCACTTCAGTCTCATCCTAACTCTAATTCTGTCGCTCACTGATTAAGTCTGTTCTTATGAGAGTATTGTCACTCAGCTTGGGAACACAGGTTATCAGTGCTGTGAGAATCACAATTTCCGTTTTAGCCACAACGTTTGTACTTCTGGTCTTACCCAGCAGATGGCGCGACCGTTTCTACCGTAAGGTGATACCAATGTTGCAGCAGTAGATGAATGAGCACGTGCTCATAGTCTGGCAGCCTGAGGTTGGGAACACGCTTTTCCTATCCACCGGATCCAATATAAAGGTCCAGTATTTTCAGCAGATTACTACAGTAGTTTTGGACACACTATGTTTTTTTCTAAGCAAAATTTCAGTGTTTTCATCCAGGTTTTATTAAAATAATTGGCTGTGCAAGACACAGCAGTCTTTTTTTTTTTAATGAAACCATGCAACTTCTAATTGTTTTGAGATTGGCTGAATAGGAGCTGGCTCAAAGATGAGCACCCTTTTTGTTTTGGTTTAGTGGACCGACTGTCAAAGCCGTTTCAGCTTCGGAAGACCCACTATATGCTCGTTAAATTCCAGGACCATTCGATCCCTCAGTATTGCTCTTCCTCACTGGCTCTTCCGATGTCATGGAGTATCTGACAGCATGCACACCACTCATGCTGGGAAAGTGCCAATCTCCTGACATCGCCATCATGACATCATATCATGGTTTAACGAACATGTTGGTACAGAGAAGCAGAAGTTTGTTTTTGATAGGTTATTTGTGAGAACGTTGTGGAGTTGTTTACATAGGGCTAACAACGTAAGAGTGGTTTGAACACTGGGTGTTGCAATGGACAGATTCTAGCTTTTGTTACACCTGTGCAGTTTTTTTTTTTTTTTAATGAATAATGGATAGTGCAGTGTATCTGAACGTCACAGTTCATGATGTGTTGCTGCCGCAAGGTTCTGATTCCTAAGTCAGTCTCCAACCTGCAGCCCTGAATCCCAGACACGCAGCCTGGCTGCAGGCAAAACCTGGCTCCTGGACTGGAGTCGGCTCTTCATCAGAGCGCGTCTTTTTGTCTGTCTGACCATCTATCTGCCGGTCCCTGTGCACGAGAGGTGTGTGTGCTGGTGCTATGCACAGTGGTGGTGGGTGCGTGTGTATATGTGTGTTGGGGCTAAGCAAGGGGTATGGCAGGTTATGAGGGTGTATATGCGTGTAGTGAGGATTATAACTGATAGTGATGTATGTGTGGATATGCATGTTGGGGCTAAGCTGTGGGAATATTAGCTGATGAATACACTGAACCCCCCCCTGCGGTTAGGAGGCCGGCTCTTCCTGTCCAGTCCCATCAGGGTGAATTAGATGTCGAATAGCCAGGGATTTGCACCCTTTACATTCTGCATTCCTGAAATGCTACTCCATTTTGGCTCCCAGTTCAGGGCTTCAAAAAACATGCAGTCTGTTTCGCACCTAACAAATGGAGGACCTATGTTTGAGACAGGGGATTGAGTGAATTCAGAATGTAGTTAGGCCCAGAAGATTTTCAGTTGAGACATTTTTAAACACTGTTTCAATTAGGAGCGGCTGAATGTGAGTGAAATTTGTGAAAGTTAACAAGCCATATTGTAAAATCTTTGGAACCTCAAAATCAAAAATCTCATTGGCAAATTACCTTAAAGGACTAGATTTAGTTTTTTGCTCTTATGTAGTACGCTAGTAGGTATTGAGAGCATCTATGAGATACGGGAAGTATCATATCTTGAATTGACCTCGTACACAGAGGGGACAGTAGGCCAGTCCTATTTCCAGACATTGATTCTTGCATCAGCTGGTATTAGAGTGTCAGAGGAAGATCTCAGTGTGTGACGATGGGAAAAATAATTCTGTGGGTCTGGCACAGGAAGAGTGACCTGGGGGACTGTTATATCGAATATACAGTGAATACGATGCCAAATGAAATCTAAAGTGAATAAGATGATGATGGTGGGGGCCAGAGAGACTAAACTCGTGCCGATTCTTTTTGAGGAGCCCGTATGAGGGAGAGGGTCGAGATGAGGCAAGCAGGTGAGGAAAACTCTACCTGACTGGCTCGCTAATTGGCCAAATTATCCCTCAATCAAGTGACCAATTGACTCTGAGCATATGATTACTGCAGAGAAGGGTTGTTTTAATTGAATAATTTGTGAAAGAGAGTCTGTTACTATGTTTGCTCATGGGGCAATGATGGGTAGGGGTTCTTGACAATTTTAAGCATTTTCAACTTTTGATGGAAATATTTGTGGTTAAAGGGCATCTAAAGTCGATTCCCATTGTTTTTAATTATCGGCCAATCAGCGATCCGCACCTGCGCAAACGAACCGAAATAGGAGGATTATCTACGCATGTACACAAAACATTGGTTTATATGAATGAAATTGGTCATGTGACAATGCAAGATGTCAACAAAAGCAAGTGATTTGTTTGTAAACATTGGACGTTTAACGTCCCGTCTGAGAATCGACTTTAGATGCCCTTTAACTTGGCCTTGTGCTTTGGATCATTGTCATGTTGGAAAGTCCAAGTGCGTCCCTTGCGCAGCTTTCGTGCTGAAGAATGCAAACTGTCTGCCAGTATTTTCTGATAGCATGCTGCATTCATCTTGCCATCAATTTTCACAAGATTCCCTGTGCCTTTAGAGCTCACACACTCCCAAAACATCAGAGAGTCACCACCATGCTTTACAGTGGGAATGGTATATTTTTCACCATGGGCCTTGTTGACTTCTCTCCAAACATAGCGCTTATGGTTGTGACCATTAAGTTCTATTTTGGTCTATTTTGGTTGTGAGGTGTGTCAAGGTGTTGTCTGGCATATTTTAGGCGGGCTTTTCTGTGGGATTGGTGCGATAATGGCTTCGTTCTAGCAACTCAACCATGCAGCCCATTGTTACTTCACCCCACGGAGTGGGCGTGAAGTAACGTTACTGTTTTTAGCGGCTCTGTGTGTTTGTTTGTTTGTTTGTTTGTCTGTCTGTTTGTGTTTTCGCACTTGCCAATATTTGCTAGCCTGGAATCCATCCGTATCAAGCTTTGGTCGCTCCCAACGGTCACTTGCTTGTACGTCTGGCCTCAGTCGGTAGGCCAGCGTTTGACTTTGAAATATTCGCACAAAATCCATGCGAGATCTGTGATTGGCTCACAGTCACAAGGGTGCCCCCCCTCCCTCCTTTAGACAGACTTAAAAATAAATAAAAATACCACAGTTCTGCATTCAACGGAAGTCTGCATTCAACGGGAGGCGGGACTTCCGTTGAATGCGCAAGCTTACTTGAAGCAGAACTGTGGTATTTCATTAATTTTAGCGAAAAATAACCGCGTTTCTAGAGTTCTGAGGATACGAGTGGACAAAGCTGACTTGGATCATACTGGACAATGCGTTGGACGATGGTTTGAAAGTTTGTCAGCGGACGTTTTGTGGAGTTTTCCCATTGCTACTGCGTGACCCCATTTGCTTCCAGCAAAAAAGGAATTTGGATAATTTTTCAAAACTCTCCAGTGGCCATAAAGTTGCGCCAGGTGAAGAACAACGTCGTCCGTTCAAGACATCTAATGGTGAGTAATTGATATACAAATTATAGTTTTTGGGTGGAGTATCACTGTAATCTAGCTGATGCAATCATGCCCTTCGAGCTATAGCTAATGCCAATTACAGTGAAATACGTTATGTAATTTGAGTATTATTTAATTTAGCCTTTATTATACTGGGGAATCCCACTGAAATAAACAAAATGCAGATATGGCCAAACATTATCCTGTTCAAAACCTAACAATCACTCCAAGAGTAAACGCAAGCAGGCCAAAATCTCATTTTTAAGCTCATGTCAAATAATATTCACGAATGCTGTTGCTGGCCAGCTAACTCATATTCGATTGGTGGTTCTCGTCATAAGCAGAAAACATGAATATTCATATATTCACTTAATTAGTGACGTAAGGGCTAAACGCTGGCTATACGACTGAGGCCAGACTGATAAGTCAGTGACCGTTGGGGAAGTCTGCCATCTAGTGGCGACCAGCGTGAACTTCTGCCATCTTGATTTGTTGTTTTAAAACCTCTTTATTGTGGCTGAAACCAGACCATGGCATCCTGTATTTCTATCAGCTTGTGGATTCCCAAACAATTCTCCCCTGAAAGTTGGGCTACCAGACCATGGCTCATTTAATCTTAACGGTCTGAACAGCACTGACTGGCATTTTCAAGTCTTTGGATATCTTTTCATGCCCTTTCCCATCGTTAAAAAGTTGAACTACCTTGTTATGAAGGCGTTACACAGTTCTGTCATTTCTCAAAGCGTAGGCTGCATCCTTCGAAGGCTGCATTTTAATGGGTTGCCACTTATTTCCATCCGCCAAACTGATATTCAGGGTAAGGGACCTAAGGTTAGGTTCAAGGCTAGGTTTAGGGTTATGGGTTAGAGTTAAGGTTACAGTTAGGGAAACCAGTGACGACTCGCTTAAATCAAAGCTGTTTAACGGAGATGAAATAACATACCGTCATTTTAGCATATGAAATTAAGTGACGACCCCCAAAGCCACTTCCACACGACGCAAAACAAATTTTTTGCACGACAGATTACATTCAAAGGCAATGCAAAGACGCGAATACACGCGTTGTTTCGCGTCTTTGCATTGACTTTGAATGTAATCTGTCGTGCGAAAAATTCGTTTCGCGTCCGGTGTGAAAGCAAGCTTAAAAATGCAGCGTTCGAAGGATGCAGACTATGCTTTGAGATGCACCATTGTTTTCCGCTCCCCACGGCTCAGTGTCTAGCCAGATCAGTGTATCTACTCGGAAGCTAACAAACTGAATGACTATATACACAGACACTAGTAACAATTTAAAAAGCCACAGGTGTGGAACCCTTAATAGCCATTTAAACCTGAGTGTGTCACCTTGCGTCAATAAAACAAGGTCAAACATTAAAGGGTATGTAAACTTATGGTCAGGGCCGTTTGGGTGATTTCAGTTATCATTATGATTTAAGAAGGAGACAAACACCTATGTGGTGATAAATGACTTCACACAATCACTATCCTTAAATAAAAGATGAGCTTTTTGCAGGATGAGTCATATTTTCAAAATAAATGGCAACATTTCACAAATGCCAGCTAGGGTATGCAAACTTTTGAGCACGACTGCATGAGCCGCCTCATTTAAGTCAGGACACATTAAGGGGGAACAGCGCAGTTTTTATCCGCTAAGTCTGTATTTGAGGATATTCTTGCTGTAGCTCGCAGTGTGTGGAAAGGGTATTATGGCTGCTTGGTTGAGTAAGTCACACTGTATGATTCAATCTTGCAATAGTATGTGAGACTATGGGTTGATTAATTATGTGTGAGTGTGAAAGAGTGATTGAGAGAGGGAGGGAGTGATTGAGAGGGAGAGAGAATGATTGAGAGAGAGGAGACTAACCAACACGGGCTTTGTGATTTTCCTTTCAAAGAATGTGCTCTGTGGTGCGTGAGATCCTGGTAGTGCACAGAATGTTCTGGACTCTCGTGATTGTGTGTTCTCTTCCACCATCACCCTCCATCTTCCAGAACTGCCATCGCTTTCCCTAACCATTCTCTTCCACCTCCATCATTGTTTGTACCACCCTTCCCCCTTTCCTGCGGTTTCTAATCTTTTCCTGTTCTCTACGTCTTCTACCCATTCCTGTTCCTTATCTTCTCCACTTCAACTCTTTCACACTCTCTCTTTCTCTCCCTCTCCGACCTACCTTCTCTCCCTGCTTTATACCCTCCTTTCACCCCTTCTGTCTTCCTGTCCCTCTATAACCCTCCCTGCGTCTATCTTTCTCTCCTCCCTGCCTCTCCCCTTCTCCCTCTCTCCCTCCCCTTTCCCTCTCTCATCTCTCTGCTCTCTCTCCCTCCCCTCTTTTTTGTCTTTTATCCCTCTCCCCCTCCATCTCCCTGCCCCTTCTGTCTCTCCATCCCCCCTCCCTTTCTCCCCATGTCTCTCTCCTCTTTTCCTCTCTCCCTCCCTCTCCCTCTTTTCTCTCCCCTTTCTCTCTCCTTGTCTCTTCCCTCCCCCACTCTCCCTCTCCCTCCCACCTCTCTCTTACTCCCTCCCTCCACTCTCCCTCCCTCTCTCTCTCTGTAGACCAATGCTGAGCGCAGCAGATAAGCATGATAAGACCCCAGGTGGGATGCTGAGGCCGGTCGGGGACGAGAACAAGGACTCCCTGTACACCTCGTCCAACATGCCGAGCACCCTGACCCCGGCGTACCCGGGCTGGGACTCCAAGCCGCACTCATTGTGCTTCACCTGGAGCATGCAGACCATCTCCTCCATGGAGCCCGGCCAGATGATGAATGAGATCTGCAAGGTGCTGGATTCCAACAACTGCGAGTACAAGCTGCGGGAGTGCTATGCTGCTCTGCATGTCGGGAAACCTGCCGCGCGACAACTTTATGCAGTGGGAGATGGAGGTGTGTTAGCTGCAATGCCTGTCGCTCAACGGCGTGCGCTTCAAGTGCATCTCAGGCCCCTCCATCGCTTTCAAGACAATCGCCTCCAAGGTGGCCAACGAGCTCAAACTATGAGCGGGGCGTCAGGTTTGAGGAACAGAAAGGGAAAGGGGGAGGACTCGCACCTTGGGGAGGGGCCATAGATAATATACATTTAGAACACTCGATTGCTGATGACATCATATTAACATTACACAAAGTGAAGCACCTGGCCGCCATATTGATATACCCAACCTCTTCATTAAAATGGTTTCCTATGAGGCCAGTTTCAAATAAGTTAATATAATCGTTAAAATGCCGAGATAAGCGGCTGCGTTGTGCGGAAATATTCATTTGAAGGGCTTTAGTAAAACGTTTCATGTGCAAGTTATCGTAGAAATGCAAATTTATTATTTTAATGGAGAAAATCGCCTTTGCGTGCTAGCTAGCTAATGAGCCAACCAATTGACTTGAATAGACAGGTGACTAAAAGCAAACACTAGCGATTGTTTACGGTCACCAGCTAACTAGCTACCTTGGTGACTTTATCGTTGCAGAGACAACGTTGAATGGGCGGTTAATAAAATTAATGAGGTGGCTAACAAGCTAGCTACTTGTAATTGACATTCAACGGCAATACTTCTTACCTGCAAAATATTTAAAACAGTGGATAAGTTGCTTTGTCCTTCTATACAGATTTCCAAAAGACAAGGAGGAGAGAAAGTCTTGGCAGTTAAAAATCAGGAGAAAAAACTTTTCGCCAACCCCTAGATCAGAGCTGTGCAGTGATCATTTTGAGGAGCAGTGTTTTGACAGGACAGAGGCATTGGTGAAACTTACTAAAGGAGTAGCTAGAATTAACTAGTGCTTCCGTTTAAAAACGTTGGCATTAGCCATATGATTCAATACAAACAATTTGGTTTACGGCGAATATGCTTAATCAGGGTACAATGAACGGAAGAGACCAGAAAGTAATTGGATAACGTAAACAAACGTTCATCGACGTTTCTTATAACAACAAAAACTTCCAAGCAATTATCTTACCAGAGGGTCATTAAAAAATTAACTTGTTAACTTTTCTGGTCGCACATTAATGTTGTTGCAGTCACATTTTCGGCCTTCGCTTTCATGAGTGTGCCTCTTTAGCACTTACTTTGGGAGGCAAAATGTTGTCCCACACAGCAATACCAAAATAAAACCAACTCAACCAACCTGTTTTTCAACATTTCAGCCTGCTTCCCCCTTTTCCTGCGCTCTAGCCCAAATTACGGTAAAATACCGTAATATCTGAGCATCCCACCCCTGAATCCAGATCTCCAGTGATTGACTTGAGAAAGCTGCAGATTGACATTGAATGTATAACCATGATAGGCAATTACAAATACTGTACACTCAGGGCAGGAGGTGGGAGGAAGTGAGATTATAAGATTTTCAGAGCTTCCTGTGGCTTTGATTGGCTCAGGGTGATGATTGACAGCTTGTGGCAGCTCCCCCCTTCTGAGCGATCTGAAAAGCCTCATGTGATGTCACTACAGCCCAGGAACAGATGCTGGCAGTTTGGATTTGAATTCACAGAGCCTCTTTTAATCCTCTTATCACTGTTTCACCCTTTTTTTTCATCCTTTTCCTCAAAACATCGCTTTTCTACACCAGGGGTTATTTTATTTTTTTCTTTCTGATTAGTCAAGGGCCAATTAAATAACTGTTGGTGGATTGTGTAGTAATTAAGACTTGTCAGTTGGTTTCAGAGTGCTGCACTGGAGCAAGACAGCTCTGTTGCCTTTCTGGAGAAAATTGCTAATATTATGGGAATGAACAAAGATTGAATGATTTCTCTTCCTGTTTTTGTGTTATGTTTGGTTGAGTTTTGCCTCTGTATTGGATGTGCCCCAATATCGTTCTTCAAAATTTTCCAAAGCTTTGTTAATAGAAATTGAAATGTCTATATCACTGGAAAATGAGGGTCTTCTGTTTATGATGGAATTTCGCATGTAGAATCCATTGACTGAACTCTCGACTACTTAATCCAAAAAATAATTGATTACAGTTACTTGCACTTTGACAATCCACAATTCTTCCTAATATGGTAATATTCTGAATTTGATATGTAAATAGCATAATCTTTTTAGATATTATAAATGTGGCCTTATTCCTATACAAGCATTTTCAAAATAAGACAGGATATGCAGACATTATTTGGATTTTAGGAGTATTCTTCGGACGTCTATACAGCTCATTCGGAATATTCCCCTAAATTGGAGCTCTTAACCACAGTTTGGGACATAGGCCATCAATTTATGATCAACAAGGCCCACATTTCTGGTGGAAAGGAAAGACACACATACTTTTATGAAAGACTTTGATATCGACAGGTTATTGGATATGCAAAAATATAGCAACGCCAACCTTTTCACGAATGTGGTTTAAAGAATGAATGAGGTGTTTGCACAGCTGAACAAGTTAGCCACTAGTGAAAAACTTTAGATAATTCCAGTTTTAATCAGAGTAAGCATGGCCCCCTTAAAACAAGAATAGTAGTCCAGTATTCACCTTCATTAGCCATGCAGACAGCTTAGAAGGAATTTTCTGTTTCAGGAGTTTTTTGCATGAAAACATATTGATCGTGACTAAGCCAGAACAAGCTTTGTCACATCAAATTTAAAACATCTCATTTGCCCACAAACAATAGGCCTTATTTGCCTTTGGCTATGTTAATTTCAATTTGCAGAGTTAATTACCTCCGTCATTGTGATCACTTGCGTGTGTGTTTGTTTATGTGTGAGTTTGTCTGCAAGATTACTATTAAATTTTATGGGAAATTAGACTGAATGAGCGGTAAGAGGTGTTTAAATTTCCAGACCAATCTGGATACAGATCCAGATTCCACAGCAGATTTTAAGTGCGAGTGGATTAAAATTTGCTGGCAGAGGTATGTGCTCACTGAGTGCCCTCTAGTTTACACGTGCGTCTGTAGAAATATGAGTCAAACCAGCGTTTGAGGTTGGGTTTTATTTTTAAATGTGCTCTCCCAAAAAAAAAAAAACAACTGAAATTGCCGATAGGATACTCATCATAAATGTCAGTTCTCTGTAAGACAACACTACTTGCTGAGCAAGTGCACACATAACATTTTACAGTGACTCGGTTCTGAGGCCACCTTGATTCTTGTTCCTACCACAATCGTAGGATTTTAACAAGCTGGTCATTTCCATTAATTAGGTGCATTTTCTGTTTAAAGTAGTTATTTACCCTCTTAGGCCACATTTTGACGGAAATATCCATGTATATCATTAAGAATTAAAGTTCACAATTGATATGAACTCCCCTCCGTGGGAAAACCTGCTCTCAGCATCATCTGTCCTTCGTATGTTCTGGTTGTTGCATTTCGTACAGTGAACACACCATGGATTCATGATTCCTCTCCCGTGTGCTATTGAGCCAGTTGGAACAAAGTGACTTTTGCCCTTTTAAAGACTGACTTTCTGGGGAGCAAAGATGTGAGTGAAAACCATTTATTGTAGCCTCAGTTTCACTGCTGTGGCAATAGCTGGTTTTGACTCCAGTGCAGTTAATCACCTGCGCATATCTGAATATCTAAACTAGCAAGGGCTTTCAGAGTAAAGCTGTGACGATTTTCCACAGGATTGCATTTTTCTCCTCGCAGATGATTTTATCTTGGTGCATTACCAAAGGCAAAACTCCTCGTTTTGCCAGAAGAAATGTCAATTCAACCGTAGCATTAAATGGATTGCATCATAGAAGGTGGGCATGTTTAATCTGCAAACATCAATGATTATGCCAAGTTTAGTCCCAGAAATGAACCAATAATGCAAAAGTGAAGGTCACAAGATCCAAGATGGCTGCCAGCCTGTGGTGTCATAAAGCATTAGAGGACCCATATCATGTAGATTTTTGAAACAATTGATGTCTATTCCCTGCTGTCTGTGAAACAAGGTTTTGAAGCTTATGGGGAAAAAAATAATGAGGGCTTGACCTAACAACCAGTGTAGAACAGTGCCAAGTGTGATGCAAGTGTCTTTGCTAGTTTATGCGGTCAGGCACAGTCATGGCATGTCGCTATCTAGAGGCCACAGAAAGTGTTTGCACGATTGACCAATAAAAACATGGCCAAAAATCAATTGTCAGTTTTTGACTGCCATTTTAAGGGCGCATTATAAGACGGTATTATTTGCCTTTGATGGCGAGTACACGATGCGCATAAAACCTGCTCGTTACATACTGCATTGGGAGTATGAGCAGCAGCGCCCACACATGCAAACAATTGAAAAAAAGATTTCAGTGTAAAAGATTATTATCGGAATATTTAAAATATACGTCATAATGGTTTGTGCAACTGACATCCACCATCGGAGAATGCACTGATATAGGCTCTTTGGATTTTAAGGGAACCTATTCCATGTGTTAATCTGCGATTCAACGAGTGAGGACGGACATGTAGGTATTCCCAAATTATTCTGGATAAAGCCACAACTCGAGTTACACTGGTGAAGTCTGCCATTTCTGCAGTCTTCCAGGGCATCCACTAGGAGGGGTGGCTGATAAGGGAAAATAAATTGCATATACTATTTGAAATACATGGCATATCATGCCTAAGACTGCATGAATTTTTTTGTTCAATCAAAAGCACATAATGTAACAGAAAGACTGTTTGGAGTTCTTCAGACGTTTGGGTAAGTCGGGTCAGAGTCCAGCACAGATCGACCCATTACCCGCAGTCCTCTCAATATCAATTTTGAATCCATCCCAATCCATTAATACAATGCCTGCAACCTGTCCACCCCGCTTCTATTATAAAATGCATAACTCCACATTTTATTTCAAATGTGCTTATTATAATTCAGTTTTGCTGACAAACAAAGGAACCTTAAAAGACGGCACTTTTAACAAGCAACAGAGCGACAGATGACATTATCATCACTGGCTATAAATAATGCAACTTCTCCATACGTCCAGCTTGGCCTTCTAGGATTATGTCAACCATCTTAAATAAACCAACAGTTAATTTTGTTCTTATGTTATCCAGGATGATCCGTTTCTTTCCCAGCCTCATGGCCAATGAAGCAGAAGCAAGTTCATTTCAGTCTTGCTGGATGTTAGTCAAAAGGTTACAGTAGAGTCATGGAAATAACATTTAGTCCCCGTCTCCCTAACGGTTTTTTTTTTTCCCACTAATTTCAATTTCGCTCGGTTGTGCCTCGCCTGCACACAATCATTTTCTCCCCCATGACCCTAAATTAAAACGTTAACCCCCCCCCAATTTCATTTGCTTCTACTATGCACTCGTTCAAATACGACCCCGGGATTCACTGGGTATGATGATTTTTTTCCATTCCATTTTTTTTTCTGGGTATGATTAAAACAAGAAAGATATATTTACAGTATTTTGAATAACATTTTGGTGATCAGGTTTCCATGCATTTAGCAGCGGTTTGCTCGCGCTTTCACTTCGCTCACAAGCAGACCCGTTTGCTTACAGAGAACCATTTCACCTACTTGGCAAATCCGCCCTTATAATAGCAATTCGTCAAGGTGGAAGCGCACCTGGCTTTTGTAGGGAATGGGAGATGACACCGGTTTATTTAATGTTACGCCCAAAACCCAACTAAGAATAATTAAGAGATTCAGTACAACCCCTTTGAACCTTGCACCTTACTTGGCGCCCACATAACCTGCTGTAAAACTAGCAAAAATGGATTGGGACATGCTCCAAATTCACTTTCACTGCACGCTACAAACTGTGCACTAAGATTGTTAAAATACGGCCCAAAGTCAGCATTTTACAGCCAGTCTCCAGTCTCCCATTTATCCTCTCCGTAACCATGAGCGGTTTTTGGGTCTGAAAACGAGGCTGCACTGATAGGCTGTCAACACTGTGCAAAATAGGCAATAGCTGCTGAAACAAACACATCTATATTGAGCTGTACAGTGCAAATGACTCCTCTCAAAACATCACGGAGGGTCCCTTCAAGAAAATGCCTCCTTAGTATGTAAGCAACAACGCTGAGCCAGTCTGGTTTCGTGTTTTGTCAGATGTTATGAAGACAAAGGACCAAACTATGCATCTTAAGCCCAAAAAATAATGTGATTTTCATAATCAAAGACCTTTATTTTTTAGTGCTCATCCAAGAGACTGCAAATAACTGCTCCTAATGTGACTAAGCACACACAATAATATTTTAGCTCACAAAGAAAAGACTGTATCATTCAGTTCAGTAAAAAACACACATCAAATTTTTATTAAATTCAAAAACATTCCAAACAAATGCATAAGAACAAATTCAAACATTCAAGGAGAGGAAAATGTCTTGATCTATTTTCTTTCCTAGTGCCAGTGTTCACATTTGCAGTTTTCAGTGCCTGCATGTTCAATCATGTCAAAAACCGTCAAGTATTTTAGCGCTTTAGTGCTTAGTCCTACTCTAAACTACAAGAAAAGCAGCTATACTGTGATTTCCTCTCTGTAACCTGCTAAATAAATGGCTCGTGTGTGCGACTATGTGGGTAACCACCCCCCGGCTTTTGGTCAGACGGACTGCTGTCCACAGATGTGTGCACATCCACCCTTCACACATTCGCAAGCATACCTGCGTTCCTACCACTGGAACAATCCCAGTGTTGCCATGGAGATGAGTGGGGGGGGGGGGCTTAGAGTGTCAAGGACCCAAACTGTCAAGGCAGTCGAATCCAGACACTCCAGTGCACACGGCAGCTGCTTGTAGGCTAACCGATGTAAGTGGAAACTGGGAGAGGGTTCATTTCAGGTAGCATTAGAGTTTTCAGTGTAGTGTTCCCGTAGCTAAATGTACAGCCGAACCTTGAGGAGACAGCTGCACCAAATTTTGGTGTGTCATGAGGCAGAGTGCGTGTGTGGCTGTGACAAAGGGAAGTTTTGTACACGTTGCGTTGTGGTCCCTGTGCATTTATACATTGTGTTCAGGAGTCAGTGGCTCAGTGACTATGGCAGGGTCCTGCAACCTTGGCAATACAAAGCCATGGGTTCTGCTAGGTTATTGCTACTGCGTCACAATTTTGATTCATAAATTACACAAACCTTAAATGATGGAAAAAAAAAAGAAAAGAAAACTTTCCAAGACCAGGGTCACAGACCCTGCGCTCAGTATTAGGGGGTAGTATTCGTATCAGTAGTATTCGCCCAATGAGGCTGCCTCATCTCTCACCCCACTATCCTCACGATATCTGCAGCGTGTGCGTCTCCTGTCCGCAGCCCCCCGTCGCTCCACATCAGGCATGTCCAGTCTTATTAAACAAAAGCAGGTGCGAAAATTGATTTTGCCCTAACCTGGCGACAAGATATCTGATCCTACTTATCAAGATCTTGACTGAAGACCAAGATTGGTAATTTAGTGAATGAGGTATTGAAGCGCTGGGCCAAAGCAAAAAAATAAATCCGCACCAAATAAGCTGGGACGCCCCTGCCCCTGGATCTTCAGAGAGAATGAGGCTGCTCCACTTTCAGTCCCACAAGGGAAGGAGGCATCTGACCTGAGGAAGAGGCGGACAACGACAAGGAGGCAGCGGTGCTATTAGTGCCCAGAGAGTTGCGCAGCCCCTGGTGGCGGGAGGACGCAACTGCGGGTCGGATCAACGGTGGAGGCGGGTGGTTGTGGGGGGTGCGGGTTTGGATTGGGCGAGTTTGCAGGGGCGGGGGCTGCCGGTGCAGGCTAGGGGGGGCCAATGGAGGAGCTGGGCGGAGCAGGGGCGGAGGCTGGGAGAGGGAGGGGGGGCCCTGGTTTGTGCCAGAGCTACCGATGTTGTTAGCGGAGGGAGGAGAAGCGGCCTCGGTCTCTACAGCCATCGGCATCTGGGGGAGGGAAAGATGAGACTCTGCTTAAAAACAACCCCCAAACCAACAATCTGTAAACACTCACCAATTCCAAACATCTTTCAGTATCTACTCTTTAAACTTGGAAACCCACAACATTCCTGAAGAGTGTGGTAATCACGTCACTGAGGATAAGCTGAGGTTCCAGCGAAGGAAGATTTTTTTTAAGCTCGTGTTTAATTAATGAACCATTGTATCGTTTAAACCGTAAAAATCATTTCTAAAATGCAGAAGATAAAATGTGATTTTAGTAAAAAAAAAAAAAAAAAAAAAAAAGATCCATATCTAAGGTATTATGTAGGAAGATAATATTGTAGCTCAACTATGGAAATTTCTGTATTATGCTAATTGACTCATCTGCCCAAATATGTATTTTTCTGTGCTTTTTGATTGCCTTGGGGTCCTAAATCCAGAAAGGGCCAGTTTGGGTGCAGGCTTTCATTCCAACTAAACAATTACACACACGATTCTACTAATCACGGTCTTTAGTAAAGATTCAAATTCAAAATGATCATGTATCTCTAAATATTTGCTCTCGATATGCAAAATCTGCTACATTTTGCAGTAAATAAATGCATCCAACTTAAGCCGTAATGTATAAGCAACATTTAATTTCACAATTTCATTCCATGAAATATTACGATTAACTCAGAATTTTAATTAAAACTTTGAGTTTATCTGAATCGGATGGGTGGTCTAAACAGAGCAGTCATGTTTGTTTTTGTCCAAGCCAGGTGTCAAAGGGTTGTCACACACAAATGTACATGATAGGAGATCCAAGTCTAACATATTGAATTCAGCTTCATGGTGCAAGTTGCCCCAAACTTTCAACATCGAAATTTGGAATGAATTAATATAGCTGCATAACATTATTTAAAATGTTTCTTCCCTTAATTGGTGCGACATCGGAGCATAAGAAAGCGCAAAAATTAAAAAAAAAAAAAAGTGTCTGTTACAATGGAGCCGCAGTACAAAATAGAACTTCACACACAAAATGACACCTTCATTTTCACATCTGTTCAAGTGCTCCCAACTCCCCCTCCCAACTCTGTCCCCCCCCCCCTCCATCACCACCTCCTCCCTCACCTCCTCATCTTCAATACTGCCGTTTCCCCCAGACACTCCTCTTCCCCTCGCCACGGCCAGATCCTTGATGTCCTCTGGGCTCCCAGCATGCCCCTGGAGTACTTCCTGTTCCGCCTGCCACTCCTGCAGCACTTCGTCCAGGTTAAACCGCCGCCGGTAGCTGATGAAGAACGAGCTGACCTGCGGGACGGTTTTGTTGCCGATCACCTCGGCAATGGCCGCAAAATCTTTACCGTAGCGCCTGATGGCTGATGGGGTGGGGAGAGATTGAGAAAGGAGGACGGGGGAGAGAATGAAGGTGGGATTAAAGGTTCATCCCTCTAGTGCAGGGACTGCCCAACCAACTCCCACAGATAAACGACCCCCCTCCATGGGATGGCTGGTATCGACCCTAGTAACAAACCGTGGTTAGAGGGATGGACCGACGGACAGGAGGACAAACGGAAGAATGAAAAGGCACATCTACACAATAATTTTGTGGAGAAATACTGAACGGTTTAGGAGTTCTGGCCCGAAAAAGAAGCATGACAGACAGACACATGGACAGACACAAGAAAGAACAACTCGTTCCTATATCCTCCTTCAACTTTGTAGCGAGAGACAATTGGAGCTACCCAATATCCAATATGGCGCATCGCAAGGCAGATATGATCGCCGATAATGACGGGTCAAAGTTCAAAATGGAGATGAATGAACTTCCGCCCATACCCGCGCATGGTCGAACACTAGCTAATGTAATTGCGATTTATAGCATTTACTTCCAAGACGTGGACTTCGGCTTTGACTTGAATTTAGCTTTTTTTTTTTTTTTTTAAATTTTGGGGTATTTTTCAGGTTCACATCTGTGTATCCACGATGGTTTTCAATCGCGAAGTTGCACAATGCTCATCGCATTTGGTCAGGCATGCATTGGCTTGGCGAAGCTGGCCCTATTACCGGAAGTGCGGATGTCTACAAGAAATCCCGTTCGTTCATCTCGTCTCTCGATTTACAAGGGTTTCGCTATATCAGGTCGCTCCAATTATCCTGTTGATCCAACCATTACTAAACACACTTCATTCTCCAGAAGGAGGTCTTGCTAAAGCTGCTAATTAGTAAAAACAAAGTGTGCTAAACTAGGGTTTAAATGAGAGCCAAAATGATGGCAAGATCTCCAGGAGTAGCATTGGGCAGCCCTGTTCTAGCATGTCTGCATCTTCAACATTAGTGTTCAATCACTGTTAAAGACAAAAAGCGCCGTTTGTCTTACCCTGCACGGCTAGAAGCTGCTCCTCGGTGGTCCAGCGGGAGTTGATCTTGGGAGCAGGCTAGTGAGAAACAATGAGAAGGGAGGAGGGTGTGTGATGCTGAGTCTCAGTGTGTCCAGATAATGAGTCTCCGTCACTCAATGTACACTCATTGCAGTTCGGTCTTCAGAGCTGTAGCAGCTCACAGAATGGTGTCAGTGCCTACTTGCTTAGTGCATCTGAATTCTTTTAGCTGGGAAGGCTAGAAGAATACAGTCTGACAGTTATAGCATGCCTCTTTGCTGTATCAGCATGCAGTTACATTTTAACTGTGTATGTGACCTATGCCATTGAGTACAATCAGTGTGTGGCCTAGATCAGTGTGTGTCTGGAGTGTATCAGTCCATCCCAAAGTGTGTCTCAGAGCTGTATCAGTGCATCCCTCAATTATTCTCAGAGCTGTATCAGTGTGTCTATGGGGTGCTGTATTAGTTGGTTTATGGGTAGTATAAGTGTGTATCTGGCGTGTCAGTGTGTCTATGGGCTACATCAGCGCATCCTGGACTGTATCAGAGCATCTCAAGTCGTACCAGAGTTCTATACCAGAGTAGGCCGCAGGGTGTCTGTGGTTTGTATCAGTGTGTCCCTGAACTGTATCAATGTGTTCCTGAGCTGTATGAATGTATCAATAGGGTGCGATATCAGTGTGTTCCTGAGCTGTATCAGTGTGTCCCTGGGCTGTATCAGTGTGTCTCTGTGCTTAAAGGAAACCGAACCTCAAAAAACAAAGATATTTCAATTAAAAGAGGAATTTTGACCAATTGTAATGGAACCCCCTGCCAAAATACACTCGAGAGATATAAATCATGATTTTCTTGTCGTAATTTCAGCCCTCTCAATGCGGGCTAGAGGATGCCATGATTACGAAACTCCCCCGATTCTGTGATGTATTGTGTGTAGATGCGTTCTTCAGCCCTGCATTAGTCAATGTTATTTTAGGACAAATGTTGTACGTTAGTAACAAAATTACTTCGTTTTGCAACAATACAATGTAATTGGGTCATTCTAAAATATGTTATGACAACATTTTTTTTTTTAACATCAAGCAATATTTAATGGGATGGGATGAATACTTCGCTAGCTAGCATGCTAACAATTTTCGCCATTAAATGAATAAATTCAAGCGTGTACCATGACAGTTACACGTTTAACTCATTACTTTAATGGTCAAAAGCGTTAGCATGCTAGCTAACTAATTATTTATCCCATAGACTTGGAGTAAACCATGATGATCGCGTGGAAACAACGTTCTAGTTCTACGCGAGCTACGTCACATTTTCGGGGGGGTCTAGACAAAACGCAAGAACATGGCTGCATCCAAATGGAGCAGCTGACACAAGCAGTTTGACATTTTTGGTGCCGTTCAACGAGCTGTAGCCGCGCATCACCAAATTTAATTATCTATACATCAAATTAAAGAGTTCTCTGTCCATGAAAATATGATACATAGAAATTTCCTAAAGTTCAGTCTCGTGTAATCAGTGCATCCCTCGGTGTATCTGCAAGGTGCTATATCAGTGTGTCACTCAGCTGTATCAGTGTGTCTATGTACTGTATCAGTGTGCAGGGCTCGCGCTACCCGTTCGTCAATTCGCAATTGACGATCTCTCCTGCAGTTGGACGATCTGTAAGTCACATTTGACGATAAATTTGGTTTAAGACCTTTCAAAAAGTGGGGTCACGAGATTTGCGCAAATCTGCAAAAATATTTGGGGGGTTAATATATAATATAGGGTCGGCCAAGAAAACACAGCTCACAAGCCGACTCTGGCTCTCCGACTCCAGCGTGCCGCACTCCGTCTTCCGTCCGGGGCGCAAGCTCCAGGAACGTCATGAAGAAGCCTTGAAAACGAACGCGTGTAGCCTACTGCACCCTTATGCTGCGTTCAAAACAACTCGAAGGTCGGAAAAAAAAACGAGCTCCGAGTTGTCAAAAATGAATTGAACAGCGTCGAACTCGGAAATTACAGGTCGGAAACTCGGGTATCATTTCAGAGCTCCGATTTTCCGACTTAGCGTCACATTCACCGAAAAAAATGGCGGATGTGTAGTTTACTTTTAAGCAAATATGGAAGTTTTTCTGATTAAAATACATACGTATGAAATCAATCATATTTCATGGATCACCTGATCGGTTTCGGTTGTTCTTCAGTGTCACGAAAAAACGGGAAACGGCTGTCAGTGTTTTCTTTAAACGCTCCGAGCATTTAAATGCAACTCAGCGTCTTTGCAGCGTCCATGTTTTTCCCACATTACGACTTCAAAGCACATGAACACAACGAAGTCGGAAGAACGATTTGGCGACTTGGGAACTCCGACCTTCCGACACCACATGAATGCAGCATTATTCGGACGGAATACTCCACCCACCAGCTCATGCTCGAGCCAATAGACTACGCAGCTGTTAGTGGTACTGATTACAATTGTTGTTCCTTGAAGCTCAATGGACAGTAAATAACATTTGAAAGTACTTTGTTATCAATATTTGGTCCTTTGTACTGAATAAAAAGCAAGTTGATGTGGTTGAATTTATGCAACATTGTGATGTTGCACATGTAGTCCATGTTAATGTAATTTTACCAAGTCCAAGTGTTCAGTTCTCACTCAGCATAACACTACAGTTGTTCCTTGAAGCTCAATGGTCAGTAAAGAACATTTGAAAGTACTTTGTTATCAATATTTGGTCCTTTGTACTGACTAAAAAGCAAGTTGTTTTTTTGCATAAATTTTTTTTTTATTTGCATTTCTTTCATAGGCAGTAGCTTCATCTGTTTTGCCAAAGCCTTCTGACCCCCTTCCTCTTCTTCTGGACTTGGGACCAGCTTCTTTAACCTGTGTCAGTAACTTGCAGATTAAAACAATAATTCATGCAAAAAGCAGACAGGGAATGAAGCAAGCTAAGGGAGAAAGTCCCAAGTGAGGTGGGGTTAATACTAAAAAAAGCATGCTACTAGCACAGGAAACAAGGAAGGCGAGGCTAAGTCAGAAAGGACAGAGGAAAGCACACGGTCAGATAGGACATTTAACAGCACATGGTTGTAAGTAAAAGCATGATAAAAATAATACAACGAAGGTGCAACAAAACCTACAAGAAATTGATTGGTATTAGAGACCCTCACAACTGGACATCAGATAAAAAAAAGTGACTAGGGGTAAAGTTATTTGACTAATTGACATTGCTTTTTGGCTAATCATTTGACTAATAGGTTTCAGAAGCCAGCTCTAGCCCTGAGTGTGTCCCACAGTGTGGCTCTGCGCTGTATCAGTGTGTCCCTGGGCGGCATCAGTGTGTCTATGGGGTGCAACATCAGTGTGTCCCTGAGCTGCATCAGTTTGTCCCTAGGTTGTATCAGTGTCTGTGAGCTGTACCAGTGCGTCTATGGGGTGGTGCATCAGTGTGTCCCTGAGCAGCATCAGTGTGTCTCTGAGTAATATCCGTGCCTTTCTGAGCTGTATCAGTGCATCCCTCAGTGTGTCCCTGGGCTGTATCAATGTGTCCCCCAGAGTGTCTCTGAGCTGCATCAGTGCGTCTACGGGGTGTGTATCAGTGTGTCTGAACTGTGTCAGTGTGCTTATGGGGTTCTCTATCAATATGTCTCTGAGCTGTATCAGTGTGTATGAGTCTGCGCTGTATTAGCACATCCCTCAGTGGGTCTCTGAGCAGTATCTTTGTGTCGGCGGGGTGATGTATAGAGTAGTGAAGTGCTGACGTCACGCTGGTGGCGGAAGTAAAAGTTCCCATTCATTTAACACATACACTTTTTAAAAAATTCTCTTTTGAAGCACTTTCCCTTATTTTCTAGCCTCCATCGATTTCAAGATTTCGCGTCATATTTCTGAGTAACAAATGTCATTTTTCTTGACCGCAGTCAGCTATAATTTAAATAATTTAAATTTTTTGCCACTATACAAATCCTCCTCGCAGTCTAAAAACAACATGTCCCATCATCCTCCTGATTCCCGAGCAGAACGAGTTCAAAATGCATTAGAAATTTCTAGCACCTTGCCATTGCTATCTGTTTGCTTAGCCAGCCGAGACTATGCTAATTAGTTTGCCACTCTAGATTCACTTATTTATGCTTACCTTGCTAGATATCAAGTTTTGTAACTAACGCCAATTTATTTAAATGGCCAAGCTTCTTTGGTCAACGTTTGTTTGCTTTAAAACTCGGTAGCTCGCAAACGAGCTAATCAGCCTCGTCAATGTATAGCTGACCTAGCTACGCGGCTAATTCATGTCTACTTGCTCATTTTACACTAGTTAAGTACCGAAATAATCGCTATTCGCCATTTCTAGTGATTTATATTCACAAAGTAAGGCTAGCTGAGCGAGCGAACTGTTAGTTGGCTAACCTAGCCTGCGAGTTAGTTTACCGACTTTGTGGTTGGCTAACATCATATTTTGGGCATGTAAATGCCAGTTTGTAAAATGCTCGCGGCTAAGTAGCCAAATAATGGCTATTCACTTTTTATTGATTTAACTAGCTGGCTAGTTTAGCTAGTTATATTTGGTGAACAATCATGTTCGCTAGCTTGCTAAATGACAATAAGTGACAGTGAACTAACCATTTACTGTTTTGCATCGATTTAGCTATGAGCAAAATGTAATAAGCTAACTAGCTGGCTAGCTAGGTAGTTCGCTGGTGTAGCTAGTCATATTTGTTACACATAAATGCTTACTAGCTAGCTGAATGGCAAAATAATAGCTATTCACTGTCCTCTCTTCTAGGCATGTAGCTAGCTAGCAAGCTGATAGTGGCCCGCTGAGAAGTTATGGTTGCATGGAGATGGCCAACAGCAATTTAGGTCACTGATTGGCTTCTGTCGAGTTAGGTTATGAGTGTTTGCTTAAACTGTGGTGCCCCATTGGCCAGGAACAAATCACAGGGCATGCGCCCGTTTGTGTAGTGGATATGTAGTTCGCAAAAGTGGACTATAAACTGGACTGCAAGCGCGAAAGCATATCATTTTTGGCAATAAACAACAAATTTGATGTGATCATTTATGGATGGCATCAGTGAATTACTTAACCATATCAGATATGGGATGTATCACTGAGTCTATGAGCGGCATCAGTGAGTCTACAGGCTGCTTCAGAGAGTCTACGGGCTGCATCAGTGTTTCTACGGGCTGCATTAGTCAATTACTGGACTGTATCAGTGGGTCAATGGGCTATATCAGTGCATTCCTGGACTGTATCAGTGAGTCCCTAGGCTCCATCAGTGCGTCCCAAGACTGAATTAGTGTGTCGCAGCTGTATCAGTGTGTCCTAGGCTGAATCTGTGTGTCCCTGAGGTGCATCAGTGTGTCTATGGGCTGTATCAGTGCATTCCTGGACTGTATCAGTGTTCTGTACCTCAGTGGGCCGCAGTGCATCGATCCCTCCCACCATGTCACGTTTCAGGCTGCTGTTATTCTGCTTGATGCTCTGAACCTGCAACACATGAGTTGGGTTGTCACAGGTTTGAAAATATCAGAAGCATCCAGGAATAATGGCTTTAATTTTGAAGTCTTTAAACAGCCATCACAAAGGCATCTACCAAGGTGATTCCTATTCATTTGTACCCTAATAAACAGCATGCGTCTAACTGCAAGAGGTCTAACCAGCAGCACTTTACTGGGTAATTGTCATAAGCAAGATAAAGAGCCTGACAGCTGAATAGTTTCTGCCTGAATTCCAGATGAGCTGGTCACAAAAACGGCTAAATTATTCAAGAAGGCAAGGGGAACTAGGTCAAAAATTATGTGAATGTAATTCCAAACACCAAAAAAACAGCAGTAACAAAAAAGAACAGCGGTTGCATGTCAGAGCTCTCAGAAAGGGTCAGAAGAGCACTTTGTAGGATAGGTGGTGTTATTCACAGAACTCTGGTACTAAAAATCACCACAGATTGAATCGATCTATATCTGAGCCAGTCTCAACAGAGCTTCAGGAGCTGCTTCCGAAAGCTGGCGTTTAAGGTGCTTTTCCACTGCATGGTACCGTCTCTACTCCACTCTGTTTTGGTACCAGGCACTCGTTTTTCACAGTGCAAAGTACCTGATCATGGAAAGTGCTGTGACATTACTGTCAACGCGACACAAAGCACAACATCACCTCAAGCAAAACAAACTCGGGAACAATGGAGTCTGTCGAAGGGCTGGTGCTCTTGGTTCTCGGTAATGACGTTAGGTGGTTATTTTAGGTGGCCGCATACCCATTTTAGCCTAATTGTTTTAGCGCCATAAGCAGTCATATACTCCATTTCCAGCCAGTGCCTAACTCACTTGCATTTGGCTGCTAATTTGTTGGCGAGTTGTCATGCGTTTGACAACTAAGCGTTCACAACTCCCTTTATTCGTTGGGTTATAATGACAAAATTGTCTTGCCTGAAAGTTGTGATGTAGTCATGTGACTCTGAAAGGTTTATTTCACGATAGAATCAGCTTTCAAGAAAGCTAGCTAGCTTGTCGCTTCGGGTGCGTATTTACTTATTTGAGTCACATCTCGATGTTTAAACTTTAGATTGAGTTGCTGTGAAAATCATATTCCGCAGTAATGTCAGCTTGTCCCCTATCATGCGAATGATGGAAACCACTGACCAATCAGTGGTCTGCAGTGCGTTGACCTCATGTTTCAGTATTGCCTTGGCTTGCTAGGAACCTCAGCTGAAGTGTTACTTTAGAAAGTACCAGAGACCACGTACTATCCACAATGGAAACGCATAGAAAACTGAGAAGCGTTGAGTCGAGTAGAGCTGTACCATGCAATGGAAAAGCACCATTAGACCCTGTTGTCGCAGAATAACTAAAATCTGGACAAACTATCTGGTTTGAATCTGAGCAAACTATGCAACATGCCCAAGGGTATGAGGACACTCCTCGGTTTCGGGTTGTTTCTCATGGCTTGAGTTAGGCCTCTTTGTTCCACAGAGTGAAAATCTTGACACTGTAGCATACACTTGCATCCCATATGATTCTGTACTTCCATTCATTTGGGGACAGCAGTCTCCCCTTTCAGCTTGCACCCAATACCGAGTTCTATACATGCATCCAGATTGGAGTTGAAATACTTGGCAGGCTGCACAGAGTCCTGACCTCAACCTCATCCACCACCCTTTCAGATCAACTGGAACACAGACTTCATCCCAGGCCTAATCACCCAACTTGACAATCTGACCTCATTAATGTTTTTTTCCAGTTGTAGTGGATGCAATTTTCCACAGAAATCTTCTACGACCTGGTGTGAGACCTTCCCAGAAGAATGGATGCCATTACATTATAAAAAGGGAGACAACCACCATAATCAATACCCATGATTTTGCAATGAGATGTTTGATGGGCATGTTTAAGCATTCTCTAGACGAGGACTGCCCAAATCTGGCCCTCGAATCCAAATCTCGCCCTGGTTGTCTCTTCTTCCCACCAATAAGTGAATAACAGTTGCCACTGATTGGCCAGACTGGCGTCACCCCTGCTGAGAAGACAAACATCAGGCCGTGAGATGTTTCTTCATGAGGCGCTACACTGAGAGAAGGTGCTCACCTGTCTCTTAAGGGACACCAGCTGTGCGTCGAGCTGTTTCAGAGACAGTGCCCCCGTGTCAGGACTGGCAGAAAGCGAGGTCAGGTCCTCCTGGATGAGGTGCATGCCCTTTGGGGGGCGTCGGCGAGCTCGGAGGGGGTGATGCCTATACTGCGACCCAAGGTTTTCCTTCCGGACCGGGCCTGGCTTCCCAGAACCGGCCTTCTCTCCTCTGTTGCTCGAGTTCTGTTTCTGAGGCTGAGAGAGTGAAATAGGGATCACGGACAGGAGAGTGAGAATGTGCATGAACACTCACCGAGCTTTAATGACTGATTGTTTGTTTATTGTTTAACGACACTTTAAGCAGTTTTTCAGCTCTCACGTCACCTGCCGTACTCTTATAAGCACATCTACAAATCAAAGCACACTTATTTCATTCGTACCTACAGGAAATTTAATGTGTCAAATTAGCCTAGCATGCATGTCTTTGGACTTTGAAAGGAAACCGGAGCCCTCAGAGGAAATCCACACGAACACAAGGAGAACTTTCCAACTTAGCACAGAGAGGCCCCAGGCCGCGTGCTTACTTTATCTAACCAAGTTGTGGTACCGCTTTCGCTCTGAGCCACACTTCATCCAATCAGATTGTACCCAACTGGAATTGTAAGCCAATCAGATTGTACGTAACTGTAATTTTTCCCTAACTTCGTTATAAAAAATAATCTGGCCCCCCAAGCCAGAGTCGAACCCTAAACTCTCTCACTGTGAGGCAGCAGTGCTACCCACTGCACCACCGTACCGTCCCACAAGCCTGAATGAACTCCGTCAAGTCCGAGCATGGGTAGTGGATGCTCACAAGATGCAAAATCCAAGCAATGTTGTTGAGTGATATTCATCAGTGTTTTTTTGCTAACTCTACAGCATCACTTTTTCAAGGTGTACCTTCATCTTCAACCACTTCCTGGACGACGGCCGCCCACAGCCAGACATAGCCGGATGCAAACATCTCGAATGGATACTTTGAAAAAAACTGAGCTGAAATATACCATGAATTCTGCCTTTTTTGTAAGGTACAGCACAGGGATGGCTATGATAAACCGCAAGATAAACAATCAATCTCCACCCGTGATGAACTTAAAACAATTGGCACATTTATTCAACTTAACAGCGCCCCACGGCAGATGCGCCAGTTTGTGAGTTTACCTCTAATCAATTGACCAGAAATTAACAGCTATAAACAATTCCATCAAAACACTACATCTCAGTTCAGTCCATGATACTACTGGAAATGGAAGCATGGCCACACAGGATCTCAGTAAGTCTGAGTACATGCACAATAAAGGAAGCAGGTAACATCATAAAGGCCATTGCAGCTCTCACTCCTTCATCCGCTGATCCGAGCCTTCCCCCCACCACAGACCTGAAGCTCAGCTTCACGTACATTTCTTAACTTATACTTCTAAAGAAATGATGCGTCATCACCTGGAAAGACTTACTATATATAGGCCTAATATGAGAAGGCAGGGCACTGGCTGTAGTTAGCTGCATCCATCATACATCACTGCTACTTAAGAGCATTTGTAGCCAACCCTGTTGCTGGATATTCACCACTCTGCAGGTCTTCATCACAACCCTGACTGAACACACTTCAACAGTCAGAGATCCAGGGTATATTTAGCTGCTAATTGGTGGAATCAGATTTTCTAAATTAGAGTTGAAAAGACCACATGGAGGAACTCCAGGGCCATGGTTGGGAACCACAGGTCCACTCAATGTGAGGCGTTCACCTCTTTCTTGGCGTCAACCTCGAAGTCGCTGTCGCTGCCTCCCTCCACTTCTTCTGCATCTTCATTACTGTTAGCAGAGAGGGGAACAGGGTAACTGCCTCAGCTCGAGTGAATCCATTCTCTACATCCAGCTCCACACCATAATTAAAACTAACTAAGGTACACTCACACATGCACGCAGACATCTTACTCTCGCAATACACACACACCTCAGTTTCGCTAAACACATACACACACCAATATCTCAGTTTCACAACACAAATACACATGCCTACAAACCTCTTAGTCTTACAATACTCACTCACATTTATACAAACATTTCAGTCTCATGGAAACACACACACACACACACACTCTCTCACCAACACGCACACTCTGTTTCAGTTTGGCTCTTTCACAGTCCCACAGACTCAACACCCACACAAGGCCACACTTACTCACACACCAAGACACACGCCCACGCCCGTGCACACTCTTTCACTGTTGTGCACACACACAGACACATGCAGAGACACACATATACACACACTTCTCCCTCTCTAACCTGTCATCTTTCTCTCTCTTGTTCAGCAGTCGTCGAGCCTGCCGGTCCATAACACTGGTGCGCATTCTTGTTTTCTTCCAGGAGTAGTAGTACTTCACCAGACTGGAGATCAGCTTGTCAGGCAACTAGAAAGGAGTTCACTAACAGGTTACAGGTTATTCTGTGCCAGGTTGTTGAGTTTCATAAAAACTGCATGATCCTCGGGATTGCGCTAGCCGCTCGCCACGTTCGCCAATGCGGTAAAGTTTGGGTGGTGATAAAATTTTTGTTAGTCCTTGCCACAGTGGCGAATGCCATATTTTCTCTTAGTGGTGATTAAATATCATTCTGTGGCGAGTTCAATGATTTTAGATCACGTTAGTCGAACGCAGCGAAGTTCAGAAGTTGGGAAATCATTCCCGTAACGATTGACTAGAGGCTCTGATTGAATGCTGGCTCATTATCATAAAAGATTTCCTTTGCGGGGCCAACTCGCTGTAAATACATCGCCTCTGACATTGTGTACAGTATTCCCGATCCGGGAGATTAATTTTGACCTCATTCATATTGTCATGATAATGACTTACACACGCACGAATCGGAAGAGAGCGCTGCATCATTTTGAATAGGCCTACTGGCCTCCCAAGAGCCGAAACACCTTGTCGAGCTATGCCCGTATGATAGAAGCAGTGGCGGCTGGTGAACTGGCAACAGGGGAAGCTCAAACAATCCCTTAAAATTAATGATTGGTCATGACCTATTTTCAATCATTCATTTAAATTACCATTACAGAAACTCCGAAAACTCTCAAGATTATCAGGTGTGGACAGTTTTCATTTATAACGCATACCTGTCAACTCTCACACATTCGGTGTGAGTTTAAGTGGCATATTTACGTTCCTCTGTTGTTGAATTAAGACTCATTCCAATCACACATTTGGTGTGATTTCCCCATGTAGAGTAAATGTGGCTAACAGTTTTTGGACTTGGTTAGCCACAGTGCTAAAAGACCTCTGACATGGCTAAAGAAATGGCAAGTCAGGTAGCCACAGTGGCCAACACATATTTCAGGCTAGTGCAATCCCTGGATCCTCAAAAAATATATCGGTGCTATGAAAAAGTATGTGCCCCCTTCCCGATTTCTTCTATTTTTGACTATTTTTCACACTAAAATGTTACAGATCAAACTAATTTTAATATTAGACAAAGATAATCTGATTAAACACAAAATACAGTCTTTAAATGATCATTTATTGAAGGAAAAAAGCTATCCAACCCTACCTGACCCTTTGTGAAAAAGTAATCAGTTAATTAGTCATTAACTCAAGCAATTAAACAAATTTAATTGATAATTGGGTTCAAGTCCACAAGACACACCCAAGCATTATTACTGCCAGACCTGTTGAATCTAAATATCAAAATAGGCCCTGTCTAGTGATATGAAATGGGCAAAAATCAGCACCTGATGCTGCAATCTACAGAAATTCAAGATTAGATGAGAAACAATGCTGTTGACATCAATCAGTCTGAAAAGGGTCACTAAAGTCATTTCTAAGGCTCTGGGACTCTAGCAAACCTCAATAAGAGCCATCATCTACAAATATAGAAAACTTGAAACAGTATTGAACATCCCAGGAGTGGCCAGCCTACCAAGATTCTTCCAAGAGCGT
This sequence comes from Gymnothorax javanicus, assembly GCA_029692085.1. Lineage (NCBI taxonomy): Eukaryota > Metazoa > Chordata > Actinopteri > Anguilliformes > Muraenidae > Gymnothorax > Gymnothorax javanicus. Next base: position 19,481,716 of record CM056199.1, read on the forward strand.
ACTGACGACTCATCCTAGAGGTCACAAAAGTAACCAGACAAACATTTAAGGTCAGCGTTTACGATTCCACAATAAGAAAGCGTCTGGGCATAAATGGTATCCTTGGGAGAGCTTCAAAGTAACCAAAATGAATACAAATGCTCATTTCGCATTTACCAAAAGATTCAAGACTTTTGGGACAATATTCTGTGGACTGAAGAGTCAAAAGTGGATATTTCTGGAGGACACGGGTCCCGTTACATCTAGCGTAAAGCTGACAGAGCATTCCACAATAGGAACATTATACCAACAATCAAACAGGGTGGTGGTAGTGTGATGGTCTGGGGCTGCTTTGCTGCTTCAGGACCTGGGCCATTTACAATAATTGATGGAACCATGAATTCTGCTCTCTACCAGAAAATCCTGAAGGAAAATGTCCTGCCATCAACCTGTGACCTAAAGCAGCAGGACAAATGAACTTTTGAAGCTCACAAGCAAGTCCACTTCTGAATGGATCTTCAAAATGAAGGTTTTGGAGTGGTCTTGTCAAAGTCATAACTTGCATTTGACTGGGATGTTGTGGCATGACATCAAACAAGCAGTCTATGCTCGAAAATCCTCCAATACAACTGAATTAAAACAACTCTGCAAAGAACAGTAGGCCAAAATCCCTCCACAGCCATGCAAATGACTCATTGCCAGACATAATAAATATTTAATTTCAGTTGTTGCTGCAAAGGTTAGCACAACCAGTCATTAGGTTATGAGGGCAATTATTTTTTCACAGGGGTGATATTGATAAGAGTAACTCTTTACAATCTGTCTTAATAAATGAAATGATTATTTAAAAGCTGAATTTTGTGTTTACTTTCATTTTCTTTGCCTTATATTAAAATTAGTTGGATGACCAGAAATCTTTATAAATCATTAACCTCATAGCATAATTGCCCATCTCATGTTGTAAGATTTTTTTTTATTTCCTTCTTATTTTAGAGATTGGACTTCATTTATTTACTTGTTTTTAAAGTTTGGAGAAAAAAAGGAAAAAAACACATTTTTTCACCAACACGAAAGAACATGCAGCCAATATCTCATTTTGGCAAAAATATGACTTAGGCAACTATGCTATGAAGCTAACAAAATGGCAAAAAAGCAAAAATAGAAGAAATCGGAAAGGGGGAAAATATTTTTTCACAGCACTGGAAACAGTGACAGGATTACCCCCACTCCCCACCCACCTCCGTTTTCTTTTTTCTCAAAACAAAAAAAGTCGAATGATTCCAATTGTGCGCAATGACTCAGTATCATGAGATGGAAATAAAATGGCATCCTATTCTCGAGTTGTTGCGACTTTCCATCGAAGGACTCAAATATTGGCTTTCACTGCTGAGTAACGCTCTTCAGCCATTGGCTGACAGACCAAGCAGAAGCTCTCAGTCTTAGGTCCGAAGTTCTCTGCTCTGAAGAGATATGTAGAGTTTGAGATTACCAATTTCTTCACTTCCCAAGAACACAGTGAGGTGATAGTATTAGACAGTGAAGCAGATTGAAACCGCTCCAATTCCTACATGACACGCGTAAGGATGTACACACCCTCAAACTAAGACTGAGTGAACCATGCAGGAATTAAAGCCCTTCAGGATAGTCTCACTGTCAAAACATGCCCAGAGCTCGCAGTAGAAATATCCGGAAGCTGCTGCCATAGAGGGTAAAGGACAGTGGGAATTACCATCTGCTGTATGCGGTGGAAGCTCTTGCCGTGGAAGCTGAAGGCCTGCTCGAACAGCACCTTGTCCTCCACCGTCCACTCTTCGGGTGAGGGAGTGAAGTTGGCCAAATCAGCCAGAGACTTTTCAACATCGTGCTTGTGCCACAGGAGCATTCCCAGAGCCTGCCGGGGGTGGGGGGGGAGAGAGAGAGGAGGAGGGGGAGGAGACAGTGGCTCGTGGTTATGAAACCATGGAAGGCCGCCGATTGCAAGGCTCTCCTAATCTGGCCCCTGAATCCAATTCCAGCCCTAGTTCTCTTCTTCTATGCAATTCGGTGAACAATTATTGCCAATCATTGGCTAGACTGTCATCACACCTGACTCCCAGGTAAAGGGAGGGTAGAAAACCAGCAGGTCTCAGCCCTCAAGGATTGAGATTTGGGAAGCCCTGGACTGGTTCAACAGGTCAAGGTGTGACAGACACTGGCTTGATGGGCCACACGATCAAGGATGGAATCCGGACCATGGCAGTGAGTTGAAAGTGCGACAACAGCTGCTAGCCTCTTTGCTAGAAGAGCGTTTCACCCTATTGTATCGCCCCTGTGCAGCAGGACTCAGTCTGCTAGCAATCTGCCATTCAGCGCAGCCCCAGGACTGCATTATGAAGCCACGCATTAGAGACACAACATGGTTTCAGAGGACAGGCCCAGACTTTTCCACTATCCCGAATGAGAAACGCAGTCTGCACATGAAGAGGGCTGCTCATGCAGCTAACTGGACCAGATTAGCCCCACACCAGGTACAAAATTTATTTTAAAAATAAAAAGTAGCCATTATAGTGGTCAGAGCACACCAGCAATTCACACATTGCCAACTCTTAGCCTGTAGCATGAATGCCCCCCCGCCCACCCCCCACATTCCATATGTGTGAAAGGTCATCCATCATGAGTGTAGCACAGAAAGGAGGAAAATGAGAAAAAGGGTAGTTGGTACTTTCACCTACAGAACAATAAAGGCTACAGAGTGCTGAAAAACACCATGCGCCTGCAGTAAAGAGCAATATAGGCCAGCTAAAGCCATGGTCCAGAGCCTGCTGCGAAGAGCACTGTATGATTTTAATGAGCAAACTTTCTCTGCAGTACGGACATGTCACTCCACACGATAGTGCGGTCAGGGTCAGTCCTCACATAAGAAAGGCAATGGTTCGCCGAAATACTATAAATTGAAGTATACTGCGAAAACGTCATAATGTTCTCAGGGGAATATGTTTCAGACAAGCGTATGTGTGAATGAATGTAATTTTAGATGTGAATAATGCCAGTGCGACAGAGAGCACACTCTACCTGTTCCATATTGTATCCGTGCTTTTCTTTCGCCATCAGGATGTATTCATCCACTGAAAGAAATAAGGGAGGATGAGACCGCTTCCTGGGTGGATCAAATTACTGAGCGGCGATGTACGAGTGAACATTAATAACGGTGTCAAAGGAAGCTCTATTTAGAACTGGGAAGTGGAGCATTTCTTACGTTCTGCATCAGTCACCAGCTGGTTGGGCGACCACACCAGCATGCTCCTCTGATCCTTCTCCGCGTATCGAGCAGGGCTGTCTGTGAAAACCCAGAGACACTGTTTCAGGCCCTGCTCGCTCGCAGACCTGCTCTCACAGATCCACCACGTCTGCAGTAACACCCACCCTATTCCATCTCCCTCCCTCCCCCTCGACTCTCTCTCTCCTCATCTCCCTCCTCCTCTCCTCCACTATTCTCTGCCTCAGTCTAGCACACACAAACAGGTCCCACAGAATTTCTGTGCAGACATCTGTCAAGCGTAACTGGTCCACTTTTTTTGTAAATGTAAGATAGACCACTGATGCGAGATGGTCAGTTATGTAGCTACCTTTCCTGCCATTCCCTTCTTCATTCCCTTCCCTCTCTCCATTCTTACCCTGCTGATCCCCCCCATTTCCTCAGTCTATTTCCTACCACCCTGCCCTGCCTCCAACTGTCCTGCGCATAACTCTCCTGCCCTCCATACCTGGTTTGTATTCAGGGATCTGGGCCTGGTAGTCCCCACCGACACGAATCATACTGTCTGTGGAAACAGCAGGAACAAGTGGCAAAAACAACATCCCATAATTCCAAAAATGGAGAACGAAGGTGTGCATGCACAAAAACAAACAACTACTGATGCAACACTTTACTCACATTGCATTACATAACTCTGGAATGGACTCCCAGGTTTATCTTTGTTAAGTTTATCTACTGTTAAGTTGCTGAAGACTGACTCTAGTAGCCACATAGAGGTACACAGTGAAAAGTAATAAGCATGATGTACTGCACATAAACTGCAGTGGACTGACTGCAACACTGCGTGCTAGAAAAATAGGGCAGTGCAAAGTAGTGCCCACAGTCCGACGTAACGTGGCGAGAGTTCAAGTGGCCTGGAATTAAGAACAATCAACAGCTTGTCACAATGAAGAGAGCAGTAATGACGGACGGACCGAACACCAGCGGTCCCAGTGGGTCCCATGAGTTCGGGAAAACGCTGCAGTACCGTGAGCGTGTTCCTCGTCGCTGCTCTCCTCCTCCGAATGCTGGCTGTTTCCGTTGGTGACCGTTTTGGCTCTGCTACGGGACAGCACACCCGAACCGGAACGTTCCATTACTGACGGCATGGTGTCCTGCAACACAGTCACTTAATTTGACACATATGTAAACTTTTTCCACTCCAACTTGACTTAGCAACACTATGAAGACATACAGCCTATTCACATCCAATGAGGGAGAAGGATGCACTCACAAGAAGCGCCCAGTACACGCACTCGGCAAGATTTACACACGCAAAACACAGCATACTTCATCAGTTCAACTGATTTAAGAAAATCATGAACAGACTTGTGGAGTAAAAATTTCATACACAAAGCCCAGTGAAATCACTGGATATCCTCCAAGCCAAAACAATCACTATCCACAATCCCCCTCTTCAGTTTTCTGCTTGTCCAATTACATTTTCATTTCTCCGAAAGGTAGTAAGAAATGGTAGCCATTACACAGCACAAATTGCATTTTGCACTGAGGATATCATGGTCAGTGTAGTCCAGGACCATTCATCAATCTTCAGGCATAAGAAGAACAAGATATTTTGCTGCATGAACTGTGGTAAACTTCAGGGAAAAAATTCCCCATCTGTCTTTTGTAGAGCTTTAAATACCATCTGTGACTTTCTTGTTTGTTTTGATTTGAGAGCTCACTAAGAGACCTGAACTTCTACACAAACTCTGTTCCCCATGTTGACCCCTATCACACAAGATGCACCATACCAAGTTGACGTTTGATCTCAGTCTTTACCTTGAGAATTTTGGCACTCGCCCACGGAAAAGGCAATTCATGAGAGATTAACAAAATGCTTTAACATCTACAAAGAGTGCGCACTTGGCTGTTAAACACACGTACTGGTGTTCTATTTGCGAGAAGTCAGAGAATACCAAGCTACGCTACCCTTTGTTAGGTCACAGTCGTTGAACAGCTGCACAGCGTAGCCTTCCGTTTTTAGTCAATCTTGGAGTGAAACCAAAAAAAAATTCAGTTTTACAACCATATTGTTTTCTTTAAAAACTATGGTCCAGCTCACCAGTGCGCTAGTAAAGGGGCACAGTTAAACATTGCGCTAGTTGGGGGGAATCGCGACCGAAGTTCCACGACTTTCCCAATTTTAACAAAGGGTTGATGTGCAAGTTAAAAGAATGAGCTAATCATTACTGACTGTGTCATGAAACGTAAATACTTGATCTTGAGCAAGCCTGCCCAACGTAATAAGTTCAAAGAAATGTAGTTTTTGGCTCCTGCATCAGTCAAGTGAAACCGATTTCATTCTTCTTGAGACCATTAACAGTCACTAGTGTAGCAAGCAGGCGGACGTTAGTTCCCTACTTACGGGTCTTGTGAAGAATACATTAAATATAAATCCTAAGTGGATTTGAATGTAGTCAGATATACTAAAATAATGTAGAACATTTTCCATTCATGTAGTACGCTGCATTTGAAAAATGTGAGTAGAGAGCCAAATACGGATTTAGGTTGCGACTTTACGGCCAGTTATGTTCAAGTGGATGTTTCCACTGAAAGTTTGAATGGGCTCCACACATTATGAAAGAAAAAATTTACATAAATCCCATTCTCTTGGCAAAAAACTGAGTACTAGTACATTACTTTTGCAATATAATAATCTTCCATCAGATATATTTTTTTCAGCTAAATATTTTCCAAGCCGGTGCAATTGGAGATTCTTTTGTCTTTTCGTTTACCATTCTTCTTTCCACCGTACTCCCAGCCATTGTTTTTTTTTATTATTTTTTTTTTAAAGACATGGATTCACGGGAACCAACAATCCAACGTGGGTCACTGCAGGCGTGCCAAAAACAAGCGATGCAAAAAGTCACCTTTTCTCGCCCCCCTCCAGTCTCCTCCGGATGGCAGCCTGTTGTGATAACTTTGAATCCTTTTGTTTCTAATCTTTAAGTTCTTCTGCTCCTATTCGCGTTAGCCACGCTAGCTAGGCTAGGTATGCTTAGCCTCTTAAAAACAACATTATCCTCGACCCCGATATAAAACTTGGCTCAGACGATAGTAAAATGTGTCTTGGAAAATTCACACAGACTTTAAATATACAATAGTTTCATATCAACGGCCATTCAGACTACTCATTCCCGCACAATGAAATCTCTAGCATAAAGCGTGCGTAAAAGGATGACCGTGCCGGGAGCCTAACCACTCTCTTCCAAACGTTAGCTTGCCGCCTGCTCAACTTCGTTGCCAAAAAGTAGTTCTCTCTAATTGCACAATAAATTTCCCAGACAAAATTCTGCAGTGGTTAGGGTCCCAATTTTGCCAGAGTACAACTTCCGTCTGCCATTGTAGGCAATTTATTGTGAATATACTGCATGGAAAAGGCAAATTATAAATAAAATTAAATTTGGAGGGAAATTATGATGCGAGGGCACGTATATCTTTTGCACATTATTGTAAACCAAGCGTGTAAGCATATTTCAGCTATACTTTTAAATAGTGCAATCCAATTAATTTATCCAGTAGGACCCATTTCAAATTAACCGGCCAGGTGGTCGGAGCTACTTCCCTCCACAAACGCGAAAGGATAAGGCAGCTGCAGAGCAGTGTGATGAGGTCGGTCGACCTGCCCTGATCCTGATGTGACTGTGCGAGTAGAGAGCAAGAGCATATGAGGCGACGATTGTCATCCTGGAAAATGAATGAAACATTCGGTTGCGGCCGTAATTTTCAAACTCAAAGTATGCAAATTAGCACGCATTGCTCATACACCTGCTTTTGAATCGATCCAGTCAAATTAGCGAACGTTTCGTTCATTCTATACGGCTCGTTTTTTTCCTCTCTCTTCTCTTTAATGGTCTAAAAATTATAGGCCGGACTAAAACAAAAGTAATTCGCGTGCTTTCTTGAAAACAGAATTGACACGAATAACTCTATTAACCTATAAAGTGAATGATCTCAAGTGCATGATAGAATGTTCTTCGTGGAGCATTCAGGTGATGTAACTGTCACCTCTGGAAACGGAAGTGAGAGGAATTCTAGACACACGGATTATGAATTTTGTTCTCATCTGTAAATCCGCAACTTACTTTTTCATTTGTCATGTTGAACATAGTGTTTTCATGGAAAAAGAAATAGCCTATGACAAAAATCCCCCCCCCCAATCCTCCTGCACACACATGCACGCACTCATTCACACACACTCTCTCTCTCACCCATTCCTGCCCTTCTTGTCCTCTCTCCCCCTTTTCTTGTGTATCTGTGAGTGTGATCCTCTTGCTCCATCATCTCTTGAACTGAGGCTATTACCTTGCATCAAGCATGGTCCATATTATTAATATCCTCCAGAAAACAGGACATTTTTCATACTGGTGAATAATTCCCTGGTAATTATGTGTGAGAGTATGTGAATGTGCGCGAGCATGCTGACGAGCGTACGTGCGCATGCACAAAAGCAAAGACAAACGCCATATATTTATACATTTATAACCTGTATGCCTGCAATTGGCATGAACAGATCTAAGCTGTACATTATACCCAATGAAGTCTTCAGGCATCTACAGTATACAATCATACTATTGAGAATACTTAATGGAGTGAGCTCCCTTGAGGGAACTCGTTGCCCTCCATGCACATGTCACCACTTCCTAGCAAGACATATGACCGGCAGACAAAGGATGTGGGGCTGGGCTGTCGGGGGCCCATCTGTCCCGGACTGTGATGTGTGGGTGGGGGAGATAGGTGATATGTGGACGTTGGAGAGGATGCATTAGTTAAACTCTAATTTTTCACTTTAGTTGTCCCTTAGGTAGGTTCAAAGTAAGAAAAGGCCATTTTTTTTCATATTTTAGGAAAATGTCACATGCACGTCCTGTATCCGCTGGTTGCAGCGCTTCACTGAAGCAACATCACACTGATGCTGTCAAAGTCGAAGCATTTCACAGACATAAATGTGAAATGCTTCAACTTTGGAAGAGACTTGTGAGGATGTCAAATCAGTGACTAACTAAAAAGATATTTAATTGCGACATGTTGCATGGTCACCCCTGATTTTAATGATTTTAATTCAATCCTTATTTTATCTGAATGATTTGTTATTTATTTTGCAAAACAGGTAACTTTGTAATATTCATGAAATTAGGAGTAATACATTTCGTATGTACAGATAGAAATGGTCTGCTGATTTATGGTATAAAACAAAATATTACAAACTTACTGTCTTACAAAGAATGAAGTAAAATCTTATGTGAAATATAATTTAAACAATAGACAAAGATTTCTATGTGCACAGTTACATTCAGAAACATTGCCATTAGCTCTTGAGACTGGCAGGTTTGATGCCATCCCAGAGGAGGATAGACTTTGCTTGTAGTGTGAACTTGATGAAATTGAGAATGAGATTCGTTTTTTGTTTTATTGTACTGTTTATGCAGGCTTAAGGGATGCACTTTTCACCAAAATGTCCTTTATTTATGCTGATTTCTTTTGGATTGATGAGCATGCCAAACTTGAATTGTGTTTCAGAAAGGGAACCTTTTTTGCAGCAGATTTCATTTGTCAAGCTTGAGAGAGAAGACAAAATATTCCGTTTAAGACTGACTTGTAAAATGGGCTGTAATTTTGTATCGAAAGTATGTATGAACATGGCAACTGCATTCCTTTTCAGTGTCTTATGAACCCATGAGGGTTGGACACTTTTTGAAAGACACGAGAATAAAAACTAATCAAATCTATCAATCAATCAATCAATATACTGAGAGAAATATTCAAACCCAAGATGTTCTATTTTTATGGCCACAGCATTACAGCAAATGGAAAATATCAAGCTCTTGTGCATCATTTTATTCACATTTCCTTGTAGTTCAGCAGGATATATTTGGGATCGTTAGAAACCTTTGGATCTCCAATAGAATTTAAAAAGGCCTGAAGTTGCACAGGTTTGAATACTGCAGATGCATTTTACAGACTCATATATGAGTCAGTGGGTTTTATGGAGTTAAAATTGAACGCAATACCAATGCAACAAGAGCAAGCAGTGAACTATACAATGGCCACAGAAATGCATAGTGATATGAGTGTTTTGACGTTTCCTGCATAACTCATTGGTAGTTTTTATTTCCAGGCCATATGGATGTTTGTTAACTTTTAATTAAATTTCCCAATGATTAGCCTAATTCAATATGCTGTTTTGTTACGCACATTATTTTATTTCTTAAAGCACATTAGCCTTGTAACTTGTGGCCTGAAAAGCTCGCTGTACCAGTAAAGTGTATTGAGATGACAATGATTTTTTTTTGATGATTAGTTATAGTTATAAAAAGAAATTTATAATATTTTTGCACTGCTTCAACCTAAAGTATTGGACATGTTTTGGCTTGCATGGGAGCTGACTACAAGGCTGATGGAGTCGAAACAGTTTATTAGCGTCAGTTCTATGTCAGATATTTTACGATCATCATACAAATACAGATGAATGATGAATTGAAGGGGGGAAAAAAACAATGAAAGGTGTCTTTAAAAGGTGTTGCATTACCATGTGCAGTCAGAACTGCTTAAAGGCGCTTTGGATTATTCTACAAGATGGAACAAACAAATATTTCCAAAAGGTTATTCCTTTTTGGGGTTTTGATGATGGTGGTGGTGGAGAGCAATGTGCAGCAGATGAGTTCAAAATTTCCCCTCAGCTGCTTGATTGGGTTAAGGTCAGTTGACTGGGGCGTCTGAGTGGTTCTAAGCAAAGACGTTCGTTTGGGAGCACCAGTGGTCGGGTGTTGAATTCTCGCAAGAGCTAAGCCAAATGCTGATAATAGGGGTTAAGCCAGTCAAAATTAGATTGTCTCCTTGTTATCTAGCGGCCACTCCTGGTCGGTCAGGCGCATGTGCCTGAACTAGCAAATTATATGTTGACTGCATTACCCCGCAATGAAGATTGGTGGTGCGATTGCTTAAGTTAAGTGAGGGCCAGACTTCTTGCGAAACAGAGGAATCACGTGTTCTGGCATTCTCCACCTGAGATGATGGGTGGACGAGACAATTCGGTCGTGCTCAGGGTGGGACAAAAGGGAACCCCCCCCCCCCACACACACACACTCACACACAAATAGATTAAAAAAAAATATATATATATATATATATATATATACAAACACACACAGCCCTAATTCCGAAATAGTTGGGACAAAGTGTAAATTGTGAATAAAATCAAAACGCAATGACTTTCAAATCACACCAGCCAGTATTTTACTCACAATAGAACAGAGATAACACAGCAAATGTTCAAACTGAGAAATTTTACAATTTTATCCACAAAATGAGCTCATTTCAAATTTGATGGCTGCTACAGGTCTCAAAAAAGTTGGGACAGGGGCCCGTTTACCATGTTGTAGCATCCCCCTTCTTTTCAACACAGAGTGGAGGCGTCTGGGCATTGAGGAGACAAGTTTCTTGAGTTTAGCCATTGGAATTTGATCCCTCTCTTGTTTAATACAGGCTTCCAGCTGCTGGAGGGTTTTGGGTCTCCTTTGACGCACTTTTCGTTTAATTATGCGCCAAATGTTCTCAATCTGTGAAAGATCAGGACTGCAGGCAGGCCAGTTCTGCACACAGACTCTTCCACTATGAAGCCATGCTGTTGCAATAGCTGCAGTCTGTGGTTTTGCATTGTCCTACTGCAATACACAAGGCCTTCCCTGGAATAGATGTCGTCTGGAGGGGAGCATATGTTGCTCCATCCATCCATCCATCCATCTTCTTCCGCTTATCCAGGGCCGGGTCGCGGGGGCAGCAGTCTAAGCAAGGATGCCCAGACTTCCCTCTCCCTGGACACTTCCTCCAGTTCTTCCGGGGTATCCGAGGCGTTCCCAGGCCAGCCGAGCGACATAGTCCCTCCAGCGTGTCCTGGGTCTTCCCCGGGGCCTCCTCCCGGTGGGGCATGCCCGGAACACCCTCCCAGGAAGGCGTCCAGGGGGCATCTGATATAGATGCCCAAGCCACCCCAGCTGGCTCCTCTCGACGTGGAGGAGCAGCGGCTCTACTCTGAGCTCCTCCCGGGTGACAGAGCTTCTCACCCTATCTCTAAGGGAGCGCCCCGCCACCCTGCGGAGGAAACCCATTTCAGCCGCTTGTATCCGAGATCTCGTTCTTTTGGTCATGACCCAAAGTTCCTGACCATAGGTGAGGGTAGGAACGTAGATTGACTGGTAAATTGAGAGCTTGAGCCTTCGGCTCAGCTCCTTCTTCACCACAACAGATCGGTACAATGACCGCATTACTGCTGCTGCTGCACCGATCCGTCTGTCAATCTCACGCTCTATCCTTCCCTCACTCGTGAACAAGACCCCAAGATACTTAAACTCCTCCACTTGAGGCAGGAGCTCTCCTCCAACCCGGAGGGGGCTAACCACCTCTTTCCGGTCGAGAACCATGGCCTCGGACTCGGAGGTGCTGATTCTCATCCCAGCAGCTTCGCACTCGGCTGCAAACCGCCCCAGTACATGCTGAAGGTCCTGGTTCGAAGGAGCCTACAGGACAACATCATCCGCAAAAAGCAGAGATGAGATCCTGTGGTCCCCAAACCGGACACCCTCCGGCCCCTAGCTGCGCCTAGAAATTCTGTCCATAAAAATAATGAACAGAACCGGTGACAAAGGGCAGCCCTGCCGGAGTCCAACATGCACCGGAAACAGGTCTGACTTACTGTCGGCAATGCGAACCAAGCTCCTGCTCCGGTCATACAGAGACCGCACGGCCCTTAGTAGAGGGCCCCGGACTCCATACTCCCGAAGCACCTCCAACATAATGCCACAAGGGACACGGTCGAATGCCTTCTCCAAGTCCACAAAACACATGTGAACTGGTTGGGCAAACTCCCATGAACCCTCAAGCACCCTGCGGAGGGTATAGAGCTGGTCCAGTGTTCCACGACCAGGACGAAAAACCGCATTGTTCCTCCTGAATCCGAGGTTCGACTATCGGCCGAATTCTCCTCTCCAGCACCCTGGAATAGACTTTACCCGGGAGGCTGAGGAGGCATATGTTGCTCTAAAACCTCTATATACCTTTCAGCATTCATGGGGCTTTTTAAAACATGCAAGTGTCCCACAACATATGCACTAATGCATCCCCATACCATCAGAGATGCTGGCTTTTGAACTGAACGCTGATAACAGGAGGGGTGGTCTTTCTCCTCTTTAGCCCGGAGGACACGACGCCCATGATTTCCAACAAGAATGTCAAATTTGGACTCGTCTGACCACAGGACACTTTGTCACTTTGCTATTGTCCATTTTAAATGAGCCTTGGCCCACAGAACATGGCGGCACTTCTGGATCATGCGCAACAATGGCTTCTTTTTTGCATGATAGAGTTTTAGGTGGCATCTGTGGATGGCACGGCAGACTGTGTTTACAGACAGTGGTTTCTTGAAGTATTCCTGGGCCCATTTAGTAATGTCAATGACAGAATCATGCCAGTAAGTGATGAAGTGGCGTCTGAGGGCCCGAAGATCATGGGCATCCAGTAAAGGTCTTCGGCCTTGTCCCTTATGCACTGAGATTTTTCCAATTTCTCTGAATCTTTTGATGACATTATGCACTGTCGATGATGAGACCTTCAAAGCCTTTGCAATTTGACGCTGAGGAACATTGTTTTCAAAGTATCCCACAATTTTTTTTACGCAAGCCTTCACAGGTTGGAGAGCCTCTGGCCATCTTTACTTCTGTGAGACTCAGCCTCTCTAAGACACCCCTTTTATAGCCAATCATGTTACACACCTGATGCCAATTAACTTAATTACTTGCTAAATGTTCTTTCAGCTGATTCTCTTATATATTGATTGCTTTTTTTCAGCCCTTTTTTTGCCTGTGTCCCAACTTTTTTGAGACCTGTTGCAGCCAGAAAATTTGAAATAAGCTCATTTTGTGGATAAAAATGTAAAATGTCTCAGTTTCAGCATTTGAAATTGTATCTATGTTCTATTGTAAATAACATATTGGCTCATGTGACCTGAAACTCATTACATTTTTGATTTTATTCACAATTTATACTTCGTCCCAACTATTTCGGAATTGGGGTTGTATATAATATATATATATATACACGCTGACTGATCTGACCGTGATGCTGCCTCATCTTCATTCTCCATCCGCTGTTGCAGCCGATTGTGTTTCACAGGATCATTCCGCAATGAGCGAGAATTCGCGTTTTATCCTGCACTTCCATTTATAATTGTATTTTAGGCAATCCAATGATGTCCGTCTACAACCCCAGATCAGAAAAAGCTGGGACAGTATGTTAAATTAACATAAAAACTGAAAGCAGTGACCTATAAATCATCTTTGACCTGTCATACAGTGAAGAACAACACAAAAGCATACATTTTATTTATTTATTAAAATGGACACATTTAAACTGATCTTTGCAACATATTTCAACAAAATTGGGACAGTAAAATATTTATCTCTTCGAAATCCTTGCCATTCCTTTTCACAACACAATAAACATTCAAGGATTGAAGATACCAAGTAAATAAACATTTTGTTGGGCAACTAGAGTTTAATTTTGGAGGTTTTGACTAAACATCAGAGTTGGACAGAATAATTGATTGGTTATGACTTGTGTATTCTCTAGTGAAAGGAATTCAGTCTGTTCAATCTCTGGTTCATACTAGAGGGCATTCCAAAGATGACCCTAATAGGGCCATGAGAGTCAAGCAGAGTGTCATAAACTATGAGTATACACCCCAGCAATTCCAGAGACAACAGAGAATACCAATGTTACAGCCTTGTGATCACCAACAAGATTAAAGCATGCCCCTTTTTCATTTAGTTTTCTTTTTTAACTTGTTTTTTCAGTTTTTTTTTTTTTTACCCCTGAATACTGCCCAAGATTTGCCCGTATCACTTACATTTTTAGAAGCAGTGGTAAAACTTTTCAGAGGTGTTTGACAACTGAGCATTATTACCTCCCACAATATTCATGTTTGGTCTAATTAGAAAGAGACTAAACCCATTAATCTCTTTATAAACATTCTATAGAGCTCAGCTCTGGTCCTAACAACATAGAGGCATTTTAATACAAGAATGGCTAGTTTCACAAGAGACAATTTACCATTTTTCACTCCTTCCGACATCCACAACTCCACCAATCAGCAAGACTGCTTTTATCACCAAGAAGGGGGTGCCTTTCCCTCCCCTCTTTCTAAATTGCCATTATGACTACTGTTTTCGGGATGCATTGCATGCCTAAATGGCAGGAATGGACTGTGTTCACTAGAGATTGCAGGTGATGTGCTATCGTGCCATCTACCAATCCAATACTACACCCAAAGCCCCCCCGTCAACAGCTATGTACCACAAACTACACTGTGTATATGGGTCATTCCATGTCAAATGTCCAAATTTCAGAGAAACTTCCCACTTGACCATCTCAGATTTGGCTGAAAAAATTCCAGCGGGTGCATGCACCTCCTAAAAGGATAAATCCAAAATTTTAGCTCTCAACTCCTGATAGTTTTATCAAAAAAAAAAAAAAAAAAAATTTGCAACTAAGTTGCGGCCCTTTTTGAACAGTGATTTCTGAGGAGCCACTTTCACATGGCTATATCTAGAAAAGTATTACAGCTAAATCCTTCAAATTTTCAGGGGTGAAAATGTGCAACTATAAGTTGAGGAATATGGACTTATAAAGGTGTCCCTTTATTTTATCATATATTTTTGGGTGCTTAAAGTTGCTCGAAAATTTTACTTTGTGGTAGCATATTTGAAGGACTGTAAAAAGCCTAATTTCAAAAAGAGGGATTTGGTCTTGCACATACAGCTTCCCATATTTGTTGTATATTTGGTATTCTAATTCTGCCCCTCTCTTATGAATAATCTAGAAAACATCAAGGCTTGAAATTGAGGAAAAAAAATTTGTGCTATTTTTTAACATTTTATACAAAAAAAATGACACCATCCACCGACATCAAATTGACTGGTTTAGAAAGATTAGATGCCTGTTATTAACAAATCCAAAATTTGTTCTGGTGTTCTGCTCTATTTTCTCAAAATAAATTTTCGAAAATACGGTATTTCTGTGGACACTCAGCATTTAATGGCATCAAAGGCATATTCATAAATTATTTTAGAATATGCACATAGTTAATGATAGAAAGCTCAAACTCAACAAAATGCTTTATTTCATAAATGTTAACATACACTTGAAGAATAACCCATATGCAGTGTTTAGATATTGAGTCATAGGCGGCGGGTGAGCCTGACGTTTGGGAAGGCTATCTGACCAACTTTTATACACAGCGCCAGGATGAAACTACTGATCTTGAAATATATAATTAACTATATGCAATAGTCTCAGAAAGAATAAATAATATAATAACAACCACAACAAGGCTTTTGTTTCAAAAACACTTTGCTTTTATTTAATCAATCAGCTGGAATCGTCTGTCTCTCTCTTTCTCTCTTCCCTCCTCTTTGGACTTTGTTGCTGTGGGGGGAGAGAATTAATTAGATAGGCCTACTGTACTATAGCTAATATATTAAGTGTTCAAATTAATGATTAATACGGGGAAGGACTGATACCTTAATTTATTATGATATTATTTCGATGATTAGACTTGATAAGAGCGACGACAAAACAAGAAAGGAAGATTTTTAGAATTTATTCTCTCTCTTAACTCGCGCAGGAATACATGCACTAGCAGCTGCCTGTCGTCAGATCTTTCTACTGCGTATACTGTAACTATCTAACGTTATTACATTTGCGAGGTTTTGTTTCGTTTTGGCCATTGTGGAAGAGGAAGGACCAGAAGCTGAAGAAAGAACCAATGGAAGAGGTACAACAACTATTAAAAAAAGAAATTAAAATTGAATTTCGGTGCATGAGAAGTACAGGCGGACGATTCAGGCTGCTTTTGAGGTATTGGGTGGCGATATTTGAGGGGTACGATTGTGTTCTAAATGGCATCGACCTCGTCACTCCATATTTCTATGTCAGTCAATCACTGTTATGAGAGTCCACTTGATCGTGTTCATTAAATACCATCTTTTTTGTAGCCCAGAACATTGGCTTATCCAACCTTCCTCGGAATGGTAGCATGACCAATAAAAACATAATTTTCTTTCTAAACTAGACAACATGTACGTGTAAAGCGTATATCCAGTACGGCGACCGGACTTTTTGCTGCACAGAACGAACCAAAATAAGCAGCATAACGCGTTCTCGCCCCAACTCCTCAACATAGTGACGAACCGGCAGCAGCTGCAGCGACAACCTCACATCATGGATCTATTTGCCTCACATACACACATTATATATATATATATATATATATATATATATATATATATATATATATATATAAAATGTGTGCACATTATTATATATGATTTTCCAGCAGAAAATTTAGGAAGGCTTAGCCTTCCCTAGCCTTCATTACGCGCCACCCATGTATTGAAATATTAAAACCTTACAGTGGGGTGCAAAAATTTGGGCACCCTTGGTTTAAATGTCTGTTACAATTAATCTCCAAGTGATTGAAAGCAAACCTGAACACTAAACGCTACAAAGTTAAACATTACACATTTCATCACATTTTAAAGCAAGAATAATTTTTATTTTTAACTTTTTACAGTTTCAAAATAATAAAACAAGGAAAAAGGTCTTGTGCAAAAGTTTGGGAACCCTGTCAGCTAGTACTTTGTAACTCCTCCTCGGGCAGCTAAAACAGCTTGCAAACACTTCCTGTAGCCAGCTATGAGTCTTTCAATTCTTGTCTTTGGAATTTTTCCCCATTCTTCCAGACAGAACACCTCTAGCTCAGAAATATTCTTCAGCCTTCTTGCATGCACAGCATGTTTGAGGTCTCTCCACAGATTTTCAAGTCTGGGGACTGTAATGGCCATTTCAAAACCTTCATTCGTCTTTCCTGGGGGTACTTCATGGTGAATTTTGAGGTATGCTTCCAGTAATTGTCTTGCTGCAATACCCAACATCTCTTCAACTTCAATTTCTGGACTGAACTTTGAACATTAGCCTCTAGAATGTCTTGATATTTGGTGGAATCCATTCTTCCTTCCACCCGCACAATATTGCCTGTGCCCCCAGCTGCTACACGACCCCAAAACATAATGGGTCCATCTCCATGCTTAACAGTTGGCAACGTGTTCTCTACAAATGCTTCACCCTTTTTTCTCCTAACATACTTTCTTTGGTTTTGGCCAAAAAGTTCAATTTTGGTTTCGTCAGTCCAAAGAACATTGTTCCAATAGGCTTGAGGTTTTTCAAGGTTTACTTTTGCATACTTCAGACGCTTAATTTTGTGTTGAGTTCATAGGAAAGGCTTCTTTCTTGCAACTCTGCCATGTGGGTCTTTGTTGTTTAAGTCACGCTGTATTGTTGTCCTGTAAAGAACTAGATCTGTCTGCAACTCTTTTTTGCAGCTCTTTTGCAGTGATGTGTGGTTCCTCTGAGAATTTCTCACAAGATCTCGAGCCATTCTATCTGAAATTTTCTTGGTCCTCCAGATCTTGCCTTGACATCAATTGTTCCCTTTTTCTTTTTTTTTTACATTTTCTTACAATGTTCCTGACAGTAGAAATGGGTAGTTTGAAAGGTTGCGAGAGATTTTTTTGTAGCCCCCTCCTTGTTGGTGGAAGTGAATCATCTTGATTTTGACATCCTTGGACAACTGTTTAGAAGAACACATGGTTTTTAACATCAGACATAACAGCCACCACAGTCGGATACTTTAGAAGGCATGGAGTTACTTCAAAATATATAGTTCAACCCTGGAATTATATTCACCTGACTCAGTGAAGCCCTAACGAGTAAATCACCTGGGTCTGGGCCTTAGTAATCATCCTCTTAACAGGTAAAGAATAATCCAAAAGGGTTCCCAAACTTTTGCACAGGGCCCCTTTTCCTTTCTTATCATTTAAAAACTCAGAAAAATTCAAATAAAAAGAAACCTTGCTTTTAAACTTGCAGAAGAGTGTCATGTTTAACTTTGCAGCATTTAGTGTTCAGGTTTGCTTTCAATCACTTGGAGATTATTGTAACACACATTTAAACCAGGGGTGCCCAAATTTTTGCACCCCACTGTAGGAGGGCCAAAAATTCAAGTTTGTTATGAATTCAGAAGTGTTACAATAATGAATTATCTTATACAATAAACAGTGAGGGAAATAAGTATTGAATGCGTCAACATTTTCTCAGTAAATATATTCCTAATGGGGCTATTGACATGAACTTTTTGCCAGATATCGGTAACAACCCAAATACATACTGTGCAAAAAAATCAAAACAAATTAGCTCATAAATTATGTAAAATAAAGTTGAATGACATAGGGAAAAAGTATTGAACAAACTGACTGAAATTTATTTAATACTTAGTAGAAAAGCCTTTGTTGGTAATGACAGCTTCAAGACGCCTCCTGTACGGGTGAAACTAGTCGCATGCATGGCTCAGGTGTGATTCTGGCCCATTCTTCCACACAAACCGTCTTCATATCTTGAAGGTTCTGGGGGCCTCTTCTATGAACTCTGATCTTCAGTTCTTTCCATAGATTTTCAAGTTGGATTCAAGTCAGTTGATTGACTGGGCCATTCTAGAGCTTTATTTTCTTTCTCTGAAACCTATTGAGAGTTTGCTTGGCCTTGTGTTTGGGATCATTGTCTTGCTGTAATGTCCACCCTTGTTTCATCTTCAGCATCCTGGTAGATGGCAGCAGATTCTCATCAAGAATGTCTCGGTACATTTCTCTATTCATCCTTCCTTCAATTATATGAAGTCTGCCAGTACTACATGCTGAAAAGCAGCCCCACACCATGATGTTCCCGCCTCCAAACTTCACTGTTGGTATGGTGTTTTGGGGGTGATGTGCAGTGCCGTTTTTCCTCCAAATATGGCATGTGCTATAACATCCAAGGAGTTCAATTTTGGACTCTTATGACCAGACTATAGTATTTCATAGGCTTGTCCAAATGTTGTGCAACAAACTTTAAAGGAGCTTCAACATGCTTTTTTCTTCAGCAATGGAGTCTTGAGCGGTGAGTGTGCATAGAGCCATGGCGGTTGAGTGCATTACTTATTGTTTTCTTTGAAACAACTGTACCTGCTAATTCCAGGTCTTTCTGAAGCTCTCTGCGAGTGATCCTTGACTCTTGGACAACTCTTCTGATTATTCTTTTGACTCCTCTTTCAGAAATCTTGCGAGGAGCACCTGGTCATGGCCATTTTATGGTGAAATGACGTTCTTTCCACTTCCAGATTATGGCCCCAACGGTGCTCACTGGAACATTCAGAAGTTTAGAAATACGTCTGTAACCAATGGCATCAGTATGTTTTGCAACAATAAGGTCTTGAGAGAGCTATTTGCTTTTCCCCATCATAAGATGCTTTGTGTGACACCTTGGTAATGAGAAACCTTTTTATAGGCCATGAATTAGGACTAAAGCAGCAGTTATTAATTTGCACTGATAGGGGGCAGGATTGCTTTCTAAATACTGACAGATTTCAGCTGGTTTCTTGGCTTTCCATGCCTTTTTGCACCTCCTTTTCTTCATGTGTTCTATACTTATTCCCTGTGTCATTCCACTTTATTGCACATAATTTAATTTATGGACTTATTTGTTTTGATTTCTTTGTATGTGTGGATTACTTGGGTTGTTACCGACATCTGGTGAAATTTCATGTCAATAGCCCCATTAGAAATATATTTACTGAGAAAAATGTTGAAGCGTTCAATACTTATTTCCCCCACTGTAGCTATCTTACAGAGGATGTGTTAAGAATGCCATTTTGTTTGATCACAGACTAAATGATTTATCTGATATATACACTTCGTATTCATTTATTTATTAATAAATCAACCTACAAAGTAAAACAAAAATTAATTATAAAATTTCTTAAGCTGTAAGTTTCGAAACATGTTTGGTAATGCAGAAGCTACATATAACTTGTCTGAACAGTTCATGCATCCGCACAGTCCAGCAAAAAGTTTTTTTTGCCCAGGAGGGAAGACCTATGCTGGGTACCTGTGCAACATATCATTGCCAAGATTGAAGTTCCAAGCACTACAACTGGAAGTAGATATGCACTCAAGGAGCAGGACACCAAAATTTCTGAAAACTTCATGAAAGGGTTCAAATAATTTGTGTATCATCCATGCTAACTGCTATCAACTGGTCATTTGAAATATTTTATCATTTACAATTCTGCAGGACTGTCAAAAACTCTTTTTAACACAGGTTATTACTAAGTGAAGTTTGATCTTCCATTGATGTTGGTACTACAGTATTTCAATATATATCTAAAAACTATATATGGGTTATAATTCAAGTGTAAGTTGACATTTGTGAAATGAAGCATTTTGTTGAGCTTGAGCTTTCTATCATTAACTATGTGCATTTTATAAAATAATTTTTGAATATGCCTTCGATGCCATTAAATGCTGTGCGTCCACAAAATACCAAATTTTCAAAAAGTTATTTTGGGAAAAAAAAGCAGAATACCATCACAAATTTTTGGATATGTTAATAACAGGCATCTAATCTTTCGAAAACAGTCAATTTTATGTTGGTGGATAGTGTCATTTTTTTGGTATAAAATGTTAAAAATAGCACAATTTATTTTCTAATTTTCAAGACTTGATGTTTTCTAGATTATTCATCAGAGAGAGGCAGAATTAGAATACAAAATACACAACATATACGGGAAGCTGTATGTGCAATGTCAAATACCTGTCTTAGACATTAGGCTTTTTACAGTCCTTCAAATATGCTACCACAGAGCGCAGAGTAAAATTTTCAAGCAACTTTAAGCAACCAAAAATATATGATAAACTGAAGGGACCCCTTTATAAGTCCATATTCCTCAAGTAATAGTAGCAGATTTTCACCCCTGAAAATTTGATTCCTCAAGTAATAGTAGCAGATTTTCACCCCTGAAAATTTGAAGGACTTAGCGGAAATACTTTTCTAGATATAGCCATGTGAAAGTGGCTCCTCAGAAATCACTGTTCAAAAAGGGATGGAACTTAGTTGCAAAAACATTGTTTTATGACAAAACTATAAGGAGTTCAGAGCTAAAATTTTGGATTTCTCCTATTAGGAGGTGAATGCACCCGCTAGAATTTTCTCAGCCAAATCTGAGATGGTCAAGTGGGAGCCATTCAGACATTTGACATGGAATGACCCATATGCACCATGTATTACACTGTTAATAAGCAATTTGTATGGATGTACTTTGATTAATAAGGCCATCTAAAAAGTTCATGCTCAAACTGCAAAACCAATATCCCTAAACAAGATATTCAAAGCCCACAACATAATACTGCTTCTGCCTTTTATTTTACAAAACCCTCACACTCTCAGCAGCATTATTCAAAATTTATACTGAATACAGAAATGAAACAAAACATAAGAGCCATTTTATGAAAAATATGGAACCTGAGCATTTAAAATTTAGGAATTATAATTTCGCCATCAATTTACAATCCCATTTCCTGAAAAGTTGGGACGCTGTGTAAAATGTAAATGACAAAATGTCATGATTTGCAAATTATTTAAACCTTATATTTAACTAAAATTACGTTGTAGTTCAAAGATGATGTATTAAATGTTCAAACTGCAAAATTCTACTGGTCTTTGAAAAATATGAGCTCATTAAAAATTTGATGCCAGCAACATGTTTGAAAAAAGTTTGGACAGTGGCAGCAAAAGCCTGGAAAAGTTGCGTGATACTACAGATAAAAAAACAATAAAAACACCTGGTGGAACCGGTCACAGCTAATTTGGTTAATAGGTGACAGATCAGTAACATGATTGGGTATAAAATGAGCATCCCAGAGAGGCTGAGTCTTTCAGAAGAAAAGATGGCGGGGGCTTCACCACTCTGTGAAAAAGCGCGTGGGCAAATAATTCAACTATTTAAAAATAGCATTTCTGAAGTAAAATTGCAGAGAATTTGAGTATTTCATCTGTACAGTATATAATATCACTCACAGATTCTGAGAATCTGGAGAAATCTCTGTGCGCAATGGACAAGGCCAAAAACCAATACTGAATGGCCGTGATCCTCAGGAGGCAGTGCATTAAAAAACAGTCGGGATTCTTCAGTGGAAATCAATACATGGACTCAGGAACACTTCTGAGACCCACTGTCAGTAAATTCAATTCATCCCTGGATCCACAAATTTAAAACTCTACCATGTGAAGATCAAACCATATACTAACAAAATCCAGGAACTCTGCCACCTTCTCCGGGAGTAGGCTCATTTAAGGGGACTTATAGTTAAACATTTTTCCAAAAACTTTTTGAATTATTGTCAAAATAATTATATTAGAAATTGCAACTTAACACTGAGTTTCTGTAGCATCACATCAGTGGTTGCCATGGCAACGGCTGTTTTAATGAATATTAGGGTGGTCCAATAATGTGCCGAAATTTTTTTTATATACAGTAGAAGTCAAGGCACCTATTCAAAATGTTCCAGTGCTTTCTAACATGGGATATATGAACGTAAAGGCAGTGCTATTTGCTATCATTGTGCTATTTGCTATCATTAGAGAACCTGCAAACTTTCGAGTGCATATATTATTCCATCTAACAAATAACACAAAGACCTGTATTCAACTAAAACTAGATCATTTGCTACTGTTTGAACATATCATAAACAAAAGTAGGTCATTCACTTCCGATTTAAACAACACAAATTTCAAAAAGACAGCAACAACCATGAACAGCAGATCACTCAATACACTACGCATACTGCACATGTACATTAGACAACTAAAAACTGGTACACTGCAGAACTCAAGAAGGAATATCATCTCAATAGTAAATCTTAGTAAAATAGTAAATTGCCATAGTCAGCAATTATTCAATCAACGCAATGCATGTGTTTCACGATCGTTCAAATTGTTTAAATGAAATAAGACCATTTGAAACATTTTTATGCAACTCCGTTCCTTTCAACCCCTGAGCAAAGAAAAGCGTGAGAAGTCCGGAGTCATAATTGATTTCCATGCTACTAGTAGTGAAATCCACTGTGACGCATGTGAAACTGATAAACCTCCATACACACAGACTTCAATTATTACATCGCCTATATGCTGATTAATGAAAACTGGCCACACCTGATGATGCTGAGTTTTGACCCGACGCTGAAGCCCTCCGCCACAGTTTCAAAAAATCCTGGAGGAAACCCTGGATATCGACCCCATGAGCACTGCTTTCTATGAACAATATCACTAAGATTTTTGGCATAATTACAGAGTTTAGTAAAACAAACAAAATGAGGAGGTGCCTTGGTTAATACCATGAAGTTAATTTTTTTGAACCACCAAAATGAATATATAGATACTTAGAGAAACACAGTTATTGAGATAACTAAACAGTGTTTGGTTATAATTTCAGCTGTAATGTGAAGGAAAAAACATTCCTAATGTCACTACAGAGCTTTTTTTTCCAGGTTTCTATGTTCTAGTATTGATTTTGACCCCCCTAAATCAATTTCGGCAGTAAACAGCTAATTAAATATGCATATTTTGATTTACTCATATTCAGAGGTACATATTGCAAAAAGAGCTCTGTACAGACATAGATCATCACAAAATGAAGAAAACTGCCAAATATGAAGTTAATTGGATGTACAGTTGCTGAGAAATCTGTATTTTCTTGTTGAAATTCTGTATTTTTAGAAAAACGTGATTTTAGTTCGGCAGTAATAATGTGATCGAAGTTTGACAGTAATGTTCTCTGGAGGAATACATTTAGTATTTTGTTTTTGGTGGTTTTTAGGATTTTTTTTTACCTCCTTAAAAGGCACCAGCCTCATAAGTAACTCCCTCTTCTTCAATCTGTGTTTCTTCCCTAGTTTTACGTACTTGTCGAGCGTCTATTTGTTTTTTTTTCCAAGTTCTAGTGCGCGTGTTTCACTCTGTTTCACTCATTTTCTGTCCATTTCGTGATAGCCTTTCATTGGGTGTGCCCCTGCCTTTATGCCAAGTTTCATAAGAATGGAGGCAATTCCTCTTTGGCCATCATTGAAAGTCACCACACTCATAGCTGTTCCAGCCTTGAAGACAGTGTCCATGACGAATGTTTCCTTCGGAACACGACTCCATATTACGGACTATTTGAAGGGCCACTTCATGTTCTTACCTCAAAACTAAAATTTTTGAACCAAAAATCGGCATTTTGCTTAGCTATAGGTCCCCTTAAGATGGACTGAGGCAAAGTGGAAAACTGTCCTGTGGTCTGACCAATCATGTGTAAAATTCTCTTTGGAAATTGTGGACACGGTGCTAAGGAGGAGAGGGACCATTTGGCTCCTTATCAAGGCACAGTACAAAAGCCAGCATCTGTGATGGGGGCACTTGCACATGGGTAATGGATAACTTGCACATCTGTGAAGACATCATTAATGCTGAATGATATGTAGAGGTTTTTGAGCAATATACTGCCATCCCGAGAATGTCCTTTTCAGGGAAGGCCTTGCTTTTTTTCAGCAAGACAATGCAAAACAACATTCTGCACGCATGACAACATGGCTCTGTGGTAAAGGAGTCTGGGCGCTAAACTGGCCTGCCCGCAGTCCAGTCCTGTCACCCTCTGAAAATATTTGCTGCATTATGAAACAAAAAAAAACATGACAATGGCAGCCACAAATTGTTGAGCAGCTGGAATCTAATATCAATCAAGAATGGGAAAACATTTTTCTTTTGAAATTACAGTCTTTGACCTCCTCAGTTCCTAAATGTTTACAGAGTGCTGTTAAAAAAGAAATGATGCAAAAAAGTAAACATGCCCCTGTCCCAACTTTTCTGAAATGTGTTGCTGGCATCAAATTGTGAATGGGCAGATATTTTCAAAAAACAATAAAATTTCTCTCTTTTAACATTTGATATGTTGTCTTTGTACTTTTTTCAATTAAATAATGATTTTCAAATCATTGTATTCCGTTTTAATCTATATTTTACACACTGTCCCAGCTTTTCTGGAAACAGGGTTGTACTTCTACGATCACATGAATATTATTTCCAATTTAAAAAAAAAACATAGTGAGACTTGGAATGAAATTTGAATAATGACGACTAATTTAGCATCAAAATAATCCCTAGAATTAAATATTCAGTGCAGCACATAGATCACATAAAAGAAAACGCTGAGACAGTGGAAAAGATTTAGGAGCCGAAAGGATTGTTTGTGTTGGTACCTATTTCACTCACAAAAGGAATGGAGGTTAACAGCTTTCACAAAGCAGTGTGCAATTGGGGCATTACTAAAGAACAAAATGAAAAATAGTCATCTTTCTCATAATGCGTAAGTTGTCAGGACCTAGTAAAAAGGATATAAACCCAAGTGATCTTGGGTATCCCACAAAATCTAATTTTAAACGGACTAGCTGACCGAAAAAATGCAACCGCTGAACATTTCGTAAGGTAAGTTTAGCACAGAAGCTAACATTGAGCATTAATATCAGTTTGGTAGTTAAGCAAGATTCAGTAACAGGTCACCTTAGTTGGCTAGATAGTTGGCCTTAACTAGAAATAAAACTTATGAAAGCTATTAGTTATGGTTCTCAACGATTACATATACTTAAACATCAGCTAATATTTAAAATTTTTCGGCATATTGCCAATTATGTGTTTTTAATGATGCTCTGGGACTCAAATATGGGAACATGTGTTACAGAGAATAAATCGCCTCCATTTACAATGTGAGTTTTCAAGCCCACCAAGTCTGCCTGGTAAAGGGCAAGTTAAGCATTAACACAACACCAGAGCAAAGCGTACTATTTATGATGTTTATGCAATTAAGTTCAAGCAAAGTATTTTGAGAAAAAAAAAAAAAAATTACATTCTCAATGCACAGAAATCTAATTTGGATCTTGCCAAGTTTCTCAGGGTGACATTTGATCTGCTTAAAACCCCTTTGCGCAGATATAGATGCCGACATCCGTAAATTCCGAAATTTTATTCCCAAATAATTCTGTAACTGAATTTCCAAATGTCTTGCTTCCCTAGAATAATAAGTCTCTGTGACACAAATACTGAATTATAAAGCAAAAACAAACATAAAATTATAAAGAGGCTCATGCTTAACATAAAAAAATGGCATTATTTGTATTCTGCAGAAAGGGGTTAAATGTATTACATGAAATTACGTTGTACTTGCAATATAGAAAAAAGGACAATATTTTCAAGGATCATTTAATCTAAATGGCATACACTTCTGACAAAATGTGGGTTAAGTGAATAAATGACTGCAGCGCACATGGAATGCACCAAATTAAAGAAGTTGTGTTGCGATTGCTGCATGTGCTCAGAACTTACATCCTAAGAAAGTGAACCTGCTTCACTGCATGTCAATCTGATTCCATCCTTGCCAATCCATTTGCATTTTGTGTTTATATATTTGAGTTAGTCGGGCATTATGCTTTTTATACAGCGCCCTCCATAATTATTGGCACCCCTGGTTAAGATGTGTTCTTTAGCTTCTAATAAATTCAGTTTTTTTCTAAATAATATAGGACCACAATGAAAAAAAGAGGAAAATCCAACCTTTAATTCAAGTGCATTTATTCAGTGGGAAAAAAATCCCATGCTAAGAAATAATTCTTTTACATCAAATCATGTGTGCCACAATTATTAGCACCCCTGATGTTAATACTTTGTACAACCCCCTTTTGCCAACAAAACAGCACCTAATCTTCTCCTATAATGTTTCACAAGATGGGAGAGTACAGAAAGAGGGATCTTCGACCATTCCTCTTTGCACAATCTCTCTAAATCATCCAGCGACCTGGGTCCTCTCCTCTGCACTCTCCTCTTCAGCTCACTCCACAGGTTTTCAATGGGGTTGAGGTCTGGGGACTGAGATGGCCATGGGAGGAGCTTGATTCTGTGTCTGGTGAACCATTTCTGTGTAGATTTGGCCACATGTTTAGGGTCATTATCTTGCTGAAAGACCCAGTGACGACCCATCTTCAGCTTTCGGGCAGAGGCCACCAGATTTTGATTTAAAATGCCCTGGTATTTCAAAGCGTTCATGATGCCATGCACCCTAACAAGGTTCCCAGGGCCTCTGGAAGAGAAACAGGCCCACAGCATCACCGATCCTCCCCCATACTTCACAGTGGGCATGAGGTGCTTTTCTGCATACTCATCTTTTGTGTTCCGCCAGACCCACTTAGAGTGTTTGTCGCCAAAAAGCTCTCTTGGTCTCATCTGACCAAAGCACACGGTCCCAGTTGAAGTCCCAGTACCGCTTAGCGAACTCCAGACGTTTGCGTTTATGATTGTGAGTGAGAAAAGGTTTTTTCCGTGCATGCCTCCCAAACAGCTTGTTGGCATGTAGATAGCGCCTGATGGTTGTTTTGGAGACTTTGTGACCCCAAGATGCTACCATTTGTTCCAATTCTTTAACAGTGAGCTTTGGAGAACTTTTTATTTCTCTCACCATCCTCCTCACTGTGCGTGGTGGCAAAATAACCTTGCGTCCTCGTCCAGGCTTGTTTACCACTGTTCCAGTTATTTTAAACTTCTTAATGATTCCTCTGACAGTAGATATGGGCAGGTGCAGGCAAGTGGCTATTTTCTTGTAGCCATTGCCTGACTTGTGAAGGTCGACATACATCTGCCTTACTTGAATGGTGTGTTCCTTTGTCTTTCCCATGTTGAAGAGTGGATAAGAGAAATGGCCTCTGTGTCATGTCATATTTATACCCCAGGGAAACAGGAAGTGATGAATTACTAAAATGTTCCTAGATACTCTGATCAACTTTGTAAACTACTGTAGAAATGACAGAAATACTTCAATTACATTTATTTCCTAGGAATTGTTAGGGGTGCCAATAATTGTGGAACAGGTGATTTTATGAAAAATAATTATTTCTTAGTCAGGGATTTTTTTTCCCTTAAAATTCACTTGAGTTGAAGGTTACATTTTTCTACAATTTTCAGTGTGAGAGTATGCTTCTGCAATAAAAATTGAATTTATTTTAAGGCTTTTAATACATCTTAACCAGGGGTGCCAATAATTGTGGAGGGAGCTGTTTAAGGAGTTTTCTGTGGAAATTCAAGCATTCAAAGCACTATTTTACCCCTTCAGCCAAAGAATACGAGAATGTAAGCCAATCATTACAGACGAAGAAAAAAATACCTTCCTCTATATGATTATTGGCGGTCGGAAAACCAGTTTACATTATTCCTATCCTTCGACTAAAGTGATAAAATAGCACTTTGAATCCTCAAACTCCCATGGAAAACTACATACTATAAAATGCATAATGCCTGAGTAACTAAAATATATAAATACAATGTAAAACAATGACGGATTTGCAAGGATGAAGGTAGATTTTGACAGTCGTTTTTTAATTTGTAGTAGTATTCAAAGGCTTTAAATTGCCACATTAGTGTTTGGAATCCAAGGGTAGCCACAGGGTCAAATTCTGGGTCAAAAAGGGCAACACCCAGATGAATGCACAGAAAGGAGTAAATTTTGCTCAGAATAAAAGATTGCATTTAAATTCTATTTGTACTTTTAGAAAGCCCTTTATGGATACTTTAGCCACCACAAACTTAAAAACTCTACAGTTTCGGGATGTGAGAGAATTCCGCCATAAATTGGCTCATTTTAAGGGCGCTTGGTTCAAATTTCAATTTTGATTGTCCATTGTGTAGCCCACAAAGGGTTAATGTTGATTTGAGTACTCTCTGGTGAGAGTTCAAAATATTCTGAAGAAATTAAGTTCATATCTTGCTTAGATTTTGTTATATGGGCTGATGAAAATGCTCACAAACGGGTCTTAGAGGGTTAACGCTGACACGCCCCCTTTTTTCAAACCCCCGTAAATTCTGAACTGAGACAAATACTGAACTAAATTCCACCGCTATTTTTTTGTACTGCAACAGGCAACAAAAATATCAAGGAATTGGGTAATTCTGAGACCATCAAACTGGGAGGTTCCCCTATTTTGGGTGATTTCATATGGAATGACCCAGTCACCAAAGCATTCCAGTTGCTAATGCTCCCACTGGCATTTTATCATCGTCCTCCATACGCATAAAACATCATTTTACCAAAGAGACAGGTTTTAGACAGACAGACGGGCAGATAAAAAGAAGCGCACAAGGTCAGCAGGTGATCAATGCCATCCTCCCCAATTCTACATGCAGAATCTTTGTTCACCGTTAGTCGGCAGCCTTCAGCCACTGAACTGGCTAAACAGCAGAGAGTCCTAAATCCTAATTTTACTTTCTCAGTGAAATGTTCAATATTAGCAGACTTCAGCGTTTTAAAAAAATCAAAAACGAAGACCAAAAGTGTCCTAATCAATTTAAATTTAGCAAACGTGTTCACTTCTAAAATTGAGAGAATACATCCAGTTGGGCTCCCGTAGTACATGTTTTCTTTCGGCTAAGTCAAATGTAAAAAGATATTGCACCACCTGGAGGAAATGACTGAAACATTTGTATTGCTGCTCACACTGCAGAATGAACATAGGAAAAATAAGGCCATACTAGTATTGATCGCATACATGATAGATTTAACTAGTTTGTTGTCATACAGCAATAAGAAGCCAAATAAAATGCGAGAGTATTATCGCTTTCATTTTATATTAACCAAGCTTCAATCGTTCGTAATTTTCAAAAATCCAACAGGCAGGCTTGACAGAGCCTACTCACACGTGCGCATCGTGGTTTATTGCAAACTTTACTTCAGTGTATCCAAAAAAGGTGATGGATCACAAAAACTGTTGGGTCACAACCGACAGTAACCGTCTGGCTCAACTTTTACACAGAAATTCCGGGATTCATTTAACCCGACCCGTACAGGTATCAGTGGGCATGTTACTAAAATAATACTATTCGAAAATATGTAAGCTCTGGTCGTGGACATAAGATTGCAAATCGGGTACCAATAAGCCCACCAAGGCGCAACTTGACCCCTCATAGCTCGTGACGTATTTCCCCAACTAGATTGAAAGAGGAAACGCTTTCTCTCTCGATCGTGCTCTTGCCGACGTTCATCGAGGTGCTGGAGAAAGAGAGAGGAGGGAGAATAAGGGGAGAGGATGGGGAAAAAAGGAATAGAGCGCATTTTGATCCCTCCTCCTGTCGCCAATTTGGAGAAACAATAAAACGCGATTGAAGGGGCGATTTGTTGCAAGCTCCTCTGGTAGCCAGCAGCCACTGTAGTTTTTTTTTCTTTTATTTTGTGTCGATAGCCAGCAAGTCAACTTTTATTAATACTCGTAATTTTTCAATAAAACTATCCCCAACACACAAAAGAACTATTGAATACAAGCCATATATGGTCTTTCGTGGAGGCAATCGTTCGTATACCACGATATGGGGGTGAGTTTCTCTTGCTGTGTTCGTGTGAAGAGAGACTGAAAACGCGTGCAGGAGCATGAACAAAGAACGTGCTTTCAGACATCATGATCTGCGAGAGTGAATGCGTGAGACAAAGATAGCAAAGTAACACTAACCCCCCTTTAAGGTTTTCTCCGCCCGCCTCCTTTCGCGTCGCTTTCTCTTATTTCCCCAGACTCAATTCTCCGTTTTCTCCACATTTGTCTCGATGTTCTTTGACTTCTTATGCCGTTCATTTCGGTGGAATCCATTTTTTTTCTTAAATAGCGCTAGGCCATTATTAGAAGCGCGCTGTTGGGGGTCAGTGGGCGATTATGGTGGACGCTATCTTTCAGTAAACTGGATGTTTTAACTTATGAGAACTGGATGATTAGTGAGAAATTAGGTTGTGTAACTAGATACACATCACCTGGATGGCGTGTCACATTCTTCCTCGTTAGTAATGAGTTAGGCTGATAAAGCCCTATTATTTAAATCCATTCAAGCAGTTCCCTCCGACCGTGGTACATAGTTTGTAAAATTCTATTTGTAAGCAACGACTGGTTGATCGAACTTCAACATTTAGTTATTAGCTACTGGTTGTGTGTAATTTTTGATTTGGTTGACTGATAAAATAAACGAATTGTCCGTAAGTTTTGTCGATTAGATCAAATTCTGATTTGAAATTTGACTCGTCAATCGGTCTCGTTACTCATTACTGTGGTGTATAAAAAGTGTTTGCTCCCTTCTCGATTGTCCCTATTTTTGCATAAATTTCGCTGAAAGGTCTTTGATATTAAGAGAAAATGTAATATGACTAAAAGAGGACCCTGAATCATTTCTAAATCCACTTATTTGAATTACTGTTTGAAAAATTGACCAGACATACTGACCGTGTTTGAGGCTTTCATCAATTTATCTGTCATTCTTGCATCTTCTCTGGCTACCTGGATGAGTTGTTGGTGCTCCATTAGTGCATTTTTGGCAGGCCGACCACTCCTTGGGAGATTGGCCACTGTTCCAAGTGTTTTCCATTTGTGGGTAATGGCTCTTACAGTGGTTTTCTGAAGTCCCAGGGCCTTGGAAATGGTTTTATAGCCCTTCCCAGTCTGAAACATTGCAACACATTTTTTTCTGATGTCTTCTGGAATTTCCTTGGATCGAGGCATAATGTGCTTATGGAAATTCTCATTTTCAGTACTCAACTTTGGTGAGATTCAATATGAGTGAGGTTTGGAGTCAACTGAGGACTCCAAACATGACTGCAATCAAGTCTGGCTGCATTCAATCAGCTGAATCTTATTTGTCAATTGATTTTGCTTGTTTGACCGAATATGGGGGCAGTTACTTTTTCCCCATTGGTAATCTAGGTACCCATTAAGTGTTTTCACTGAATAAATAGTGAAAAAATGTGTTCACTTAGCTCCCCCTTGTCCAGTATTGCTTTTCAGTAAATATCTGTGACCAAGCAAAGTCGGAAGTGGATCATTTGTGCGAATATTTTTTCATTATACTTATATATTAGTGTGGAATTATTCTACTCCCTTTACACACACACACGAACATGCAACAAGCGTCAAGCATCATGTGCAGTGAGGCAACTGTAGAAGTAGCCATTGTCACAAAGTGACTTACACCATGGGAAGATCATGTCTGAAGCAAGCTGTGTACATATAACACTGTGGAGAGAGGAGCACAAATGCCATATTTGATCATCCAGAGAGAATATGTCTGGCCTGATGAGCATTACAACTTTAGATAGCTGGGGGACCAGGCTAAAACTCTAGCAATCTTTTGCATAACACCTCTGTAGTACTGCCTCATGTCCATCTTCACTGACACTATTACCCACCCCAATTCCAGTAAAGTTGTGACATTGTGTAAAAGGTGAATAAAAACAGAATACAATGATTTGCAAATCCTTTTCGAGCTATATTCAGGTGAGTACACTACAAAGACAAGATATTTAATGTTCAAACTGATAAACTTTGTTTTGTTTTTTTTTTTTTTTAAATATTCACTCAATTTGAATTTGATGCCGGCAACACATACCAAAAAAGCTGGAATGGGCATGTTTACCACTGTGTCACATCACCTTTCCTTTTAACAACACTCAATAAGCGAGTAAGCATTTGGGAACTGAGGATACTAATTGTAGAAGCTTTGTCGGTGGAATTTTTTCCCATTCTTGTTGATGTGTGACTTCAGTTGCTCAACGGTCCAGGTTCTCCGTTGTCATATTTTGTGCTTCATAATGTGCCACACATTTTCAATGGGAGACAGGTCTGGACTGCCGGTAGGCCAGTCTATTACGGGCACTCTGTTATTACGAAGCGACGCTGTTGTAACACGTGCAGAATGTGGCTTGGCATTGTCTTGCTGAAATAAGCAGGATCGTCCCTGAAAAAGACGTCGCTTGGATGGCAGCATATGTTGCTCCAAAACCTCTATGTACCTTTCAGCATTAATGATGCCTTCACTGATATTCAGGTTACCCATGCCATGGGCACTAGCACATCCCCATACCATCACAGATGCTGGCTTTTGAACTTTGCACTGATAACAATCTTGATGGTCCTTTTCCTCTTTAGCCCAGAGGACACGATGTCCATGATTTCCAAAATAATTTGAAATGTGGACTCGTCAAACCACTGCACACTTTTCCATTTGCGTCACTCCATCTCAGATGAGCTCAGGTCCAGAGAAGCCAGCGGCGTTTCTGGGTGTTGTTGATATGGCTTTCACTTTGCATAGTAGATTTTTAACTTGCACTTGTAGATTTAGCGACAAACTGTGTTAACTGACAGTTAACTGGTTTTCCAAAGTGTTCCTGAGCCCACATGGTTATATCCTTTACAGAATGATGTCGGTTTTTAATACATTGCCCCCTGGGGGACCGACGGCTGCAGGCATTCAATGTTGGTTTTCGGCCTTGCCGCTTACATGTAGAGATTTCTCCGGATTCTCTGAATCTTTTGATGGTATGGACTGTAGATGATGAAATCCCTAAATTCCTTGCAATTGCATGTTGAGAAGCATTGTTCTTAAACTGTTGGAATATTTGCTCACCCAGATGTTCACAAAGTGGTGAACCTCGCCCCATCCTTGCTCGTGAACAACTGAGCCTTTCGGGGATGCTCCATTCATACCTAATCATGACACTCACCTGTTTCCAATTAACCTGTTCACTTGTAGAATGTTCCAAACAGGCATTTTTTGAGCATTCCTTAACTTTCCCAGTCTATTGTTGCCCCTGTCCCAGCTTTTTTGGAACATGTTGCAGGCATCAAATTCAAAATGAGTGAAAATTTTCAAAAAAACAATAAAATTTATGAGTTTGAACATTAAATATCTTGTCTTTGTAGTGTACTCAAATGAATAGGTCGAAAAGGATTTGCAAATCATTGTATTCTGTTCTTATTCACTTTTTACACAATGTCCCAACTTCATTGGAATTGGGGTGCGTACATTTTACCATGGTTTTTAGGAACACAGATCTTTGGTGATAAATAAAGGCCAGTTTGCTGGTCATTTCTTGTAGCAGTGCTGATGTGATTGTTTATTAATGAACCTTAATTAACTGTTCGGTGATCTTGGTGCACATGGTGGAGTGTAGGTCAAGTGAAAGAAAGCCACACACTTGTTTTAATGATGACTCGTCAACTTTATTGTGAGTCATCGTTTCACTCAGTCTTCCATCAGAGTTACGCTGTGTAGTATTACAGCATGGACAGTTAGTTATTATATGATTCCTGGGGCAAAGACTGATTTTAATTAAGCAGTAATTACGTGGGGCCTGGTAGACTAAACAAGACTTCTGAAGTTCAAAACTGTTCTTTTGATGAAAAACCTTCAAAGAAAAACCCGCAAAAACTTGTCTAATTGATTTGAAATTCTCTTCAATTGTCAGGCGTGCATGTTTGGTGATGACTGAAGACATCACAGACAGACATGAAGAGGCTACGCTACAAGAAGCGAATCATTAGTAAGCTGCAGAAACCAGGCTGGCCGTACTGTGGAATGATGATAGGGCGTAGAACTGGTTCATGATCTGTGGAAAAGAATTCCGTATTTATTCCACCTCCACCAATATCGCTTGAAATCAGTACTTTTTTGGCTTACCTTGAGGTTTGGGTACCCAGAGAAATATTCGGGTGTGTAAAAACGTGCAACGTACATCCAATCAAGAAAATTTAGATTTTAATTTCTAGTGCTGCTATACATGGTAATGGTATATGACAGCGGCAGCCATGTTACTGATGATATACTAGCTTGCTAGGGCATGCGCAGCATATGCATTAACGATATTAAACATGAAGTCTAAACCCCCTTCTCACTAATAAAACCCCCCAAATATATTGGCGCCCCATTTCAAAATCGTTCTGGCTAATAAAAATTTGAAAAAAGTGGAGGTTAGATACGGACTTCTTTCCACTGACCCTTTTCTCCTTGCATTTTGTCTGTAGAGGAAATCGAACCGGGCGAAGGAGAAGAAGCAGAGGCGTTTAGAGGAGCGGGCTGCTATGGATGCGGTGTGCGCCAAGGTGGAGGCAGCGAATAAGGTGAGCCAAACTGTTTTTGCTGCTGTTAACCTTGGAAGATAACATAAAACATAGTCTTTTGTAAGTGCAGTCCTGGAATATTGCTGATTATGAAAATCCGTGTCGTTTAATTTCCGTCACCGATCTATGCTTTAGTCTTTGTACATACTTTTAAATTGGCCAACTAGTCTGCTCAACCCAATGTTTTCATGTGCTGCTGCGTGGAAAATAATTACAAGACTGCAATTTGAATAGCTATTGCCCCTTTCCCTCGCCTGTGTTAATAGCATTCATTGTAGTGATGATTATTTGTTTACCCAAATTTCATAACTCTGTGAGTCAAAAATGTATGCATATCTCGAGGCATATTCAGCCAAAAGCACCACCGTGACCTGTGTTGTTTACTTAGTTGTTATGTCTCCATGTGAAATGGGAAGTGCTGGGGGTGGACAAAATATCAGAAGCAGCCCTGAAAAATGGCTTGAACATAGTCTTTGAACTGAAATTAAGGAAGCTTCCAAGCAGTCGTTCTTGTTTATTTAAAAGTTGGTAGTATGTGTCTACCTAAAAGTTGTATATAACCTGCAGTGCTTTGCAACATCTGTGACTACAGGTGAAAGCTTTTCTGCAGGGACAGATGGATACCTGGTAAGACAGTTGCTAACAGCCACAGAACGATAGGTCTAAAAATCAACGTAGAATTGAATAAATCCATGTCTGTATCAGTTTCTCCAAAAACAGCAAGTTATGAGTTTCATAGCGCTGGTGTTTTTGGCGGTGTGTCTGATTACTTGGCTGCCTCCTATGTGTAAAGTGAGAAAAATGCGACTGATTAAATGATGTTCCTCTTGCAGCTTGAAGATCCTCTGGCTGCATTTCCGGTTTTTAAGAAGTATGACAGAAACGGGTAAGAAACAATGCTCTGAAACCCTCAAGTTTTTGGGAGGAGACCTGACAAGGGAGGGTGTTAGACTGCTAGAGCCTGTGCTGATGTGCTTGTTTTTTCAGGTTAAACCTTCATATAGAATGCAAGCGAGTCTCGTCTTTGGATGACAGTACCGTGGAGTGGGCCTACGAACTGACCAGAGCCAACATGCAGAGCCTGTAAGAAAGAAGCGGCGGGGGGGAGACGGAACGGCAGGAGCGGGGAGGGAAATGCCTGGAGGTTGTTAAAGTCAGAGAAGTGTGAAAGCAAACCAGGGAAAGTCTGGTTAAAGAGGAAAATAAACAAGACTTTATGTTTATTTGCTCTTCTGTCTGAAGGCTGTGGAACGGTGCACCTGGCAGTGTTCTGATGGTTTGTGCCTGTGTATCTGAACTCTCTTTCCTGTCCCGTCTCTGTAGTTACGAACAGAGTGAGTGGGGCTGGAAAGAACGAGAGAAGAGGGAAGAGTTGAAAGACGACAGAGCGTGGTATCTCCTGGCTCGCGACCATGACTCCGCCCCCATCGCCTTCTCTCACTTTCGATTCGATGTGGAATGTGGGGAGGAAGTGCTCTACTGGTGAGGGCGGAGGCTGCTTCGTAAAGGGGGGGGGGCGATGGGGGCCTCTAACCTAGAGTCTCTGTATAGTCACGACAACCCAAGAATTGAAGCCATTTTGCTTCCATTGCACAGAATTGTGCCGTTTCACACAATGGAAATAGTTGGATTTTTTTTTTGTCCCTTTTTCGGATGGGAAACGTCAGTGGCCTGCAGTCAGATGTTAAGAAGGCCTTCAGTAACATCACCCTTTACCGCATAATTTCTCTTAAGCTGTTTGCGATGGTTTGCCTGATTTACAATCAAACAATTTATTGACTGGAAAACCAAGACCATTGCATGACCCGTAACGATTAAGAGGTGCTCCTGACAACGCGATTGCCTTTTGGCTATGTTGATATGATTGATGTGACGCTGCAAGGATGACAATAACTGCGTGAAATCCAAAGCTTTCACCAACTTTCATCCCTCTTGGATTTTTTCATTTATTCGGATCATTACACTGTCACTCCACTGTGCCTTGTGCCTGACAGCGCCCTTTAGCCACGACTATATTCAGAATATTGAATGAACTCCTCTACCTTATTATTAAATGAGCCTCGCAAATAAACGTATGCAAGTCTGAGCCATTTCGTGAGCTAATGTTACATGACTTCAGGATTTATTTAGGCATATGGACATTTTATGTTCTCATTTATGCACAGAGGAAAACTTCATGATGCAGTGTGCAACAGTGGTATCAAACATAAATTTGACAGTCATCCTACCAATTCTTCTTAGCAACTGTTGCTAATCAGGCAAAGTAAACTGCGAGACGATTAGGCAATTAAATATTGAAAGGTGAGGTTATAGAAGGCCTTCATTACTGCTGACGGACCACTACTGGGAAACCTGTTAAATTTTGGGGAAAGAACAATAAACCAGCTAGCAAGGGTTTTCACAAGCATAAGAGGGGGAAAATATTCAGACATGAGAAAACAGAATATGACAAGAAAAAAAAAATACCTCATTCACTTTGAGATGGTGCTTGATATTGTGATGGAGACAAAATGGCACCATCACCAGATTTTCTGGACCCCTCACATCACATCTCTCTTTATGTACTCTCTCTACATTAGTCTGGTGGCTAAGGTTAACTGTGGCTTGGAAGGTCAGTGGATCCAGCCCCAGTGTGGACCCAATAAGATCAAAGCCGCTTTCGGGGTCCCTGAGCATTTTAAATTCTGTTAGAGATCACCAAGCTTCCAAATATGTCCTGTGGAAGTACAGGGAAATGTGTCTAAAATGATGCACAGATGTTTTCTATTAGAAATACTGCTGTAGCCATAGAAGCACAGCCTCCTGGGTTAGAGTATTTCACTCAGTGTAAGTGTGATGGAGATGCAGTAAAGCACTGCTACCAGCAGATACACAGTATGTGTGTGGCCTTGTCATACAATGTGGAAAAAAGTTTTTGCTTACTTTGAACCTACTGAAGGGGAAATTCAAGAGAAAATCAGTGTTTAAAGGGTTAAAGAATGGTACCAGAGACTTAAAAAAAAGAGCTGATCGAATTAGGTGACCTAGTATGAAGGAGTAGAGTGGTAATATATATGAAGAGTTTGTTTCCAAGGTGCAGTATATCCATTTTACTAATTTTGAGTAAATCAGCTTTTTCTATGTTGGTGTCAATTGCATTTTATAGAAAAACACAAACTTTGACCATGAAAAAATACACCTTATAGTATGAATTTCTAAAAACGGATTTTTGCACCATGTGTAAGAAGCACAGGGCTGTCGCTCTATGGTATTATCTCAATTTTTGCAATTTTGGCACTTATTGCATTTTGGGAACAATCACTTCATATGTAAATTGTGCTGTAAGCTGTTATGGTGTAGTGATAGGAGTTTTGCTTACTAAAACATGTTCTGGGGGCAGAAACTGTTATGATTGGTTCAAATACAGTGGCCATAAAAAGCCGGGAGGAGGCGGGCCAATTTCAAACTTCACGGGCCTGTAACGGGCAGAGCTACGATTGTATAGGGCTAATGCATGTTTGCTGCCCGATTGGCTCAATGGGGTAAAGCGCTGCTTGCATGAGGGGGTAAAGGGTAACTATCATTGTCTTGGATCAAATCCCGTAGTGCAAGGTATGAATTTTTTTCTTTATATCATGAAATTTTTATATGGAGTGATAACAAATCATTTTGAAGGTGTTTACATTGTATGTTAGTAGCATAAATAATTGTAAAAGAACGCATAAAATAACTTGGAAATAAATGAAAAATAATACCTCTGTCTTTGACAATACCAGCTCTGCCCGTCATGGTCTGGAGGAAGTTTCTATTTGGCCCGCCTCTTCATTGTTTTGATTGGTCGCCTGATTCAAACAATCAAAATAGAACATGTTTCTGTAACTAAAACTCCCACCTGCTGATGGTGCGGATTGGCTTCAATTCTCTGTTTCAGTTATGAGGTGCAGTTGGAGAGCCGAGTGCGAAGGAAAGGACTGGGGAAATTCCTGATTCAGATACTGCAGCTCATCGCCAACAGGTACGGCTGTTTGCCCAAGGAGGAGCACCATATTAAATAGCTTAACTCCTGTGGATAGGAGTGACATTAACTGCAGCTATAATGCAAGTGTTTAAACCTACACGTGGTGCGGAGTTCACACAGCAGAATGCAGATCCACGGAGGGGCAGTGCTGACCCCTTCCTTGTTGTCTCTCTCCAGCACGCAGATGAGGAAGGTGACGTTGACAGTCTTCAAACACAACCACGGCGCCTACCAGTTCTTTAGGGAAGCCTTACAGTAAGTCAGTGCCCAATTCATCTCCTCTCTTCCTCGTGCGCTTTGGCCCATATTCATAAAGCCCCTCACTGATCTCAGACCAGTTTTGTCAACCCACCCCTGTGCCGCATCCACACAGAGATGGGGGGGGGGGAGGAGAAGACTGATTCCAGATCAGTGCTCCCTCTGAGGACTAGCATGAACTGGATTCTGTCTTTCATGCACATTTTTGCGCCACTGACCCCTTCTTGTCTCGTTTATTTCATTGCATTCTCTTTTTTTCCTCAGACAGAATGAGCTGTATGTTAATCGGTAATGCAATTAAGCATGGCCTCCCCAACCCCTCTCTGATTCAGGTTTGAGATCGACGACACCTCTCCCAGTATGTCCGGCTGCTGTGGGGATGACTGCACTTACGAGATTCTGAGCCGACGGACAAAATTTGGAGAGGCGGCAGGGCACGGGCACGCAGGAGGGCACTGCGGGGGGTGCTGCCATTGAGTGAGAGGGGGTGCTTTATTTCCCCAATAAGAACAACTCCACCTCAGACCCAACCACAGCCTCTTTGTTTCCTTCATAGAATCTCCCATCTATAGTAAATATGGTTTCCAGAAAATCCTCTTACAGCCCTTGTAATAAATGTATAAGTTTTGCAATCCCCACATGATGACCAACACTTCCTTTAAAGGTGGACATTTTTTTACCTTGTTTTTCTTAATCTACAATAGTTGTCAGCTTCTTGCATTAA
This sequence comes from Gymnothorax javanicus, assembly GCA_029692085.1. NCBI lineage: Eukaryota > Metazoa > Chordata > Actinopteri > Anguilliformes > Muraenidae > Gymnothorax > Gymnothorax javanicus. The sequence goes on from CM056199.1 coordinate 19,521,867, forward strand.
AGGGGGAGATGTAGGATTGGTAATCATTTTTGAAAAGAGGGGTATTGTCATCTCTCTGTGCTAAGAATAAGCCCTTTTTAATGCATTTTTACAACAAAAATCGTGTAGCATTTTGGTTACTACAGACAGAACTGAATTTTTTGGTCAGGAATGAAAATGTATTCCTGTTCCTCTCCTTGCTGTTCCGTCATAATAGAAAGCTAAAAAAAAAAAAAAAAAAAAAAGGCTGATGTCACTTGCCTGATTATGTGGAATGATGAATGCTGGGTAATTTTTTGTTTACCGTTCGTCAGGACTGAGCAACTCAATAACGCAGGACTCATCTTTCAGGTTATGGAAATGCAGGGTGTACTTTTTTTTTAAAGCTGACAAAGGAGATTGATTGTTGGAATCAGAGTCTGAGGGTTCATGGGTATTTGAGGACGGAGTGATTAAGTGAACGACTCGGAGATGGAAGTGTACTATTCAAAGTTTGGAAAAGAACCTGTTACATTTTTCCATTTTATATTTTTATATTCATATTAATTTTTATTTCGTGGAACTTTGTCCCTTGTTTTGCCATTCTTTTTATATAAATGCCAACTCAGTTTTTTGGTGCGTAAAGAAAGAATATTCTTATCTGACTGGCCTTTGTACGTGAGCAGTTGACTGACCATAATGTGCTTTTGTTAAATGAAGGGAACCAGAAATGTCTGCCGTGTAGGCGTTTTATTTGTACGCTACGAATAAAAGGAAATTTGTTTAAATCCTAAATGGATTACTGTCCTCAGTGCAAATGCAGAGGCTACATGCATTTTAGAGCAATATGCTGGAGTGTTGCTGTTGGCTTCATGTAAAATACATTTTGAAAAGGTGAATTTTTTTTTTAAACATGTTTAGTCTCAGACAGTGTTGCCCAAACCTCTTCTGGACAACCACTCGGCTGAAACACAATTAGGTGTTCAAATGATGTTGCACAAAAGCTGAAAATTCAAGTGCCTGATATTTTCACAAGGTACTTATTTATTGTACCTTCACATCCTGGGATTATTAGTCAATATTTTTTTCCCTTATTCGATCATGGGTTTTTTTTTTTTTTTATATTGATGCTTGAATAAGTTGAGATATTGGGGGAGCTAAGGACACTACGGACAAGGGTCATAATACCATAAACAGTTCAACACATTTTTTTTTTTTTTTTTTTTTTTTTTACAAACCAAAATCAAATCACTGAAATATGCATTTATTGACAACTTTCAAGAACTACAAATTGCTAGATGGCACATGACACAAATGTGTTTGTCAGGTGCTTCAGATTGGCACATAAGTCAGTGTTTTAACTGTAACATCAAACTTGACAATGTTTTTGTTGTCTAACTTGTGCTTTGATTATGTACTATTATGCACATGTAGGTTATTTATAGCCCATGAATATTTTGGTTTCATATCATGATGCATTAATGAAGGACATGGGTTATACGGACACTACTGACAAGAACGTCTTGCACAATCACCCAGAAAAGCAATCAAGCAATCATATCAATGGTATCTAACATGGTACATATATTTGTTACTAATATAATTATGCACACAATCACTTTATGCATGTAGAAACAAACCCACAGATTGAAATTGTGGTATTTTGGCACATTTTACAACTGATCATTTTCAAAATTGCTTGTATCTGAAGAACAGTGTAATGATAGATATTGCTTCAGTGGACTTTTTTGCTATCACTAGAACACTAGAAGAGTTCTCTCCCGGAAAAAAGATGGATTGTCCTCTTCAGGTGGGGGGTCATTTGTTACCCCAGGTGGAGGAGTTCAAGTATCTCGGGGTCTTGTTCATGAGTGAGGGTAGGACGGAGTGTGAGATTGACAGACGGATCGCTGCAGTGTCTGCAGTGAAGCGGGCGTTGTACCAATCCGTTGTGGTGAAGAAGGAGCTGAGCGTAAAAGTGAAGCTCTCGATTTACTGGTCGATCTACGTTCCAACCCTCACCTACGGTCACAAGCTTTGGATAGTGACCGAAAGAATAAGATTGCGAATACAAGCGGCCGAAATGAGCTTCCTTTGCAGGGTGGCTGGGCTGACCCTTAGAGATAGGGTGAGGAGCTCGGACATCCGGGAGCGGCTCAGAATAGAACCGCTGCTCCTCCGCGTTGAGAGGAGTCAGTTGAGATGGTTTGCGCTTCTGGAATGGATGCCTCCTGGACGCCTCCCTTTAGAGGTTTTCCAGGCATGTCCAATAGGGAGGAGGTCCTGAGGCAGACCCAGGACACACTGGAGGGATTATATCTCCCGGCTGGCCTGGGAACAGCTTGGGGTCCCCCAGGAAGAGCTGGAGGGAGTGGCTGGGGAGGGGGCGCCTGGGCCTCTCTACTCAGTCTGTTACCCTGGCGACCCAGCCCCGGATAAGCAGAAGAAAATGGATGGATGGATAGAACACAAGCTGCATACTTGCACAAGTCCATAAGTAAAAATTGAATTAATCCTGAACATACAAAGACTAACAGACACTTGTTGGGGGGGGGGACCTACGGACACTACAATTATATAATCTGATATTTCAAATTGTAACCATGTCCACAGACATTTTATAGTCGTTAAAGTTAAACAGTATCTTGATCTGTATATCCAGTGTTGTGAACCTTTTTGATAAGCACCAGACAGAGTGTACAATAACGAGGCCTACAGACGGACACTACACTGCACTTCAACATACCAGACTTACTTCTGTTAATAACTGCTTAGTTTTGTTATTGTAACAGATAAATGACTGGTTTTGATTAATTACACCCCTGGCTTGAAAGATACGATAATATTCTGGTTTATTATCAAATTGATTATTTGCAGAGCATAATTCTGTGTCACTTTTACAAAATAAAGAAAAATTATAACATGAATAAATTGGAAGTGTTGAAGCTATACAGAGATTCTCTTGAAATGCCCACTTCATCAACCTGAAAAATAAATTGAACACATTCTATAGGTTGCATAATTATGGTAAAATACAAACTTACTGAAATAAATGTTGCTGAAATCATTCATCAAAAATGCCTTCAGGTATCAGTGCAACATAAATATATTTTCAGAGGGTGATATTATAACCATTTAATATATTGTAACTTGGAGATTGTTCGATGGATTGCCACAATTTTTTTCACCATTACAAATTCTCATAGAGACACATTCTGAGCCAATGAATATGATAATATGAAGAATCTAACATTCCCTCTTAAGCACATAACATCATGTATTATAAATAATTTTACCTGATCATGCTTTAGCCGACTCTATGTTTTGGACGCCTCCCTGCTTCAGTACAGATGATTCAAATGATCCACTCATTAAGCCACTCCAGCACAACCCGATCATTTGAATCTCTTGTACAAGAACAGGGAGAGATCTAAAAAACATGCAGGACAAGTGGTACTCCAGGAAAGGTTTGGGAAACACTGATCTAGAATCAAATATATGTAAAACTGGCTAGGTTGACTGATTTCCTTCCAAAAATGAATTGAGTTTTGAGATAATAGATACGGGCCAGAGTGAGAACCAACCTAGTTCTTGAGTGTTATGGAAAAATCTGGTAAATCAAATTTTGATCGAAACTGAGTTAGGACCATTTTTGTTCTTACTAGGCTTTGCCTCATCACATACAGTGAGATACAAAAAGAATAATCCCTGATTTCCCATGTTTTGCAATGGCAAACCCTAGAAAGTCATTGGTATTTAATCATTTGTGAAGCAACAAACTAGCAAGTTGATCTTATTGGCTTTTTTTTTTTGTTATGGCTAAACCTACCAAGTTGAGGCAGCATATGTATCATATGATCTGCCAGGTCAGTTTCCATCCAGAGCACTGGTTGTGCAGGACATGCATGGTCTGAATTCAATAATTCACACGATTCACGTGCTAATGACTGAAAAATGGCATCAGGAGGGAAGCAGATGGTGGAGCTGGCACTGACATAACTGTCAAACGTCATTGTAACTACATAAGCGCTAGGGTTTTGTCCATTTTGATAATTGATATTTTTGAATGGAAAAAACTTTAGCCATGATATTGCCATGGATACTGACAAAAAATGAAAAATTTCTCCCTGAATATTGTTTATTATGCAATGAATAAATAACTGCCAAGTCAGTTTCACTGTCGGACAAGAGCATGACCCCCGAGGGCTACAGCTGCCTGTCTTTTTCTAAAATCTGCGTTTTGTTCAAGGAATATTTAAATATATTATAAATATATTTATTTATATTTAATATTTTTATATATTTTCTCCTTATAGGTCCATGGTTTTGTTACTTAGTAGGTTTTTCCAAAACGCTCAAGAGTTGGCGCTCTCGGTGTTCCACTTCCTCTGATTGGCCAATCCTCTTGCTCCTTTGAGAATATTATTTCCGGGGTATGTTACGTAGGCGAATAAAACTGAATTTCCTGCACAAGTCATTCATTTTGTTCCTGACAGTTCACAGTAGGTGAGTTTCGGCTGATGTTTATTAAGACTCCCGGCATTTAATGGCGTGTGTATTACCAAATATTGAATCGTACGTGTGGAGAAATTAAGCCTTCTATCACTCAATTTTTATGTAGTTTGTCCCCATAACATCATTCTGCCTTAGCTAACATCCGTTAAACAGCGGCACTTGGAGAAGTAGCGTCAGTAGAAACGACGTACTGCTTCGTGCATGGCGTTCTCAATCTGAATCCATCTAGTGATCTTACCCCTTCTGTTCTGCGTTTTCTTGTTGCAACCACATGTAGTGCTCTCGATGTAGTTTGTTTTTTTCTGTATTTTCGTGTTAAGTCTTCGGAGTGAGAAAAAAAATGAAGTAGTCTTGGTCACGTTGCAGGGTTTGCCCTGTCATGCCGTTTCCGTGAGGCGTTGACTATTAGCGTTTCTCTGTGATTACTTGGGTGCGATTTGAACAGAAAATTTGTAATTGTGAGTTTAGCTAATGAAAAACCACGATGCACTGTCGTTACTAATCGCCCCAACTGTTCCCAGTTGGAATAGGTCTTTTTTTTCTTCCCTCGTTTGCATGCAGGAAGGTGGCCGTGGCGATTGGAAGTGAAAATGCAAGTGCGTGCCCCGGGGACCAAATCCGTCTGAACCGTTTTATTTGAGTTGAAAATTTAGCTTGGTGTGTCTACCGCCTGAAAATTCAAAATGAACTTCATTCTGACTTTAGATGAAGTTAATGCCATACATCGTAAAAACCAAATATTAACGAATAAAAACGAATATGAAAAATTGCACAAAAATGACCTGCGGGATTCGATCCATGCAACGGGAAACGACATCTGTACAAAGAACAGCGATGGAGCACAGCACGTAATTTTAGTTGTGAAAAATAGTATTTTCAGGCGGGGGTTACAGGCGGAAATTTTTCAAATAGCTTGAATAATTGTGCTTTTTTCAGTCAGTCAAACTTTATAACGTATAAAATCAGTTTTTATGTTTAAGTGACTTATGATTTGTTACTGCTGTGCCTGGCAGTGATATTGCAAAGCTCCAGAGAGTGTTGCCTGTCCTTTAGCAAATGGCTGTAGGGTTTCTTCACGGGAATTTTGCTCATATTTTTTGGCTAGAAGTGATGAGATGAGATTACCGCCCCAGTCTGACTTCTGGTGAATGAGTGGTACTCCTCTGATCTATGCACAACAATGGACATTTTAAATTGGTGCATTAGTTGCCAATTCGGAATTTAATACCTCAATCAGTAGGATATTGGGGTAACTGAAGGAAACTTGATTAGAAACTCGTTTAACTGGCCTGAGTACTTGCTGACATTTTTTTCTGCAATTCTTGGTAAATCCACAAATGCAAACAGGATGAAATGTACGTAGACATTGGCTCTCATGCTCTGAATGTTTGCACTGTGTGGAATTGGATAATGGAATTTTTCGGCACCTCTGATTTTTCCTCTTTCTTTTCAGACTTGTTCCAGCACATGCAAAATTAATTGCATATTATTTGTTTTAAATGCCACCGCTCAAAGGTAAGCTCACTATCTCATCTCCTGCTGGCAGTGTTTAAGGCTTAGAAATTGGATGCAATATGCAGTCTGTCCACAATAAAATGCAGGGTCATGCAAAAAAATTTACCTGTGATCAGGAGATTTTTTTTTTTCTGTTCACCCTCACCCGTTACACCGACATTTGTTTGTGAGCATCTCTGGGTACAGTCTCAATGATTAAAATAACTAGCTCACTTTGAATTAATGTGAAAAGAGATGAACATCTGAGTGACTGTATCAGGCACCAGACTGCTCTGCATTAGCAGTAAATCACTGTCACTTCCTGAGGCCTGACTGTCTTTCAGGTGTGGCTGTGAGGTAGTTGGACTGATGAAGACTATGATGATGATGATGATTATGATCTGGGTAAGTCATGATTTCAGTTTGCAGCTGATGGTCAGTCTCTGGCCCTGGCCTTTGAGGTGCAGTCCATGTTGCTCTGCAGATTTGGATGCAGTTTGACTCCTGTGCTGAAATGGATTAAGATATGGGTTACATTGGTCCTCTGCATGTGATGAACTATCTTTTGGAATCTCGTTCGTCTGAGCACTTGATGAGATCCTATTTTTTTTCTGACTGGTGCAGGGTGCAGTAGCTGGTGAAAAGGGAAAATGGCGTCACTCGTGTTTAATGGTAATCTTTTTCACAGGAACTGTTGCCCTGGCTGAAAATGGTGGTCTCATGGTAAGTAAAATGAAATCCTGGGTGCATCTGCATCTCAAAGCGTAGGCTGCATCCTGGGAAGGCTGCATTTTTAGGGATTGTCACTTACTTCCATCTGCCAGAATAACATTTAGGGTTAGGGATAAGGTTAAATTTAGAGAAAAGGTTAGGTTTGGGGCTAGGTTAAGGGTTAGGGGTTAGAGTTAAGGTTAGGGAAACCAGAGACGACTTGCTTAAAGAGCATCTAAAGTCGATTCCTGTTGTTTTTGTTTATCGGCCAATCAGCGAGCCGCACCTGCGCAAACAAACCGAAATAGAAGGATTATCTATACATGTACACAAAACATTGGTTTATATGAATGAAATTGGTCATGTGACAATGCAAGATGTCAACAAAAGCAAGTGATTTGTTTGTAAACATTGGACGTTCAACGTCCCGTCTGAGAATCGACTTTAGATGCCCTTTAAACCAAAGCTATTTAACAGAGATGAAATGGCGTCATGTCAGTTTGGTGGATGGAATTAAGTGACGATCCCTAAAAATGCAGCCTTCGAAGGCTGCAGCCTATGCTTTGAGGTGCACCCACTGTTTTAATTGGATAACTGCCCTGCACTACTTCAAATTCAAATTTGAGGTGGGTGGCTGAGGTAGTTTTGGGGGCGGCCCTAAGCCACCTCACCCACCCACCCACCCACCCCAAATTTGAATTGGAACCGAACTGGTGCAACACCTGTGAAGACGCTTGCTCACCCCACCCAACCCTCCCAGTTCTGTTCACCATGTGTATAGAAGTGATGAGATGTGATTACCGCCCCAGTCTGATGTCAGCTGACTGAGTGGTAACCCCTCTGATCTGTATGCACATATATACTGGTGCCTGTTTTATGTACCTTTCTACTGAAGTCCACAAATGAATTGAGATTCCAGAAGTTGCATCTCAAGAAAACCCTGTGAAAACAGTGGCCCTTTTTTCCAAATTCAGTGCTTGGAGTGGATTGGTTGTGGGGCCACACATTAGTCAGGCAAGGATTTGGAGGAAAATGGGAGTTGGATTTTAATAAACTGTTCCCAGGTTGGTTTAACTGTGAACTGAGTTTTGGATTCAACAACATTAAAACACTGATAATCCAAACAAGCAAACTTTACTCTGGGAATCAGGGAATGGGTTTCGCTGAGTGATCGATGGGGCTGAAGCTGCACTGATTGGTGTACACATTCATTTGGCAATGTAGTAGTAAAATAATTATGATTTCGGTTGGGGTGGAGGGGCTAGGTTTGGAATAATCTAGAATAAGAGCCTCCCAGGAATCTGGTCTACCAAAGAAAATGGCCCAGCTGCAACAAAAGTGTCCGATGTCTACCTTTTTCAAATGACCAGCGTCAAAAGTGTCCGCATGTCAGCAAACTTAGCACCACAACACTTTATAGTGGATACATTTTCACCAGAACCAAACTCAAATAAATCGCACGGCCTAACAAACCCAGAGGCGAAGCAACTGCGCATCCACACTCGCGAGTTTGGTTCTCGTGAGCGCGCATGCGCCGTTGGTCCGTCTCTGGGTTTGTTAGGCCGTGCGATTTATTTGAGTTTGGTTCTGGTGAAAATGTATCCACTATAAAGTGTTGTGGTGCGAAGTTTTGCTGGAATGCGGCATGTTCTCAATGGGAATGGTGCAGTGCAGTTCTGCTCGTGTGATTTTAAGATTCGTATGGCTGCTCCAGTCCGATTCCTTATGACCGAGTCGTGCTCTGGCGGTGCTGCCATTTGCTTTGTCTGCCTTGACTGCTGAATTTACTGCATTTAATATACAGGATTAAGAGTGCTGTGTTGAATGACTTTCACTGACACCAGAGGAAGCTAGGCTCAGCCATTCAACAAAATGGTTGAATGGCACCTGATGTGTAAACCCTGCTGACTGATGTCTGGGAAAAACTTCAGCTGTGGCTCTCATGATTGGGATCTGCTCTGAGGATTAATGACGAGCATATGCCTGAATTTTGAGGATGTTAATTTATAATCTGAACGTCTAATCTGTAGCTGTAATAAACTGTCTTGAGCTGTTATTTATGGCTTTCTGTGTCCCTACAGTTCCCTGGGGGCACTGGAGGACAGGCCAACTGACATTGGTCATCTGTCGGAGTTGGCAGTCTGAAGAGTGAACTCAACGGTAAGAGTTCTTCACATCGAGCTATAATGTTCCGTCTATACATTTCTTATGAATTTTGAGCGCAAATTACTCGTAAAATACAAATCGTATTTCTAAACTGTTGAAATACTTTTTCAGCCTTCTCAACAGCCTTCTGCGCCGCCTACATTTTGTTGGTCAGAGAAATTTTGTTTTCCAATATCGCTACCTACTGCTGCATTTTGCTGTAGCCGCTTCAGCGCACCGTATTCACGGTAGCACCGTATTCACCCCCCCCTCCCCCCACTCTGATACCGGGCTCTCAATATAACTAATTAACATTTAACCAATCAGCGCACTTCTGTCCTATCTATGCACTACACTACACAATGGTGTCTTGGCCGAGTGGCTTGTTAGAGTGGGCATTGTCCATGAGTTGAATAAAGTTGTTTTGGAGATGGGTCAGCAATTATATTATCGTGGATGTCCAACAGCATTCTGTTTGCTGTAATGTGATTCAAAACACACTATGTTGCACTGATTTCTTGGATTCCAATGCTCTTTCAGAGCCCCTTCAACTAGTCTTTATTGGTATCGGTGATGCGTAACTAACCCTAGGCCTAAAATAGGTGCTTATTGCACATTGCACTGAGAGGAAATATGCGTCAAAGAGAGGTAATCAATTTATATAATGACTACCGTTAACATATGGGTGGCACGTTTTGTTACCCTTGAACTGAGAGATTTTATTTTAGATTTTCGGTGTGTGGATGTCAAGGCAATAGGAAAATGCAAGTAAATCTAGCCTGAAGTACGTGGACAAGTACTACAGTAAATGCGGCTCAGTTTATTTCGCCAGCTGTCCACTCTCAGAGGTTTTACAGTCACCAGATTTCGTCCCTAGCTGGTCCGCTTGTGGTACGAGACCCGCATCATTTCCTTCTTGGCTGTCTGGTAAAATCTGTGCATATTGAACAAAAAAATGGAGACAAGTCTCATAGTAGTGGTTAAGTAAGATGCGTATTTATGTTTCTATTTACTTTGAGATTAAAATCTCTTTGCGAGATGAATTTCCATCAACTGCAGTTGAAAAGAAATGCGAGTAAAAGCTAACAGCTCCGCCTCTTTGAAACTGGTTGTCTCCTGATTGCGTTGATGGAGATTCGCAACAAGTTATTTTAATCATGTTAGTGGTGTTCTGAAATTGTGAGGCGAGCTACGAAGCGCAGAGACTTCTGCGTTTACTTTGATACTGCCTATTCGTGCCGAAAGGCTTCCATGACCACGCCAGCTAGTTCAGTTATTCCACGAGTTCATAAAACACGCAGCTCTGACAGAAGAAATGATCGATCATATGTTGATGACTTCTGTCTGAGCCCAGAATCAGAATGGAGAAACAAATAAATAAATAGTTTCCCGTTATTCGGTCTAGTCGGCATTTGACGCCGTGTGAGGATTCCTGGTCATCCCAACGTCATTATTTCTATGAACCTTAGGACAAACGGCATGCTTGCTCTGAGTGGGTGCGAGATATCGCCATCATGTCAAACTGAGGTGGAAACAGGCTGGGATGGCTACAGATCGGGTTGTCTCTGGGTTATAGGCATATTGCCTAAAATTTAAGTAGAATAATAGGTTGTCATTCCAGTTTTCTATGGTTTTGACCCTGTGATAAACCAATGCCATGAATTTGCATACATAATCTATGTCGTCCATTGTTTTAACTGCTGATCAACTTTGAAATCTGTACTCAATCGGCAATACCCAGTTGAGTTATAATTCCTGGACCGTTTGTGATATAGAAAAGACAAAAGGGATGAATTAAGAATTTATTACTGAATTTCTGTATTTCATTCTCTAAAGTCAATGCATGTCACACAATACACACACTATTTATGCACTGTATAACATCATACAAGGAACCGCCCCGCTGGATATCTATATGGTCAGTTGGATCTGCCTGTGGGGCTCAGCCGTCTACTTTTGACCAATAGCCTCCTACTATGAAAGTTACTGCAGGCTGCTTTTTAAATGTGACTTAAGTTGAAATGAGGAAAAGCCAGTCATTTTCACTTGAACACATTCTGTATCAGAAGACTGTGTGCTCCGGAACACAACTGCATGGGGGACATTTGACAGATTGGCTGCGGGGTGGGTATTTTTGGGTGAAGCTCTCGAAGATGAGATGTGATTACCGCCCCAGTCTGATGATAGGTGACTGAGTGTGGTACCCCTCTGATCTACACACGTGCACTGACTGCTGTCTTAGATTCACAGGAGTTTGTCCATTTTAATATATATGGGTGGAGGTTATTTTGAATGGCCTATAATGAAATGCTCAGCTAACATGCAAACTAGACCCCAGTTGAAAGTAGCACCATTCTATCCATTTGTACCATCTTCATATCGTAGAAACAACGGTGCCTTATTTGTGACGGGAATTCACACAATTGGCCTGTTCACACTGGATCAAATGGATCGCTCCTGCCTTGTGCTTTGGAAGGATATCTGACTTCATAACGTCAACTGAACAAGGTTTTCACTGCAAGATTCTGGCTTCAAAAATTGTGAATGAAACTTCAGCCTCTAAATTGATTTATCTTTGAGAAATATCCTCTCAACTTCCATGGTTCAGGTTGCAATTCTCCAGAGTAATTTTTAGTGTTGCATTATTTATTTATTTTTTTGATTGGTTACTCTGGCTGGCTTTATGCCCTCGCCATGTATGACAAGGGCATGTAGTTACTCTTGTCTGTCCATTTGTACGTACGGCAAATCTGCCTCTCAAACCACTGGTCAGAATTCAACTAGCTTTGGTAAATACTTTCTAGATAGATCGATGGTGTGCTTTTTATTTTGTTTGGCGCAGTTAGATAATTTCACAATTTTAGGGGCTTCACAAACTCGGTGGTGGGGGCATCTGTATCCAAGGACATAAGTGTTCTTGTCATTTATAATGAATTTCTGGTTATCCCCAGGTTTGATGGACTCAATGAGAGACTAGGACCTATCTGGAGAGTCTGCGACCAGGATGGGCCGAATAGTCTGTCCGTGATACTGATCAGATCCAACCAATTTTGGCTACAGATTTAAAGGACAAGCCAACTTCTTCCAAGAATATTGCCATCTCGTCGCAAGCTACTGTATTAATGATGGACATGGATTCCAGCCAATTAAATTACAGATCTTAATATTTGATCGTCCGGTTTCCATATAAGGGAAGTGTGCTTTCCCTCTTTGCGTAAAGATATGCTTCAGCTCGTTTACGCTTCCAGTCATGCATGGACAGTCCAGAGAGGATGCAAAGTTCGCAGAAGACATGTTGAAAATGAAATAAAGGCCCGTTATTCCGCTGAAGAGGTTCTGGCAGAAATACTTCATGCTGCAATGAAGAAGCAATGATCTCTGGGTCTGAGTCGGACTGCAAGTTTGACTCCACTGCTGAGGTGAATTATTTATTTTTTTCCCCCGACTTGTTCCAACACATCTTATGTACATTACACTGATCTTTTAGAGACTATGACTCTGGTGTAATACAGTCTCACCTATGTACTCGGTGCTTGAGGCTAAGAAATTAGATGCGTAATGCAGTCTGTCCTGAGTAAAATGACTCGCTATGCAAAACATTTTTGTTTCAGATTTGATTGTGAGGAATTTGTGTTCACCCTCACCTATTTTGCCAACATCAAAAGCTGGAGAATATCTCTGGGTACAGTCTCGATGATTAAAATAACTAGCTCACTTTGAACCCATGTGAAAAGAGATGAACATCTGAGTGACTGTACTAGGCACCGGACTCCGCTCTGCTTCTGCAGTAAATTGCTGTCCATTCCTAATGCCTGACTCTGTTATAGGGGTAGCTGCGAGGTAGCTGGACCAATGACGATGATTGTGATCAGGGTAAGCCATGATTTTGAACTTCCAGCAAATAACGGTGAAGCCTTTAGCTCTTGTCTTGGAAGAGGTGCAGTCAGTAACACTTTACAGTAAGGGTACATTAGTTTATGCAGTAATAAGCATTAACGTCCAATTAACAGTTAACTAATGCAGCAGACAGCTAAATGAGCATTAGGTGACCTTAACTTAATATTTATTAATGCTCTTTGACATCCGTATTATGAAGTTAAAAACATCCCTTGAGTAACACCTCAAACTATCAAACTGTTCAATAACGTATGAATTAATACCTTGGTTAAAATGAACACCATTAGTAAATGATTGGTAGACCCATTAATTTACTGTTAATTTTCTGATAGTTAATGCTTCGTACTGCATTAGCTAATGTTAATGTATCCTTATTGTAAAATGTTACCGTGCTGTCGCACTACATGTCTGAGTGCGGTCTGACTCCTGTGCTGATATGAATTGATACGGGTTACATTGGTCCACTGCATATGGTGAACAATCTTTTGCATCTCCCTTACCTGAGCACTTGAGATCTTTGTTGCAGAGCACAGCAACCAGTAGATTGGTTAAATGGTGTTTTTGGTGTCAAACTAATGTTTTGGAATGGTGTTTAGGCTGGAATTTGTCTCATGCCATGTACATTACTACCCTCCCTCCAAAAAAAGTAATTTCAGTCACACTGTCACAGCTGTGAAGACGCTTGATTTAAGTGCTCGGGCATTAATAGAATTTATGGTATGAAGGTTGTAACATTGGGTACCCATCCCTCCCAGTTCTGTTCACCATGTGTATAGAAGTGATGAGATGTGATTACCGCCCCAGTCTGATGTCAGCTGACTGAGTGGTAACCCCTCTGATCTGTATGCACACATATACTGGTGCCCATTTTATGCACCTTTCTACTGAAGTCTACAAATGAATAGAGGTGCCATAAATAGGTGCTGGGCAAGAAATCCTTGTGGAAAACAATGGCTGACTTTTCTGAATATAAGTGTTCGGTTTGGATAGGCTGTGTGGTCATGTATGAATCGTTGAAGGGTTTGGTTCAACTGACCATTGGGCACAGGCTTTGATTTCACTGAACTGGTACCCGGTGGATTTAATTGGATAAAACCCAAGTGGAAGTTTCAAGAACAGCAAATGTACTGATCCTAATAAGCAAACCTTCCTCAGGGAACGCATACTCGGGGTTCAGTAGGACTAAACATGCACTGATTGGTCCCTGCCAGGAATGGTGGTGTGGAGTAAATTGGTGGGTCAGCTTGAATTTTGGCCCTGCTGATGTGACTATGGATGCTTATAGCTGCTCCAGACAGATTTCTGACTATTCTGCCTGCTGAATTTACTAGTTTCCTTATTAATCTGTAGGATGAGCAGTGCCTTGAGTTTCATTGACTCTAGTGGAAGCAGGGCTCAACCATTCAACAAACTGGTGGCATGACAGCCGATGGTGCTTTACCTGCGTAAACCACGGTAAGATCTCCAGCAGTGGCTCAAACGATTATCTGCTCTGAGGATAAATGATGAATTTTCACATGACAAGCATATGCCTGAATTTTGGTGATGCTGATTTACAATCTGAACCTCTAATCTGTAGCTGTAATGAACCGCAGTCTTGTATGCTGTTATTTATGGCTTTCTGTTTCATAAATGTTCTAGGTTTCCCTGGGTGTGCGGAAGGACATTGGTCATCTTAGTCTGACTTGGAGTGTGGAGGGATGCCTCGACGGTAAGAGTCACAGAGCTGTGTTTCCTTCTCTAGATTTCATGTGGAAGTTGTGTGCAAATTGCTTGTAGAATGTTCCACAGTCTTAAAGGAACAGTGCACTGATTTTATCATTTGAGCGAGGTAAGGCCTGTTTACGTAATATAATTTCTTGCGTCAAATGGCATAAATTTTGCCTGACATTGGCATAGTAACTGATCATAATCAAAGACTGTTGGCATAATAGGTAACAGGCTGAAGTGAAAGGACAGTTGGAACTTGGTAATTTACGTGAAATGACGACTGCAGGATAGTATGTCAGCGCCTCTGTTGTGAAATCGAACATATTACATTTTGTGGTCAATAGTCATTAGTTTGTCGGGTGAGTAGTGGAGGGCATTTTACTCAAAGTAGTGGTCTCCACAGCATTCCATTCAAAAGCCCTTGATCCTGGTAATTATATCCCCGAAATACAAGTTTCGGGGATATCATAGTTTCGCCCCACCCGCCGCCGCGTCCGCAGATTTTAGCCATTAGCGCGATAACTCACAAAATACTTTACATTGGCTTTTCATTTTTAGCATATGAGTAGATATGGTGGAGAGGATGAACTGATTAGATTTTGGGCAAGTATGCACTCCTAGGTTTGCCACCAGGTGGTACTATATATTGAAAAAAATCAGTTTTTTAACCATATCTCTGGAACAATTACTCACAGACCTCAGATTTGCCTCATATTGTAGGTCTAATAAAGGGGGCTTTGAGGATTGGGGAATTTCGGGGATATACCCCTTGCTGTCGGCCGCGGACAGCGCGGGCCTAGTTGAAAATGTATGTTTCTCAAGAATGCTCCGAATAACTCTGAAAACTTTCTATCTTTGAACATGTAAGAGCTAAATATAAATCCATATAAATCCCAAATGTGAAATTTGTGCACCGGTCGTTTAAGATTATTGAAATGCTTTAAATCTGACTGATCCACAAATGACTATAGACATTATAAATGCAAAAAAAAAGCCTGTCGTGTCATTAGGTTGAGCACGAATTGGACGGCTTGATGTAATGCAGCCTTATCGCTGTCGTATGACAAATTGGTCATGGGGTGGGTATTTTTGGGCTAATCTGTTATGTGGCGCAGAGATGATGAGTTGTGATTACCGCCCCAGTCTGAATTATTTGCTGACTGAATGGTATCCCTCTGATCGACATGTGTGTACTGACTGCTAGCACAGAGGTAGAACAGTGTTTGTGTTCATTTTAATGAACCAGGATGTTCTTTCTACAGGATCGCCAAGGAAAACTCTGCAACAGTAATCCGGAAAGAAGACCAGTCCAAAATGGACTAGTTTTCTAAAGTTCGGTGATTTGATCATGAAATTGCTAATTAACGCTATAGCTGTGATTGGTGTGGGGCAACTGCTGATTTGGTGTGCAGTGTTCATTCTTTCTGGGTTTTTTTTTTTTTTTTTTTTTTTTAATTTGCATCTCCAATCCCACCCGAATCTGGAATATTCAATTGCTGAACTATAAACTATGTACAAGCGTGCTCATGCGTGACTCAAGCTGCCGTCTTGGTCAGGTGCTGACGTTCCGCGGTTCTATGAAACGTGCACCAGTCAGTCGCTGTCTCTCACTCATTGCTTCAAACCTCATGTACACAGAATGAGGATGGTGGTCACCTGAACACGCCTATTCGGAATGCTACTGACGAGTACCCGGATGGCTTGCTGGAGGTTTTTGAGTGACTAACATCGCTAACAAGAACTGACAGTCCCTCTCATTTCCCTGTGTAGCACGAAGCCAATTGTATGTTGCTCTCACGTGGTTGCTGGCACGGCTGGATTCCATCCGTTACAGTATTCGTCCTCTTAACCCCTGTTGAACTCCTCCTCTAATTGTTGGACTGTTTCTCTGTTTGGTTATCTATGCTTGGTGCAAAGATGTATATATTTTTCCCCCCAAAAAAAGTTTTGTATTTGCTCAATAAAGCCTTTGTTCAAAGCTGGTTTCCAATTGTTTTAAGCATCTGTATTATGGGTTTTTTTTTTTTTTTTTTTTTTAGCGGTAGAGTAAGACTGGGCAGGGGAGGGGGTGAGCAAATGATTGCTGTGAACTATGCGAAACAAGTTATGGTGTGGGAAACGGCGGTGATTACATTTTTCTGAAATGGAGGTAGTGCGGTGTAACGGCTGACTTGGGGGGGGGGTGTATGCAAGTACACTTAGACTTGGAAATATTCTTTAGCATGGGTATACATTGAAGACAGTGGTGATTACCCTTCCAGCATTTCTCAAATCGAGCTATCGTCAATACCAAAAAAACGCCCTGATGTAGTCACGCCCCATTTCCGATGCTTTATTGCTGGGGTGGGGAACCTTATCCGGAAAGGGTCGGTGTGGGTACAGGCTTTCATTCCAACCAAGTAGTTGCACACCTGACTCTTCTAATCGTCCTCTTGCGCACAGATTCTAGACCTTGATTAGTAGAATCAGGTGTGTCGCTGTTTGGTTGGAATGAAAGCCTGCACCCACGGCACTTTCTGAATAAGGTTCCCCACCCCTGATTTATGGGATAGTGAGTGGCCAAGTTGCTTCCGGTCTCGCAGCGCTTTGGGGAAAAGTTTCCTTAATTGGCGTGCGTGGTTACAGGTACTCGGCCGTGCGATACCGAGCATAGAAGCTGTGTTAAGGGGCTCTCAGCTGCGGAGCGATAGTTTTCTCTAAGTTTCGAGAAGGGCCTTCCATGGGGAGATTCAGGTGAGCGATTTTTCTAGTATAATTTTTCGCGTTGCCGTCAATCACCGATGTAGATCAGTGCTTCTCGGAGCTCTCCAGGAGTGCCAACTCTTCCGCGTGTGTAAGCTCTCTCCCCGCTTGCACGGATAATCTAATGATGCGCTCATTAAGTATCTTCATGGGTAACAAGCTGATAATTTGAGTCACCTGTACGGGAGCAGGCAGAGATCTAAAATGTGCAGGAGAAGGGAGAAGTGGTACTCTAGGAGAGGTTTCAAAAGCACTGATGTAGATAAGATTGCTGTCCTTCAGTGATATGCGCATGCAATGGACCTAAGCACTAGCAAGCTGCGCAAAGGAAGTGTGGCAGTCTCAGAAGTGTAACAAATTTCGGCAAAAGGTAGATTCGGAGATTTTTTTTTTTTTTTTTGCATTTACGATTGCTCGCAATGTTACCCAAAACACATACTTGAAAGCAGAGGTAGACAATCCAGACCCAGACCGTCTGGATCTCATAATTGCTGCAACCCTTCAGCTCAGAGGTTGAACTAATTAGGGAAATCAGCTGCATGAGCTCATGGCTGGAAGTAAAACACGGCCGGACTTTCCCTGGAATGTCCACCTCTGCTTGAAAGGCCTGTGGTCCACTTTTACCATGAACCGCACAGCTCGTCTTGCAGTTCGATCATCATCCTTGAATGTCATTCCATGCATTCTCCATAGGGTGGTGCTAAAGAGGCAAGTGATGTAAAGGACGGATCTGGGCATGGAAATGAGCTGTAATCATGAGCCTTGTGTTCAATGCCATTTGGTGTTTATATTGGTGAGCCGATGCAAATGGAAATCCTGAGATTCGATGCAAGGCTTTGAAGGGTAGTGTTTCTTGAAAAGAAATTGGTAGGAGGTGGGAGTTTTATTCTTTCTTGAACATTTGTTTAGGCTGAAAGGGTCGTCTTAGACCTGGGTACCATCAAAGTTTACCCAGAGCACAGTTCATTGTATCACACAGCTGCCCAAATCTGGCCCTCAAATCCACATTCAGCCCTGGTTTTCTCTCTGCTTAGGTAGCTCTATGAGCAATTATCAGTATATCATTGGCCAGGTTCTGATCACGCCTGACTCCTAGGGGAGTCCTGGTTGGAATGAATCTCTGTTCCTGGCATCTCTGTTGAAATGTGCTCTGGTTCCAACGAAAGGTAATGGAGCCGGGGTACGTTTTCACCGATATTCTTGGAAACGAGGTGCATTGTCATATGTCACTTAATATTGTGGGTACACTTCAATGGTACCCAGGTCGACGATGATTCCATTTGCCTTGGTTTGATGTTAGCTATTGGACGAGTTATTGAACTGCAAGATCGGAAAGCCATGGTAGAACTTGAAGTATCTTTAGTCTGTATTAGTACGCAGTTGTATGGGTAGACGATGGCGATGGTGGCTGATGTTTTCAGCTCTGATTACGGAGTGAAGCTCCTGCCCTCACCACAGTGCCTGAATAAGCTGCAGATGTGGGTGGAAAGCGCGGCCTTGAAGAGGGGTGGGTGCTGGTGCTTCTGAGGTAGCCAAGCAGAAGAGGGATCGGGCTGATGCGTGTGAAGGGGCAGCCTTTTTGGTTACTTGGTGAGCGGCAAGATTTAAAATTGTATACTTTTTTTTTTTTTTTTGATGAAAGTAATGGGGTGGGGGGATGCAACAATGTTTTGTTACTTGGGGCGGGCTCGTGGTACAACTTACTCCGTCAACCAGCTTGCAGTGGCCTTAACTGTTGTGCAGTGTAGGGTTAGCGGAGAAGACGTGAAGCACCGTGAATGCTATATTGGCACCGCACCTATTTACAGGTTTGTTTGCTAATACTGGACACTAGAGGGCAGTAAAGGTATACTGCTTCTTGGAACTGTTGGCGTTCGTATGCAGTGTAATTGCTTCTGGAAAACTGGCATCCTCCACTGTCCTTGGAGACGTGAAGGTTGCTCTTGAAAATGTTGTTTTGGGTATGACTTTCATGAGCTCATGCTTGTTCTTACTGAAATATCATTCCATAATGGACTTGCATGGACAATTAAAGGAGAGGATATTGAGGATTACCCAAAGGAGCAGGCCATAGTCATGATTCATATACATCAGGAGATACCTGATGCTGAACCATATCCATCTATCGTCAGAAAACCTGTCTTGGGTGGGCAATATTGCGGCCATTGCAAACTGGCCCCTAAAGCGTATTAGTTCTGTCATAGCCTCAAAAGACTAACTTTTGGTTACATGTATTGTAGCTACTCAGTGTGGTTAAAACCATTGACTGTAAAGTAACGCACATAATTTTTGGGCAAACAAACTGTTAAATTCCCACTGATCATTTCAGGATAAATATACTTGGCAGCTGAGTGCATCAGTGATTGCTTGCTTTTATACTGGACCACTAAGCCAAGCACCGCTGCCACTTGAGTGGTTTGTAACCAGTGAGTCCAGTCAGATTTTAAAAAATGTGAAATCTGATTTAAGTTGGTACGAAATGCACGTGGTGATATGCCACAGTGACTACCTGTTTGAGATGGTGTAGCTATCAGGGCAGCTCCTCGAATTAACTACACTCCCAGTTCCTAAACTGGAACACGATTGAAAGGTCCATTCCCTCTATTCTATTGAAAACAGTACAGAATATAATTTGATGTTCTTGCGTGAATTTAATTTCTTATTGAAAATCCCTAATTGGCTGGTCATTGACTGCAACTGTCCAAAAAAAGTTGGCACAGTCTACAGTTTACCGCCATAACATCATATTTTTTAATCACACGTTTGGACAGTGATGATACCAGTTGGTGAAGTCTAGCAAGTGGAATGTACCCTTTTCCTGTGTTCAGTACCTCACCTGTGCAATATGTGGGGCCTTAGTTGTCAAATATTTTGCTTCATGATGCATTGTAGATGCTCTGTCAGAGACTGATTGGGACTGCATGCTGGCCACTCCAGCACTCATAATGCTTATGGAGCCACAAACTTGCAACCTGTGCAGAATGTGGTTCGGCATCGTTTTGCTAGGAAATGTAGGGACATCCCTGAAACGGACAATGTCTTGATGGCAGCATTTGCTTCTCGAAAATGAGCATGTGTCTTTCTGCATTCATGGTGCTCTCTCAAATGTGCACTGTAAGACCTCCATACCATGATAGATGCTGGCTTTTGGACTGAACCCTGGTAACAACCTTGGTTGTCCATGTTGCCGGTGGTCTTGAATGCACGGTAGTTGTTACCTCCGCCCAACGAAGCTGGAGGAGGTTATGTGATCATAACTGTTTGTCTGTTGGTTGGTTTGTTGGTTTGTTTGTAAGCAGGGTTACGCAAAAAGTTATGGATGGATTTTCCTCAAATTTGGTGGAATGATTAAGTATTGTTCAAGGAAGAGGTGATTTGATTTTGGGAGGTCAAGGTCAAGGGCATGCAAATGGTCAAAAACATATTAAAAACATTTGCGTGAAGACTACAGGACTGCATAAACACAGGGGTTGCTAGCTAATACTGGCAAAAATAACACTGAGTACATTGACAGAGGTACTTGTGCTCTCGGAGCGCAGCTATAGTGTTTTTTTTTTTTTCTTTCTAAAAATGACTTGAAATGTTGATTTAAAAACATGCTTCTACTATGCTACTGTCAATTCCAGATGACACCGAGCACAGAGAAGTCAAATTTTTTTGGACAATGTTGGTATATGGCTTCAGCTTTGTGTAGTAAAGCAGCAAATGACGTTGACTGACTGAGGTTTTCCAAGGTAGCCTATGTTGTAATATCTATTATAGTGGCATGACTGATCTGAAGACCGCCTCTCTTGGAGATCAGATTCAGAAAATGTTACTGGCCTTGCCCTTCCTGCACCGAGATTCAACCAGATTCCTTCCTTATTTTAATTATAATAGACACCATAGAATATGAAATGCCCCAAATCCGATGGATTTGTCTTTGGGGAATGGACGCTGTTTTCAAGGTGATTGAGTATAAGCTAATGCAGTAAAACACATTTGTTGGCAAATAGTTGAGTCTTACCTGATCTTTGCTCGCAAGGGACTTGGCCTTTTTTGGAGGCTTTTTAATACTGTAACATGATTAGCTCACTGGATTAACATCATCTGTTTTACATCATTTATTTATAGCAACTTGTCACATCATTATGAGTCCTAAATTTCCCCTGCACAAACCTTTGAGTGTGTCGCAGTCATCGGATTTGAATTAAGTACATTTTCAAGAAACAATTCACAAGTTAAACCCCCAAATAATGCGTTCATACCGTGTTTTCAATATAATAGAGGGTGAATGGGCTTTTGAAGTCACTTCTTGATTTCATTTGCATTTTCCATAAAGTTCCAACTGGTTTGAAATTGGGCAGTGTATGTCTTTAATAGTTGTTGCAATAGTGTTCTATCTAGCTCGCTTTTTACAAAAGTGATTGATATCCTGACTAATTTAACTCAGAGATCTGTGAGGCATTATCTGTTTTATCCCCTGGAGTAATATCTTCTGCTTGTGTGCTGGTGCCTTATCACTTGTATGATTGGTTTTACTATCATTTATAAAGTTTAAGTTTATGTGACTTCGAAGCTGATAAGCCAAAAGAGTAATGTAGTAAATGCCATCAATTCATATGGTGTTTCTCTGGAATGAGTTTGCGTATATTTTTAAGAAACATTTTTTGTCTGGACTGTAGTCACTGCCAGTTGGGTGATTTGTATTTGGAGATGAGACGTGCTTAAGCCTTTAATTTATGCTGTAAGATCAGCACTCAACTGTAGAGGGAGAGAAAAAATAAATTCCATGAGTCCCAATAAATTATTTTTATTTTTTATTTTATTTTTGATTTACGGTTGTACCCTTGTTGCACAATAGCAGACACAAACTCCCAATGTTTGATGTGGGATGTGTTTGCATATGGTGTCAAATGTGTTTTTCATATGCAATGCAAAAACAAGTATATTCCTGTAATGCAGTCTTATTGGTAATAGTGCAAAACTGATTGTAAGTTTAATGATGGCTCTGTTTGGCCGGCTCTGATAGGTGAGAATCTATGGTCTAGATGCAAATATTATTCTATACAAATATTATTACTGCATTGATGCATATTTGATTGCCACATGCAGAAGCCTTTTTCGGAGCAGCAGTTCTCTGTCCACCAGATGGCCCTGTTTCCCTTTTTATCGTACAGGCTACAAGCAGATGAAGTATGTAGCAGATGTCTTACCAATCAGCCTTTGTTCCTTTTGTGGACCCTTATGCATTGTGATTCTCAAAAATCAAATTAATTTATTTTAACAAAAGTTCCTCTCTGCCTTAAAACAGCCCTTATTCTGATTCCTCATTTCAGTAACTAAAAACCGCAGTGGGAGCTTATTTTCATCTGTTGACATTTGTTTGCAACCATCCAATTGAAAATGTGCTTGGATTTGAGATGAAACTGTTTCTCCTGGTTCCGCGGACCGAGGTTACAGACCCAACACGGGTTTGCGGTAATGCGCAATTCCCAGAGTGGGCGAAGGAAGCTCAAATGGGCCAAAGTTTGCGAAGCTAGCTCAAGCAGTCAACTCGCCACATGCCCCTCATTCTCACAGACATTCCCATGCATATTTGCCTCTGTCCTGCCCCAATGTTAGGTGCGCTATTAAAGCTGTTCTCCTGCTCTGCCCCTGTGGCAAAGAGCATGCCACCGCCTGCTGCTGCATTGCATTATTTTCTGCTGCTGCAGCATCATCCTTGCCTGTAACTCCAGACCTCCATCCCAGGATCCACCTATGGGCTCTGAATGTCCCACCGCCCCCCCGATACTCCCTGCTCCTGCTCACATCTTCCCAAGCTCAGGGTGTGTCAGGGTCAGCACCTTGTTGTCAAATTTTGCCGACTGAACTGGTCTTTATGCGCAGCAATGGCATGCCTCCAGTGAGGTATTCATCTCACTAATGCAAAATTACTGCATTTGCCAGATAACTGCGCTGTGAAGAGCCCAGATGCCATCTTAACCTGGAACATGAAGTACAACCCCAAGTTGGGGCAGTATGGAAAATACTCAAAAAAAAAAAAAAAAGCAGTGAATTATTTGTTTACTTTGACTAGCATTTCATTGTTGACTGCTTGAAGATAAGATATTTAACGTTTTGTCCGGTCAACTTAATTTTATTTGTAAACATACAGTATCTCACAAAACACATTTCGACAATTTATTATATCTTTTCAAGGGGCAATGTTACAGAAATGAAACCTGAATATATTCTAGAGTAGTCATTGTACAATATGTGTAGCAGTGTAGATTTACTGCACTGTCCAAATAACTGAACAAACGGTCACTATTTCCAAAATGGGTGGCAACAAAAGTGAGTACACCTCACCATCAACATGCCAAATTGTGTCCATAGTGTCAATATTTAGTGTGACCACCATTGTTGTCCAGCACTGCCTTGATTCTCTTAGGCATGGAATTCACCAGAGCTGCACAGGTTGTTGCTGGGATCCTCCTCCACTCCTCCATGAAAACATCACGGAGCTGGTGGATGTTGGACACCTGCTGCTCCTCCACCTTCCTCTTGAGGATGCCCCACAGGTGCTCAATGGGATTCAGGTCTGGAGACATACTTGGCCACGCCATCACTTTCACCTTCAGCTTCTTCAGGAAGGCAGTTGTCATCTTGGAGGTGTGTTTCGGGTCATTATCATGTTGGAAAACTGCCGTGCGGCCTAGTTTCTGAAGGGAAAGCATCATGTTCTGCTTCAGAATG
This sequence comes from Gymnothorax javanicus, assembly GCA_029692085.1. Lineage (NCBI taxonomy): Eukaryota > Metazoa > Chordata > Actinopteri > Anguilliformes > Muraenidae > Gymnothorax > Gymnothorax javanicus. The sequence continues at coordinate 19,545,759 of CM056199.1, forward strand.
TCACAGTACATGTTGGAATCTATTAATCCGTCAATGAACCGCAGCTCCCCAGGACCAGAAGCACTCATGCAGCCCCAGACCATGATGCTGCCACCACCATGTTTGACTGTAGGCAGTACACACTTATCTTGGTACTCCTCACCAGGGCGCCAACACACATGCTGGACACCATCTGAGCCGAACAAGTTTATCTTGGTCTCGTCAGACCACAGAACATGGTTCCAGTAGTTCATGTTCTTTCTTAATTTTAACCCTTTGTTGCATGACTCTTATCCTCTTTGCCAATTAAAAGTGATGGGAGGGTTTGGTTGCTCTAGTGACCACTATGCAGCAAAGGGTTAACATTCTGCCCCATCTTGTTCATATTTTGGCTTGTAAAAACCAGCTATCATGAGTTTTTCTCCATGCAGTAATGCAGCAAACTGGTTAACCTTGCTTTGCAGAACTGACTGCAAATCATTAATAAGGCTTAATAGCTGCCAGTAAAAGTCATTTCAATTCACATTTACCAAGGACTTCCCAGAAGAGAAACTCTAACTGATGAAAACATTTCATTGCAGAAGATGTGTGTAGACATTAGAAGAATGATGAAAGCACTTTCCCACAATGATAAGGATTTATTTTTCTCTCTCAGGATAGATTAGGATGGATTACATCCTAGAACAGATTGACTCCTCTTTCATGCAGTAAATAAGGCATCATCTGATAGTGTTGCCTCACTCAAAATCTGGTGTTCAGAGGAAAGATAAGAGAAGAGATTTTTTTAAGATACACGTTATTGAACCCCGTGGGGTAATTCGTCCTCTGCATTTGACCCATCCTATAGTTAGGAGCAGTGGGCAGCCACAGAGCAGCGCCGGGGGACCAACTCCAGTTCTAAAGCGAGTCCCTTGGTCAGGGACAGCGGTAGGAGTGTTCCTATGATGGTTGTTTTTCTGACGAAGGAGACCAGAGTACCCGGAGGAAACCCACACGAACGCAGGGAGAACATGCAAACTCCACGCAGAAAGGCCCCAGGCCACATTTGAACCCACAACCTTCTTGCTGTGAAGCGGCAGTGCTAACCACTGCACCGCCGTCCCATCCTTTTTTTGTTTTTTGTTTTTTTTTTAACTTTTTTTAAAGGCTATGGCTATTGCACCCTATCTATATATATATTCTGTGATTCTTGAAAGTACTACATTTTTCTGTTTCTCATCCTCACAATGTGTTGTCCATAAATAGCTAGATTTACTTCTGGCATGCCTGTTGATGGCCAGAATAAAACGGACAAACACAGAGCAGTTTTTTGAAGTGCTATCCAGGAGAATCAAAGAAGGCACTATCCAATGGAGAGCGAAGACAATGAGTAGTAGGTGGTTTATGAGGCATCCAGATGTGGTGGACAAGTCCTGTGGGAATTTAAGCTGAACACCAGCTACCATTTTGAGAAGGGCCATGGGATGTTCAACGGTCGGTCATCACAAGTCATAGCCTCTGCTTGACATCAGCTAAGTGAAGGCTTCTGCTTTTTTTTTTTTGCCAATTTTAGACTTCTTCCCTCTGGTTGAACTTCACATCCTCTGACACAATGTGCTTTCAAAATAATTTCCCATCCAAGTATCTGCAAGTCAACCCATGCTTAATGCCAATGGTTTCGCAAATGGTAACATTATAGATTGGCTGCTGGTGCAACTGCAATGAAAATATATTGTCTGCTGAGTCCATTCACTGGATAATTTGTTATTTTGAACCGAGGAAAGGATTTTTGTGCTTAATCCTTGTCGGCAAAATTCCAGCGTTTTTCACAATCAGAACCTGCGTAGAGGAATGTCTGGAAAATGTGCCTAAAAGTTGAGTAAGACGTGTTTGCCGGCCATGAATGAAACAGCAATTTCTTACATAGATGTTAGAGTATTTCTTTTTTTTTTTTTTTTTTGGAAGAAATTAGCGTCAGGCGATGGTCACCATTTCATTCTTTTGTGCCAGTGCACTCCTGCATGGTGCACGTCTTAAAGCTAATCTCCAGGCCTTTTCATCATGGCATATTGATTGCACAGTTATTTGCTGTTTGAAGGACAGGGTACATGTCATATGCCCTGTGCTTAACCACCTCGTCATAAACATAACCAGTCTGTGTGAAGTCTGTGATTGATGCAGTGTAGCACTTTATTTCCTCGTTTTCTTACTCCCAGAACAGCTCTACCAATGAATTGATGAAATCAAAAAATTTATGCATAAACATCACCCAGATGAACTTTTTACCTCTGGTCCTTGTCCAAGTAACCATGAGGCAGCTGCTTTGGTAATTGTATCGCTGCCTCAGGAGTTAAGACGAAGCGGTTCACTGTTCGCTGCTTACAGACAACATGAAATTGAATGTTATAATTACAGAGCACAGTATGGTCCTTCCCTCAAAAGGATAGCCCTCAGAAAAGCCTTTGTATACTCTATTACTTAAAGAAACAATTTTAAATCTTTCCATTGCAACTGTAATAATGTGCTTATTGTTAAAGTGTAATATATTATATATATTATTATTTTACGAAGTAAAAACAGTTCCATGTAAGTCCAATCCAGTGTTATTTATGATTATACTAACTCCTTTTTTGATCTCTTCATTTTATTCTCATTCATCTTATACCACTATAGGCTGAAGTAAGGTCAGTGACTTTGAATCATAAAAATGAGAGATTTGGTTGCTTTATGGGACCGTGGCCGACCTCGAAGTAATTCCATGCTAAGTGACTTTTCCTCAGTGAGATTTGAGTTTTGTTAATTTGTACTCATGTCCAACTCATACTGAAGACAGCTGGGGAATGAAACTGCGGAAAATACAGTGCTTCACTGGGGTTTCGTCAGCACTCTTATCAGGAGACAGACAGAAGGCGAATTCAAGCATAAGAAGCGTGGGTTATTGCAGTTACTGTTGGGGGAACAGGGCTGCAGATAGGGTGAGCTAGCTTGGACATTTTGTCCCGGTTCTGGGCCCAAGGGGGCCAAGGATATGGCGTGTCACTATTTTTAATTCGTTACAAAATATATTTGGGGGGAGCGGGGGAGGGGTCTCTCTATATGTTGCCTTGGGCCTGAGAATTCATAACTGCGGCACTGGGCAGGAATACAGCCCCATGACAGCGAGAGCGCCAAGTGCAGCCTTGGTTGGCAGGGTATCAACTACCCAACTGAGCACTGAACTAGAATATATGAAGGAGAGGAGACAGACCCTACGGCATTGCGGACCACGTTACATAAACAGTTGAGAAAAAACTGCAAACTGCAATAAACAAAAAATAAGACATTGAACCTTATCAGGTATTTGGACTGGATAAAAGTGCTCAAGAGTGCTTTGAAGAGGTGTGAGATAAGGCTGGGCCTGAGCAGGTTGTTTTTGAGTATAAGCAGTAAGCCCTGGGATGAGGGGGTCGAGGCGCAGTCGCATGAGTCGGCTCTTTGATCTGTTTGGAAGATGGCCAACACCTCTGCTGTTCCGACTGCAGTGGGAAGCTCACTCCTTGATATTTAGGACCTCGATCAGACGGCAGACGTGACTGAAAAAGGTGCGGTTTCGCATGGGTGGGGGCAGACGGGTTGCAGAACAGAGGAGGGCTGGCTGGCTTGCACGGTCGGTCGGTTTATTGAAGGTACGGCGGGTCAGTCCCCTTGGTAGCCTGGCAGTCTAGCACTATGGTTTTAAATTTGGTGTGACCAGTGAGGCGCGGCTGGGGACTGTTGTGAGAAAGGGGTGAGGTGGGAATGATTTTTGAGGCTGTAAACTAGGCAGGCGGCAGCATCCGGGATTAACTACAGAGGCCTGTTGGAAGGCTTGATAGCGAGAGACAGTTAGCCTTGTGAGGACAGCACTGCAGTTACGGAGGTGGGGGAGGTGGGGCAGGAACAGAGGTTGAACAAGAAGCAGGTTTTAGTTGTTGCAAAGAATGTATTCTTTTTAGAGGACTTATGGCCACAGTATTGTAAATAATTTAACGTGAAAGGACTAAAGCAAGCATTTCAGGTGATTTTGCCTGCATTTTTTCCTTCTTCATAGCAGGGATCACAAAATCCAGTCCACAAGTCCACATTCAATCCTGGTTTTCATTTTGCTTGGAAAATTGACTGACTAACTGAATTTGTTTTTGATATGGCTAGACTGCCTTTACACCTACTCCTAGGTAAAGGGAGGGTGGAAAACCAGCAGTTATCAGCTCACAAAGACCAAGATCAGGAGTAGCCAATCCTGGTCTTGAAGGTACCCAAGTTGTTTGCAGGATTTTTGTGCTACTCTGAACATAATTGATGAATTAAAGTTGATCACTCTAACGCCTTTCTACAGATGTAGACGCCTGCGGACATAGAGCAGCTCTTTTTATGGACGCAGTTGCACTACTCTATCACTAGATGGCACCCCCGCATCAGTTATTGAATATTCACAAGCCAGCAGAGCTGGAACGCAGTCTAGAATATTGTCGAGTTCACTCCTATCCCTGTTTTTCAGGAGTTGCATGAATTAAACTCCTCAGCTAAGCCTGATGTGCAAACTGCTCAATATCCTTGCCCATAGTATCTATCCAGCAGTTTAAAAAAAGATCTCTTGTGGCAGAAAAATTTGTTGTCCTCTGTAGCAACCACTTCAGTTACAGTGACCCAATGGTATTCCAAGTAGTAAAAAAAAAAAAAAAAAAAATCAGTTTCCTGAGGCAAAAATTTGCCATGGTATTGACACTATGTCATTCTACTATCAATTTCAGTCATCACATATTAAAAAGCAGCGCAATTTCCTATTGTGGATTAACAGCGTAGATATGTCGGTTGAAGAATTTAGCTGTCTTTTAGAGCCTCATACAAGTTCTCACGGAAATCCAATCACTTTAATGGTGATTCAATGGTATCTGTGTGAAAGCCCAGCTGTAGTTCACGCCCATGTGAAATTCTCCTGGTAATTACCAGTTGGTTGACACAATTTTTATCCAATTGCAGACAGTATAAGCTTTCCTCAGTAAGTGAAAGACATTGATTTGACCTTAAAAAAGCATATTAAAATTCTTGTGTAATAGGGTTACGTTGTATTCAATAAACTTTACGCAGCTCAGTCTGACGTGGTTGCATGGGAACAAAAACCTCCAGAACTGAGTCTGGAGAGCTGAGCTTATTTGCGGGATGGAAATGTGAATCTGAGAAGGAAAATAGCAGATATTCTGAATGGAACAGACGGGAGAGCTGACAGCATTGATACTTTTGAGGAGCAGCTCAATAATTCTTTTGAAAAGTGAGAAAAGCTGTCTTTGTATGGTGTAGCTCTATCTTACTTTTAGCCAGCTTGCTAACCAGCCAGCTATTTCTTATTTTTGGTTTACCACCGTGATCACAGAGCTAGTTTGTCACATTGGGTAACAAAAGAGTAGTCGATAGTGCAGTGTGCTGGCATTTTTCTTAACTAGGCGATCAGTTTTAGAATTTATACCACATTCAATGAAACAGAATGCCTTGCATTTTCGCTCTTTTACAGTGCGAACAGCTATTACTGTGACCTGAGTTATACTTGTTCCATAGAGGGTGTGAAAAGCGCTGTTACAAGCTTGCGTTTTGCTGGGATGATCGGAATTGTAAACCGCAAGCTTTCCGTCTGAGTGAACGATCTGACCGTAAAATAAGCAGTTCCTCTAATGAGTAACTGCTCGCTGACGCGGCTTTGTAGATAAATGGACGAGACTCTGAACTTCATCATGGAGAAAAGGCATGTTTTTGGTTTGGAGAGGTCACTGATGACCATTGATGTCCAGCTGCCCCTATATTGATAAACTCACGCTAAATTCAACCAGAAAACCATCCATTCATATTGAACTTCATGAGTGAAAAGTTGATTTGCGTTAAAAATATGATTATTTTATGAATTGAAAGTGCGCCATTTTCAAGGGTCTGGGAGTTTGGGGAGCCACCTGGATCGCTATCTTATTTGGCTTATAAAAAGTGGATAATTTAATATTTCATGTTCAGATGAGGAGTACTTGTGGTCTAGGAGTTTATTATCCCAGAAATGTATTGTTTTAACCCCCAGCCATTTTTCAATTCTCAGAATTATTTTTTTTTACAGTTTCAATGATGAATTCTCATGAAGATTTTTTATGTTTGCAGCCCATTTTCTCTACCAAAATCATGAAAATAAACTGAAATATGATGTTATTCTAAATGCTTTAAGTGTCTTTTCTGAGTTGAGCCACATTCGTCCTCTTTATGAAGCTTAAATCTTGAATTATAAAGCATCAAATTGGGTAACCCATAAATAGCCAAATTTGGCTTCTGCACAAAGGGGTTAACTCACCTCACCTGGTTTCCTGTGTTTAGAGTGGGTGTTAAGAACAAAAACCAAGACACCCTGGGGCCTTCCAGAACCAGGGTTGGCTATCCTTGTTATACAGTAGATTGTGGTGGCAGAAAAGGAAATAATGTGCCCACTAGAGGGCAGCACCCAGTCTACAAACAAACAGGGCCACAGCTGCAGACTTTGAATCACGTCAGCTGCAGCCCACTGCCACATCATTCGCCCAATAAAAGGCTCATCTCCCATATCTAAGGGGATCCATGAAAATTATTTGAAGAAGAGCCAAGAAGAGACTGGTTTGGTCAATATTTCTGAGGACTGATCCTTTGAATTTTACGCTTTATTGCCTAGTCCTTTTCTCATCTGCGACTTCAATTTTCCTGTTTGAAGAATAATCTTTAATTTTTGGGGACTTCTTTTGAATTTAGTTTTGAGACTCAATATAGGCCCTGTGGTAAAAGACCTTTTTTTGTATTTTTCTGTCTGATCACCATATTGTGCCTTAGCCAAATCAAGCCTGGCACTGCTAGATTGTCTGTCCAATCACATGCTGCATAGGGCGGGGACCGTCAAATTACAGTCCTTGAGGTCAGAGAACTGTTGGTTTTCCTCGCTCCCTTTGTGTGAGAGTCAGGTGCTCAGACAGTCCTGCCAATTAGAGGCACTAATTATTACGTTAATTACTTAATCATTTGGGAGGGGAAAAAAAGGCTGGATTTGGAGTTAACGTCCAGATTTCGTAATCCCTAGGATAGATGGATTATCTTCTACAAAGATCACGTCACCTGTGTGATCGTAAATATATGAACCCCTTCAGTCTTCCCCCTCGAAAGACCCTTTACTGATCGATTTTGGTTAAAGGTCCCCTATTACGCTGATCCTTCTTTTCATACATACAAGTAATGTTATAATGTTGGTTGTCCATACTCAACCTCTACAAGGTTTCTAAACATAAGATACAGGGGTTTTGCCGTAATCCGAGAACGTGATTTCCTGAACCTGATTTCCTCTCTGAACAGCTCGTCCCGAGATCTTCACGGGATCTGGGCAAAACCTGACGTCAGGATGTTCAGGACAGACCTGGCCAGAGCCAATCACGGCACCCGACCTGCCCACCCTGGAATTTATTCTATCAGACACAAATGAGCCCAAATCATTTAATGTGTAGATTTATCAGTATGTCTCCCAAAGCTGTTCGTACGGTATGTTTTTTTTTTTTTTTTTTTTTTGGATGCAAAAACAAAAGCACAACTATTTTCTCTTGCAAAAGACGATGCTAACAGAAATCAGTGGTAACTTTTTTGTTTGCCGGTGGCAAACAGCCACACTCAAAGGGAACGTTAGCTGTTTGTGCTCGGCATTTCACCGAAGATAGCTTTGTCAGTAAAGGATAATTCGATGCTGGATATGCCTCTCAGCTGCTTCTCAAACCTGAAGCAGTTGCATCGATCAAGCGCTCAGAGCCACAAGCTGTAACTAACGATATAAAAGCAAATAATGTAAGTGAAGCTAACGAGTTACGGAAGGCTGGCAGGACTGCTAATGATAGTTAGCACTAACAACTGGCCTCAAATGCAGGCTTTGTAAAATATCTGAAGACAAAGCCTGGATTGGTACCAACTGTCTGTGACTCACAGACGCGGAAGCAGTAAGTTTTACCATTTTGTTTTGCTTTACTGCATAAGCTTACCTAACATGATAGCCTGTTGAATGTGGCTGTAGCACTGTGGATAACGTAGCTCAGTTACTGTTTCTAATGTTCCTGTCCTAAGTACGCAAGAGTAAATAATATCAAGGAGACGTTCAACAGTGTGTGTATGTGTGTGTGTGTGTGAGAACATAAACCTCATTTGAAGCTAACTTTTTATACTTGTTTGTAATTTGGATGCTTGGTACAACCTGTTCACGGCAACGGAACTTACTGTCTGTAAAACCTGTATTGCAGGGTAACGTTTGTCTCTGTCATTGTTATGATCGCTCGGTTACAACCCCATGTTAGTTTGCGTTCCATGCTACTTAAAAAATGTGCCTGGTTTACTTATATGCAGTAATCCAGATTTGTATGCTTGTGTTACTTTGGTTAGCATCAAGGTGGTAGTTTCATCATAACGTTACCTGACCGTAGCCGCTACAGTTGAAGCTAACCAGAGAGGTGTTGTGCGTGTCTGCAAAGTTGGGCTGATAAGGCTGCAGTTAGACCAGACGCAGGCTTCGCGGAGCTTGGGGTACGTGTCTGGGTTGGTTTACTACTGCTGTGAAATGATCGTTTTACTTATCCATGACTGGGGTCAGCCAGGTACTTTGCCATGGTGTGGGCTGGCTCTCTGATCCTACCGCGGTGAAAGCAATCATGAAATGCACTATAACGTGTCTGGTATAACAAACGATTTCTCTGCATTGCTGTGGCGGAATTTCATCCACTTTTGAAAATTGTTCTGGCTAATAAAAAGCTGAAAAAAAGTGGAGGTCGGATTTGGATTTCCGGTAGAAGTTATTGATTCGCTAGCTCCACATAAGCAACGCTTACACCGTTTGTGTGTTTTTGCTACGAACTCATTTAGTAGCTTGGTGTCGGAAATGTGTTTTGTTTTGGTAGAAATGGTTAACAGGAGCTTTAGCAAAGTTTCCTCCGGATAGCTAAGTGGGTATATAACATGACTTTATAACAGTACAGCTACAGTCACATGCATGCAAGGCGAGACAGTACGAGAAAAGCACTAATAAAAGGAGTCATTTTTGCTTAGGAAAGTTCCTAACTCTTAGAGAATGACCCAGAATTATGTCTCCCCCCTGGAGGGAGAGGGGAGATGTATTGTTTTAAGCTCGGCTCTTGTTCCCACTTCGTTTCCGGAGCGTAACTCCAAAACCGTTTGCATGATCTTAACAAAACTTTGCATACTTACTAGTCAGGTCCTGAAGTGGTGCCTTTTGGTTCGTGTCTGTCTGTCCGGCCATCTGTCTGTCCGTTCGGATGTGTTCAATTTTTGTCCGGAGCATAACTCCTAAACCATTTGCATGATCTTCACGAAACTTTGCATACTTACTACTCAGGTCCTACAGTGGTGCCTTTTGGTATGTGCCTGCTTGTCTGTCAGTCTGTCCGTCCGTCCCATGGGTTAGGCAGGGAAAGGGGCCGGGGACGTATGTTTTTACGAGTAAAAACACATTCTGCTTATTTGTGTGGCAGGCATTGATAAGAAAAGGTGCTTCAATGCTTCCTAACTTTTCACCTTTAACATAGGGTACACTGAACCATCCTTTTCAAAAAGAGAGGATATAACGCTATCCCACAATTCTATGCGGCAGCTATATTTAAACCTACTACCATCCATGCGGCCAATCACGAATACAAATGAGCATGACGAGAGAAAGGAATGATTAAGTTGCAAATTGCAAATGCACTCGGATTCTCTTATTAGCGCGGTTGTCTTCCTAAAGCCATTATCAATTCCTCTTTTCACCTTTCCTTTGCCTCATGACATTTTCCATTGAGGTTATAGAAAAGTGGTTAGGAAGTGTCTATGACTAAGTGTTTTTGCTGCCGCTTGAATGATGACCTGCTTAATTCTGATAGGATGTCCACTCATAGATGATTCTCATCAAAACTGGTTGGACAGTTTTCTTGAGCAATAACAGAATATAAAGTCTAAGGACCATTTTGAGAAGGGCCATGGGATGTTCAACGGTCATCTCAAGTCAAAGCCTCTGCGTGACATCAGTAAAGTGAAGTTGGGACAGTATTGTATTAACCACTTTGTATTGATGGTATTGTTGTTCATAACTGTTAATAAACATTGAAGACATCAAGTAATTTCAGGACTAATTCTGTTCCGACAAGTTGAGGAGCGTTAGCAGTACAAGATCCCTGTTGTAGTATTTTGCATTGCCAATGTGCCACACATTTACTGTATGGGATATGGGTCTGCAGGCAGACCAGTCCAGCACCCGCACCCACTACTTACACAACCATGCCTTTGTACTGAATGCAGAATGCAGTTTAGAGCTCTTGTAATATGCATGGGAGTCCTTAACACATTCTCATCTCGACTCGTCATATCATGACACTACCTGAGCAAGTATCGATAAGTGCACTTTGGAGGCCAGTTCTGGGTAGGCAATGCTCAGGGGACTTGTAGACTAACAGCCTAGGAGGGAAAATATTTTTATAAAAACAATCCTGGTTACTGACTCACAGCCAAGTGTGAAAAGTTGAAGATGGAAATCACGTGAGTATAATTTTTAAATTTAGGATTCTCTTGGCAGCAGTGCTTTGAACAAGCTGTATCACGTGCAGATGTTTGCTGGAGTACACTATATAGTACATAATGACAAAAAGGGTGAGTACCAAACAGTGATTGTTCTGGAAGATAATCAGATAAACATGTGTTAGGAGGAGAAGTTAATAAGTACCGTAAGTGATTACATAAGTGTCATAAGCATGAAACACCATTGGATATGAGCAGGGAATTGATTCATCAAGAATAGAAGTTCAGAAATGGAAAATGATGATGTTTCATAGGCATTTCTTGTTTACATCCATCAGGAGACCTCTTACTGTAGATGACACAGGAATCGCAAACTCCTAGCAGATGAACAACAAATGACTGGAAACCACTAAAAAAAAGAGGTGTCCTGAGATAAGCCCAGTCAGTCTTTCTGGCTGTTGAAACTGGGAAGAGCACAGCCAATCAATGCCACATGTGCTTGACGGATGACCACTGCGCCGCGTAATGCATTACGTTCAACAAAAAGAATTTGTTGGGAGTTGAATGCGACTCGCATATTATGAAATAAAGTTTGTCCAGAAGAATTGAGTTTAAAAAGGCAGGGGCCAAATCCGAGCTGATATTAGCATTCTGAGACGGACAGTGCATTTGGCTGTCTTATTATTTGTGTGGAGCACACAGACTCAATGTAGTATGTAGGCATTAGGTATAAAACAGACCGATTACAGAGCCATCACCGTAATGCTAGACTCTTGGCAGAAATGTGAAAAGCCAGAGAGGACTGTGTAATGAGTTTTATGTTTTCAGTTTGAACTGTATACAATGGCCAGACCTCAAAGCAAATGCAACACACAGGGGTTCTCATCATTTGTCTTGATATTAACAGAAATTTCCGCTCCCTTTTCAACAGCCTTCCCCCTCACTTTTTCTGTTTGCTTGAGAGCTAGCCAAAATCTACATTAGATGATATGTGGTTCCATTTTTGAAAATGATATAATAATTGCATAACATCATTACGCAACTGCAGGTTGGTCATGTATCTTTGGCGAATAAGCTCTACTGTGCCCTGATTTGGGAGTGAACGAGCTTGGTCGGACATATTTCCATAATGGTTGACGAAAAAGTGAACACACTGGCCTTCCAGGACTGCATCTGTGTTCTCCAGTGTGCCCCAGTCACAGCACTGAGATGTCTCCGGTAAAACTTGACGATGACGGATGAAAGGCTATTGACTCTGCGCCCTTGTGTCCTATTCCTCTATGAGCTGCTTTTAGCAACATAGATCACGCCAACATCTTGCCTTGCCTAAGAGAGTGTGCAGCTTTTGGTTGGGGAATGTGCAGCTTTCAAAAAAGTAGGACAAAAATAATTCATTTGTTGCCCTACTTTTTGAATGGAAGGCACTATTTTACCTCTCTGGAGATCAAATCTCCGACAGGTGACGTGCAATCTCTTAAGGCTGTGTACAAATCTTCTTTATTACATAAAACTTGTTGCTCCCTGTGGCCCGTTAATTATGAAACGTTGTTCCATAACTAAATTTGACCGGTAAATCTGAAATATATAGTGAGCACCATAATTGAGTGGACAGTGACAATATATATTATTTTTTTTCTGTGCACTGGCTCTTTAAGTTTGAAAGGGTGCCAGTGAGGTTTAAGTGCAGATTCTCAGCTTTAGTTTGAGGGCGTTTTCATCCATATCACATGAACTGTTCAGACAGTTCTCAAGAAGTTGGCATATTATGGAAAATGCAAATAAAATAAAGACAAATGATGAGAATAGTCAATGTACTATTACAATTGGCATTCTAACGCAAATTTGTTTATTGAAAATTTACAATTGTATGATTGCAACAGAGTCTATAAAGGTGGCACAGTTGACTTAACCACTGTGAAACATCACCATGTCTTTTTATAACACTTATTAAGCGTTTGGGACCACATACAGTATTCCTATTCATAAAACTCCATGCATCCTCAATCCGTGACACACAGTGACGGCAGGCCAGTCCAGCATCCGCACTCTATTCTTAGGTGGCCGTTTACTTGTAATTTGTGCAGAATGACTGTTTGCATTGTCTTGTTTGCTCAACCCAAATTATGAAAAAATTGGCAAATAATGGAAAATGCAAATAAAACAAAAAAGACTGACTTAGAAAGTCCATTCACAACTACACTGATAGCAGTATAACATATGTTTTGATGCTTGAGCATATGAATTTAATTGTTTACAGAAAATATACAATATTATGACTGCAATAGAATCAATAAAAGTTGGCATATTTGACTGTTTATTACTGTGAAACATCACCGCATCTTATAATCATACTGAACTATTTTGGATCCAGTTTGTCAAATGTAAGTCGCAAAATTTCACCCCATTCCTTCAGTAAACATATCCTCAGCTGTGCTATTTCACGGGCTTTTGTTTGTCATACTGTATATTCAGTTTCATAACATGCAATACATTCTCACTCAGTCACACACTATGACAGATCAGGACTGCAATCAGGCCAATCTAGGATCTGCACTCTCTTCTTACACAGCCGTGCACTTGCAGACAGGGGCTTGGTGTCATCTGGCTGGAAAATGCAGGAATTTCCCAGGAAAACACAACATCTAGATGGCATCATATGTTGCTCCAAGGTTCATACATGTCTTTCTGCATTAATAGTGTCCCTGTGCAAGTCACCCATGCCATGCGCACTGATACACCGCCATACATTGACGGCCGCTGGCTTTCAGACCTAACGCTGATTAAGGTTGGGGTTTTTTACTGTCTTTAGTCCGGAGAACATGGCAGCTTGAAATGTTGTCTCTTTGGACCAAAATAAAAATTGAAAAATGCTTCTGCTGAGCTAATGTTCATCTCAGATTACACCAAGCCCAGAACTGGCGGTTTTTTGGACAGTGTTGGTGTACAGCTTCAGCTTTGCAAAGTAAACCTCTGGGTACAGCACTGAATGGTTTTGCCTGACGAAGTTTACCAAATATTTCTGAGCCCATGTCCTGATATTTGTTACAATCACGCAATTCTTCTGAAGACCATGACATCTGAGGGATCGAAGATCATGTGCATTCAGAGTTAATTTTCAGCCATGAAATTAGACCGGAATCTTTTTTTTTTTTTTTTGGGATAAAGTTGTTCCCAAAGTTACAGATTGTAAGCATGCACATCTGTTGGCAAATTCGCGAGCCTTGATCAATCTTTGCTCTCAATGGACTAGGCCTTTTTTTTTTTTTTTTTTTTTTGAGGTTCCATTTACTCTACAACAGACATGGGCAATGAGGGCCGTATCTGTCCTTGGTTTTCACACCAACTTCAGGCCTTTAATAAGTTGATTGTCTTAATTAGCTAAACCATTGGTGAAATCAGGCACTTCTGCCGCATTTCCTTAATTTATCATGAATGACCACCTCGGACTGTTCTTGTTTCCCCTAAATGTAACATTTTACTTTGGTCTAAGCTATGGACAAATCTGTGTTTGTGTGCGCAACCAATCAGGGGTGCGTTTCCCGAAATCACAGATGCTGACTTACATTGTTGAAACCATTGACTGTAAAAGTACAAACTATGTAAGTTGCTAACTTAGTTAGCAACTATGCTGTGGGAAATGCACCCCAGCTCAATTAGTCAGGGTGATTGATAGAAATAAAAACCTGCATACACTCTGGCCCTTCAGGATTGGAATTGCCCACCCCTGCTCTACAACCTGTTTCACATCACTGCATTATTAACACTTGTCACATCATTATTTGTCCTTCATTGTCCCTGCGCCAACTGTTGCTGTCATCAGATTTGAAGTAAGTGCTTATCTTTAATACAAAATTGAATTCACAGGTTAAAGCTTAACATTATGTCTTGCTTTAATGTGATCAATAGAGTAGAGGGTGAATTGACTTTCAAATCATTCCTTTTTGATTTCATTGGCATTTTCTGTAATGTGGTAACTTTTTGAAATTGGGGTTGTAAATGTGTCACACACACACACACACACACACACACACACACACACCCCCCCCCCCCCATTTTCAGGCACCAAGGTATCTTCCCCGGTGATGCCCTACCTGGCGTGTACAGCAGCCATCTTCAGTTCATGATTGTTTCGGGGACTTTGTCTCCAGTCCCCACTGCAGCAGATGAAACGCTTGATCCATTGGATTCAAATTCAGCGACTTGCTCGACCAGTGGAACCAAAATAACAAAAAAAAGTGTCTCTGTTCAACATATTGTGGTGCTAACTGTTTGTTACTGAGACCTAGGTGAAGTCCTGAAAAAAACAGAACTGGGAAATACATCCTGTCTGCCAGTAGAACTAAAACACAAACATCAAGACTTGCTTAACTGATGCTTTTACACAAAGCAACTTAGAATTGATTGGACAAACCAGGGGCCAAATCTCCCAGGAGCAATGTGGGGTTAAGGGCCTTATTCAGGGGCCCAGCGGCTGCACAGGTTTCATTGGGGCTCTACTGGGGTTTGAACTACTAACCTTCAAGTCCCAGTCAAACACTTTAGCGGCTAGGCTATTGGCCAATGCGCATTGCTTATTCAGCTGTGGAAATTAGCCTCCAGACATAGGCTTTGAATCCCTTGTCCAATAGTCTCAAAACCGTTGATGTTTGCTTTACTTAGACTCTCAAAACCTCTCGCTTGGTTCTATGAAACTTGTCCATGTTGTTCACTTCTCCAGTGTTGATTAGGGCAGTGTGAACATGGGTGGTCTCTCCAGCAAGCATCTGCACGTGATGCAGCTTGTTCAAAAGACTGCTGCCAAGAGAATCCTAAATTTAAAAATTACACTCACGTGATTTCCATCTTCAACTTCTCGCACTTGGCTGTGAGTCAGTAAGCAGGATTGTTTTTTAAAAAATATTTTTCCTCCAAGGCTGTAAGTCTAAAAATCCCCTGAACATTACCTACCCAGAACTGGCCTCCAAAGTGCACTTATCCTGTGGTCAGACTCACAGAAAATGAGCTGACAGGTTTGAGGATTCCATGTTAACTTCTGCGCTTAATTATGTCATTAACCCGTTTCGCGCCCACATTCGGGTAAATTTTCTTATTATGCTAATTGTCTCGATATGTAAAATCTGCTACATTTTGTTGTAAATAAATGCATTCAACTGGAACCAAAATGTGTAATCAACATTTCATACCATGAAATGCTATGGTTAATTCAGAATTTAATAAAAACTTAGAGCATTTCTGATATCTGGTTTTAATTAACTTGGGCAGAACAGTCATGTTTGGGTCTGTAAAGCTGGGTGTCAAAGGGTTAAACAAACCATGCCAGTAAATTTCTGATGAAATAATTGGCAAAAGTAGTGGACATGGTGAGAAACAGGTTAACCATGCTTTAACTCTGCACGCTGAGGAATAAATTTGTTTTTACCCCCACCAAAGAGGTTATTTTTATACTCGTGTTTGTCTGTCTGTTAACAGGATAACTCAAAAAGTTACGAGTGGATTGGCACAAAATTTAGTAGGATGGTACGTGGTAGTCCAGGGATGAGTCGATTCAATTTTGTAAGTGATCCGGAACATACTCTGGATTCTAGATCCAAGATGTTAAAATATACCTGAATGGACTGATTGTCCCTTATGTAATGAACAGATTTTCATAAAATTTCAGCGTTAAATAGAAGCTACACTAAAGTTAAATTGATTATAGTTGTTGGTGATCTGGATGATATTCTTGCGGATCCAGAACCAATAATCCTGAGATACGGAGTGGCGGAGGCATGTTCGTTCTACCGAGTGCCCTTCTATATACTGTATGTGGCTACACAGAAAATGTATCCAGAATGGTATGGTTTGAACAAAGCCCAGCCTATGGCATGTCAAAGCCCTTCCAGAATGAATCTGTTCATCTCCTCAACTATTTATTACAGCTAAATTTTACTGGACATGCATCTCATAAAGGCCTACAAATGAAGGGCCTAATGGTATTGGCCTCTGTTTTTTCAAGGTCACTCGCCTCTGTCAAAACACATTTTGCTTTATCTCATCAACTATTTCAGATACAGGCTCCTTATTTTTACTGGACATGCATCTCATAAAGGCCTACAAATGACGTGCCTAAAGGTGACCTTGGGCTATTTTTTTTCAAGGTCATTCGCCTAAAAATACCAACAAAAACTTCGACATTTTGCTTTATCTCATCAACTATTTCAGTTACAGACTCCTAATTTTTACTGGACGTGCATCTCATAAAGGCCTACAAATTATGTGCCTAAAGGTGACCTTGGCCTATTTTTTTCAAGGTCACTGGCCTAAAAATATCACCAAAAACTTTGACATTTTGCTTTATCTTATCAACTATTTCAGTTACAGGCTCCTAAAGTTTTTTTTACTGGACATGCATCTCATAAAGGCCTGCAAATGACATGCCTAAAGGTGACCTTGGCCTATTTTTTCAAGGTCACTGGCCTAAAAATATCGCCAAAAACTTCAACATTTTGCTTTATCTTATCAATTATTCCAGTCAGATGCTTAAATTTTTACCACACATGCATCTCATAAAGGCCTAAAAATGACGTGCCTAAAGGTCACCTTGGCCTATTTTTTCAAGGTCACTGGCCTAAAAATATTGCCAAGAATTTTTACATTTACATACAATCGACTGCATGGGATAGTTAAAGTCTGCAGCAAGATCGCAGGTGTGACCTTAAATAGCTTGAATGAACTTTATGATATAAGGTCCTTGAAGAAAGCTTCTGCTGTTCTAACTGACCCCTGCCATCCGCTTTTTAGAGTTTAGGTTGCTTCTCTCTGGCTGCAGATATATTGTGCCAAAATGCAGGACTAATAGGCTCAAGAACTCCTTCATTCCTGCTGCTATTGGCCTTCTAAACAAGGCAATGTGAGCTTTCCTGTTATTTGTTATTTATTGTTTGTATTCTGTGCTTATGTTTATTTATCTATTCATTTGTTGTTGTTTTTGCTGCTGGTTGCAGAACAAGTTGCTCTTTGGGGATAATAAAGATATCCTTGATCCTTGATTTTGCTTTATCTTATCAACTATCTCAGTCAGAGGCTTATCATTTTTAGCACGCATGCATCTCATTAAGGCCTAAAAATGACATGCCTAAAGGTGACCTTGGCCTATTTTTTCAAGGTCACTGGCCTAAAAATATCACCAAAAACTTCAACATTTTGCCTTCTCTCATGAACTATTTCAGTCAGAGGCTTGTAATTTTTTACCATGTATGCATCTTATACAGGACTACTAATGACATGCCTAATGGTGAGCTTGGTCTATTTTTCCAAGGTCACTGGCTGAAAAAATCACCAAAGTCTTTTACATTTTGCCTTCCATTCCTACCCATATTAAATTTGACCGAATGTGATGATGTTTCTTATTTATGTGCCACAGCAGCCAAGTAGTCATAGAGCTAATAAGAATATCACCAAAAGCTTCAACATTTTGCCCTTAACCATTTATACACATGTTCAATTGATGCAAATGTCAATATGTTTTTTTGATTTATTTGCCACAGCAGCCAGGTAGGCATACAACTTATTGAACTAATATGAATAATTGTGTCATTGTTGTTTTATGATGGCAGATGCATAATTTAAAGTTCAGTTGATATATTTCAGGCTTTGGAGACAAATGGCCTAGTGTCGTGAGTAATGAACAGAAAATGAATTCTAATATGTTATTGTTATACTACAACCTTCTTAGATTAGTGTATGATTTACACTGCAATAACACAGGAAATCAACTTTTCAGATTCCTTTTTGTTACTAACATATATCATTAAACAATTTGAATACAGTGTACACAGATTTAAATTATGATAGTACACTTATTATACAAGCTATAGTATTCACAAAATTACCAAGATACCAGCATAAATTATTGTTAAATTACTCTAACTAGGTTGTAGTATATTATGATAATGAACTGTTTTCAGCTGTATACAAATAATACATTTTTCTGCTGCTGCCATGTATAGTGTTAGCAGGAAAATATCTGTTTCTTTGAGGATGAGTTTCTTTGGAACAGGAAACATCGCAGGCACTCAGGATGCAAACAAATTCTGTGAGATTTTCATCCTTCTGAATAGCAAAATAACAAGGAAATTCTGGCACAGTAGTAAAAGACCAAATATGTCATTAGCTTGAGCGGCGCAGGAGCTATGGTATCGGGCTCCATCCGTGCGTGCGTGCGTGCATCCGTCAACAAAAACTTTGACATTTTCCTTTATCTTAACGGCAGGAGCTTCTGGGGCTGCCAGTGTCCTATATTGTTGGACTTCATTTGCCTCAGAAATCTCTTTTATACTGATTACAAAGTACTTTGACAGTCCATCAAGGTGAAAAAAAAAACATGATTAAATCTTCCTCTCTGTGTTAGTCTAGTTTAAAAGAGTATCCTCAATAAAAGATTAAACCTATTGATGAAATAAAGAAGCAGTTTTAATGTAGGGCAAAGAAAATGAAGTGGATTAGTGCTCATTTTGCCAGACGCATCCCGCTGGTGTTTATTGGTCATTCCGGGGGTCATGATTAAAGCAGTGACCTCAGGCGGGTCAGTCTTATGTGTGACTTCCTGTTTTTATTGTCATATTCCCTGCCTTGGTCCTCACCCAGGTATTGTTTCAAAGAGGCAAAATGGTTTCGCAAGGAAATCATTCATTTTTATGAATCTGTCACATTTTCTCATTTTGTAGTGATGTGCTGTATTTCTTGAAGGCTTTCTGGTGACAAGTGCATGCTCAGAGGTGTTCCACAAAAGAATGGGAGAAAGTATTTTTTATTTTTACAGCACTGCCCTCTTTGACCACCAGTTATGTGAGCTGCAGGAACTTGGGCTGATTTGTCATAAAGCCTCCGTAAGTACTTTGGATTTTTTTTGGGGGCACATGCAATCAGACTAGCTGCTGTTGTGGTGTGTTTCCACAACAAAATCCAAAAGTGATTAAATGATTGCATGGCATAAATATTGTGTTTATTAAGCGAAGTAATCATCATCAGGGAAAAGGTTGGTGTCATTGCGCAAGTTTAGTGTTGGACCAAGACATATTTCAAGGACTGTGTATTAGAACTGTGCAGGCACTGAAATTAATACATTGAACCACAAACAGGCAGTACGATCACAAGTTTAGTGCTATACACCTAGTACTGTGTGTTTTGAAGGAAGGAAAAGTACAATACTTACAGATGACAATTATCTTGTGAGCCAAAACTTCTGATTAAGTTTTGGCATTCAAGATGCAGAGTGTGCCTGACTTCTATTTAATTTTCTGCAAATTTTTTGCTGCGAAAAAAAAAAAAAAGAGAATAAAACATTCTGCAAATTTCCACGGTCACGTCTTTGCTGCTTGGTGGATCCCAGTGTCCCATTAAGAAAAATCGTTGACCAAACATTACTCCTAACAGATGGAAAAACTTTGTTACTAATTATGTGAGAATTGAAATACGTCCTTTTAAAATTAAAGAAAATATAACAAAAATAAATACTCATGAGTCGCAATTTTCCTCCTCATGTTTGAGTCCTGTCAAGCTTAGAAAATACGCTGGGTCCTTGATCATGGGCAAGGATAACTTTTTATCATTTGTGGGTAAGGAGACATTGTAGTTCAAATTACATGTAAACGGAAATCACAAAAATAAATGGATATGATTGCTGGATTTCATGTGAATGCTCATTCTCAATATTTGTGTTTTGGCCAACTGTTTGTTGACTGTAACATTAAGTCAAACATAGTTGGCTATTCCAAGAATCTATGGAGTTACATAAGCACTTAAATTCTGCTTTTACAGGCTGTCGTAAAGCATTTCACGAGAATGTCTCTGTGTTAGGAAGATGCCTCAGAGGTAAAATACGAGCACTCTTTAACCGTACCATATGGACTAACAGCTGGTGAACACAGAACGTGCAGCACTGTGCTTCTAAAGAAGCAGCATTAAGCTGCTTTCACACCGGACGCAAAACAAATTTTTCACACAACAGATTGCATTCAAAGTCAATGCAAAGAGGAGAATACGATCTGTTGGTTTGAGCAAGTCAACCTCTTCTCCATGTTTTCACAATTTATTGTCCATGTCACGAGCTTACGTAAGGGAGGTCAAGCCCTCATACAGAAACTCAGCTGAACTTTTTATCTCTGAGACAAATATGAGGCTAATGTTGTCGTCACTGTCACTGTTATAGCTGGATATAAACATGTTGATTACGACTAAATTACTCGTATGTGTTTTATATCCAACTACTTGCAACAAAGTCAGAGAGACCGACAGGCCTGTGCCAAAAAATAATTGAAGATGACCTCATTTTAAATGCTGCAGAGTGTTATGATAATATAATTTTAGCAGTACTGTACGTCTTGGGTACTTATCATGGATACACGCTACTTTTCTTTTGCATCAAAGATGAGAACTACAATTTTACATGAAAATTTTGCCGTCGGTAACTTATCTGAAATTGAATATCTAAAACTATCCATATGTCATATCTGACTGAACATTTTAATTCAAAGTTGCTGAAGGTAAAGATTTCACAAAATTTGAAGCAATGGACATTTTCCACAGTTTCTGAATAAGGTTATCTGATTTCACTTGGATCTTCACCCAAAAGCCACTGTTCTTCGTTTGAGAATAAATAGCTCACACCTTCTGAGGATCAAAAATTAAGGCAACGGAGTCATGTAAATTTGAAGAAAAATATTCAGTTGTAAACTAGAGAATGGTTGCAAATGAATATCAATAGTCGGGTATTTTATGTGGCACAATCTTACACATTTGGTGATAGATACTGTAAGACATTAAAATTGATGCATTAAATGAATAATTTAATAAATACTGATTTGATGCAAAAAAAAAAAAAAAAAAGCTCATCATGATTCTTTATCATCGGCATGTAGCATTTTAAAGTGCTTGTCCATCCAAAAATAAGATTTGGACCACAGAATCTTTAATAGAGATATATCCTTTGTGCACTGGTGATTTCAAATTGTAATTAGCCACTACAAATTTATTTACATTTTAATCATAGCAAATCACGATCATCTCAGAAAGAATTTATCCTCCGCTATCCTCGGCGATAACATCGCATGAGGACCCTAGCCAGCGGCAGAGAATACAATGTCAATGTCACTGGGCTCAGGGATTTGTAATTTTGGATTATTCCCTGGGGAAAATGCAAAATATCTACCTTGTTTACAGCTGCAAAAATAAGGCCGATGCAAGCAGACCCAAGGTGGTCCATAAATTAAAAAAAAAAAAACACCCACAATTTGAAAGGAATGGGTGGATTTTGTGAACAGGAGACCAGTAGATTTCACGGAGCCAAGATCAGGATTGGCAATCTGCTCTTAACACGTCACCGTTGACTATTTTTATCAGACATACCCCAAGTCACAGGAAAAGTTGGATATCACTGTGGGTTAGTAATTACTGATATCGCCACTTAAAGGAGGAGGCGGCACCTCGGCAAAGTGTATTTCAGCGGAAAGCAGAATTCTTGAAGTGTCTAAAACGCATAGTTTTATAAATTTTAATTTGGTAATGATCCAGTGCAACGCATTTTTAAACCGGAAAGTCTTCAAATCGGCGTCAATACCAGGGGGCAGACATTTTTACTTGGGGAATCTAAGGCTGCATTCAGAATGCACCCTTGTCCACTCGCTCACTCACTCTCTATATTGTTTTCAATGTAGAACGTTCGCTACACAGTACCCTATATAGTGGGTGAGTGTACATTTCGAACGCATTATCCAATCAAACGCCAGTGTCGCAGTACTTGTGCATCAGTTATTCTCTTACGTGACGTCAGTTGTTCTCTTTCCTTTCATCTGGGCCATAGAGTAGTTCAAAGGGCCTTCAGTAAGCTCTCCCTTTACGGCTTGGCTGCCCGCAAGCTGTTTTTATTTAAGCTGGCCTGATTAACAATCAAACAATCTAATAACTGAGCGACCAAGACCAATACATGACCTATAATTGGAAATGGTAATGAAAGGTGAATGCCCATTGCCTACATTTATATAATTGATAGGGAATTGTAAATCCAAAACTTTCGCTGACTTTGCAGCATTATTTTCGCCGTCCTTGGGATTGTCACACAGCTGTGCAACCTTACAGCGCCCTTTAGCCGTGACAACATTCAAAATAAAGAACGGATTCCCGCAGCCACGCAAACTAATTTCCGCAAATCTGTGCCACTTAACGAGCGCTGAAATTATGAAGACATATTGATATTTTACATCTTCATTTATGCGCAGAAGACGCCTCATAATTTTGTGGTGTGATGCATAACAATGCTATCAAAAGTAAATTAGACTGTCGTCGGTTTTTACCAATTAGTCTGAGCAACTGTGGCTAATCGGGAGATGTAAACTGCAAGAGGTTAAGGTTATTAAGCATTTTTAAAGGTGAGGTTTCCGAAGATCAAATTCAAAATCAGAAGATTCTCCAAGTAAAAATGTCTGCCCCCTGGTATTGAAGCCAATTTTGCTTAAAAATGCGTCTCACAAAATTACCAAATTAAAATTGATAAAACTATGCGTTTTAGACACTTAAAGTATTCTACTTTCCGCTGAAATATACTTTGCCGAGGTGCTGTCTCCTCCTTCAAGAAGTCATCAGTTAATAAGCCGAGCACAAACTTCCCAATTTTCCCCATCTATTCTGTACTCAGAAAAGCCAGTTAATAAGCCTAGGGTGCCACTTAATAAGGCCATCCTAAAATGAGTGTAGAAGCTATTTTACGCAAAAAATGACCCAAAACGGAACTAAATCCATCTTCCACCACGAGACCTTGAGTAAAATCAAAACTTCGGCCGTGATAGTGAGCCAGAACGAGACCAGGAGCTGCAATTGGAGAATGCAAAAAGAGTAAGCTTCTAGCCTGTTCAAGTCAATGGGATGAATAATTTGCTAGCTAGCATGCTAATGCTTTTTGCCATTAAATTAATAAATTCAAGTCTCTACGACAACTGTAACATGTGTAACTTTAATAGCAAAAAACATAAGCATGCTAGACAGCCAGGGTTGCATTTCCCAGAGGCATAGTTGCTATGTTAGCAACTTCCATAGTTCTTCCATTCACTCAATGTAAGATTTCGGGAAACATACCCCAGCTTTTGCAAACAAGGCCTCAATTGACCTGTTGGGCCATATTGTTTGTCGAGTGTCCACTGTGGAATCAGAGTTAATAGAATCTGAAGGTCTCGTGCTGTCATCATGTACGTAGGCTACCAATTTTTGGAGATATTTCCTCATCATGGCCTAATAAAACTCCCAGTAAGTAGTTTTGGTGCATTATGCCTTCAGCCTGATTGTCATGCTGTTCCTTTTCTCCCTCTGATGTGAAAAATATTTGTTTTCATCAATTTATGGAAGTAATATTCTTTGACAACTGCTTGTTTTCCTATTGTTTTCTGCTTGACTCCCGCGTTTGGAATACCTCTCCTTACACCACATCCTCTAATTGGCAAATTTGGGTCAATCTTCATTTTGTTTTCAAAAATCTCCGTTCAGACCTCAATAAAAGGCTCATTTTCAAGAAAAAGTGGCAAATTTGGGGATTTACTTCGTAGGATACTCTTCATGAACTGTTTAGTCAAACATGTACCAGATTCGTTTTTATTTGAGAAAACGCAATGAATATGCACTTTAAAACTGGAAGAATCCCAACACAGGGCAGCGTAAATAACTTCTGAAAAATTTCAGCTGGACTTGGACTTTAACGAACTGTTACATCAGACACACAGTAAAGTGAACATGCAAACCATGTGCTGACCACATGTACGTTTACAATGGGAGGCACAGCGAATATGATGCATCTCAGATGTGTGCTTTTATGTTGTGCCATTATCCTGCTCGGGGACGGGGGCGGGGGTTAGCGGGTGCTCAGTCCGAGTGATGTTCAGCAGCATATATCACATAGTACAAAACAGCGGCGCATTACAGGCTCACGTGGCATGTTGCATGATGCATTTTCCCAGCCCCCCTCCAGGCACAACACTGGAAAGGTGAAACACATTCCTTCTGTCAGGGGGTGATGGAGATCCATTACTACAAAGCAGCAGTGAAAATCTTACATTTTCTAACCTTTGTCTCCCAATAAATATGTGTCAGAAAGAGAATGAGTAAGAATGCCGGGCATACCTTTGAGTGGCGCGAATTATGAAATCGCCAGCGAAGTCGGAAGCTTCCCAGAGTCGCAAAGAGTGTTGCACTATAAGAAAACCACAGGTTGACGGCTGCCGGGCTTTTCTCATTACCGCAAGCACGTGTATCGTAAATCATTGCACTGTACAGGTTGTGACCCTGACCCCCAGTGTGAAGCCACTACCCTGTTATGTAACCAAATGTTCCAGATGATAGACCTCCCGCTTCCTTTACATGTTTATCTTTGCTTCCTGCCCCGGGGAGCCACAACCAGCCTAGTTAGAAATGACGGATATTTTATGCTCTCTAACTGAAGGTGTTCCTCGAGAGGATGAGTGAAATATTGGACTGTGCCTTAGAGGCCAGAGTTTCTCTAATGAACTCAGGACGCACCAAAATGCCGTTAGGAAGGCCTCATATAAAATGTATTTTCTGAATGGTAAAATTACCGCACAGGAACCACAGGAACCATTGTGTTTGTCAATGCGACTCTAAGCTGAATTTACAAACCTGAACATGACACAAAATAAAATCACTGTAACGATGTGGACTCCTATGTCGAATTGTGTAAGAGTTGGGCAATATTCAAACAAATGGCAAAAGTTAATGGAGAGTACCAGAACTAATTAATGTAGTCAGATATATTTTACCCGTAAGACATGCACGACCAAGATTAAAGTTGGGTGCACTTAACCCTCATATAACTATGTTTTGTCTTTGCCTTTTTGAATGATTACTCTTTAATATATGGGAAGACATAAAGAAATTTAAAATTCAACATTTTTGGGAAATGATATTCTGTCTTAAAAATTCACAAACAAACGTAAATGTTTCTTTGTTGACATTTTTATGGACCTCTTGTGGCGTCAGGGATATAAAAACGACATGTAAAGCTTTCCCTATTTATGACTAGGTACATAAAGCCGCAACTGCGCTTACGCAGATCGGAGAATGGAAAATTTGACTGGGGCCGCACAATGGTGCAGTGGGTAGCACCATCACCTCACAGCAAGAAGGTCCTGGGTTCAAAGGTCCTGAGCCTTTGTGTGCAAAGTGGTCCCATTGAAAGTACCTTCCAGGTACTTCAGTTCTCTCCCATCGTCCAAATACATGCATGATAAGCTAACTGGAGAGTCAAAACTACCCAATTGGTATGAGTGTTTGTGTGAATATGTGTGTGCGTCCAGCAATGGATTGGTGAATTGTCTTAGATGTGTTTCTACCCCTCGACAATGGGTTCTGGTATGGGTTTCAGGTCCTAGTGATCCTGATAGGGACTAATTGGGCTATGTCCATGCTTGGCCTCCAGTCAACAACAGCAACCCAACAAGCCAAGCCTTGATAACAAAACAATATATGTCATGTTAAGAATAGCCCATTCAGCAATTCAAGCTTGCCATTGACTTAGATTTAAACGGGGCTTCTGTGTCTCCTAGATATTACATAACGTGTAGGAAAGTATAACTATTAACATTTTACAACGTAACAAAACGCCTGAGGAAATCTGGTGAAGCTGAGGGGCTGCAAACCCTGATGATGGGGTGTGGATGACCAGCTGGGCAGCCATATTTAAAAATGCACTTTGAGGCCAGAAATCAGTAAACACTTATGATGTACACCACAGGCCAAAAGTTTGGAAGCAAAATCAAATTTGTACAAAAAAGATCATAGTTTCATTGGCATACTTTGCAACAAAATTAACATGATTATTATATAAAGAGTCACTTGTCAGAATACATTTTTAACTCAAATTATCAGGCCCATATTACTAGGCCCATGGTCCTAGTGCCCGCCGGATTGCCGTTGGCATCTGGTGGGCAGTAAACCATGACATAAAGTGAATAATGCAAACTGTGATTTGTTTTTTACTTTTTCACTGAAGTTGTGACTCTTGCAAATCTTCTCAACCCAAAAACTAAGCCCCTCCTTTCTTTTGTTAACATTTATCCAGCAATGGTCTGGTAACATCAATGTATACAGTACCTTAAGGTAAATAGAGGAAAAGATGCATATCAATGAAAGAAAAGTCTAATCAAGCTATACATCCCAAAATCCATAGATTCCATACTGGTTTTTTAAGAAAGGCATTGTGAACAGAAACTTGAAGTTGCTTCCAAATTTTTGACCTGTTTTGGCCTTGCTTCCAAACTTCTGGCCTGTAGTGTACAAAAAGTCATTTGGAGGTGAGAAGACATAGCTGGGCCGCAGCCATAGGTCGGCCAAGTGCCCCAAAAGTTCGAAACCAGCTCTGCGGATGTGTCACAGATAATTTGAAGTTTTCATTTTACCTTAATTTATCTAGTCAGGAAGTCCTCTGAGAAATCTATTTTCATGGAGAAACTTGGCCAATACATAAGCATTAGAAGAAGTAAAACATAGTTTGCCAATCCAAAACCAAGATTAACTTCTCAGGAAACTAGGAAACATCTAATTTAATCCCAACAGATTGAGAGACAGGCTTCACCTTTAAAATATTTACAGAATCTTACCTAAAGGTTTCTTGGATGATACATCCATTCTTGCAAACTGAGGGCAAGGTATCTGGCCTAATCTTTAATGTGTAAGATTTATACTGCTGAATGGAGCTGCATGATCCCTGTTGTACTAAGGTTAGGTTATAAATAGCTCGTCCCGGAATCCAGATGGTCAGATCTCAAGTGATCTAAGGAGGTTCTCGCCCTGTCATCTGGGAGCAGTACTTACTGTAATAGCTCGAGGCCTCAGAAGGGACACAGCCACTGACACATCGGTCAGTTTCTCTGAGGGCTGTTTGTGCGAGTATGATTTGATACACACGTCCTCTTGCAATTTAACCTCCTCAGTGGTGTTCATAGTCTATGCTTGAATTCTTTGAAAACCCACTTCAGCTATTTTACGTAACTGATTTTCATTCTCACCTTCACAGATTTTAACTGGCTTACAATTGAGACATATAGTTTGGTCCATAAAGATTTGCACATTGACAAAGGTACTATTTTCGCTGCCTACCACAGCATATTGGAATTGAAATTAAATAAGGTATATAATGTAAATATGAGCTCAAAGTGCAGACTTTCTGCTTTGATTCACAGGTTTTTAATTTTTTTTTTATATCCAAATTGGGTGAATGGCGTAGGAACAAGAGCACTTTTTTGTGATGCCATTTTGGCCCCTGGTGGTGTCATCATTGACCACAGTGAAGGGTATGTCCAGTATGTGCCTATTTTGAATCAGTACCATTGATAATGCAGTTTTATTGTGAGACAAAGGCAGAAAGTCTCGGCCAGTGCCACTCAAACCTCTTCAGGAGGACCACTTCTCCTGCATGTTTTAGATCTCTCCCTGCTCCACTACAGGTGATTCAAATGATCACGCCATTATCAACCTCGGAAAGCTGAATGGTAATGAGCGAATCATTTGAATCACCTGTGCTGGAGCAGGGAGAGGTCTAAAACATGCAGGAGTGGTACTCCAGGAGAGGTTTGAGTGGCACTGGTCTAGGGGATATTGAAGATGGGACCAAGGACTCCTCCAGAGGGGTGGAGACTGTAGGATTAACTTTGTTTTTTTTTCTGGTAGAATGCCTTCAACTAATATTGGTACCCTTGGTAATAAATCGCTTAAAAGGCTATAAAAATTATAATCCTTAATCCTTCCAATCTTTTATTTAAAATATAAACAAATAACTATCCTTGAATGTGAAGAAAATGATTGAAGGAAAAATATTATTGTGAAAAAATATTTTTCAGAAACGTGTACCATGTCTTTTTTTTTTTGCATATTCCTCACACTTAAATGTTTCAGATCATCAAACTAATTTTAATATTTGACAAAGATAACCTGAGTAAATACAAAATGCAGGTCTTAAATGATGATTTCATTTTTTAAGGGAAAAAAGCTATCCAAACCTACCTGGCCCTTTGTGAAAAAGTAATTGCCCCCCCCTGTTAAATCAGGAATTAACTGCAATTAAGCACTTTTTTTTTTTTTTTTCAATTTCACTAGCCACACCCAGGCTGGATTACTGCCAGACCTGTTGAATCAAGAAATCACTTAAATAAAACCTGTCTGACAAAGTGAAGTAGGCTAAAAGATCTCAAAAAGAAACACATCATGCCGCGATCTAAAGAAATTCAAGAACAGATGAGAAACAGATGAGAGATATCACTGACATCTATCAGTCTGGAAAGGGTTACAAAGCCATTTCTAATGCTTTGGGACTCCAATGAACCACGGTGAGAGCCATTATCCACAAATGGAGAAAACTTGGAACAGTGGTGAACCTTCCCAGGAGTGGCCAGCCAACCAAAATTACTCCAAGAATGCATCGATGACTCATCCAGGAGGTCACTAAAGAACCCAGAAAAACATCTGAAGAACTGCAGGCCTCACTTGCCTCAGTTTAAGTCAGTGTTCATAATTCAACAATAAGAGACTGGGCAAATATGGCATCCGTGGGAGAGTTCCAAGGCGAAAACCCTGCTGACCAAAAAGAACAAAAAGGCTCGTCTCACATTTGCCAATAAACATCTTGATGATCCCCAAGACTTTTGGGAAAATATTCTGTGGTCTGATGAGACAAAAGTTGAACTTTTTGGAAGGTGTGCATCCCGTTACATCTGGCGTAAAACTAACACAGCATTTCATAAAAAAGAACATCATACCAACAGTCAAACATGGTGGTGGTAGTGTGATGGTCTGGGACTGCTTTGCTGCTTCAGGACCTGGACGACTTGCTGTGGAAGCATGAATTCTGCTCTCCACCAGAAAATCTTGAAGGAGAATGTCCAACCATCAGTTTGTGACCTCAAGATCAAGCGCACTTGGGCTATGCAGCAGGACAATGATCCGAAACACACCAGCAAGTCCACCTCTGAATGGCTTAAAAAAAGCAAAATGAAGGTTTTGGAGTGGCCTAGTCAAAATCCAGACTTAAATCCCACTGAGATGCTATGGCATGACCTAAAACAGGCCGTTCTTACTTGAAAACCCTACCATGTGGCTGAATTAAGACAGTTCTGCAAAGGAGAGTGGGCCAAAATTCCTCCAAAGCGATGCGAAAGGCCCATTGCCAGTTATTGCAAACGCTTGATTGCAGTTATTGTCGCCGAGGGTGGCACAACCAGCTTTAGGGGGCAATTACTTTTTCACAAAGGGCCAGGTAGGTTTGGATAGACTTTTCCCTCAAGAAATAAAATCATCATTTAAAAACTGCATTTTGTATTTACTCGGGTTAGCTTTGTCTAATATTAAAATTTGTTTGATGATCTGAAACATTTAAGTATGACAAGGGGGGAAAATACTTTTTCACAGCACAGTATGTCTTGGGGCCAGACAGTGTCCAAAACTATGATCAGACTTCATCAATGCTGCCATTACAGGTTTGGATTGGTTTGCCAAAAAAAAAAAAAAAAAAAAAAAAAAGCTCAGTTGACATCAAAAAATTCAGGCACCTACAATTTGTAAATAGCACTGGAACTACCAATGCAACTGAGTTGTGCGTTTAGATACAGAGCTCTTTGGCAATGAAGACCAGAGGTGGGTTCGGCATAAAAACAAAGATATCCATTCTGTAAAGAATCTCAGCTACACTGATGTATGGTGGTGAATCTTTCATGTCTTTCTTGTTTTTCTTCCAGAGGCCATGGACATCGTGTTTGGATTCATTGCGTTATGGATTCCATTAAAGCACCAGCAGAACCTGACTATCTGGACCATAAAGTTTAAACTGGGCCATAGTCAGATCCTCCTGCAGGACAATGATCCAAATGCTGCATCGAAATCAACACAGAACTGGTTCGTCGACCACTGAATCAAGGTTTTGCCCTATACAGTCTCCTGATCTACATCCAAAACAGAACCTGTGGGATGAGCTGAGGAGGAGAGTCCACAAACATGGAATTTGAAGGAGCGATTCTGCATGGAGAAATGGTCTCCGATCCCAAGTTATGCCTACTCCAACCGTAGGAGAAGACTTTAAGCCATTATCTTGGCAAATAAAGGCTGCAATTGTGTCACTCGGTTTTGAGAAAAATATTTGTTTTAAGAATATACTGCAAGCAGCAATGAGGGGGCCAAGCAATCCAGTAGAGCAGAGTCACCATGGCGACTTGATGTGATCATGTTAAAAGCATAGCTGTAAACACTGATGACAGCTGAGCAAAGACTGGGGGTAACTGAGATATGAGCTCATGTCCTGTTGGGGTGGTTTGTCTTTGATTTGGCAGCAATGGACAAACAGTTTTGAAAATCTGAAATCCATCTGACAACATTTGTGAAGCTCATTCTGAGGATCATTAGCAAATCTGATGATAATTGAACAAAATTCTGTGAAAATTTTTTAAACCTTTTAACAACATCCAATATGGCAGCCGCAGCAATGGGATTGACAGAACAATTTGCCATGTCTCGGATATCAGAAATAGGAGTTTTTTAAGGTTAATATGTCCACAGCTATTCACCAATACATATTTTTGATGATTGCAGTGGCCCCCTAGTAGTCAAATGATACAAAGTGTTTGTACTTCCTCAAAATGAGGTTTCAAGTCTATGTAGAAAGATTTGTTTTCAAACATCAAAGCATCAAAGTGTCGCTGAGATATGACCTCAAATCCTGTTTACACGTGACCTCACTTCCACAGATTTTGATTGCCTGTGAAGGGCGAATGCTTTTGAAAATCCAAAATCCATCGAATAAACTTTGTGAGGCTTGGTGTGATGATTCTCTGTGGCGAGTTTGGTTAAAATCGAACAAAATTTGTAGCCCATGAATAATTTTAAAACTTTTTCAAAAAATCCAATGTGGCGGAAAATTCAATATGGCGGAATTTAATGTGATAGGCTGAGTTGAACTTGGCTTGACCCAAGGAACTGAGCGGTGCCTCATTTTTGAAAGTCGCGAATATGATTCAAAACTTACATGCATCGAACTTTGACCCCTTGTTGGCGCTAGACTGCTCAAAGTGGAGAAATAAAAAGAATGAGGGGACTGTCCCCATCAGTGTGCAAAATTTCAGAACTTAGTAAGATACGGTTGTAAGGGTCGCCATAGACACCCAAGCCGGGAGAAGTTTACAGAGGAGGAATAAATATTGCTACTTGGCCCCAAAATGTTTATGAAGGCTGCTAATATTAGTGGAGGGCATTGTATTTCCGTGACAGTGCCAACACCATAAAAACAAAATCAAGTAAAATTTTATGTGTAACCCGTATTTGTTCTTTTGAAAAACAATAAAATTTAGTATTCTATCATTTAATCAATCACATTTCTGATATGAACTTCAATTCAAGGATGCAGATTTCAGTTCGATTTGGAATTAAATTCTATGATCACATTACTGCGATCTGTGATCACGTTCTCTCCGAAAGGCCCAGTTTTCCTGTTCACCTAAAATGAACCCACCGTGGAACTCCAGGGACTGGAAAATTTGGTGTGCACAGAGCCGTGAACACATTTCAATCATGTACTCCCTCAGAGCTGCGGGATTTCCTTCCGAAAGGGATGTAATACTCCGCTGAGAGAAATAAATACTCTTTTCCTTGGGCAGTCAGGACGAAGCCAGAACTGCTAGCGAACAGAGCGCGTGCACTTTACTGAACAAGTCAACCGGAAGAACTGATGAGCAAGAAATTTAATCTCTTCTGATGGGACGATGTTTCTCACAAATGAAGCATCCCAACTTTATGCGAAGTCATTCAGCCAAATAATTAAATTATTGCATATTTAAAGCCTCATTGCAGGAAATGTGTATCTGGATCTTCTAACTAATGGCCTCTTAACTTCGTAGGAATAACGGGCAGACTGGAAAAAATGGAGCCCAAACAGGAACTGAAGAAATACAAGTGAGTCAGGGTCCACCATTTCATGCTTCTTGTTCTGCATCAGCTTGTAAAAGCTATTAATAGACAACATATTCACAAATTAGTTGATAAATTTACAGGAAACTGTTGGCACTTTTTGTTCAAAAGGTGTCATCAGCAGCCTTTTCTTTTGGAAAATCAGCTCCCATCTTTCTGAAGCTGAACACGTTGAATCCTGCCCAGAGATTGCTCAGAATTAGATAAATACTTCTTCCAGCGCAGTGATGACCTCAATCCTCCAGCTATGAGTCACAGGCTCCAGAAGCATGAAAACAGCCTCAGGCTGTGCAAGTGAGATGCATTTACTTCATGTTCTTATACCATATCAGACACAGCTTCAAACTCCAGTTTTCTTAATTCAGTGGTATGTTTTCATCAATTCCACCTTGATGGCTGAAAATCTGAAGATTCTTGGGCATGAATACGTAGAAAGCCTAGAGAATACGAAGAATTCAATTAATTGGAAAAGTGTCTTTAAAAGGGAGTCCTGCCTTCATTCAGCAACCCACAAAAATGCATATATCCAAAGAAGTTTGTCTGGTTCTCCATTTATCAATCTATTGAGGGGCTTGAGGGAGGTCATAATTTTTTCCTCAACCTTGAGTGATTTCATAATTTTTTCCTCACTTGTTTATGTAAAAAATGCCATCAATTAAAGTAGACATGTATTGAGAAATCAAAAATGGGCAAATTATACCTCATTGCAAAGTTAGTGTCATGGAGATGAGGAATAAAACACTTTGTGTACACTCACTCAAACAGGAAAAGAGTTAAAGAGGCATTTTGAATGCTCTTTCAACTCACGCACATCCCCCAGAAAACCGAGAGAAAATAGCCTCTTTTGGATAACGTAATTTGTGGGAAACAGGGACACAGTAAGGAAGTCCTGTGCATCGACTATCGTCTGCCTGTCCTAATTTGTTCATTTCTTGGTCTCGTTTCATTTTATATTTCTAGCGGATTTGATTTATGATCATCAAAAAGTATGCTATTGTTTGGCTACCGGGTTTCCTCACCCAGTTAAAGGGCATCTACAGTCGATTCTCAGACGGGACGTTGAATGTCCAATGTTTACAAACAAATCACTTGCTTTTGTTGACATCTTGCATTGTCACATGACCAATTTCATTCATATAAACCAATGATTTGTGTCCACGCGTAGATTATCCTTGTATTTCGGTTCGTTTGCGCAGGTGCGGCTTGCTGATTGACCGATAAACAAAAACAATGGGAATCGACTTTAGATGCCCTTTAAGGCGCCGCTTTGTGGTAGAGTAGTGAGCACCACGGCCTGGGTTGGAGCCCGGGTCGCGTCAGTGTCTGGTAGCCTTTTCAGAGCAGCACACAACTGGCTTCGCGCAGCAGAGAAATAAACCGGGGAGGGACTGCTGGTTTGGGATTACAGGATTACGGAATTGTTCGTTGATCAAGGGCCTCCTGTTATCCACCTAGTTGCTAGTCAGTTAAACTCTAAGCGTGTACATGTTCGGGTTTCCTCCGCTCTTGCTCTGGGTTTCCCAAGGGAGGTCTCCCCAAAGCATCGATGCTTACTACGTTAGCAACTTAAGTAGCTCGGTCAACCATACAGTATACAGCCAATGATACCAACTGAGTAACTTAGCAACTTTGCTTTTGGTAACCACACCACTGAGCTTCCTTCCCGCGTACTCACCGTTCCCGAGGCTCTGGTTCGCGCTGGTACGCACGCAGTAGCTGTTGGCGTTCACCTGCATCCACATTGTTGCCGATTTCCTCCACATTTTCCATTTCTCCTACTTCTCGATCATCATCAACACTGTTGCTAGCTGTTGAACTTGCAGTGGAATCACCCTCTTCAACTTCGATGTCCAAGTCAAGCGAAAATTCTGACATCGTCTTGCTTGCAATGTAAAATACACATGCGATAACCTATGTGTAACAACTGATCCCAGAAGTAACGTCCCCACTCTTGGCCCGATTCTCAGTGCTGTTCAAAAGCGATATTGGGGGTTGCTAAAAGCCCGGTTTACACCTATGATCTCAGACTGGACTCTATTCCACGATCACCTCTGGGTATGAAGTGTTGATAGTTAGGGAGAGTACTGCATACCTTTTCAGACGATACCAAATACGAGAATTTTTTATTAAGTTTCAAATCAATACATGTCCATTTTAAAATAATTTAATCAAATTTGTTGGAGGTGTCTTTAATGAAGCCTGAATATTAAATAAAATTGCTTTGTGTCATACATGCGATTTTGTTTTTGCTATTAAGTAAAAAATGTGGATAAACATCCTCCAAGTGTGGGGACTCCATAATTATTCCCAGGGGTTATACAACGTTGTATAAGCTTTTGCACATATAAGGTCTTGGCTTGGGCTTTGTAAATTAAAAGCAGTGCATTGGCTATCAAAACTAGAAGAAGCACATGGAGGCTTGCACTCAGTGACACAAACAAGAACCAAATTCTTTCCCTCCTCATTCAAGTCAGACATTTTGTCAAATTGCGTTGAAGATGGCATAAGCAGAGAAATAATGTGATCACCGAAATTGATGGGACAGTGTCACATTTTTTGTCTAATTCCATGCTCTGGCACTTGAGAGACCACTCTGGAGGTGAGATTAAAGACGGTCATCTTTAAATGCAGGGTGTTTTCATCAATATTGGATGAACCATTTAGAAATTACAGCACCTTTTGTTTGAAGTCCCTTCCATTTGGTTTCTTGTCCTTGCATGCAATGAATACTTGAAGTCGGTGACGCATGGATGCCACCACACATTGTACATCTGCCCAAGTGATGGTCTGCCAGGCCTTTACTACAGCCATCTTCAGTTCCGGCTTGCTTCTGGGGCTTTCTGATTCAGCATGTAAAATACATTTTCAAAAGGATTCATATCCGGTGTTTGATTCAAAAAAAAAAAAAAAAACAGAAATGGGTCAATATTCAATTAATTATGCTTCTGACTGTACCTGCCTTGAATAAAGGGAAGATTGGTTTGTTTGTTGCATTACTGGCATGTGGTCATCAGCTGTATATGTGTATCATATACTTTGGACTAATCTACTCCAACACACACAAAACTTGCTCTTGCAAAACTCCAGTGTAGAATCTGCAGTAAGCAAGAGTGAAGAGCACCAGATGCAATGGCCATGTAAAGGAACTGAACTGGTTTTGGTGAACATATTTGTAACGTTGCTCGGTGGTTCACGATTTGAGGGTCAGACTCATGCACTCCACATGAAATTGACGACAGGTCAATTGAGGGTATTGCCAAGACGCAAAAAATGCCCGGATGTTGCATTCGTGCCCCGTTTCAGATGCATTATGGGATAGTCCGTTAACCCAGTCGCTTCCGGTCTCTTTCGCGGCTGCGGGAAAAAATTGAATGCTGCCTAGGCGTGCGTGGTTCCGCCAACCGCATCGGGTACTTACTTGCATACTCGCCCATACACTCGTGAAACCAGCTGTGCACTTGGTGAATGTTTACATTTTCCTCGGCTTGATTTACGTATGCGTGCGTGCAGGGCCGAGCCGCAGCTACCTGATGCTAAACGATAGCCGTGATCTCACTAACGCACCGGAAGTAAGTGGGTTCCGGAAGTAGCAAGATACTTTGCCGAAAGCACTACATATGGGCATTTTTTGCGTATTGTCGATAGCCTCAATTCCAACATCAAGTCAGTTTTTCAGTGATAGAGAGAACTGCCAGGGAAATAATCAGCTTTCAACAGCAGGGATTAGATGCATTATCCTTTATTTACAATCTAAATGTGTTTGTACAAAACAAAAATCCCCAGTTAATATACCTGCAATCTCAACACCACAAGAACTTGGGTTAAAACATCCAATAATACAAAGAAAACTAAGCCGTTTCACCAATTGTGAATATTCAGTCCTAAAATTCTTTCTGCAGTACTTCATAAAACAAATATTTTACACATGTCATTGTGACCTTTCGCGCTTACACCATCATTGGATGTTTAAAACCATTTAAATAAACCACAGATTCAATATCAAAAGGCACACGATACTAATAAAACTAGGTTTTAGATTAATGAAACTATACAATATATATATTTATATATATATATAAGACAGACATTGTCACAAAGTGAACACTATAAGGCTCAAAATCCAATGACCGTTATCTGGTATTCACATTACGAATTTAAAAAAATTACATGTTCATCAAACAGTACGTAATAGAAATACAAAAAGCTCACAAAAATATATATAGTGATAAATAGCTACACCCCCTGTCAAACACTATGAACCAGAAACTGTATGTGATGTACAAAAATGCAAATCTATGCCAGGAGAAACATACGGAAATATTTCCACAAGCAAGGTGTGGAAAACAAAACCCTCAGGCTAAGAGATACCGGGTTTATGAACACCGAAGTAAAGAAGCCAAAATGACTGTCGCCCAAGGCGTGATGACACAGTCTCCTCAACCTCAAAAAGGCAATGGTTGCACAGATGTTGAAGCCGGTTTGCACAAGCCCCAAAATTCACAAATAGAAACTGCAGGAGACGCAATATGAGGGCGTTCAGCAGATTTTTTTGAGCCGACATCAACAGGTCTCAACCCTGCTTCTGAAATACCCGCGTCCACTAATTTTCTGGGAATTTCCAAAGAACTGTTATGAAGTTCTTCTGATTAGTTGTTTTTAAATGACATAATTATGAATGAAGCATGATCTGCCCTCCTTAGAGCCACATTATGACAGAAAAACACAGTTTTTACTGATGAACCATCCGCATTGATTAGAGTACTTTCGGTCATTCTATTTCTCAGAAAATTAATGCTTCCATTTTATGGCGCGGCACTGTCGTGAATGGGTCATACTCTGTTTTGCACAAAGTCACTGATAGACACACACTGATGTCTTAAATGCTGACAGTGTAGATGCCTGGACATCGAAACTACACAAAAAAAAAAAGAAGAAATCAGGCAATGGCGATCAGCAAATCTGTGCTATTTTCAACAGCACAAACTTCTCCAACTTGGGCAGGTTATCAGGAACCTGATAATGGAGACCATGGCTGTGCAAAAGACTATCTTTCACATGGTTACTCCAGATCTAGGCAGCTAATCACAGGCCTACAAGGTTCACCATTACAGGCTCTCATGACTGACACGATTGCTCAGTTCACTCTCTGTTTCATCTCAACAGCTCGGCAATCGCACGGCTCTTTCACACAAAAGGTCAAATGTTTGGCGACAAACGTTGCAACCCCTGTCAATTTATTGCACTAAATCCTCTAAATGAATTTACTGAAATATTTAGGCCACTTTTTGAAGTAACATGATAGTATGACGGTACAGCAGCATTTAGTTAAGATAAATGTATAAAACGACCACAAAAGTGTTGCTGACATCAGCAAGGTGAACTTTTGAAAACGTTCTCAGATTGCCCCATGCAATTCCTTACAACAAACAAATACAGTACTCATTGTGCTTTGCTCCTCCACCAAATCGTCAAGGTGCTAATGTAAACCATATCATTAAGGGTCCGGGTCAAATAGATGGAAAATGTTCTCAAGAACAGAAAATATTAGAGGATTTTTCCATCAATGGGTGTTTTTCTGTTAGACATAGAAGTTTCAGTTACATCAGTTCATAGTTTGTATGAGCCCATCAGAAGCCTTAGAAAACCAGAGTACAGCATTCAAGTGAAGCAGTCAATGTAACAATAATGAGCGAACAGGCGTGGATTCTGGTTTCTTTAGTTATTCAACTGTAATCCCACCCCATTCTTGAGGTGAAAAGTGATCAAAACAGCAAATTGTCAAAAACTAGTATGTGCACCTACGAGCTACAAGGAGTGGACATACAATAGGAGTAAACGTAGTTCAAGATCAGATGAAAAAAGAAAAACGCAAAAATTTCAGCATCTGGAAGTGTTTTATATGTATAAACCATGTCTGCTATCCTAAAAATAATAAAGCCAGAGTGGCACAATAACAAGAAATTCACTCGGAGAATTGTTATTCTTCGTCACATTCTGATTAGTAACCCTACCAACACAAGCTCTGCTCTCCAGTGTATAACCATGAGTAAAACATCAAACCATACGAACTGAACAATTCCTGTACACTTTACTTTTCCACTGTATAGGGGAAGGAAATGTACATCTAATCAAATAAATATTAAAAATTAAAAAAGCAAATGCCAGAGGTCATCACTGATAATGTTAGACCAAATGCCAAAGCCATTTTGATGATGATAAACTGGCTTAACAATTAATTCTAACTACAAGCCATTCGCAACAGAAAACGAAGATTAGGATGGCCATGTAGTGTCTCCCACCCAATTTCATTAATGCCATCACTAAATATTAATGCACATGTAATGTGCACAACCACCTATATATATATATATATATATATATATATATATATATGTGTGTGTGTGTGTGTGTTTCATATGAAGTGTGCAGTGATGATCATACACCACCATACACAATATTGTGAAGTGATAATTATACACGAACACTTTCGTCTAAAAGGGGTCCGAATATATTAATTCAAATTTTTTGCTGAAAATGTATCGGAAAATACTGTTGTAAACAAAGAGAACAAAGAAAATCACTCCCACATGTATACTGAGGTAAAAATGTGGGTAAAAAACAAAAATACTAAAAAAAAAAAAACAATTTTTTTACAACAATTGAAAGGTGTCACAAATTAATTTTTTTGACTCTTGCATAGCATGAATGCATTTTTGAAGGCTTACTGCATGATTATTGATGTTAAAAAAATTTGTTTAAACTGGTTTGAGGCAACATTACTCTGCAAAATTACCTCTGATGGTCAGTTGTTCCAGTATATAAGGTGACATGAACTTTGAGCAGTGTCACAGTGGTAAACATGATGACACAACAGAAGGAGCTCTCTGAGATTGTTCATAGCCACACTGTGGCCTTATATGATGCTGAAGACATTAAATGCTGCCATGGCACTGTAAGAAACAACATCAAACATTTCAAAGAGGCCCGTTTGCTGAAAACTAGTGGCAACAGAGGTGCAAAATAGAAGTTAAATAGCTCTGATGTTTGTTATCTGTGCATGACAAGTAAAAAAATAAAAAATAAACAAAAATTGCCAGTTCACACCACGACAACTCTACGATATAACAGCACCAGAAGTGAAGGAATGAAAGTATCAAGATCTATCATTTCCAGACACCTGTGTGAAAATGAACTGATTAGTCGTGTTGCTGCCAAGAGCTGGCAACATCAAAAAAAAGCCTTAAATTTGCAAAGAAATTCAAGGATTGGGCACCAGTGGACTCGGAACAAGTCCTTTTGACCGATGAATCAAAGTTTGAAATCTTCTCACACAAAACGCATCACTTATGTGCACCACATAGAGTTGGAGAACATTTCAAAAATGTCTGTTTAACCCCTTCAGTAAAACAGAGGTGGTTTTATTATGGTTTTGGGGTCAGTCTGTTTGAAAGGAGCAAGTGATCTAATGAAAATTGACCTAATAATGGATCAAAAGAAGTATCACAGCATCCTTGTGAGGCACACTTTGCCATCTGAAAAGAGACTGATTAGTTAGGGATTCTATTTTCAAAAAGATAACGACCCTAAACACGCTTATAAAATGTGCAAGAATTATCTGTCAGAAGGAAACATCTGGTGAAAAAAAGTTATGACTTAGCCTTCTTAAAGTCCAGACCTTAATCCGATTGAGCAAATCTGTTATAAAATCAAAAGAATCTCTTTAGAATGAATTTAAAACCATATGGAATGGTTTAGCGAGTTAGGAAATAAAATATTATGCGAAAGCCATGCCTGAAAGATTCAAAGCAAAGGGTGGCCACACTAGATATTACTTTTTCTCTCAAAAAGACATTATTTTTGTTGTTACTATATATTATGTTTACTTACTCCATCTATGTGATGCAATATTCCATGTAATAAATACTTAAATAGTACATGGTTTCTGCATTATCTTCATTTTGTGAAGATTATGATCATCACTGCACACTACTGTGTGTGTGTGTGTGTGTGTGTTTTGTGCATTTATTTAGTTGGCCAGCAAGTTCACCCATTTGCATTTTAACACAAAAGTAACTCCAGCCCATGATGATACACATTTTACAAACCTGATCACCGATGCATTAACTCTCAAATATCACTGTTGACAAGTTCAGTTCCAATGTTTCTAACAGTCTTCTCCAATATATAAAGACTACTACTACTATATATAACTACTCTGCGACAACCATTTTGCCTGGGTGACAGAATTAGCCAGCAATTTGCTTCCTTCTGTATATTCGTAAATTAATAAAAAAAGAGAGAACATTACAGACATTGAAAGCACTGCGATATGCAGAGAGCAGTCTTTTCTGTGAAATGAGAACGAGAAATATATATCATATGTACTTCAAATCTATCCAGAGCGGAAGCAGTTTCTAAATTTGTCCATTCAGTTTAGACTGTAGCAAAATAAGACAAAGACGAATACATATTATTTCAATACGCTGCAGCATATGGACATTTCAGTACGGGCGAGAGATAGTGTCACACACATTTATGAAATGAGTTCACAGTGGACCAAGTACTAAAGCCCTAAACAGTATACCTCCAAAATGACACGATGGAACACCCGAAGTTAATGTCATCTTGTTCCTATTGCCCAGAACAGCCAATCACCTCTCTCATTTATTAAGACTCATGCCTTGACCGAGAGTTCAGTAAGAGGCAGAATCACCAGCCCTGTACCGCGCTGAACTGTCTTCATTCACGACTTGTCTGCATTCATGCCACTACAGTGTAGCGTAAAAGTAGCAACACCATATATGACCTTCACATTAGAGTCTTGTGACTACACACAAAGAAGGCGGTCTTTACACCCCGATATCACACAAACTGACACCAAAACGCTGCCATTCTCTCAGATGTGTGCCTTAGAATGGCACGGTCGAAAAACCTGAAGTGCCCAAAACAAGACTGT
The DNA here is from genome assembly GCA_029692085.1 of Gymnothorax javanicus. Taxonomy (NCBI): domain Eukaryota; kingdom Metazoa; phylum Chordata; class Actinopteri; order Anguilliformes; family Muraenidae; genus Gymnothorax; species Gymnothorax javanicus. Next base: position 19,587,199 of record CM056199.1, read on the forward strand.
TTGCGTAATCCAAAATCTGAGAGGCCGGCGTTTTTTTAGTACGCTAGTTTTCTTGGGATGCGAGCATGATGCCAATTTTCAAGTTAAAATACATTAAAATGCCATTTAAATACTTCTGTTTCACTTAAGCGTTGTTTTTTTTTTTTTTTTCCTGGTTCATATTCTTAGGGAAAAGACAAGCACACATACACACAATTCACAACTGTCAACAATATCGAACAGTGTTTCGCACAAATCCCTACCACAAGCTGTAATTGGGTTTTTTTTTTTTTTTTTGCAACACCAAGTCAGTATGCAGCCACGGCACTTTAAAATAACGCACACCACGTCACTAATTAAGACAGCCTACAAAAAAATGTAAAAAAAAAAAAAAAACACAAAAATATAAAAAATAATAACATATCCACACACAGGATCAAGCTTAAAAACAGGCACGAGGAAACGGAAAGGAGATATTTGTTTGTGCCGGTCAGTGAGGGAGACCGCTTGTTTTCTCGGGACTAGTGAAGGTTGGAGAGACGTCTTCAGGCACTTTACAGTGGCAGGGCATTGGGTTTGCAAGGGTGGGGGCGCTGGGTTGGAGGATTGAGGGCGTCCTCACTGCCCTGTAGTGGAGGCCAGCTCCCTCTCCACCTCCCGGGGGAGTCCGTCCTCAGGAGAGCCCGTAGATGTGCCCCTGGGCTGGATCTTTGGCTCTAGGGTCGCTTTTGGCTCCACTTCCTGTTCCTGTTCCTCCTCCTCCTCGGCAGGGGGCTCCTGGGGGCAGCGGGGGGCGGAGGCGGCGGAGCTGCTGCTGATACAGTTCTGGGCGGAGGAGACCTGGGAGATGACGGGCATCTGGACGGAGGGGGGGCTGCTCTTGAAGCCGCGCTCCGCCGGGTCGTAATGCCCCAGGGCCTCCTCCTGCGCCTGGCTCAGGTAGTCGGGCACGAGGAAGTCACTGCAGGCCGACGATGCCGAGACAGAGGGGGAGAGAGAGAGAGAGAGAGAGAGAAAAGGAGCAAGTGACAGAGAGAGCAAGAGGGAGAAAGAGAGGGGGGGAGAGAGGGAGAGAGAGAAAGAGAGACATCGAGCCAAAAGCAAACACAGAGCCACTGAGAATACATTCTAACACCCCTACACATGAGCAGCGCACACCTTACAGCAACAAAATATACCAGAAACATATTTGCATAAAATATATTAAAGCAAAACTAAGCAATTTCCGACCACTAGATGGCTCCACAAGCACCAACTCTGTAAGTAAGCAAAGCCCCACCACCCTCCACCTCTCCCCTCGGGACTCTCGGGGGTGGTGCCTAACGTCCCACATCACACGGACAGTGCTTGATGCACTCTCTCGTTGGCTCAAATTGATCTGGGTTAGAGTACCTACATCGAGAGAGTTGTGACAACTCAAGAATAGAAGCCATTATGTTTCAATCACACAAAACCAAGCCGTCCAATACAATGGAAATTGTTGGATTCTTCCATCCTTTTCTCTGAAGGGAAATGTATTAATTTCAGCAAGAAAACAATAAACCAGCTAGCAATGATTACAACAAGCTAAGGAGCAAAAAATTTTGGAGAAAAGAGAAAATGGAAAAAAAACACTCATTCACTCCAACACGGTGCCCGATAACACAACAGAAACAAACTGGCTGCATGACCAGATTTCTGGAACAATCTATCTCTCCATCTAGGAACTCTAGTCTACATAGCAAAAATGTAATCTATAAAGTTGTTTATTAGCTCATATCTGCCTTAACCCAAAGATTAAACATACAGGAGACCTCATGCCTAATTTTAACTTCAACTGGAGATAATTCTTTTTATTTTTTGTGATCATCATTTGACAAAGATAAGATTTTGCTCCTTGACGCTGCTCACGGCTGCAACTCTGACTACGCTTCCATGCAGATTTTCAAATCTCTTTTACCCCACTGTTGATAGATTCTCAAATTGACCAACATTAACACAACCATAGGCTGATCCAGCAAGGGAACTTTTGCTAGCTAGCAGCGGCATGCGAGCTACCATCTACATCCAGTCACATTGATAATTAAAGAATTAAGCAAGACATGAATATGGATGCTACCAGGCAGGAGTCCATGTCCAACAAGTTCACTTGGAGCACAAGCTTTATGCCTTTAACCATGACAAAATAAAAATTAATTCTGGTTATTCTGTGCCTTAGCCAGCAAGTAACATTAGCGCTTTGAAATAGGTACTAGCTAGCAAACTATGCCAGTAGCTAGCAGGCTACCGTAGCCAGCGGTAGTTGGCCAAGTTACCCGGGATTTACACGAGGTGCGTGTTCAGTCTGCCTCCGCCCTGCTGCGTCCATTGCCATCTGTTAATTCCCACCAGCTGCGTCTTTACTACGTACCGGGGCTGGACAGCTAGAGTAGCGAGATCTGACGAGCCTGACGAGATCACGTGGTAATTACAAAATCCTGCGCGATCGCTTGAGATAAATGATTACATGTTGTATTCAGTGCAACTACAAACAGGCAGCAGCCTTTGTTCTTTACCGAAGGGTTGAGGAACGGCTGACTTGCTTTGATTTGTTTATTTTTTTAGATTCTATTCATCTACCATGGAAAAGTAGCCCATTTGTTAATAAATGTTCTTAATTTCCTGTTTGTGTTGGGTTTGTCATTTGTTTGGACAGTGTTCTGTCGAATAAGTTTAGCCTACATATTTGCTTACTTCAGTTGCTGTCCTAGCCCACAATACCAGCTGTCGCCAACACGGATTTTGAAAATGAACCGTATCTTTTAATGTTGTGTACCGATCGATCTGCTGTGTTGTAGTGTTGAGATGGTGCTGCGGCATCTGGCAAAAATAGAAGTCTTGCATATCTGCTGCGCATGGCTGCGGTTTGCCGGCGCTGGGACGGACGAGAAATGCAACGCAGTGGATCTGGAGTAAACAACACACTCATTGACTAAAGTGAATCCTATCCGCTGCGCTGCCATGGCGGAGCGCAGGCGGACCAAACATGCATCTGGTGTTATTTGGGAGTTACTCTTCCAGTGAAACCGTAATCTTCCTGGAAAGTTACCATCACCTAAGTTTTACTTGCATGTATTTCGTTAAATCTGAAGGATGAGTGCATAGTCTCTGTTATGTGCTAGTCATTAAATGCTTCCAGACATGAACTAAACCTTGCACCGGTTCCCTTGAGCACCCAGAGCATGGGCTGACACGTGCACTGCTATTTCCTGCAAAAACTACACCCATCAAATAAGTTTTTACTGAGTCCCATGCAGCAGAGGGGAGAGGGGTAACATGAAGGGCAGAGGAGCAGCTTATTGTTGGACCCATAAAGAAATTATTTAAATAAATAACAGGCAACAACAGCAGGTTGACCGTAAACTGTATGGTGGAAAGAGACCTACAGATGATATCCCTCACATTACAAGGGGTCATTTTCCTGAAACAAATATATGTAATATTGCTTAGTGTAGCTTTAAATAAATATTCAAACAGCAGTACAATAAAAAAGACACTTCTTTCAGGAATTACAATCTATTTATTATTTATACATATTGCCGTTCATTCTATGTATATATTCACTAGCTATTTTGCTGTGAAAGCAATTTATCTACATTTCCCAAAAAGTCCAAACAAATAAATCACAGAACAATATATTCCACTTCTGTGAACACTGTGAAAAAAAGAAATCATCACTCCTATCAAACTGACACCTGCCAGTAAGAATGACAACTGCAGAGATACTTTAATGGCAAAAGCAAGGTTTAAAAACTTTTTGGCCTGCAACAGAGATCCATAATTTAGATATTTTAAACATTGGCCAAGGAAGGAAGTCAAAACTTGTGTTTTGCATTATTGGCACACTGCAACATAAACTTGAAAAGAACTTGCCACAGAGGAAAAGAACTTAAATGGCAAAGGGAACATGGTTCGATCGACAGAAAGGCCAGAATTCAAACCATTTTGCTGGTTCAGAACAATCTGTTGTACTGCTAGAGCATCAGGCAGAGACGCGTACCAGTTTGGCCTCCTATGTAAGCGCTGAAAATATATCAAAATAAATATATGTTTCATGTAGAATATTAAGTGGAATGTTTCGTGAAAAAACAAACACAGATCGTGATATTAAAAAGGGAAACAGACATGATGTATAAACCCACAGAAAAGAGGACATGGCAGCTTTCTAAAGGCCAGAGTACAAGCCTAAGTGCCAAAACTGATGAAACTTAGAGTTAAAGAAAACGTGCAAACAGATCATCGGATCTCCAGCCAAAAGAATCCAGAAAAAACACTGAATATTTCCTACCTGATTGACTCTAGTTTATAGCTCATACTCTTTGATAGAAAATAATTACAGCCCAAAAGCTGGGGTTATTCAGCAGCAATAAAACGGCTTGTTCCCCATTAGCGTTCATTTTTCATAGGTCACAGCGAGGGTCTCTCACCGGCCCACTAATGCTACATAGACCGTAAATTACGAGACATTCGGGCAACGAGGAATCGCATTAGTTACTCGTGACGAAGACAGAACGTCTAGTCCGAAAAATCCCAGAATCTCAAACACATGAGGTGTTGAAAGGCCACGTTTTCCCCTCAAAATTAATTAACAGAAAAAGAACAAAATAACAGCAATTCAGGAAAAGACAGCGGAACAGCAGTCCATGCGCTCACTGATGTTCTCACTTCTGGCTCTTGGAACCTTATTTCCCAAAAGGGTTTTCAGGCCTGCAGAACCTGCTGATGCATTTTGCTCTAGAAAAGAACATTCGCAAAATGCTTGTCATGTAATGCAATCTAATATACTATTTGGCATATACTGTTCATAGCCACAATTTAAAAAAAATAATAATATACTGCTTCTTTGAATGGTTTCTTGCATCAAAATTCAAACTGGTCCAGGTAAACGCCTGTCTCCTGGATTAGAAGTGACAGTGACCAATGGCCCTAACCTCCTGACTGTGAGTTGGGATCTCCGTGACGAGCACCGCCGGGTCTCAGTGTTACGGCTCCTAAAACAGCAGGAGTCGGGCCTTGACAGGTTCTATTTCTACAGAGCGTCAGGCAGCTATCGGCCCGCAAGGGCCTGCAAAGCTATGGCGCAACTCGACAGCCTATTTATCCTGGCCTGTCAAGCCCAGCTCCTAGAGGGCCCCGAGTCTGTGGAGTTTTGCGGTTTCCTTTTGACAGGCAGTCTATTTACGCCATAGAAACAAAGGTGTGTGGACACGTTAGCCTAATAACAAACCGCTTAGAGTTCTGAAATAGATCATCAGTGAGCAGATGCTGTGCCCCCCGCCCCCAGGACTGAAGTCCCCACCCCAGGTTTATCGGCTCAGACAGGATCTGAATCCGGACGCTCTCCAAGCACTGCGTTTCTACAGCCTCTCCATTAGCAGAGCCAGTCTAATGCCCATTAAGACCATTTCAGTCCATTTGTAACCAAACACAAGCACACTCCCAAAAATTTCAAAAGGCAACGGACAAAACTCAACGAGCGCCAGTAGCCCACACATCAGATGATACTGCTTTGTGTATTTCAACATTTTTAACAACGGCACTCCCTGATCAGAACGAATGTTACCAGCAGATGTCCAGCTGGCCAGATTGATGGAAGGATAACTAAATGGTCATGAATAAACAGCCTAATGAAGCTAACTAGCGAAGAACACAACGACACTCCGCTATGGTACGAAACGGACCCGCCAAGGCACCGTGAGTAAGAAACAAAAATAAGTGGGGTAAGTGTCCCCATAGTCTACCTGGTGCGAAGTGTGCCGGTATTTGGGGGTTGGGGTGGGGGGTAGGGGTTGGGGTAAGAGTGAAATTCACCAGACTCCTCACCTGCTCTGGAAGTAGTTTGCTAGCTCGGAAGCCTCATGGTTCAGACTCCTCAGGTGAACGATTAAATTGCCGGAGTTGGTAAACATAGCGCCGCACGTTTTGCACTCGTACACCCTGGGCTTGCGGATAATATGCCTGGAGGCTCTCAAGTGGTGCTTATATTCACCGAAGGAAGTGAAAGTGGCGCTACAAATCTGGCACCGGAAACAGCGTTTACCTTCGTGCTTCAGACGGTGCATCTTTAGGGAGTACGCCCGTGTAAACTTTTTCCCACAGCGATCGCACTGGAAGGGCTTTATGCCTACCGGACAGAGAGAAAATGCAAGAGAGAGAGTGTTCGATAAAAACATAAAAACATTCGTCACAAAAAAACACAATGAGAACCAACATATAATAATACCAAAACACAATGTTCAAAAACTGAATAAAACCGCATATCCCGAGAACATGGAGGAAATTCCACGTTGCGAATAGTTTACATCAGGAATCAAAATACATTATAGACTATTGCGATTATTGACAAGGTTTTCCACCAAATAAATAAACATAGTAATGAAAAACTTTTATGAAGTTACGATCAAAAAGAACATCAAATACACAGCCTTCTTTGCTAAAATGGTGCTCTACATTCTTTAAATCTACAGGTTCATGGATTTCTAAAAAAAGTTATTTTTGCGATGAAATCTGAAACAGATCAACCATAAAGCAGCTAATATGCAGTGACGCATTGCAATAAATTGTTCATAGTTTGTGCTGGGTTTTTTGCAGACGTTCCCTGTGTTTCTCAGTTTATTGGATAAATGATTACATTTCTGGCCATATTTCATTACTATGTGCATGAGATTTGGGACTACGACAGCAACACACCAACTGAAGTAGGCTGTAGCTGTTATTCTGCAACAACAATTCACAGCATTAAAACAAGTCCCTTCAGATCTGGGATGGAATGGCTGGTGTATGATCTTTCACTCTAGTTTCCACACAATTGCATCAGTTAATAACATTCTTCCTTGAGCCAACTTCTTTCTATCACTTGGGGGAAAGTCTGTGGAGATAGTTCCGGCAGACAACTTGAGACCAGGATATCTGGCATTCCTGTGCCCCTCTGATAAGGCAGACTATTAGAGCTGCTCTCCAGCTCAGCCTTCGCATGCAAAAAACCAGCTTTGCTTGCTCCTGCACTGTATCAGGCTCTGCTGCTTGTAGTTAGCCTGCTGCCGCATCACTCTTGCCTCCTGCGAGTTAACATCCCACCTCCCCCACAGCATTCATTCTTAGGCTCTAAATCTCCCTCAGAGGGTGGGGGAATAACCTGACACTCCCTACACCCTTCTCCTCAAGCTCAGTAGGGAGTGGGGTGGGTCAAAGTCGCCACCTAAACACCAAGCTATCATTGTATCCATTTGCCAATACAGAAGTTGACAATTTACATGCTAAAAGGCTGACAAAAATCCATTTTTCCATCTCTTTAATTACCAAAAAGCATCTGTTTGTCCTTACAGACCATGCAAGCATCGTAGAAGTCAATTCGGGATGATTCCCACGACACGTTTCTGCGCTTCTGATGTAAAAAAAAAAAAATGCATATTTGAAATCCCAGGAGCCGTCAGTCCTTCTATAAAAGACAGGTATATTGACAGCATAGACAATATGGTCTGTGTACGACTGACCCATGGGTGCAAGTTCTCGGAAGGGTCCCCTTCAGCAGATAACCGTAACATGAACTTAACAAGCCTCACAATGCCTGAACTCACCTGAGTGGATTAGCATGTGCTGCTTCAGGTTCTGGATGCGAGTGAATCGGACTCCACAAGTGGGGCACTGAAAAGGCCTGTCTGGTCCATTGGTGCCCGGCCTTACGGAGGGGCTAATGTAAAGGTGGTAGGGGTACTGAACATTTTCCAACCTGAGGGAGAAATGCAACATGCCGCGTCAGCTATGCAATTATTCCCCTTCAAGAAAAACCCTCCCGTGCAACAATATTACTTGATACAATGCCCGGTCAAAATAAAAGTCACACACTATAATATTTCGTTGAACCACCTTTAGCTTTGATTGCGGCATGCAATCACTGTGATAGTATATTGAGAAGCTTATGCAATGTCAGAACATTCATTTCTGTCCAGAGTCGCATTAATTTTTCGTCAAGATCTCGTATTAATAATTGTCGAGTCGGATTGCTGCGTAAAGTCTTCTCCAGCACATCTCAGAGATTCTCAATGGAGTTATGGTCTGGACTCAGTGGTGGCCGATCAATGCGTGAAAATGATGTCTCATCATGCTCCCTGAACCACTCTTTCATAATTTGAGCCCGATGAATCCTGGCATTGTCATCTTGGAATATGCCCGTGCCATCAGGGCAGAAAAAATCCATTGATGGAAAAACCTGGTTATTTAGTATATTTAGGTGGTCGGCTGACCTCATTTTTTGGGCGCATATTATTACTGAACCTAGACCTGACCAACTGAAGCAACACCAGGTCATTACAGTCCCCACAGGTCTGTGCAGTAGGCACTAGGCATGATGGGTGCATCACTTCATCCGCCTCTCTTCCTACTCTGATGCGCCCATCTCTCTGGAACGGAGTAAATCTGGACTCATCAGACCACATGACCTTTTACCATTGCTCCAGAGTTCAATCTTAACGCTCCCTAGCAAATTTAAGCCTTTTTTTCCCCCCCGATTAGCCTCACTGATAAGTGGTTTTCTCAAGGCTGCACAGCTGTTTAGTCCCAATTCCTTGAGTTCTCTTCAGACTGTGTGCGAGGTAAAACTCTTACTTTCACAATTGAACATAGCCGTGAGTTCTCCTGTGAATTCTTCATGATTTGATTTCACCAAATGTTTAAGTGATCTCTGATCACTGTCATTCAAGATTTTTTCCCCAACCACATTCCTTCCTTGAAGATGACGGTTCACCACTATCCTTCCAGATTTTAATATGTTGGACAATTCTTAACCCAACAATCTGATCCTTCTCAAACAGAGTAACATATTTTCCATAACCACAGGACATGTCTTCAAACATGGTTGTTTATGAAATGATATGCTACTCATTGCATCAGTTAGGGTTAAATAACTTGTTGCCAGCTGAAACATGTTAATCACTGGAGTAATTATCCAATGCAAGCTCTTACCCATTTGTTTACTTAAATCCAGGCGGAGACTTTTTTTTTGCCAGACAATATATTTTTGAAGCGATCATCATTCGAGCAGTTCCTTTAACAGTGACACATCAATATGTAATACCTTCTTATGTTCTTATGCTGAGTCAATCTAAGTACAAGTTAATAAGCCATTAATGTAATCAGTTCACTGACTCAGACAATCAGCAAGTTAGCTTGCCAAGTTTTTGCTCTGAATCTCTTTCACCGGAGGAGATAAATTGCTGAAATTCCGCCTGGTTAGACCACTGTTACAAAAAGCACAGCATCTCAAATACAACAAATGCCTGAAATATTGTTCAAAGCTTTTTTAAGCTAAAAAAGCCACCTTCATGACCAAATAGTTCTGCCTCAGTCCATGTTCTAATACTTATTTTTATCAACTCATGTATAGAGAACGCCTAAAAATCAAGTCAAATTTAAATTCTGGAGATTTTTGGTTGATGCAGGTTTGGAAGAAATGACATCAACCTGGATTACATGCATGTTCTCAAAATATTTTAGAAAAAAAGTATGTTGAAGTCTTAAACCATTCAAATATTAGAGCAGTTTTTCAAAAACACAGAAAAGAACCAATTTTGTCTTTTTAAATCTAGAATCCTACAGAAAGACCAGCATCTAAAACGTTATAATGACCAGGAATATGGTTCAAAGCTGTTCTAAATCTAGGGAAGTACATCTTTACCACTAAAAAAGTTACTTTTAATCAAAGTCCAGTATCTTATATTTAGTTTCAACAATGAATGTACATAAAATGTCAAAAAAAAAATTAAGAACAGCTGCTTGCAATTACAAATAAAATGACACTTCTTTGAGGTTCCTGTATATGCTGCCTGACCGTGTAAAAAACAGTTTCAACATTTCCAACCCAAGAATGGGTATTCCTTTTTTCAGGCAAGCCAATTTTGGTTACATTATCAAATTGTCACAACAATTAATTTAAAGATGGCTGAACAAACAGATCAAGGCCATTTTGAAACATTCCAGTTTTACATTGAACTGGGAATAGAAACGGATGAGCAAAGACCAAAAAGTCACGCGTCTGTAATAGAGGGTTATCCAGTTACCTCTCATCGTCTTCCGCATGGCCTGCAGAATTGGATGCCCCCTGAATTGACGGCAACCCTTCTGCGACACCTTCGTCAATAGAACCTGTGGAACACAGCGGATAAGCACTTGATGCATCAAAATACACTTCCGCATGCCCTTTTTCAGACTACTGAGAGTCAATTAAAAAGAATATCAGACTATCTATACAAGCCAACACAGAATAACTAAAACTGACATCTTGATTCTCATATAATTATAACAAACTGTCCTACAGAAGACCTCGCTTCCAAGCTACTGGCTTTTTTTCTTTTTTTTGTAAAAAATATCTTTGTTCTACTTTTGCCATTCCATGTCAAAACAGCCAATATTGAGGTGCCTTGTGTGACACCTCTCGGATTTCGCTGAAACTTTGTCCAAAAATACTTTATGGCACCAAACAGAAGAATCCCAAGTTTCATGTCAATATCTATAACGGTTTTAGTGAGGCGCACTCTTGAAATTTGGTTGCCACGCCCCTTATTGACTTATGTGAATCGGTCATTTTGTTTTGTAGCATTTTGGAAGGACCATAACTTCTCACATAATACAGATAGGAAGCTGAAATTTGATGTGCTGGTGTGTTCTGGCCCATATATCAGGGTTCTGCAGCCAGAATCACTATGAGACATCAAAGGGGTGAGAAGAGGGCCCCCAAAATCCTAATTTTTTTTAAGGCGGCAATTTTTCACTTTTTGGGGGTCCCTATGACTCAGTCAGTGAATGATACTGCTGGAAATGTGATTTTCCCCTCATATGTCGGAATTTTCCCACCACCAAACAACGTTTTAAGATAATAGTACAATTGATGGGGGACTTGTGTGGGTCTGAAAACCACTTCAGGCCAAAATGACCCTCTCAGACCCTGGACTTCAGACCCCCAGATGACCTTGTGGGCACTGGGTGATGGTAATGGCATTTATACCAGACAAATATACGTATTTAAATATTAATTTAATGAAATAAAAACTTTGATTGTTAACCTCCTTCTATATGAACATGCTTTTTGAAAAAAGGCATTCTGAGACCCTTTTTCAGCAGATATTTCTAAGTCCGGAAACTAGGTCAAACAGATTAGATGGAAAGAGTTGAGCAAACTGTCTAAAATCAGTCATAATTACATTAATAGAGGTGTTCAACAATGAAAACCTGAGGAAAGCATCCAAAATTATGCAAAAAGGGACTTTAAACCCTTGTACACCATAACACAACCATGACCTAATGTAGTGGGAAACCTGGTTACAGCTGACAAAAAAGAAATGACCAATTCACACAAGCCATATTTCAAGAGGGCACCACACAACAGCCGTTAGAGATATTGACACGAAACTTGATTCTTTTGTTTGGTACCAAAAAGTATTTTTGGACAAAGTTTGAGCAAAATATGAGAGGTGTCATGTACATGGGTGGCTGAGTTGACATGGAATGACCCAAAAGGAAGTGATGTCAAAAAGGAAGTGACATCATGGGATGAAATAGACCTATGGAGGAGGACTGCGGGCTGATGAGGAGCTCCTCCTGAACCTGCTCGCTGCCGGGGACGGTCTGCTGGTCGCTGAGGGAGCTCTGGGAGGCACTGACAGCCTGGGACGCCTCCTCGTGCACCTCCTCGTCGCTCAGCCGCTCCACCTTCACCCTCACATCTTCCTCACCCTCCAGGGAGGAGGCCCCTGCCTTGGGGCCCTCGCAAGCCAGGTAGTCGGCCAGGCCTCGAGCAACTTCGGAAGGCCTCGCCTGCTCCAGGCTGCCATGGGGACTCCCAGGAAGTTTAGCTGTTTTATCTGACTGGAAGCGCCGATCAATCCCAAAGGGGAAAGTCCAGGGGAAAGCCAGTGATGAGGAGTCCACCGGGGGGACGGCTGTCTCGGGGAAGGAGGAGGGCAAGGGGTTGGGCGCCTGTGGGGAACCGGCCCGACCCCCGCCGCTGCACTTGCTGAGCGGGCTCTCCGGCGACATGACAATGAAGCTCCGTCGTTTGCGCCGCGACTCCCTCCCGGTTGCCTGCGGGAGGAGGGGGCCGGGGCGTTCCGCCACGCTGCACTCAGACGAAACAGGAGACAGGCTGCCCTCCAGCGGCGTCAGGGCACGTGCCGCGGGGCCATCGTGGCTGCCGGCTGTTTCCGGAACCTTCTCCTGAGCTGCCGCAGCCGCTGCCGCCGCGGTCACGGAAGCTCCGGCGTTCCACAGGATGCTGGACTTCATGAACTCGGAGCAAGTGCTGGCCACGGCGAACATCTGCATATAGCTGGCAGCAGCCAGCACGTCAATGATGTTCTCAGTGCTGATGGAGAGGGTGGAGGTGTAAGCGTACTCTAGCAGGGGGGTGAAGCCGCTAACTGTCACGTGGTGCAGGTCCAACACAAACTTGTCGGCCCCGTCGGGCGCCCCTGCCAGCTTGGCTCGCAGAAACTCACTGCAGCAGGCCAGCACCACTTTGTGTGCCATGAAGATCTTGTCCTGCACACGGATGGTTACGTCACAGAAGTGGCCCTCACTCCGCAATGCGTTCAGCTTCTCCAGCATCTCCTGGCTGTGGGTGGGTGAGCTGTGCGTGAACGTCTTCACGCCCATCTCGAACAGTCTATTTCACCTCCTGCAGACGGGTGAAGAGGTTTTACCTAATAAGGCAATCAAGACAAACCTAATTAGTGACAACTGACTTCAAGATGGCTTCTACGCATTTTTGAAGGCAAATGGGAGGAGCAGATGAGAACAACCCTATGCCGAGATGTCTACTCGACTGTAAATTTTATCAACTCAGATTGGTATGCTGTTTTAAATTGCTTCCGCTCTAATATTCCCTATGTCAGTGATCATGATATTTGACATTGGTTGCAGCTGGCAGAATTGTAAAGAATTAACGATGTTTTTGTTATCACAACTGGCTTATTTTGTCTCCAAACAATTAGGTAATACTGAGGTACTGGAACCCGAATTCCATAAGAACTGGATTTTACCAGCGGAATCACCATAAGGATTGGAATCGTTTAAATTCAAATGATGCTCAACCCTTATTGCAACTAGTCATCAACTAACCTAGCTAAACTATATCTCCCGCTTTTGAATGTGGTGTACTTTCTGAGGGTTAGAGTTAACACCTACTGAGTGCTGGATCGCCAGGAGAAGAGTGGAATAGGGCAGAGGTTAATACAGAAATTACTAGTATTGAAATTGTATTTTTCTCAAAAAAGTAATAGTACTGAAAGAGCACAATAAACCAAAAGTAATAGTTGTCTTTTTGCAAAATTGCAGGTGAATGGATAAAGTTAAAGTGCAGTGAAAAAGTACTTGCCTCCATCCTTGTTTTACTAATGTCATGTTCAAATGTTTCTGATCATTGAACTGATTTCAAGAGCCACTGACTGAGAAAATGGCTTTTTTTGGACACTTTGTGGAAATGACCCCCCTAAATTTGAACAAAACTTTGTGTGTAGGTACATACACATGTATCACGGAAAATCCCCAAATTTTTTGCCATTGGTTGCTTCGTTTGGTTGCAGCGCCACCTGGAAGCCGAAAAGTCAGGGGCAAAATAGGGAAAAAGTGGCAAAAAAAACCAGTCTTATGAGATGCATTATAATGGGAAATCAGTTCAATCTGCCAAACTATTTCTGATGGACTTAAGTACTTGAACATTCCCGTGAATCAGTTGCCTCCTAGTGGTGACTTGGAGAATCGTGTCGCTGGGGCTCAAAGATTGGGGAAAAAAAGAAATGAAAATCCACTTTTTGGACTTAATCTTTATTTTACTCCAGCAACATGCCTTGAGAAACTATGCTTTATTGTGAAGGTCTATGAACATGAAATAGCATAATGTGAGAACACCTCCGGTATCTTGCCAGAGTTTTGGGATATTTGGCCTTGAAAAGTCAACTTCAGCTGTTTTGGCCCTACTTTGAGGTCACATATCTCAATACTCCAGACAAGAATGGAACTTATGAATAGGTTGATTTATACCTTCTTCCATGATATATGAAAGGTACCAAAATTTCTCTGTCATTCCTAAGTATTTCAGTGCTGTCCCCTGTCAAAGTTGCCAATACGACCTGAAAGTGACCTTGTCGGCAAATTTGGGACCATCTTCAGGAGTCCATAAAATTTTACTCCAGCTAGACAGACACTTGAAATTTGGAGAATCTTCACACTCTACCATGTACATTCAAGAAGAGGTGGGATTATTATGGCACTCCTTATGGCAAGTCAGATATTTGAAGTGTAATCTCAGCTAAAACTGCAACTAGGCGGTGCTTTTGTCAATACTTTATTTTGCAGCATCTCCATGGATGTGCCACAGTAAAACCTTTGGAAACTTAATATATTAACTGGACTGATGAGAAAAAATAAGAATTTGTTATGGCATTAAGGCGGAGTTCTTTGCTATGCCAGCGGAGGGCGCTGTCAGTTATTCAAGGGCGTATTCAATTTCTCCGGGTAGGTGCCAAAGGAAAACCTTCATGAATATCATCTGGTGCCAAAGGAAAACCTTCATGAATATCATCAATGACCTTCATTCACCTGATCTAAGTTAATTTTACTTAATTTTAATTTTTTATATGGCACCAGCAAACATTGCATCATGTGCAGATATAGTAAAACAAATTTAACAAAGCAGTCTTTATATTGGTCACCATTGTACGCAAAACCATAGTGGATAGAAACGGCAATGAATTTCATGTGTGACAGTCCACTATTCAACCATACACAACAAAAACTATCAAGCATGCCCATCTATGCAGCGCTGTATGAGTGAAGACTGACTTCAAAAATGGGTGATTCTGTGTAAAATCATTTAGGTTTGACACCCACCATTTCAGATGGTATACACTGAAGAAAGAAGTGTTGTTTAAACATTTTTTTTGCAAAAATGTTAATTGGTTTCATAAATAATAATTGATTTATATGAGCCAAGTCAGCCATTTTGACTGCTGATTTTTATTTTGCAACTTTGGAAAATGTAAAATTATAACTCAGATTTGGACCAGTTTTGGCAGTCAGATATACTGATTTTGGGACAAGGAGTCCAAAATATCAACATAACACTCCTTACTAGATGTCTCTAGTGGACTCAGCAGGTTTTGCAATGATAATTGCCACCATAATGTGATAAATCTGCAGAATTCATTCTCCCAGCAGAAACAAATTACCTTCAAATTTTTCAATCTGATAGTCTCAGCAACACCTGAAAAGGTGGGCATCAAAGGCTTCTTTCTACATGTGACCTGACATGAAAAACCCTGAACATAAACCAGCGTCCAGTAGCAAGGTGTTCCGTGACTGGCTAGTTTAGATTGCTGTGCTCCACGCGAGAAAAATTGCATCATTCAATTGCAAGACATAAATAAACAAGGGACAAGTCTGAATTTGATCACGGACATGATTAGTGTTCAACTATTAAATCAGTTTTGTTCATATTCAAAATTTATTGAAAATTCACAGACCTAGTAACCCCTGATGGACCACTGGCAGCTCCAAAAGCCTACTGTACATCCACCATAACCCAACAAATATACACACAGAACAAGACCAGCGAAAGACCACCGGTTTACCCAGACATTCATTTCAGAGAAAAAGTAATTTCTCCATAAAGCAAATGTCTCCACCCTAATCTAATCCTAATGAGCAAATCCTCCGCAGTGGACGGCCATGCATGCCTCTGCCTTACAGCTCAGCCACTGAGACCCGTATCAGTGTCAGCTCTGTTCCAAACAGAATCTCCAGGGCTGCTGAGGTGCACCAGTCCTCAATCGGAGTCAAACTCAGCCTTCAGTTCCCACATTATTATTCTAAAGGCCTCAGTGGCTGTCCGCGGTGATACCTCTTCCTCACCGAACCATTTCTCGCCTTCCTCCATTTCATGGTTAAGAAAATAATCAGTGCAAGCACTCTACAAAAAATGGGTAGGACAACGTCCCCCCCGTGCCCAGTGACAGCCCAAACCAGTACTTTTTTTGAGCACAGTCTTGCCAGTGGCTGATGAAGCAAATCTGCATTAAGAAAGAAAATAGCACAAAACTTGCCGTTCTCATCGTGGAAATAAAGTAATCAAAGAATTACAGGGCCTTCTCCACAAATACTCACAATGCATCAACTGCAGCAACACTACAGAGAATGGCTGTCAAAGACAATGTTATTTGTGATTCTGTAATTACCAGAATTGTACTGATATTTGCACTAGGGTGCTGTGCTGTGTGATAGAAATCCAAAACGGTGATAGACGGGCCCCTCTTGAATAGCAACCCCACACAAACCCAACCAACTTCACGTGATTAATTACAATTTTGCAGCTACCATTTGAATACAGCGGACTACGGCTGATTTTAAGAAAGCACTGTCGAAAACTGAAGAAACCCGTCAAAAAATTCAAACACAAAATCATCATCAATCATTTAATCATGCATACATGACTCCTGTACTTAAGTGCTTTACTTGGTGGCATTTGGTTACGTTTTAAAATCAAGTGCGGAAATGTTCCAGGTGCTGAGCAACTGACGCAAGGCAAATTGGCATGATGTATCCATGTCCGTTCCCATATCTCCATCCATAGTGAGTAGTTCAGAGAATTCGGAATGGAATTTTCAGATATCAACCGTTACCCTCTTCAAGTTTTTGTGCAAGTCTGTTCAATACAGAACAGAAATTTGAACACTGTCAGTGCGACGACAACTGCGGTCCATAAAACACTTGACTTCTCATGAAAGTCTTGGAAAATGTTTTTAAAAATAATATAAAAATCTGACTTTACTAATGCTGCCCATGAAACACTTTCAATGAAATTTTCAGCAAAATTAGTATGATTAGGGGACAAGAAAAATATTTTTCTCCATTTCAAGTATAACAATCACTACTCAGGGTCTTGACGACACACGCAAATATTGCCTAAATATGCCACAGAAGTATGCTTATTGACGGCTGGATGTCATTGCACTCGCAGTCTCGACTATCGTAATATATTGAGCTAGATCGGGGCAACAGGTTTCCTCAACTTATGCAGCGTGCACAGCACGTACAATACAACAAGAGATGCGTCATAAATAATAAACGTCCTTGACGGGAAAGTAAAATGAGTAATGATTGTATGGTATTCCCCTACCCCAGCGGTTCATCTCGCCTACGCCACACTTTGCAAGGCAGACATCAGGGGCGGGGTTTGTGCTCTTCTTACTTTGTTTACAAAGCATTTCACATGTAGATGCACTGCGCTCTCAGCTGTTACTGAAAAGACACACCAGATCTGGCTGTCTTTATTATTTTTTTTTTGATGCATGTACAGCTCCGTTATCAAGTTCTGCGACAGTGCGGGTAAACAACTCTTTAAAGGGGGTAAACATCAAGAAACGCAGCTAAATGACAAGCTTGCTATTTTAGCAAACATGCGCCGAGTTGGCTTATAAGCCGTTGCGGCTTGGTGAGCGCACTAGTTAGCTGAACTGAACGAGACATTGCAATCACAGCATTTCCGTAAATGATCGGACCAACGCTGCTTTCTCTATTCGCAGTCATCGCAGTTAGCTTGCGCGCCGACTAGCAATCAAACGTTCGACTAAACGACACGAACGTCCGCAGCTAGCTGGACGATTGTTAAGCCGCTTTCACACCGGACGCGAAACGAATTTTTCGCACGACAGATTACATTCAAAGTCAATGTAAAGACGCGAATACACGCGTTTTGCATTGACTTTCAACGTAATCTCTCATGCGAAAAATTCGTTTCGCGACCGGTGTGAAAGCAGCTTTAGATTTGAGCTAGAAGACGTATCATTATTTCTATTTGAGTGCTGTGCTGTACAGTATATTCCGCTAAAAAAAGGGGTTGATGTTTCTACCATTTCTTTTTTTCCAGCCTAAAGTACGGCGACCCGGCCTATCGCCCAACTGCAAAGCCTCGGGTTTGCAGAGCGAGTCAAGTGCGAACGTAAATACAGCACACTCACACTCACAGCAGTGGAGCTCGCAAGCTTGGGGCTGCTTTCTTTCGCCGATTAAAGTCCCATTTCTCAGTAGATTATCGAGTTTATCGCACCGCCGGACCTTCAAAATATGTTCCGCATAATGTTTCCTCGCATTGGATGAAGTCTTAGAAACTAAATGAAATTGTTGGAAAGTTTACGAAGGCCCGTTCTGCTTCGTCTTGCCTCTTTGTCCCTTCAGATATTTTTTTTTTTTTGGCACTTTATTTTTGTCCCACAATGCATCGCGCGCTAAAGCCAAACGCAAACTCAACAGCTAGCTAACCTGATAGCTACCTAGCTTGTGAAGGAGGTGATAAATCAGTGTTGTATTTGGGAATGGGTACGTGCGTAACATGGTAACGATTGCATGATACCGATTTTACCCGTTGAGATGAGCGCATGCTAGCTGCGAGTGGGCTGTTCTTTACTGAAAATACTACTGATGTAGCAACAAGCACTTGAGTACTAAAGCGTTGACTTGATTTTTGAAGCATCTCAAGAAACTAGCTCCCCTTATGACTAAGCATGCATGATTGAAATACTTTCACTTGCAGTACTAATCTAACGTAGGAAGTTAAGTTAAGCACGTATGTGTTTTGTAATCTAATGACAGGCACTGAAATTTCATTCTTGTCGACATTGCGTTCAGTTCGGTGAGGAAATGATTAGGCTACCTGCAGAGGGAATGTATTTTCATCGTGATACAAAGTCATCTGGCAAACTCTTGGAGGATAAAATTGGTAGTAATTGCCTTCAAACCTTTTCACTGTGAATGGAAGAGTTTTAAGAAATATGTCAATTAGGCTGAAATAAACAATAAATAGTCTCAGGCAAGAGAAGAGGCTTTATTCTTGTATTTGCATACAGCAAACCACTGATGATTCTGAAAGGCAGCATCATCTAAAATTCATTCTATTCTGATTAAGTATGGATACAGAAACTCCACAGAAATAAATAGCTTTACAAGGAAGCTATGACAGCACAGGCCTTCACTGAAGGAATAGCACACATTCTATATTTGAAATTAACCCAATGATTTATGATTCTTGTTTATAAAGTTGTTCGTTAATTTTTTTTTTTCGTCGCTAAGTGGATGACTCTTTACTGAGTTCCTTGCTGGAAAGAATTACAAACACCAATAATAAGATCCAAAAAGGAGAGGCCTGAATATTGTATTTGAATTTCAATAAGATAGGTTTTCCAGTGCTGTTGGATTCCTATCTAGCATGATGTGGGACCCCTTTGGCCTCCAGTACAGCCTGATTTCATTGCGGCATGCATTCAACAATGTGCTGGAAACATTCCTGAGGGATATTGGCCCTTGCTGACTTAATAGCAGCACACAATTTCTGCAGATTCTTTGGACACACATTAACACGGCAGATTTCCCATTCCACCACATCCCAATGGTGCTCTATTGGACTGAGATCTGGGGGCTGTCCAGGCCAAAGGAGTAAACTAAACTTTTTCATGAGAGCATACTTTGTATGCGGAGTTGCAGCCCCAATTCAGCCTTGGCTGTTTTGAGTTGCAAGCTAGTAGTGACATGAATATGTACCTAAAAAAGTGGTCACTCCAGATACATAATCTCAAATACACCTTTATGCACCTCCTCATGTTCCTCAAAAGTGGTAAAAAAAAAATGAAAGAAAACGAGATATATTGAAAAATACAGGAGTGTTTTGGGACCGATGAGGGTTGAGTATTTGAGAAACAGGGTTGATTTAGTGGACACGCTGTATTCACGCATCAGCTACATGTTTTGTTATACTTTACTCATATTCATTCTTAATTTTCAAATTGATGTTTTACCATAATCTTATCACTAAGTACATTCGTATCAACATTATTCAGATGCTAAAAATGCTATCTTATTTCCCAAATATAGTATACCTGAAATCATAAAGCTAACCTAAAGCAACTTCCAAAATTCACTGCTTTACTATGCATATGAAGCTGTTGGAAAGCCAGGCTTTAGATCAGGCTGCAAAGAATTTCAAATCACACAGACTAAATGTGTCAATGATAATTTTTCAGCGAGGAAATATGTATAAATAACAATCTAGAGACCACTAATCGAAAAAAAAAAAAATACAAAACACGTAAGACAATCATTACAATAAGATAATATTGAATAAAAAAAAAAATCTCAATTTACAATCTAACAATAGATAACAGATTTTGTTTTTAATTTTTTACGCACAATATCTGAATGACAGGGCACTTTCCAGTAATTATTGTTTGGTTTATGCAACAAAAGTAGACATTTATAATTGTTCTGACACAGCATGATGTAATTTTCAACCGAGAATTATTTGCAGAATTGGAAACTCAAAACAGGATTGCATAAAAAATGTGCTGTATTTTTTCCGTAAAAGCTTTTGTTTCCATGAGTAATGTTGTATTGCAATTTGTATGTGACACTGCTGAAATAAAATAATAAAACTTCATTGGAGGCAAACTTAGTGAGAAAAGTATGTCGCAGACAGAAGAGGCAGACCTATTTTGCCAAATGGTGAAAGATTTCTTTCAGTGTTGCAGTCAAAGTCTGTGGTAAACTGTGTCGTGATACGCATTATTTCCCAAAGATTCAGTCATTTTCTAAGCTTTTTTAAATGGCTTTTTTTCCCCTATTTTGACCAAACATCAAAATCCTGCATGTTCATACATATCAAAAATTCTTTCTTCAGTTTACTACAGGAACAAATTTCAGTTCTAGAATGACGATCTAACCTTAAATATCTACACTTAAATATGAAATGTATTCTTTGAAGAGCAAGCCATCATAATTGCCAAGACCACTGGACTTTTTTTTACATTCAAATAATTGCTAATATACATACCATGGGGACCATAAATACACATATGAATTCCTATACACAAAAGCTTTACATAAAGGATGAGGTGTTTTGCTGCATCCCAAAGTGCTGTGAAGAGTTCAGCAAGATACATGTTTCTGCAGAACTATCTGAGGTTGTGTTTTGTTTAAAACCACGTTAATTGTATATGGAAACAGTCAAAGAGGGAACAATTTTCTGATTTTTTTTTTTTTCAAAGGATATAAATAAAATACGAAATTAATGACAATAAAAACTTATAGGCTTGCTTGCATTGTGGTCTTCGGAGTTATTTCTGCATATGAAAAGATAACACATGAAGGGTGAAAGGTGAAATTCTGATTCCACATTGGTGAGTAGCTATTTGTGCATACGTGACTTGTTGAATTCATTCACTGTATTAATGCAAAATGTTCCTCAGTACCCCATCATTACACACAGTCTATTCCTGCCAGAGAAATAAACCAACCAGCTTTGTTCTTGTTCAGTAAAGGAACCAATTAAAAACAATGAATGATAATCCTGCTTGTTTTAAATAACTTTAGGCACTGTTTTATATTTATTCACAACAAATTAATGAATTCTCTTGCTAAGCAATAAGTAAAAGAGGATTTAGAAAAAAAATGTGTTTTTGCACAAATAAATAACACTGTTATATAAAATACCAAGAACAATCAGCACTACAGTTAGTACGCTGGTCTAGGCAGACAGTCAATGTTTTAAAGCTTATATATACAATGATCCAATCCAATCATCAAGTTTGAAGGAAATTTGTTTAAATTATTGCATTTTTTTGTAAAACATATGCCGTTACCTAATGGTGTTTGGAGCATTATAATTTTGTAAATTTTCATTTATTTGTACAAGAACAGTAGACTGTTGCAGTTCATCAAGGACTGATATAGTAAATATGTGCATATGATCTACAATTTTGAAATCCACTGAGGTAGATATTTCTTGGGCTGAACCTTCAATAGTGGTTATGAATGACATAAAGAAAATAATGAACAAAGAACAACAAAGCAAATCTTTCAGACAGACCCTATGCTCTATAACCTCACTCAGATGTAGTAGTGCAGAATCTACACCTTTATTTTAATGAGCAGTATTCCCTGCCTGTGTCTGAAGCACAGGTTAAGGTGGGTTAAATAGCTAAAATTCCATTTCTTTCTTCTTCTCAACTCTCGGTTCCATTGTTCTCCTAAGCATTCTATTCCATTGACATCCCAGACATTCTTTTCCATTGTCATCCCAGACATTCTTTTCCATTGTCATCCCAGACATTCTTTTCCATTGTCATCTGGGACATTCTATTCCATTGTTCTCCCGAACTTTCCGTTCCATTATCCTTGGGAACATTCAAATCCATTGTCCTCCTCCCTCCTATCCCTCACTGTATATGGCTCAGTACTTAGCAGGTTTGGTGCTGGTCTCAGCAGTCTTGGTAGAAGCACTCCACAGAGGCAGGCTTGGGTTTCTTGGCAGGGTCACAACTCTGGGGGTCCACTATCTTGCCGGTGTAGTCAAGGCAGTAGGCGCTACGGTGGCGCTGTCCTAAGCCGCAGGTTCGAGAGCAGGATGACCAGGGCCCCATTTGCCAGATGGGGCAAGGCAGGTCTCCGCAAGGTTTGATGTCGCTGGGCCTCAGCTGCTTGTCACAGAGGAAGGAGAGGAAACCGTTGCTGTCCCTGCATTCGACAGTCCTCCGGGACCAACCAGAACCACAGCTCTTTGAGCAGTCCGACCACTCCCCCAGGACCCAACGAGAGGTGTCGAAAGGCTGGATTGCATTCGGGGAGGCCTTCTTCTCCTGTTGCTTCCTGAAGGAGACGTCCTTGGGGATGAAGAAGGTGTATTTGATTTTAGGTGGAGTCGTGTCCCCAGCGGTGGCCAGCAGCTGGATGGTCACAGCCTCCTTCAGCTGCTGATAACTCTGGATCCTCTCCAGGGTGGTGGAAGAGCCGCTGTATTTGAGCACCGCTCCCGGGACGGGGATGTCTTGCTCCACTGTAGAAACAGAGTAATTCCCGTTCAGGATGTAGATGCCGGTCTTGCCCTTGATAGCCAGGTAGTTACCGTCGTGTTTGATTCCGCGGTAGCTCCGCTGCTTGACGTCGATGTTTGTGGCCCCGGCTGGGATGGTCACAACATCGTTGTAGCCAAACCTGAAGGATAAGAACAGTTTTTTTGCGTATAACATCTTTAGTTTCATATTGTTTTATTCTCCTCAATCATTGTTATCCTGTACCTTCACTTTACACAGCACTCTGAAGGACCACGACAAAGGCCCTTCCAATAGGTAACATACTCATAAAGGACAATCAAAATGGTGGAGGTTTGAGATGTTTGGCATGTGGCGCAGATATATTCAAGAATTACATTTCAAAAGTACATTCCCTTTACTTTTTTTAAATAATGCAAATACTGCCAATTGCACGGTAAAATCTTAAGTGAAAGATTGACTCTCAAAGAGAACTTTTTAGTCTATACGATGCTTATAACTCTATATTACTCTTTTTACACTGCACAAGTTAAGTTTGCACTACTGAGGCTGATTTGACCTTAGTAAGTTTGCTGCGCCATGCCCAGCAAGAATACTTCCCGTGACACTTACGCTGCTTTGTTCATGGATCCAGTCACCTTGCGGCAGCTGGATCCATTGCCACCACACACACCACACTTGTCCAGTTTTTGGTTGGACCCGATCACCTGATCACAGCCCGCTTTCACGCACTGGCCCAGAACACAGACAGAGGTGGTATCGGGGCCACATGTGGTGCCATCGATTACCTGCAGAGCGCAGAAAAGAGATAAAGACCGTTCAGACCCATAACCCAATGCAAAAATTCCACGCAGCGACAATAATGCCTTCATTTTCACGACAATCATACCACCCCATAGGCTTCTCACATGCAGCTGTTGAGGCGATGCACGGTTGACTGCCTTACTAGGAAAGTGAATGGCCTGATTCTTTAAGACTTTCAGCATGTGCAAAGCCATTAACGGGCCTTCCCAGGCTCAAAATGAATTTTCTTTTTTTTTCAATTTTTTTCTTTTTTTCCCTTTCAGGTTCACAAAGGTGTGTACTTTAAGAAAATCAAAACATTTTGTCATAAATTTCATCAATGTTGTTAAAAAATTACTTTTTTTGAAGCTGAAATCTGGTGACTTTCAACACTTGTGGTGCTGTTAACTTTTTTATTTTTCAACCAAATTGCCTCAAATTTTGACTGTAGACTTGTTCGTTATTTCTGCATGCAACCACATCGGCCTTTTCTGATAGGGGCAAAGGTAACCTTTTCATGGGTCTGTATGCATCATCCATCATCCATGACCCATTCGAGGAATTTTTTTTAGAAAAAAGATAAATACACAATATATAGAAAAATCCTCATGTGATTGCATAGATATGACATATAGCTAACAGGGAAAAAAAAGAATGAAGTGATTCGCATGACTAATTACTGGCCATTGTGAAAAGGTGTGAAAAGGTTTTGCATTATGCTGAAGGTCCGAGTAAATCAGACCCTTAGTTGGTAGACCAGTAGGGGGCTTTCCCCCCTCGGGAGGAAACAGAAATCCAATAACTCTGGACAGTCAAATAGGCAATGTGCCATCATTTCGATGAGACTTAAGGTCTTCACTTATTGCAATCATCAAAAATCCCAAGCAATGTTTTCAACTAAAAATAGGGATGCCAATCATTGTTTCACGAAACAGACAGAGAAATCATTGGACTATGGGTGTTCACACAAACAATCATAATAGAATCAATAATAATGTACAGACCCATTTCCAAAAAAGTTGGGACCCTGTGAAGAATGTAAATGAAAAAAAGAATGCAATGATTTTCAGATAATTTAAACTTTATATTTATTTATAAACGGAACAAAGACAATATATCAGATGTTGAAACATGGAAATTTTATTGTTTTTTTTTTTGAAACATTTACTCATTTTGAATTTGATGCCAGCAACACGTTTCAAAAAATGGGGCATGTTTAACACTGTGTTGCATCATGTCTTCTTTAATCAACATCCTATTAGCGTTTGGGAATTAAGGAGACCAATTGCTGTAGTTTTGAAAACAAAATGCTTTCCCATTCTTAGTCAGTATAGAATTTCAGCTGCTGAATACTTTGCAGCCTCCTTTGTCATATTTTTCATTTCGTAATGCTCCAAATATTGTCAGAGGGTGACAGGTCTGAACTGCAGGCAGACTACTTCAGCATCCAGACTCTTTTACCGCAGAGCCATGCTGTAGAAATACGCACCGAGTATGGTGTTTGGCATGGTGTTGCTGAAATGAGCAAGGCCTTCTATTCAAAAAAGCATCTGGATAGCAGTAAATGTTGCACCAAAACCTGTATATATCGTTCACCATAAATGGTCTCTTCGCGTATGATCAAGTTACCCATGCCATGTATACTAATGCACCCCCCATACTATCATGGATGCAGGGCTTTGAATTGTGTGCTGAAAACAAGCCAGATGGTTCCAAATTTCCAAAAATATTTTCATGTTTTGATTAGTCAGACCACAGGGCAGTTCTTTTGCCTTTTCGCCTCAGCACACTTTAGGGCCCAGAGAAGAAGGCAGTGTTTCTGGATCTCATTTATATGTGGTTTAGTCTCTACATGGCAGAGTTTTAACTTGCATTTGTGGATGCAGTGACAAACTGTATCTACTGACAACGGTTTACAGAAGTGTTCCTGCGTTCATGCAGTGATTTCCACTACAGAATCCTGCCTGTTCTTAATAGAGTGCCGCCTAGGGACCTGAAAATCACAGCCATTCAAAATTAGATTTTGGCCTTGTCCCATGCATACAGAGATCTTTCTGGATTCTTGGAATCTTTTAATGATATTATGCCCCATAGCGGACAGAATCCCCAAATTCTTTGCAGTTTTAAGTTGGAAACATTATTCTTACATTGTTGAACTATTTCCCCATGCAGTCTTTCATAGAGTGGTTAAGCCCTGACCATATTTACTTATGAAAGACTTTTTATGCCCAATCATGTTACTGACCTGTTGCAAAATAATCTTATTTGCTGTGAGATGTTCTGCCAGTTGTCTTTTTTTAGCATCGTACAACTTTTCTAGTCTTTTATTGTCCTGTCCCAACTTTTTTGAAAAGTTTTGCTGACATCAAATTCAAAATGAGCGCATATTTTCCAAAAAAAAAAAAAAGTCTCAGCTTTAACATCTGATATATTGTCCTTGTACAATTTTCCAATAAATATAAAGTTTAAATGATTTGACAATCACTCCATTCTGTTTTTATTTACATTTTACACAGCATCCCAACTTTTTTGTAAATGGGTTTCTATAATAGGAGAGTGATCTGTATGCATACGAGAGGAACTGAAACTAAAGGAGGTAGGACAAACCCTATGAAGACACTGTACCTTTGATTCAAACACTTTGAACTCGCTGCCTCCTCGCACTCTGCAGAAGAGTTTGCACCGGTCCCGGGGCGCCACACCGGTGTACTTTGGAATCCACTGTTTGACATTTCCATAAATATCCAGGTCATTCTCGGAATTATACCTCTCACACTGCTCTTCTCTGAAGCTTTTACCTGCAGTGACAAGAATCAAGATGGTCTTTTGCTGAACATGACAACAATAGAAGAAAAAAAGTCCACTGCTCCCACTGATATGATCTGGCATGTTCACGATCTACAGTTAGCTGGGAATTATTTGCCTGCACATAAGCATCGAAGCTGATTATGAAATAAAATAATCATAATAAAACACAAACTCACTTGTGAAAGTTATGAAACAACTTGAGTAAATTTTGTGTAAACCTAGTTTAAAAACTTTCTTATGACACGACCAAGAGTATACGATTCTGTTTATCTCATAACGAAACTGCGTAATTTAATAGAAAACTCATATAATTTCCATTAGTGCCCATCGTGTATTAACATTGCGCTAACTCCATTGCTCTGCTAACATAACCAGTCACTGAGTAACAGAAATTTGTGGCTGAACTAGCAGCAGTTTGTAAATTCAGTTAACTGAGTAGCTAACTTACGTTACGTTAGCTAACAAACTAAATGGTTATGAAAAATTACTGCGAACACGCTAGATAGCTAGCTAAGTATACTGAACTTAGTTACAGTGCCGTGAAAAAGTATTTGCCCCCTTCCTGATTTCTTATTTTTTTGCATATTTGTCACACTTAAATGTTTCAGATCAGCAAATAAATTTTAATATTAGACAAAGATAACCCGAGTAAATACAAAATGCAGTTTTTAAATGATGATTTAATTTATTAAGGGGAAAAAGCTATCCAAACCTACCTGGCCTGGTGTGAAAAAGTAATTGCCCCCTAAACCTAATAACTGGTTGTGCCACCCTCTGCGACAACAACTGCAATCAAGTGTTTACGATAACTGGCAACGAGTCTTTCACATCTCTGTGGAGGAATTGTGGCCCACTCTTCTTTGCAGAATGTTTTAATTCAGCCCCATTGGAGGGTTTTTGAGCATGAACGGCCTGTTTAAGGTCATGCCACAACATCACAATCAAATTTAAGTCCGGACTTTGCTTAGGCCACTCCAAACTTTCAGTTTGTTTTTTTTTAAGCCATTCAGAGGTGGACTTGCTAGTGTGTTTCGGATCATTGTCCTGCTGCATAACCCAAGTGCGCTTGATGGTTGGACATTCTCCTTCAGGATTTTCCGGTAGAGAGCAGAATTCACGGTTCCATCAATTAGGACAAGTCGTCCAGGTCCTGAAGCAGCAAAGCAGCCCCAAACCATCACACTACCACCACCATGTTTGACTTTTGGTATGATGTTCTTCTTATAAAATGATATGTTAGTTTTACGCCTGATGTAACGGGATGCACACCTTCCAAAAAGTTCAACTTTTGTCTCGTCAGTCCACATAACATTTTCCCAAAAGTCTTGGGGATCATCAAGATGTATTTTGGCAAATGTGAGACGAGCCCTTGTGTTCATTTTGGTCAGCAGTAGTTTTCACCTTGGAACCCTCCCATGGATGCCATTTTTGCCCAGTCTCTTATTGTTGAATCATGAACACTGACTTTAGATGAGGCAAGTGAGGCCTGCAGTTCTTTAGATGTTGTTCTGGGTTCTTTTTTGACCTCCTGGATGAGTCGTCGATGCGCTTTTGGAGTAATTCTGGTTGGCAGGCCACTCCTGGGAAGGTTCACCACTGTTCCAAGTTTTCTCCATTTGTGGATAATAGCTTTCACCGTGATTCGCCGGAGTCCCAAAGCCTTCGAAATGGCTTTGCCACCCTTTCCAGACTGATAGATGTCAATTTCTTTGTTTCTCATCTGTTCTTGAATTTCTTTAGTTCGCAGCAAGACATGTTGCTTTTTGAAATCTTTTATCCTATTTCACTTTGTCAAACAGGTTCTATTTAAGTGATTTCTTGATTCAACAGGTCTGGTAGTAATCAGGCCTGGGTGTGGCTAGTGAAATTGGACTCAAAAAATGTGGTTAATCACAGTTAATTCATGATTTAGCAAGGGGGGCAATTACTTTTTCCACATAGGGCCAGGTAAGTTTGGATAGCTTCTTCCCCTTAATATATGAAATCATCTTTTCAAACCTGCGTTTTGTATTTACTCGGGTTATCTTTGTCTTATATTAAAATTTGTTTGATGATCTGAAACATTTAAGTGTGAAAAATGTGCAAAAAAGTAAGAAATCAGGAAGGGGGCAAATACTTTTTCACGGCACTGTATGTGAGTGGCACTTAGCTAGCTTGCAACAGCGCTGAGCCATACCCATTTAACCAACATTAATGGCGTGATGTAACGTGCAGCGATTTTTTTACCCACGCTTTCAGCCAATAAAATTTTCACAAAAGTGATATATACCTACGGTAATATCAAAAATATGTCATGGTCTGGGCTAAGGGAAAAGTACTACAGTTCTGTGATAAACAATAATACAGTCAAACAATTCAGAAAGAAAGGTGTACAGTAAAATGTATTGGGAATAAAAAAAAAAAATGTAGAAAAAGTGAAAAGCAGCTATAATGAAAAAAAAACAAAAAAATACCGTTATTGCTTTGGCAGGGACGGATGTTACAGGACTGGTACTTGACTCTTTGTCCCTCGCAGTACCTCCCCCCGTTTTGGGGCTCAGGGCGATTGCACTGCCGGTGGGAGAACTCCACCCCCCCACCACAGGTTCTGGAACACTCTCCCCAAGGCCCCCACGGTCCCCAGCCTCCATCCACAACTTCCTGTGCCAAAACACCACAAAATCAGGAGTTATTCCCTTTAAACATTTAGTTCAGACAATCAGTGAGCGCATTTCAACAGCATATTAGTTAGCGATAATCTATGCACGAGAAGATTTTGCTCAGGGTTTATCCTCATGTATGTTTAACAACAATAGGAAAATTGAACTCCACCGTAGAAACATGGAATATCTACAAGAACAGAATGTGGCCACAGAAAAATTCATAGTTTGAATGATGCCATTATTCAGTTGGTTAACTTCGAAAACTATAACTAAAAAAGTATTGATACACTCCCAAGTCTCACTCAGTAGATTCACATCATTTCCATCTTAACTTCAATATTAGCGCTTACGCAGTGAAAGAACATGGGTTTTGTGTCTCTCAGCAGTAAAAGAGTTAAAATCAAACTGATCGATTTTGTTCGTCTATTTTGCTGGCATAGGGTTCTGTTGAACCCAGCTGAACTCAAATACGCACTAAGAGCCGAATCAGCATTAAAAATATCACTGTATGGGAGTACCATGCCTTGGGCAAGTCTCTCTCTTAGGTCTGCAGCAGCTTCATCTGTCTCCACTTGCAAAAGTCACTATGCACTTGGCGCGCGCAAACTTGGTGCATGCTTTGAGCGACGGTTTTTTATATGAGCAGGGCGTAAGAACTCTTCAACCTGCCAGCAGGTCTGAGGTCATAGCTGGCTGCTTACAGAGGCCCTAGTGGAAAAAAGTCTTTTTTAAACATGCAGCTAGAAATAATCACGCTAATAATCAAACGGGCATTCGGGAAATGCAGCCGAGCATTTGATTATTTTAAGCTGCTATGCAAGAGGGTGGGGGTGGGGATAGGAGGAGGGGGTGGGGGAGTGAAGTTAGAGGGGTGGTAGGCTGACTGGCACACAGGAAGTGCCACAAGACATTTTCCTGAAAGGGTCGAGACGGCGAATCGAGTACCCCGAGCGAGACGTATGTGTTCGTCAAAACAGAGAAAGCGTGACACCCACCCACCCATGCACCACCAGCCGCCAAGGCAGGCCGAGACTCAGACTGAAAGATGGCGGCTCTTCGATCGTTTCTTTTTTTTTTTTTTTTTTGTAAACGGGGTTCACCTTGGGCTGCGGGCGTTCCTCTACTCCCACACAGATGCCGTCCAGGCAGGTCCTGTCAGCGCCGCACGGCGTCCCATCGGCCCAGGGCAGGCTCCCGTTCTTGGTGACGCACTGCACCCCTCCTCTCTCCCGGCACCACAGTCTGCTGCACACGTCCGCGGCCGAAGTGTTGGGGCAGTGCTCCAGTTCCTCGCCAAACATCTGCCGGCACTGAACATCCAGGCTCAAAGTTCGGCCTGGCTGCTCCATGGGCAAAGGCACAGTCCTCCCAGGCACATCCAACAGGCAGTCCCCTGCAAATAATTCAGGGTTCAGTCGAAAAATGAAGCTGGATTTTGAATTAAGACTTATTTTTATTTTTGAATTTTTTTCCCCTTTTTTTCCCACCCAGAACAAAGCCAAACTGTTTAGAAATTGTTAGCCTGCTGAACTGAACTGTTAGCCCATCGACTCAGGAGAAAGATACCGTGGCATGTGATTCCTCCGACTCGCATGACGACTAGCCCTCGATTCTTCACGAAATGCGGTCGCACCACCATATTACACGCAGCCAATGCTATTGGCAGGATCCCGTAGTCAGCGTACAACTTCGTTCGTACAGCTACACGCGGCTGGCCGACCAGATTTAAATGCTACAGAGCGATTAACTAACAAATTTTAACCGGCTTAATCCGTATCATCCCCGGCAAGGCTGTGCCAATCATTGTCCTGCTCATGCGGGCCTCTGGCCATCGCTGGTGATAATGTGGCTGGGATTCGAACACTGCTGGGCTCACAGACAAACATGGCTTAGGAGGTAGAGCGGCTGGTCTAGGAATCAGAAGGTTCCTGGTTCGATTCCTGGCTCCTCCAGAGAACATGTTCAAGTGTCCTTGAGCAAGACACTGAACCCCGCACTGCTCCAGATGTGCAGGTTGGCGCCTTATATGGCAGCCTCTGCCATCAAGGTAAATGTGGGGCATGGCTGTAAGACACTTTGTTTCCTGTGGCTTGAAAAGCACTATGTAAGATCCAGTCCATTTACCATTCAGTGGTCAAATAAACCAGATCTCATTCACAAACAGTACGTAGGCATAGAAAAGATGTGTACACTTCTTTCTCTGCAGATTTTGGATTTACAAAAATTAACTCGACATTAATAGACTAGTAAAACCAATGAGATTATGCACAATATTCAAAATTCCAAGTCAATCCAGATTAGTTAAGTAAAACCTGCATGCAGTTTAGATTACTCACAGTTTCTTAAATAAGGATATCCTATTCAACTTTCTTTCCTTTTGCGTACACAATATAAGGATAAAATCTACACAAATGTTCATGGGCAGGGGTAGGCAT
Source organism: Gymnothorax javanicus (assembly GCA_029692085.1). NCBI lineage: Eukaryota > Metazoa > Chordata > Actinopteri > Anguilliformes > Muraenidae > Gymnothorax > Gymnothorax javanicus. The sequence continues at coordinate 19,618,726 of CM056199.1, forward strand.
CCTCACTAAGTGGCAAAGTGTGAGCCATTTTTCGCACTGTTTTGGACCCAGGCGCTTAGCTAGCTCTCTGAGTTGTGCAGAAACAGTCCAGAGTGTGTCTGTTTTCCGGTCTTTCTGGTCATAAAAACTGCTGGATAGTCAGAGGAAGAAGCATCATGCTCCTGAAGGGAAACTTTGGACGATGGTCAAGGCATATAAAATATGGAACGACCCTCCAGAGAGGAGAAGACAGGGATGTTTTTGAGAGTAAGGATGATAGTCTTTAGTAAATACATTTTCTATCTTTGCGAGCACAACAAATTCCTCCGCGTTTAGGTGTGCTGATATAATTGATATTGCAACCGTTCTTCAGGTACTGCAGCTTCAAGTGACTTCAATCATGATTTGTTTGGATATCTGCAGCGAGCAGCAGTATTACCACTAAGTTTTACCACTTAAGAAATGAACATGCTGGGCAGTACTTGCTCACTCCGAGAAGGGGGATTCAGTTGTTAAGGATGGAATGCGTTTGCTGGAATCCACCACTGATGACTCATAAGTACGAAGCGTGTGGTGCAGACGGAAATACTGGGGGCGTAAATCAATGGAGCCTTCAGCCATTTTGCAAGGCAAATATTTTCCTTTGCTCTGCTGATTCATGGCTATACAAGAGAACTAGCCCTGGGGGTAATGGCTAACCGCATTGTGAAATACCTTTTACTTTCTATGTGCCCAACAACCGCAAAGGCAAGCCCTCCCAGCTAAGTAAGTGCTATTCTAAACTTTGATTGACATTACCTACATATACCAAATACAATACATGACGGCGCCTACATCTATGGCTCCAGTTACACCGTTCAGTAGCTGTACGCCAGAAGAGATCCGACAAACTGTTATTATTATGGTCCCAAAGGAGGAGAATTACCAGTGTGGTTTTTAAGAGGGCATAACCTGCGGTCAGGAAAGTGTGAAGGCAAGAAAGTTACTACTTAACTTGTGAAATCTACACTGCAATTGCAAAAAAATTATATCAACCCCAAAAACCTAAATTATAGACTACAGACTCAGCGGAAGCGTAAATTCAGCTGCAGACTGAATTTGGTAATCCCACCGTTGATTCCAGAGTTGTTTCCTAAATCCCCGGATATTTGGTCGCGACGGAAAGCAACAGTCACTTCTTTGGATGCAGCAATGAGGTACATGCATAGGGTACACGTGATACGATAAATGCGTTGAGCAACTGGTATCATATACAGTGCAGTCCATAGGTATTCCCACAGTAAGAATTTTGAAGGGTGGCAATTTATTCACAGTTCACTCCATGAAGATGCCAATACCATAAAACATTTGCTATAATTTGGGGAAGCTTACAATCATATGAAGTGTTAATTACAGCTTTTGAGAATGAGTCATTTTCCAAATACTTACAAAGCTCACTGTATGACATACAGTGCAGTACTGTGCAAAAGTCGTTTGCATCCTAGATTTTCTAAAGATAAATCTGGTCTTTGATTTTTAGTATTTGTTTTCAAAATTAGCAAGTAGAAATAGTAGAGGTGGAAATTCACATATTGCTATAAACAAACATCAATTTTCCAAAAACAAAGAATGTTTTTCAGAGAACTGTTTATACTACACTGAAGAAATTAACAGATGGTTTCCACAGAGTCCTGATCTCAGTATCATCAACCCTACCTGGGATTTCCTGAAGAGACAGAGGTGAATGGAGAGCCAAACTCCAGCAGAACTCTGGCAAGTCCTCCAATGTGCTTGTGACAACCAACCAGCTGATTTTCTTATGAAACTGATGAATAGTGCTGATATTTAAATTTTTTTTTTTTTACTGTAGTTGATGCAGTTTTCATGGCATTGGGTGCTCACATCAAACTCAGATTTTATTTTGTTTGGAACTCTCTTTCGCTGTTTATAGTAAGTTTTTAATTGATAAAAACTTCTCATTTCAAATTATAAGAATTTTGCAAAACACTATGACTTTAGCACATTACATTACATTCAAATGTGTCCTTTGCAAAAACATCCATTTGATTTTTTTTCTTTCTCCATCTCTGTATTGTCATAGCTGAGCAGTTAGCACATTTGTCAAGAAGGATTCCATTTTGTCAGTCGAACAAGTTAATTCTTACAACATGGGTGTGAGTTTACCATGTCCGCCGTCGAAGAACTCAGTGATATAGAGGGCGCTGCATGGGGACCAGGGCAGGGTTTTATTCAGGTGAGCGAAGACGGGAGCCATCAGGTGACGTTCGCCCAGGTGCCCAAACATCCTCTCGCAGTTTTTGGAGTCATCGTGTGGCATGCTGAGAACGTGGCCTATGGGAAAAGACACGGGCTCGTTCTTACTGTTGACACCACAGCTAGCAGCCTCACCCAACAAAGCTTCAGTCTGACAGAGAACAGCTTTTAAGCCTCCAAGTTGTCCAGCTGTTTGTAATGAGCGTTTCAAAAGTCTGTTAACCCATAAATGCCTTCAGCAATAAGATTTCTGAGAAAGTGAACTTTACCAAGCATTTATAGTCATGATAAACAGCAATCTTTAAAAAAAAAAAAATAATACACTTGATATATTCTGTCGCCTGCCTCTTGCCCGGGGATCACCAAATCTGGACCTCGATTCCAAAGCCAGGCCTGGTTTTCTCTTCTCCCAGGTGATTAACTGAGAAATCAATGCTTCTGATTGGTCAGATGACTCCCAGATAAACCTGACTCCCAGATAAAGGAGGGGTGGAAAACTAACAGTTCTTGGACCTCCAACAGTGCGTTTTGATGATACCTGCTCCAGCCAAAATCAACTTACCAAAATAAAAAGATAGGCCTCCAATGGTGTACTTTATCTTTGTTGAAATACTATTTTTAGTCCCTGGTCAAACATGGGCCACAGAGCTTATCTGCTTAATATGTTATAATGCCAGAAATAGTTACTGTACCTGCCATTGAGATGTTAGTCAGCTGAGCCATATTATTTTCTATATCATACTGAATGCTCGTATATGTCTTGATTGCAGAAAGTATCGACTCTCAGTCACAAATAGCATAACAATTATAGAAAATAAAGAGCTCAAAGCAGGGTTTGTTTCCTTAGAACACACAAGGATAATTTTTTATCATCCATCAAGAAATTCATGTCCAAAGCCATCATGCGCTTACAATGGGGGTAAGTTAGAGAACCTCAGCATGAGACGATGTCCACATTACACAGATTTCAGACAGCACTCGTGCGGCTCAGCAGAAAATGCTCACTCACCGAGCTCATGGGCCATGGTGAAGGCAGACTGGAGACCGTTGTCTTCAATGACAGAACAGCTCCTTTTGGGGTCACACATGGTGCCAACGTCAGCTACCCCTAAAGTGTCACAACTCTCGTGTCCGCAGATGTTCTGAAAAAGACAGGAGAAATTGAAGACCCTGATGCTAAAAGTACCTAAGTCACAAAATGTTTATTTTGAGAAAAAAAGGGTCTAAATATTTAATAGATCCATAAATTCTGCTAATTGAAGACCCCAGTGCTAAACGTACTTTAGTCACAAAATGTCCCTTCCGAGTAAATTGAGAAAATCAACTTGGGTAACTAAAAAATACGTTTTCCCATCCTTAACTCACGGTGTGAGAAAATGTGACTTAAGCATTTTTAGCACTAGGGTCTTCGATTTGAAGCCAGGTAAATCATTAAGATCGTGTTTGCACGGAACAGTTCCCTGAAATATATTTTTTTTCAACCAAGCAAATTCTTGCCAACAAGAAATATTTTCTCTGGCACTTTTGTCGTAAATTCAAGAAGCAAATAAAAACAGCGGCCGCACTTAGCCGTTTGGCATCTCAAACACAGCTAACAGCATGCCTCCAAAGTAAGTTTCCTTCACATGACAAGGTCCCCCATGACAAAGACAAACGTTTCCTGGGCAGAAGACGAGGGCCGCAAGATGTACTTCCACACATAACCGAAAACACATCTGGACACCAGAGGGACACAGGGACTAGGAGTAAAGGGAATTCAGTTCTGCTGGAGGTAATGCTAGCTGCAGAAGATGATTAGAACAGCACACAAACAATTGCTCCCAATTATACAGTGCTACAGTGTTGTGCAACTGCCAAATTCTTCAAAAATGAGGGCAGCGCAGGGAAGTGCAGCAATACTACAGTGGTTAGCCACACTGGACGGCACCGAAAGGCCTCCTGGTTGGTCCAAAATAGCCACTGTAATCAAATGAAGCTTTATAGAGCTGCTAAAAATTATCCATCTTCGCAGCACATTCGGTGCTGCATGTTTCTGCACTGACCCAATGACATGTTGCAACATTGCAGCAGGAAGACAGGATTTAATTTCTCCTTTGTAACAAAGGCTTTGAACTTTAGAACAGCATTTCCGGTGTTTCCTTAGGCAATGTCTAATATTTCACAGCCAAAAATTTTTCATTTGATATTCAGGTAGATTTTCTGTAGTATATTTTTCATGCTTACACAAAGATATGCCTGCAGGAATATTACAGACACAGAGCCACTGCCATTCAAAATGCATTAACGGTTCCGATATGAAATATGCACTACAAGAATGTATTACACAACATAAAATGGGCTGCTAGTCTCGTTAGTGTACGATATGAACTCATTTACCACCTGGACAAAAACGCCCTCCAACATTTTAGTTGTAGGTTACAAACACAGTCATTTAGGAGGTGTTTTGTATTTGATGAAAATACTATTTTTTATATCCTTTTGCCCATGCCAAGCTCCACAAGGTCAGGTCTGAGGCACATTTCTGTCCATTTACGGCAGTGGTAGGACCAGGGGTGCTTACTTTTCTGGTGAAGAGGATGGCGGTGTCGTAATGCTCTAGGTGTCGAACGCTGGAGGGGTTGAAGAGCTGTTGCCAGGCGCAGAAGTTGCGAAGCGTGACCCCTCCGTTGCTGACGACCTCGGGCCCGACGTCCTCGTCTTCCACCACCAGCATCTTCACCACCACCAAGCTGACAGAGTTTTTCAGGCTCGGGTGCTTGTAGATCTGAGCAGCCATGGCCACCAAGGTCAGGATGTAGTGCTGCGTTTGAGAAAAGGGTCACTTCCAGGGAAGCTTCGAGTACGCAAACATCAGCCAGGATTTATACAAATATAGCAGTGCTTCTCAAACCTCTCCTGGAGGACCACCTGTCCTGCATGTTTTAGATCTCTCCCTGCTCCAGCACAGGTGATTCAAATGAGCTGGTCATCATCAATCAACTCTAGGGGGTGAATAATGAGCTGATCATTTGAATTGCCTGTTGCTGGAGCAGGTAGAGATCGAAAACATGCAGGACAGGTGGTCCTCCAAGAGAGGTTTGAGAAACGGTGAAATATAGCTTTAGCTAAAACTATTGTCCTTTGTCGTATATAGTTCTGAGACTTCTGTTCACACTCAAAAGAGGTGAAGTGTTCGAGCAAAACATGGTACACTTAAGTACGAGGACACAAATATCAGAGCCATGCCCAGCTGTCACAAACGCACGTCCTCAATCAACACACTCAACATGCGCTGTTACGCACCGGTCGAGATAACAATTGTCAGTCCTTATAGATGTAGAGCTAATCAGAGGTTTCCTGTGACCACAGTAGTAAACAAACATGGCAACAACAAGGGGTCAGCTTTCTCTTGTTGTTTCACGCTATAGCACTCACTGGCCGCTACGCTCAGACTGCAGTTTGTGTGTCACCATTTGCAGGTGACAAGCTTCAAAACGCACTGACGCCTGAAATTTACCTTGCGTAGCTTGACGTGTCTGCTTTTGCGTACCTGCATGGACCGTGCTCCTGCCCTTAGCTTTACACAAAAACGCTATGTCAACTGGCTCCATATTGCAAGGCTCAGGGTGCTCCAGTTAATTTGATTGATTAACGTGGCCAAAAATCTTCAAATTGAAATTCAAGTGGCAGTTAAGTAGAACCAGTTGAAATAGAAGTAAATCTAATATTTCACTTTTCTGAGAGTAGGGGAGACTGGGGTCCGATGAGCCATGGGGACCAATGAGCTATATCACTATTTTGCGATCAATAGATGACAGAGCTGCTTAAAATAGGCAAAATATTTGACCATTGACTAATGAGTCATGGGGACAAATGAGCCATATCACTATTTTGCCTATTTTAAACACCTTTGATATTGATTGATCGCAAAATAGTGATATGGCTCATTGGTCCCCATGGCTCATCGGACCCCTAGTCTCCCCTACTATTGATTGATTACTGTGAGATGACAGAGATTGAACAAAAAAGCAAGGGATTAAGGACCTGCAACAACTGATTGAGCTTTTGTGAATAGCCAATCAAATTCTAGTCGCAACATGTTGAATTACGCTGAATTACGTCAACATAAGCAATTAAATTGGTCATACTTTATATGAGTAAATAGCATGTGAATGACAACCGGCAGAGTTATTCAAACTAGCCTTGTTAATGCCCATATCCAGCTAACATTTTCAGCTTAAAGCTGCTTTCACGCTGGACGCGAAACTAATTTTTCGCACAACAGATCACATACAAAGTCAATGCAAACATGCAAATAATTTGCGTCTTTGCATCGACTTTGAATGTAATCTGACGAGCAAAAAATTTGTTTCGCATCCGGTTTGAAAGCAGCTTAAGACTGCGGATCTTGCATCAGTTTAGCCTTTTTGCTCATGATAATCAAGGTTATGCTCAATAACAGGGAAAACTGATCCTAGATCCCCACTCTTGCCTGAAAAGATGTTTTTTTTCTGCGGTGCTCACCAGTATTCAGTATCGCATGTTGAAACTTCACTTGAGAAACTTAATTGATTATTGCATGCTTAAACTAGAGGCGCTCCTTGAATGCAAACCTCCGCCAAGGCAGCGCAGTCCAAATCTTGGTGATTGTGAACAAAGTTCAGTTATCGCGTGTCATACGATTTGAAGATGGCTGCCGTGGCGGCCATATTGTTTGACTGATCGTGGTGAAAATCAAAAGGGTCCATCCCTAATGTAGTAGCGACCCGCCCACAAAACTTCAGAGATATCCGTTCATTACTTTTTTAGTTATCTTGTTCACAAACAAACAAACAGCACCGATCACATAACCTCCTGCCAACTTTGTTTGGCGGAGGTAATAAATTGTTTGATTCAACAAACCTTAAATCAATAAATATTATATGTGCAAACCGTGAGCGGTTCAATTCAGCAGAGAACACAGACATATCCTGAGATGGGATTGGAATTTGTTTTTAATCACGCTATCCCTAATTCATTGAAAATTAAAATTGGAAGCCAGGGATATTTACTCTCAGTAAAGCATAAGATGAGATGAAATTTTTTTCCCCCCATGTGGCTTACATATTTTGGCAACTGGCTTCAGCACCATAGGAATGAAATCAGACAGTTCATGAACAGCCCTGTCTAAAACTTCAGTAAGTTTTTCCACACACAATAAACTATGCTGTCACCACTGTGTAATAAAATATTTTCAATATTTTTCACCTATCTTCACTTCAGTTTTTTTATAATAAAACACAGTATTACTATAGACTGTTTTCATTCCTGTAGGAGGCATGTAAAACAGGCATGGGCAAGATTTAACCTCTGAAAGTAGGGACTTCTATAGGGGAAGTGGCAGCACAAACTGAATGGGGGTCAGTTATGAACCGGGAGGCTTGAAATGTTTACTTCTAATGACTTTTGATTGGTCTGATGAAACCGCAGGTTTTAGAAAACACTTTTAGGGGGAAAATCCAGGTAATTGATGAAATTTTGAAAACAAACATTTAGAGGAGGGAATCCAGGCATGAATGTCAGAATGTACCCACATGCATTATATTCATTTTCCCTCCTGAATGGGCAACCTTGAATAAAGTTTTAGCCTACAAGGAGGATACTATTCGCAGCTCTGGGAAAACCTGTTGGTCAATGACAATATGGTGTAGGCTTCACAATCATGCATTGAGAAGCACAGCCACCATTTTATCAAATAGAAATAAGATCGAAAATGATCACCATGTATTCCCTGAATACTTTGAGCCATGATCAAATCAATAAATGAAAAATATTTTTTAAAAAACAGAACCTAATGTTTTGAGGGAGGAACTCAATGACATGAACTTCAGCCTGTGAAAAAAACAGGGAAGCTGGGGACTCAGCTGCCCTTACCAAAGAGCTTTTGTCTATTTGGAAAGTAGTCATTTCACCAAAATAAGCCAGTTAAACTCATCTTATGAAAAAAACAATCTCTGCACTATGCAACTCTGCTTATCTCTACCTTAATAAGTCCCTTAATGAGAATTTCCAAAATGATGACTTTATCTATTTAAAAAGGTACTGTAGTCTAATTTTTCACTTGAATTGATTTTAAAATTTTAGAATATGTAAGCGAGCTTTTAAATCCTTACAGTCCTAAAAGGCTGCTGAGATCTACCAAGCAAGCATTATTGGCTGTTCCAGAGTCCAAGTTGAAAACCAAGGGTAATCGAGCCTTTTTGGTTAAGGCTCCAAGACTCTGGAACAGCCTCCCAAACAATATTAGAAATGCTGAGTCTTTATCGTCTTTTAAAGACTCATTTTTTAGGCTTGCTTTTGCTGAGTTTATGGTTTAAATTCTTTTATTGTATGGGTGTGTTTTCATGTATGTCTCCTTGTTTGATGTATGTCTCCTATTTTGATGTTTAATTCCCTACTTTCCCCATTTTGTTTTATTGCTTTTATGTACATGTATTTTACCTGCTTGTGAAGCACTTTGTGCTGCATTGTTTGAAAGGTGCTATATAAATAAATTTATTATTATTATTATTAAAATAAAAGTGAAAATTGAATGCAACGAAGTCTGAATTCAAATTCATTTTCAAACCATTGGATTTAATATCAAATAATAAAGCATGAATTCAAGTTACACAGCCTGACTTCAGTCATTTAAAAGCAATAATTTGGTTCAGGCAGCACAGGTTTATATTGTTGTGACGCAAATTCAGGACATGCAGTTAAATTTCTGTTCACGGTCATTTCTGACCGTAAGCCTTGCTCACTTGAGCACACTATGCCAAGTCACTTGAATTAGTTCAAATGATTGCCAAAGAATTTTAAAATCTCAACTGAAAAAAATACATTGCAATATATCACAAGTCCTCTGAATAACACATTGTATTACCAGTAATGGCAACCAGGTCTCAACAGTCAGATCTATTGCCATTTGTCATACCTGGGCTGTTTGAAAAAAGATTACCGGTTTATCTGTGTATGCCACAAGGCTAATATTTTGTGTTCATCAACTCTTATATGGTAGCCTATATCTGGTTCTGTTACACTGCATTTGCCCTGTTAGAACTCAATTTGCTCTTGGCACTTAGTATAGGCAAGGAAGCTAGACCTAAAAGGCTCTGGAGTTATTATGATCAATATAATCTGTCTGGTATGCACTTTGAATGTCATGCTCCTTTGCCGTAGAAATAGCCTACCTTATTTGGAATGCAATTACGAGTGTGGATACTCAGCCAGTTGTACTGACAGCAGAATATTCAACAACGGAAAATGATGTTTATAACTGTCTTCGCCATAATAAGAAGACAAATGAACTGCAACCACACACCATGCACTCACTAACTCACTCGCAACAGAAGAAACAACCACTTTAATATTCTTTAAAATGCATTATAGTTATGTGCCCCAAAGCTGTTCAAAATAATCAAATCCTTTTTAGTATAAAACTATATAAGTGGCTATTCGCAAGGCAGCCTTCTGGCTTATTTCCAATCGGCTTTTCCCTAAGAAAGACCCCGCGGCCAATTTCCAATAGGCATTTCGTGAAGCAAGACCCTGATGGTGATATTCGCTGCACCTTTTTGTCAGATTTTAATGAACTTGGTGCCATTTAAAAACTCTTAACCTACAGGTGATAAATCCATACGGCAAAATTTATAGAACTGCAGTTATGAACAAATTAAGCAGTCGAACGATGACATATATGTACAGGCATTCCGTAGTTTCACTCCAATATTATTAGTTTGATGACTGAATATTTTGTTTGATATCAACAATACACCTGACAAGAACATGCTTATATCATGAATTCATCAAACACATTATACCTCTGACATAGGACTTGTCTTTTCTATTCTTGAATAAACCCTGTGACAAAAAATATGAGAAGGCCTACCTTTATATCGTCCCCGTAGAACTGTGTCATTGAGGAGTCTGCCACGACCAACGTCTCGACGTATCTCGCAGAGGAGACGAAACGTTTCTTCCTATGCCGTGCTTGACCTCCCATCTCACCATATGATATTGCGCTTCCATCCTGTGTTATTAAATTGTCATCTTTCATCTGATCAAATGTAACTTTAGCTCCGGTGGAAACTCTTTTAATAACATGCAGCTGCTTTGTGGTTGTGTTTAGTTTGCCAATTCCTGACGCTTTAGGCTCAATCAGATACTCATCTCCATCCGTTATAAAGGACCCCTGGATTCCATGGCACAGACTGACAGCTACTACGGAGTCTTGTTTGTAATCAACCGTTCCCGAATAAAAACAAGTTTTCAGGTCTGTATCAGTGCCCCTGGTGAGATTAACATCGTTGATGTCTTTTACAATGTCAGACGACGAAAGATGTTTCGAATTGATGCGCTGGACCAGAATGGTCGGAGCAAGGAACCTGTCATCTGGAGACAAGTGAAGAGTGAAGTCTTTACCAAATGCAGAGAGCCTGAAACTGACGTCCTCTTTTCTCTTCCACAGACGACCGCTGTTTCTCCAACTGGTTACCATTATTGGTATAATTTCCTCTGATTCTAGCTGCTCGGAAAGTGCAATGCTGCAAATTGAGAAAGTTAGCAACGTTATATGCAACGCCGAATACATTTTTAAAAGCGGAAACAACCCGCCAAGTAAGTAGCCTTGCCGAAATATTCGATGACTTATTGCAGCCAATACAATAATCTATGTGAATGCAAGCAATATTAACTTGCATACAGAAAGTCCATAATAACCTCAGTAAAATTTGAGGCAAGTTCAGTTTATTAATTAAAGGAACGGCTCTAGAACTAAATATCCAAATTGGTTTCAGTTTCAAAATATGATTCTGCACGCTGCAGAAATGGAAGCTAACAGAAAATGTTGTAACGACTTATTCTACTCTAGCTGACGCGTGTTCTGTCTTCAGGTTTGTGCCAGTGCAAAGTGTGAGAGGCGGCCCGTATTTATACGTTCCCTGTCTTCAAACGAGTATGTTTGATATCTCTCACGCACCTATATTCTCTCTCTCCTCCCCCCTTGCTGGCAGCCTCATGAAAAAGCTCGCGCATCAAACTTATCCAATGAGAGACTAGCACACCCACTGCACAAACTCCCGTGTTTTTACTACTAGTTATCGGCAACAAACCGAGCGTAATTGTATTATTTCACGGCGTACACTTAGAAGAATGATGCTTTCGATTGAGAAAAAAAAAAAAAAACAAACAAACAAACAAAGAAACCAACACATGAACAAACAAAGAAATACCCACACACTTACGCACGCCTGCGCGCGCGCGCGCACACACACACACACACACACACACACACACACACACACACCTCTATCCTCCATTTTGGGCAATTAAATGTTGTAGTTAATTGTTTTAATGCGCCAGTTATGTTTTACGCATATCGGTTTATTTGTTACAGCATTGCAACCTGATGGTTGCGCATGAACTCTACGTCTTCTATAAGCCGCAATCTGTTTCGCAAGGCGGGTGTGTTCATGACAAGATCCGTTAGATCAGTGGTTAGCAACACTCAGAGCCACAACAGACGCGGTAGACAAGGACCTAAAAAAAGCTATTAATTTGTCTAAATTAGGTGCATTTTAGCCATATTTAAAGACGTTACGTACCCTCTTAAGCCGTATTTTTACACCAAGATCCTTGAACACCATTTGGAGTGGAAGAATTTTCAACACATTGTGTTTATTTCCTCAAATTACTACAAAAACATATGTAATAAAATTTTAGAACAGATTAAATTAGACCGAGAAAATCAGTAAGTTCCAAATTAGTTTCAAAACAAGTGGTATACAATTGAAGTTTAGATACACAGGTTAAAATCATTAAAACTCTTTTTTCAGCCTAAAGATTTCATATTAACTAAGTATAGTTCTGGCAAATCAGTTAGGCCTTTGACCTTGAGCTGGACAGAAGCTATTTTTCTAGCAATTGTTAAGTGACAGATTATTGCACTCATAAATTACAATATCACAATTCAAATGGGTCAAAAACTGACATACATTCACTAAGTCGACTGTCGCTTTATACGGCTTGGAGAATTCTAGAAAATGGCTTTAGAACCTTCTGATAGGCTAATTGACATCATGTGAGTCAACTGCAGGTGGACCTGTGAGGATGTATTTTAAGGCCTACCATTGAATTCAGTGCCTCTTTGTTTTCCATCATGGAAAAATCTAAACAAACTAGAAGGACACTCAGTAAAACGCACACCTCCATCAAGCCATATCTCAGTATTATTGGTTCTGGAGCCACAAGAATATTATCCATATCACCAACAACTATAATACATTCTACATTAGTGTAGATTCTGTTCAAGGCAGAAATTTTATGAAAATCTGTTCATTACACAAGGGACAATCAGTCTATTCAGGTATATTTTAACTTCTTTGAGATCTAGAATCCAGAATATGTTCCGTATTACCTCCAAATTGAATCAACTCATCCTTGGACTACCACCTACCATTCTGCCAAATTTCGTGCCAATCCGTTCATAACTTTTTGACTTATCCTGTTAATGGATAGACAAACAAACAAGGGGTGAAAACATAACCTCCTTGACGAAGGTGATCAACGAAGACCAGATTAAAAAATAATAATTGTGAATCTCCACAAGTCTGGTTCATCCTTGGGAGCAATTTCCAAGTGTTCAACTGTACAAACAATAGTACAGAAGTTTAAACACCATGGGACCATGCCGTTGACATGCTCAGGAAGGAGATCTGTTCTGTCTCCCAGGTGCGAAAAGGGCAAATCAATTCTATTACAACAGCAAATGATGGTGTGAAGATTCTGGAGGAAACAATTATTAAAGTATCAATGTCTTCAGTAAAACAAATCCTATATCAACATAACCTGAAAGGCAGCTCAGCCAAGAAGAAATCACTGCTCTAAAACAGCCGTAATAAAGCCAGAATGCGGTCTGCAACTGCTCACAGGGACAAAAATGATACTTTCTGGAAAAATGTCCACTGGTCTGATGAAGCAAAAATTGAACTATTTGGCCATTATAACTGTTGTTATGCCAGGAAAAAAGGTGAGGCTTGCAAACTGAAGAACACCTCCTGGGGGTGGCAGCAGTGTGTTTTGAGGGAGCTTTGCTGCAGTAAGTGCTCATCTCAAAATAGATGGTATCATATGGGAGGAAAATTATGTGGATATATTGAATCTGCATCTCAAAACATCAGCTGGGAAGTTAAGGCTTGGTTGCAAATGGTTCTTCCAAATGGACAATGACCCTGAACATACTTCTGAGGCTGGGGCAAAATGGCTTAAAAACAACAAAGTCAAGGTGTTGGAGTGGCCATCTCAGGGCTCTGACCTCAATCCAAAAAGAAAATTGTCTGAAGAAGTGTGTGTGTGTGTGTGTGTGTGTGAGCATGGAGGCCTACGAACCAGACTATTTTACCAAAGTTCCACCTGGAGGAATTGACCAAAATTCCGACAACTAATTGTGAGAAGCTTGAGGACGGCTACCTGAAATGTTTGACCCAATTTAAACAATTTGACAGCAATGCTACAAAATACTAAATGTACTTCAAACCAACTGGGAATATGAAAAAAGAAATAAAAGCAGAAATGAATTCTCTCTACTGTTAATGTTATATTACAGTGAACCAAACTGACCTAAGATAGGAAATGTCTACCCGGATTAAATGTCAGGAATTGCAATAAACTGAGTATAAATTTATCTGGCTGAGGTGAAGGCAAACTTCTGAAATACTTTGCTTGAACTTCATAACTTGAACACATCACAAAGGAGGCTTGACTCTTCATTATTTGCATGTACAATAAATGGTTGGTTTACAGCCATGTTCGGAAGTTATTTATTCTTTTTTTTGGTTATTTTTCCCCCTCTTTGTCAGCAGTTGGTCATGTGAATATATCACAGTGTGGATATGGAAATTGTATTCTTCATTTGATGCATGGTCATTTCGGACATAATATGGCTTAAATGGCTAAACAGCTTTTTTTCACGTGCAACTAAGAATAGTGCAATAAAGAAAAAATAAAAGATTGTCAAAATCTTGGGTTTGCAATTGCAGTTGAAACAAAAACCAGAATACACAGTGGAGGCCCAGGTCCAAGTTTGAGCACCACAGCATCAGATAAACTAAACATAGGTGGATTATGCATAAACTTGTTGATATTACATGTGCAAGTGGATGCCACATTTTTCCTCTAATTAAACGGCTTTGTTTACATTCTTCCTCTGGAGATTTCGCATTAAAGATAATATTATTGCAAACATTGAAAAGCACCTGGCTGAATTTCTTGAGTTCCCTGAAATAGTAAATGTTCTGGTAGGAACACAAGCGCCCTCCATTGGCAAAGCTGATCAATGATCTTACACGATTGTATGTTGTTCCCAACGTGATCCTGTTTCAATAAGAATCGGCAGTTTGTAAAAAACCCATGTACAGCCACATCCAGACATTACATAAAATGCATTCAGGCTGCAATCTAATTGCGCGAGTCTGACGATCAGCTTTGCCTCAGAGCAGCAAAAGAATCATGTCAGGATATTTTATCACATCGTACATAAATCAATTTCGCAGGATTTCATCTCTCGCAGAAGGGCCAATATGTATTATGTTGCATTGCATTTGCTTGGCAGTCCCCTTTATCCAATGTATCGTAAGTGGGTTAGAGTGCATAAGTGCATGAAAAAAGACAGGGCATCATGTAACATATAACATACATATGAACATAAGGACAGGGTCGGTGCCTGAGCTGGAAATTGGGGGGCACAGATACATCCCTTTATTAGAACAATTAGTTCCAGCTAGTTCCCAGCCATTTTCCTTTAATTACACGTTTTCCAATAATAGCAGTAGTCAATTGGCAATTGAAGACACGGCTTCTCTCCCCCATGAGATCTAACAGTGACAAAATAATGGGCTAAATTCAGTACAGAAAAATAATTGACTTATAATGGGCCTATATGCTTTAGGAAAGATAAATTGCTCCGGAACTTCTGCGCTACCTTTTCGGGACATAAGGCGATCTAACCTGCGCTTCATGATCGTTTAAATTGTTGAAATGAAATAAAAGACCATTTGAAATGTCTTTATGCAATTCATAGCTCCCAACCCCTGAGAAAAGAAAAGCGTGAGAAGTCCGGAGTCAAAATCGAATTCCATGCTACTAGTGGTGAAATCTACGGCAACTGCTCGTGAAACTGAAAAACCTCCATGCACAAGGACTTCAATTTCACAAGAGAATCTCTTAAATAGGCATTGATTGAAAAATAACTGATCTGCGTTCCAATGAAATATTGCCTGTCACTCTCAGAACAGCGTGCGTTGATTAAAAAGTCGGGACTCGGCAATTAAATATGGCCAGATTTTGTTTGCCAAATTTAAATTTTCAATCATTACTTTTGTCATTAAGAGTGAGACTGCTGACTGCAGCGTGAGAACATGATATGCCATTAAAAAGTGTGAGGCTTGACGGGTATGCAATTTTGAATAAGGCTGATCTAAATGCACCAAATGAGGCGTCCAAATGAATGATTACCTTAACGGGGAGAGCTAGTAACGCCCGATAAGATGGAGTGTTTTAGGAGTGAATGTATTGTAAATTTAGAAAATGACCGAGAACAAGTCAGGACTAATAATTGTTTTAAAGGGATGTATCTGTGCCCCCCAAATTCCAGTTCCGGCAACGGCCCTGCATAAGGATGAAGCCAGATCAGCCCATATAACATATTTATCCCTGAAAGTAAAAAAAAAAAAAAAAAAAAAAAAACACCTGCAGCCCTATTAACTCTTTCTTGTTATTTTTGTTTAAGCAAAACAACTGTGGAACAGTCATAACAAAGGCGATTCTATGTACCTGTACACCCTGAGATGCGCCAGAAATAATAGACCCTTTCGGTTTAAGGGCGTGAAAAAGCGAGATTTGGAGTGCGCATGCTCTTTGCAGACTATGTAGGGCAGAAGATGCAGAAATCCCATTGAAAAGGGGAGGAATTCTAAGTTTTCTCCTACAAACTGACTCCTGCAGTGCAACGTAGACTTGAAAGACTATATCGGCAAGATACTGTCAAGGTAAGTCCTCGATGTTATTTTCAGCACAAATGAAAATCCGAAATCAAATGTGTAGCATTCAGTCCAACAATAATGATATGGCCTTTTACCTGCGCACTTATCCATGTTGAGACGAGATTAGGATCATGTGTGCTTGCCGATTGTTTTGAGCAATGCAAATTCGTCTCAAGAACACTGTAGCCATTAGCTGACTTATGGCAAGGGACTCAATCATAGTGGTGTTAATGACATTATTTCACATCTGCTAAAACTAACTGGCAAGCAAATTCAACTTTGTTGGATATATATGGCAAGTAATTATGTAATTGAAATCACAAGGAAACCAAATGATTGTTGCAAGCAGCGAAATGAAAACCACACCTACTCTTAGCTCTGAGGGGCTGAGTTCTGTAAGGTGAGCCCCTCAGAGCTGACCCTAGACTGTTAACGTCGTATGGCACCAACATTCCCCCTTTGGCTTGATATTTGTTTGCGTTGAGTTTAACATCTACTTAACGTCATATATGGCCAATAGGATCAAACAAAGCCAGTCCTTTTCAAAATGTGGATACAAAAACTGGACACTGCAACAACAATAACAGCTTGAAACAAAACAGATGAAATAATTCTTATTCAATTAGTGGGCCAACTTAAACAATTTAATATCAACCAGTAAGGGGAACCAGGGCAAAGTAGAACACGGGCAAAGTGAAACACCCCCAAGTAAAATCTATCTTCATGCTGCCCTCTATCTAAGCTCATGCACCAAGAAGACTGCATGGATGCTGCATCGTTTATGACCGGAACCATGGAAATGAGTCAGATATGTGTGCTTTTTACGGAAAATATTGTTTTTCCATATCGAGGGTTTGGAGCGCAATGGCTATATGTCCATCTTAGAGGTTCTGAGAAAAATTGATTTTTAGGTTTTCAAATGTTCTATTAAATCAGGTACATCATTTACATCATTTTTATGTCAGTCACTCTTTTACTGCATGGCTCAGAAGTACACTGAACATGTAAGTTTTCATAAGTGTGGTACTGCGACTTCATGGCCAAAATTTCCAAAATGGACATGTCACCTCCGTGCTCCAACAATTCTAGCACTTGATGTGACATAACACAATGGTGATAGATTGAAGTTAAGTTTGTTTGCAATGGAAGACAGATAATTCTGTTATACTATTCATGTTTATTCATCAAAATATCAATGTTTAATTCGTATCAGCAGATTTTGTTGGACATACCACAAAATGAAAATGTGAATTCTGTTTAAAACTGAGGCGCATGGACTTATAATTATTGTGCCCCAAGAATTAGCTGATAGAAATGTGTGACAGGAGGTAAAAATCTCAAAATCACAAAATTTGGACATATCACCATTGTGCTCCAAACCCTCGATATAATTAAACCAATATTCCAAAAAAAAAGTATATTATCTGATAAATTATATTGTGCTTATGCTGAGTTATCTCGAAAGCCATGATGGATGGGGGTAAGCTTGCTTTATACATGCTAACATGACTGGCAAATAATGGCCGACATGACAGTGTTGCATGTAGGGTGTTATGGTTCTGCCTCATGTGTGCTGTTTTGTCATTGTGCTTATTACTTTTATATTTGTGCTTCTGCTTTTTCTCCCGTGCCTTACTCTCGCTTTATTTTTCAACTTTCATTTCGCCGCCTGAGGATTGATTCACTCTTGCCCAAACTCCTGTGATGTCGTTTGACAGCCTTCAGCATGCCTGCGTCTGGTTGTCCAATCACGTTTCCTCATTCGGAATCGGCGGTGGTATTTCATTCATTACTTCCACCTGTGCTTAATTCTGGGTCTGGCTAAACTCTGAGTGAATGCGTTTTTGATAGGTTCATTACTAACCCGTACTAACCAGCACTTATTTGAGGGTGATTGTATATATTTCGTCACGTAGTATTAACCTAAATTAACTCATTAGCGAGTGCGAGCATTTCTAGCTTTTGTAATTCCTGCCCAAGCTTTCCCTGATTAACTACGTTTAAAGCTATGCTTTCCTTCGCTTCTCTCGTGGTGCTTTCCTACTTGTCACGTTTAGATTACCTCAATATAAACCGTCTAGTTCGATTGATTGTCTTAGCGTTTTGTCTCGAGTCATTATTGTTAACCCGGTTCACCTGAATTTGTGTTTTAATCCCATGTGTTTCTGTTTCCTTCCGAGTCCCCGCCTCCCTCCGTCTGATTTTCAGTGGGCAGAATTGAAGTTAGTGGCTGCGTTTACATGGATTGTTTTCCTCAATCTGATTGAAATCAAACTGATTAAATGAATCTGATTCGATCTGTATACTTGAACGCAAAGGAAAGCGATCCACGTTCAATCCGCGTATACATGGCCCCAGCTGAGACCAATTACAGTTTCTTTGACATGCACAAAAGGTCCCACTACCTAAACGCGAACGTCATTACGTCATTATATGACCACTACGTACTAGAGAGCACATGCGCAGAATGAATAAGCCAATCCATCAACCGAATCCACTTTGTTCAGCCGTTTATATGCGGCATCAAGCTGATTACCAATCGGCGTAGACTACCTCTTTCAATCCGATCGAAAATTTAAACCGATCTGGGTGAATCGGATCAGCTAAGGTGGTTACATGAGACATTTTGAATCTGACTAAGCTGTCAATCCGATTATAAGTAGGATTTTTGGACCCATGTAAACGCAGCCATTGTCAGGAGGAACTTTGTATTGGCTATGCGCTACATTGGCTGAATCCAAATCTCCACCCTCTGGACTTGCAGACTGAGCCCTCACGGACTTCAGGCGTATGTAATGTGACGTTTTTACCATCATCACGTAAAGTCTGCAAGAGCGGGAGTCTGCAGCATTATAAAATAAAAAAAAGCTAATAGACAGGCTTCGAGTCTGTTTCACTCATTTCCGTGCAAATGCATATTGATTACCTCTATAGCCTATATTTCTTTTTCATGATGTTGAATTTTATATTTGGCCTACGTTATTCAAGTAACGTTTTAATATTATAAATTTATAACAAGTTTATGAGGTTTTGTGTGTGTGTGAATGTGCTTTTTTTTTCAGTCAGAAATTTGGAAAAAATAAAACGTCACGTCCGTATTGCAAGGAATTGTGGGTAACTACGCTAGTGAAGTCTGCTGAAGTCTGCACCCCTAGCGGACCCTCTGGAAGTCCGCAGAAAGTCCGCTTGAGGCCCCTTGTGGACTGGATCAATTGTGGATTTGGACAACCCTCAGCACTCCCGGACTTCCCGTGAACGCGCCCGCAAAGTCCGCGAGTCTGCGAGTGCGGTGAAGTGCGGACATTTGGATGCAGCCATTGTGAAATCTCTGCTCCTGTGCCTTCGCGAATATTTCCTTTGTGCGATTCCCGAGCCTTATGTTTTGCTGCGCCCACGTCTTGTCTTGAGTGGGTATTTCTGTTTCCCCCTGCCTTGGGCAGTGTACCTTAGTTTCTCCTAGTCGTTCAGTGCATGTGCACGGTTTTCATTTCTGGCTTGTTTGCCTACCTTTCTCATTTAGTGTTTTGGTGTTTAATAAACACTTTTGGTTCCAGCATCTGGTGTCCCCCCGACCTCTTAACATAGGGAGAAATCCCATATGGTCGGGGCAGAGTGGAAAACTATTCCACTTTGCCCCAGAGCGTTCCACAAAAGTATGTCAAGTATTGCTGGAAAATCCAGAATTTGCAACTTTAAAATATTCAAATGATTCAAGTGTAACTTGTCCTTAATCTCTAATCTAGATCATGAAAATCAAGTGTTTCGGAGTGAACGATCATGACTACTCCAGCCTGCCTTAAAGGAAGCAGGCCATTCAGAACTATGCAAGTATTATCAGGTCATAATAGTAAAACGATGTACCAGGACAGTACTGTACTAGGAAGTAAATGATTTTGACTTTGAAGACCTCTAGGGGAAGCATTCCATTTTGCCCCGTCCCGTGTTTCACTTTGCCGCGAAAATCCGGGGCAGAGCGGAATTTGTATATTTTTTTTCAAATTCATACCATTTAATAAAACTGATTCTTTGAGAAACATTATTTGTGTCATTTGTTAGTAGTAAGCCTAAGGCAAGATTATAAACCCAAGGTTTTGCTTTACTTTGCTTTAAAATCCTGTTTTGGCTGGCCAAAAATTTTTGGTCCGCTTTTCCCCGGGTTCCCCTACGCGTCCAAATGAATGATTTTCATCTTACCAAACCGGGAGAGCTAGCAGCAACTGATAGTGTGGAGTGTTCTCGGGGTGAATCTATTGTTAATTATGAAAATGACAAAGGACAAGTCAGAACTAATAATTGTCTTAAAGGGACGTTCTGTGCCCCCCACAATTCCCAGTTTTAGCGCCGCCACTGGATCGAACTCCGATTTTGTTTTAATAAATTAACCAAACGATCATTGCTTCTGACTCCCAGGTTACGGGAGGGCGGAAAATCTGGACTAAATTGAATTGATGATCCCTGACTTCAGCAATGTTAAAATCTCTGACTTTCTGTATTTGCATTACCTTACATCAACACAGGGTGGTAGTGCAACAGCGCGTTTTCATTTTCTTTCACGCACATTGGAAAGATTGAACTTTTTGAGCAGCCACAAAACAAAAGCACAGAATGAAAAGATACTGAATTCTGTAAATTTGTACCAAAATAAGCATCGAAATCTACCATTTTTGCGCTGTAAATCGGTTTTAAAGAATATTTCACTTTATCAGCGTTGTAGCTTATTTAACCACTAGGTGTCGCCCTTTGATGAAAAAGTAACATTTAATCGTTCCGTGGTTACAGACATTACAGCTATGATCTGGAGGTGATATGATCCCTTTTCACAACATTTCTCTGTTTTCAATAACACATTATTGTACACGTATTGTTTCATTGTGTCTGATGAGATATTTTCTCATTTTCATTGCCTTTTTTTTTTTTTTTCCATTTGTAGTATAATTGATGTTCTTGTTGATAATGCGCTTGAAAATAAATCAGCAGAGTTTGCTAATTGTGCCTCCTGAATGTGAGAAACATACTGAACCAGCAGTTGCACTTATTTTGGGCACGTGGGTGAATATTTAGAATTAATCTTTACAGCGTGGGCTTCAACATGTCTTAATTCATTGGCGAGAATTCCTGGTCCCGTGCTTGTATGCGGCTGGTGTATAATTGCAGCCTAAGTAGCCCAATATTAGTTGCACTGCTGAGTTGAAATGTAACACCCGCAATCGATCAAGATAAGGCGTATTGTACTGTGTATATAACTGACTTAAAAACACATTTTCCTTTGTCCTATTTAGCTGAATCAAGATTTCCTAGCCCCGGACAATTCCCTTCAGTGTACTTTGGAGTCCAATCTCGGAAAGTGTTTTTTCAATAATAAAAAAAAAATTCGGGTTGATTACATGGCGATTCTTATGAAAGGACGACGAGTCTGTCTCGAGTCGCTGATGATGGTTATTACAATAATGATAATGGTGTCGATGTCTCGCGCTCCGCCCCGCAGTGATTTTTTTTTTTTTTTAACAGCAATGCAACCGACTAGGGTCTTAACCTTAAACCTGAAGGCATATCCAATGAGCTCCACCAGCACCTCCCCGATACTCTGATTACAACCCCTCAATGTTTACACATGACGCAAAAGCATAAAGCCTGCAAGACGCTGCAGTCTGTTCATCAGACAGTTTGAAGATGGAAGTGGATCATATACCGGAAATTTTGTACTGAACGGACGCAAATTAGCAGCTCTGCTGGGCAACATTGCCTTGGATTACAGACAGGCTATTGCACACACCAGTTAAATAAACACAACGCAAATAACGAACTTTCAGAGATACTCACCTTCTGTTTCAACCATTTTACCTCTGTCTTAGACACAATCATGTTTATGTTCATTTGGATAACGGTATTAATTTTTAATATCATGTCTATATATACTAAAATAGCGCATTCTATTGAAAGCGATTTTTGCATCCCTCATAGACTGGATCACCCAAATTCGGCAAAATACAATTTTGCTAATAGTAAGGAGACAGCAGGACCCGGACCAATTTTCAAAATTGACGCGTTCAACCAAGAGTTCCTTCTCAATTTGCATCATGATTCCAATTTCCTTGCGCCTGCCTTCCTTGATGAAATCGATGTTCCATCCGAAAATACCGGCGCAACCTCAGATCTGAGTCGGTGCTTCTATTCTGGGGTTGTTAATTCTGATTCGGATTCCTATGTTGCTGTTAGTCTGTGCAAAGGTATTCAGGGCGCTTTTGGTTACAAAGGGTGGAAATATTTCATCAACCCAGAGCAAAATGAAACGGGATCCGAAAACTTAGGGAACTTCGAGAGAACGCACTTTCTTCGCCGCCGAAGCAACGCGCACGACAGCAGCAATTCAACTTCGAGGTGTGGAGTGGACTCTGGATTGAGCCAAGACGCCTTGCAGTCTTTGGAAAATTATAAACGGACGCACGGAGACTTTGAAGGGAATGTGACTGAAACGGTGTTAAAAACTTTGAGTCGCTCAAAAAGGTTTGCCTCCGTTCCGAGATATGTGGAAGCCCTTATCGTTGCAGATGAGTCAATGGCGAAATTCCACGGGGACGACCTTAAACACTACGTTTTGACCCTCATGTCAGTTGCAGCCAAGCTTTACAAACATCCGAGCATTCTCAATTCCATCAACATCGCAGTTGTCAAGTTCATGGTAATCAATGAAGCTGACAAAGGACCCAAGATTTCCGGTAACGCAGCAATGACTTTGCGCAATTTCTGCACGTGGCAGAAAAAACTGAACAAAAACAACGACAAGCATCCCGAGTATTGGGATACCGCGATCCTTTTCACAAAACAGGTAAGCACCAAATTGTTCGCAGTCTTAATGCGGCGAGCCCATTAATTCAGACTAAATGAGCGCACTGTAATCGCTCCTACATAATAAATTTTAATTTTAACCAAGCATTGACTTGTTGTTGAAAGTCCATAAAACGTAGATCACGTTGTATAGCGCAAAATAAGAGGGGGTTTCTGGATTCAGAGTGAAGTCAAACGAACCTTAATTGTTCCCACTGCGACTGAGTCATGGCTGTCACGGGCCAAAGGTGATCGTATTAACTGCTAGTTGAACTGCTTTGTCTTGTGCTTTTGGGATATATCTTCCGTCTAGAAAAAATTTCTGGCTCGTAACTCCTGTCTTATATTTACGTCTGCTTGACTGGAAAGATCCTGCGCATACCAGAATCATTGTCACTCCCTAAATTCCTGACTTATTAAACTGATGATAAAGTGCTGAGGTTTGGTCCTCTGGCAACCTGCTGCTCCTTCGGTAAAACCAAAAAAGTGCTATAGTAAGCACGCATCTGGCATCAGTCGCATGAAAGATGTGTGTTATATTGTATTTAGCAAATGAAAAAGAATATCAAATCAGGAACTGCTTCAAAGGATTATTCAGGAGTACATCTAATGAAGGACGGCTAGTGGTATAAGAAGCAAGAGGTTGGCTTAATGAATTTCAAACAGTTCAGAATGTCATAAACATGGACTGGCATGAGGCCAGAGGGGTAATAAAGCGGGCTTGCGGGGTGTCATGTCGGGTGAATTGTGTAGAGTGGAGTAACCCAGGTCATGTGACCGCTGAATTCGCGACAAGAGAGCGAGGAGATAGGCTGTTCACATGTGATCCACGTTGGCTAGTGTCTTCGTAATGCCGTCTTGTTTTTGCTGAGTGAAACTAGACGGAGCCACACACAAAATAAGGAACTTGCCTCATTTATCGATGCAATACAATATCATGATTCGTAATCACGACTCTGACGTTACCGAACCGATTTTGAACAGTCTGAGTTGATGGTAGGTCTTTGCCAATTGTGGACTGACGTTTGATTGAAAGATAAACCAATTGGGGCAAACTTAGCTACTTTTTTCGTCTTATAGAATTAGAACAAGGAAAATTAGCTGTCGTAATTCAGGCAGTTAATATAAAAGCTAATGTGGGAAGAATCTGTTAAAATCTCCCTGCGTCCAGCTGAGAGTCAGTGATCCCACTCATTGCTTTGGGTCTTTCTGTTTCTCATTAAGTTGCGCTGAGCTGTTAGGGAGTAATCTCAGAACCGTGTGGAAAAGGCTAGCCCATCTGCTTGCACGCTGCAGCCACAGCGTGGAAAACGCTTGTCTAGCCTTGGCAATGAGCAGCCGCGCGCTATTACATTGATACCTGCTCTTACTTGGAAAAATGTTGTGAACACAGTGACCTAGATTGGAGTGAACTGCCGTGTTTTTGACTCGGCTCTGCCCCTTAAACTGCTGCGAGAAGAATAACTTCGAGCAAGTGAAGCGTATCCTTTCACCCTGTGGTTCACTTTTTTGAGCGCATATTTGTATGGTATATTGAGCCGCATGTTGGCAGTAATTCGGGGCCACAACGATCCTTAGGTCACGCAGTTCAAGTTTAAGTGGTAGGTGTGATTTATGAAGAAGCACTTCGGGGCCAGAACGGCATACCTGTTTTGTCCGGGAAAACCTTAGCGCTGACCCAGTGGGTTTACCCTAACCCTGGATAACCAGATGGTGGTCATGGGCTTAACACTTGCTTGATCAATTAAATCAGCTGATCATGCGGGTAACTTCCTTCTCCTGACGTAATGGATTTGAACTGATTGCTGATTTTGAGGTTTAAAGAAAAACTGCTGATCTTTGCATTCCAGCTGAATCAAGACTTCAGACTTCCTCACCAGACCTTGCACTTTGCATAATACAGCTTGAGAATGCATGTTTTTTGCTAAAACAATTCTCCTCATTATTTGATAAAGCATGTGTCTGACTCAGCAGTTTTTATAATCTGCGGATCTCATAAGAGAGATTCGCTGCCACTTGAAGGCCAATCAGCATAAGGAAACCTGGTGGATGTCCAGCATTTTGATACTTAGCAATTCACTGTTTAGTTAAAACAGCCGGTTTCCTTGTTACACATAGTTTCTTGGGTCAGAAATGGTTGCTGCAGTTAAGCAGTGAACTACTCACACTCTGGCTCCCCAGAAAGCATCAGGAAATATTATTACTCCATTTGCTTCTCAACTTGTGTCTGATACCAAATATGTGGTATCTAGTTTTAAATCACATTTGTCTCATTCAGCTGTCGCAGAATGCAGGCTTACATAGCCCCTAGGTTAATACCGCACTGATCAGACCTCACTGCAGTCTGTTATTTTAATCACAAAGATGGCTGGTCACATGACTTTACATCGGCACTCTTACTCTGGGCAGATCTGTGAATATGGGCCCATAGTGCATGAGGTGAACCACCTCTTTTTCGCTCTGTCTCCCAAAATAGATGAGAATAAGCGACAGGATCAGTTTCAGGAGGCAACAAATCAATGTCATCCTCACTGTTTGGATCATTGGATCTTAACGGAGCTATGAGACGAGGTTAAGTGAGCCATATTCCTACAGCTGGTTTTCTGCTGCTGCAACAAGTGGATTACAACTGATGTACCGAAAACATGCCACCCCATGAATACCCCTGAGGCTTCCTCTATTTGTCTTAACTTGAGAAAGAAAGTTGCTCTCACATCTGGTTACAATGTATTTCACATTGTAAAAACAATTGAAAGGGTATGTTTGTAAAACAAGACAGAATACATACTAATCTCCCTTAGGCATTTCAAGTGGCAGTCAGAAGTCGGGGATCAGTTCTTCCATTAGTTTCAAAGGCTATACAAAGGTTTTGTTTTTTTATGACATTACGCAAACCATTGCAAACTCAAGAATTCAGTCGAATGAAGTTATCTGACTGGTCAACTGCTCAGCTGTCAATTTATCAGGGAGTAACAGTGAAAACCAACAGACCCTGTGGCTGTACTGGGCCGAAGTCAAGTGGTCCTCACTTCATGTTTTGAATGGATCTACAGGTTATATATATGCATATGCAGCCAATAAGACAGTGACCTTATAAACATCAGATGCAGTAAATTGTTGTTTTTAGGAATTATAGCATGTTGGGCCCATTTTTTTTTCATTCTTATTTTTAAGCAAAATATTTGTAATTGATCTGTAAAAGTTGATTTTGGTATTGTTCTGCACTATTATCTCTAGTTCAACACTTAAAAAAAAAAAAAGACTATGCACTGTACTTACTCTATGGCCCTAATTGAACCCACATGTCCTCTGTTACAAATGAAATATTATTATTACTGTGAAGTGCTAGGAAAAATAGTAAATAAGAATATACTAATCCAACGGTTGAGGGCTTAAGTGCTCTCTATTTTCAATCACTTTAGTGATTTGTATCTGGGTTCTTTATGTAACTGTACGATAAATGTAACTCAGAGTAGCTTTAGTGAACCAGTTCAACTGTCAGGCCATTAACTGTGTAATACGTCATCTGAATATCGCATGTGATTGTTCAGCCGTGATGACGAGTAATCTGACTATTTGCTATGAGCAAGTGGAGAGGTATTTAAATAGTAAAAAAACATTTAAATCTGCAATCAATATTAATTAAGTGAATTGATTACACAATAACACATTCATAGATGGCCAAGCTTGACTGGCGATGGAATAGTCCCTATGGTTTCTGTGGTTTAATTAAATATGATTGTTTTATTACTTTCTTGTCAATTCAGTTTGACTTGAATGTGCTTATATGCATTTTATTTCACTGGTGTGGTGTATGACTCCATTTAAATGCGATCTGCTTTAACTATCACAGTTATATTTCATTTCCAGCTGCTGCAGTTAATCACAGTGTATCTTAGGAATAGCTGCAGGGCAGAACTGGTCCTATCTCACTCCTGAACATTGAGTTGGACATTAAATATAAATAGCCCTCACCTCTCAATGAAGGCTGGAGCTGTAGTCATGCTAGTGGATACTCCCACTGCGCACTGTAATTACCCAGCAGCCCCTTCTGTGGGGCCTGTGTGTGCTTGATCTCTGCATGGTTTTATTAATTTTCATTAGCTCATTCTCAGCATCCACTCCAAGAATTTCTCACTTTCTTTTTCCCTTTCCTCTCTTCATCTAGCTTTGTCTCTCTTCTTCTTTCTCATCTCCCCCTCCTTCCATCATTTCTGCAATCAAATAAGTGATTGATTTCATCCAGTCCACTGATCAAAATGAATAACTGGAATAAATACATTAATCTGAAGTCCCTTGTAGCAGCTGTGCTTTGGTCACTTTTCTGTACCTCAGTTTTTCATTTTCCATAATAATTGGCTGGCTCTAGGTTGTGCAGGGGGCAAAAATAACAACTGCCTTTAATACTTTGCATCCATTGTTACGCTCCAGACCTGGAATCGAGTGTGAAGACAGACTTGCAATACAGCTGGTAATTTATTGGCAACAGTGTGGCAATGACAGAGGCAGAACCCCGGATGGGATAGGCGGGGATGGGACCCTGGAGTGAATGAGGAACAGTGCAGCACAGGTCTGATAGGCAAGACTGGGCTCTTGTCACCAGCCAGTTGGCTTTTGATGTGCTGCCAAACGTTGAAGCACTTGCCAGCAGTGGACTTCCCACGAAGAGGAGGGTTGTTTCTTAAGTGGAACTCAGAACCAGTCCTGGACCCGGATCAGGGTTGGAAGCTTGTTCCTGACAAAATTGATAAAGAGAGCAGACTTAGTGGGGTTAACAAAACCCAGCCCCACTCCTGGATTAGAACCTTGATTAGAATTGGAAGTTTTTTCTTGAAAACTGGAGTTGAAGAACAGGATTGAATTAAGGTAACTATGACTTGGTCCCAATCCTGGACCCTGATTAAGATTGGAAGCTTGTTCGAATTAACTAATGACAATAAAGGTTTCAAAGAGACTTTAGCTGTCACTACTTGTTGCATTTGGACAAAGATGAAGAAGTTTTATTAACATACGTATGACTGGGATTTCAGTACGAATGCGTATTTACAATCCGGCAACAAGCACATGAACTAGAGGGCCTAACTCATCACTCACTTATAAGGAAACGAGCGAGTAACGAGATTCAGCCGAGAGGGGAGATGCACAAGACATGGACCAGTCACAACACACACACCTAATGGACACACATGCTGCTAAATTGCAGAGAGACACACTAAGGATTCACACGAGGGTTGTAACTGTCCATATTGCCAGGGACCCGTGAGGGGGAATTTATTTTTGCCGAAAGTAGCGTGATGCAGTGTTTATACCACAGTGCAATGATTTTTTGAAATAGAAATATCAGATTTTTTGAAAGTTGGAGTCTCAGGCATTTTGTTTTATCTTCGTGCAGGGTGCTTGCTTCGACGAGATATTTGGTTGTATGTTTTACCTGTGGGGAGGTGGAAATGCGAGGTCTGTAAATGTGATCAAGAATGAACGCTAATTCCCTCAAACGTAATTTATTTTCTTTCAATATATATTCTGTCATGGGTCTCTTGCTGGCAGCAGCCACAGTCCCTTGATTGGGGCCACAGCAAAAATGTGGCTCTATACTTTCCAAAGGAGACTACCTGCAAGTATGTATTTATGGTGGCACCACACATTGGTTAGCCAGCATCATAATCTTCAGCTGAACCTGCAATTACAAAAGGCATCTCTAACCGCAGAATGACTACCTTAGTATTCCTGCCAGGCAGGTTTAATGCATACAAACAATGTTTATGTCTGCATAAATCCATATTACAGCAGAACAGGATATAATGTTCACCAGCACTTCCTTTGTTACTGAAACAAATGCTCTGGATTCACAGTATAGAGTTATATAGATGGCTTGGCCTCCCAGCAGTACTGTATGCCGCTGCTTCGAGAGAGGTGTTTGTGCTTTGAGTCAGCTGAGCTCCGACATCAGAGGGCCAAACTGTCAGCCGCTCAGTACTTGAAGAATTTGCCGTGTATTTACTGAGGAGTGAACACTGAAGCTGGGACTCTGATTGTCTGGAATCCTAGTTTTTTCCCTGTTCTGAATTAAGCAAAACTTGCTTTTTTTCTGTGAATCTCCTCCATGGGAGACTGACAACAGAGTAAGCATTGGAATCCGCTCGAGACTCCGACAGTAAACAAACACAATTCACTTCTGAGAAAGTACAAAGGAAACTTAACAGATAAAACGTAATGAAAAGCTGATGTTTGCGCTGCGTGATGTCAGTTAGGCCACCTCGTGAGAGAAACCAGTGGTAGTAGGTTCTTCCATAGAGGATGCTATGGTAAGGACAAAGGCTTCATTGCATAACTCGTCATATGCTACGCGTGTTCTGCTTCAAAAACTGTAACAGCCACATAACATTAACCCATTCTTTCCAGTCACACTCGATAAGCTACTTCACACACAATTTAGAGGACTTAGCGCAGCTGCCGTGTCTGGTGGGCACATCCAATGAACTTTCTGAACAAAAATGGAGAACAAGGTTGTTGAGACACTGGTGACAATGGGTATTTTCATGATTTCGGTTATTAACATTACCTGTGAGGGAAATTAAACGGATACGGAATAATGAAGACTGTCAGATGTTGTTGAGCGACAGGACATTTGTCAGAATACCATTTATGTCATTATGGCTGACATAATGGTAAAATAGAATAGTGATATTTAGTTACAGGGAAATTATGTTTGCTGTATACACGCACTCGCATGTACATATGCACATGCACGAGCAGTAACATGCATGCACACTCGCAAACATACACACACGCTCACCCACTTTGGCAATGGAAGATTGTTAATGAATGAGAAATCTATTGTAACCTGGTAAAACCAGACTCTGCTACTTCGCTTTGCTTCGTACACAGAGTCTGGGTAGTCGTCATTGACAAGTGTTTACTTCCTGGTGGGTGGGCGCTTGTCAGAAGTTTAAAGTCATTGGTGTACCCGTAAACTAATCACTAACGTTTGGCAATGACGTATGTTATGCGCCCGCTCAGCCGCCTAGTACTTCCGCTGGAAACTACAGTCCTTCATACCAGGAATGCAGCGAAAACAAGCTAATCAGTGCATTAAAGTTAATACTGTACCCATACATATGCCCATCTATCAAATTTTAGCCTTCACTCATTCACTTAAAAGAACCAAAGGTGCTCTTTCTGTTCTCCTTACAAGAAACAAACTGTTGAGCTATCGTTTTTCCTGCAGATACTGCTGCTGTTAAAAAAACGTAAGAGACCCGAAACGAACGGCAGAATCAGCGATAATAATGCATTATTTACATCAGGACGAAATCTGCGTTGACACGGAAACTGAACCGTTAACCATACTTGCGCTAACATCATACCCAGCTCGCTGTCTAACTTTATAGCAACACAGTTTGGCTGTAAGCGTTTGGCTGTCTCAGACAGCCATTTCATTCATGGATAATGACAACATAACACTGAGACAGCGAATAGGTCTTGTGACATGAACGAAAAAACACGGCTTTTAAAAAGTTCGCTGCTAACTTAAATAGTGTGAAATTCGCGGGCATTGTAACACTAGAAGCTACAAGCTAGCTGAGGTGGTTCGGCTGTCTCACAGAGATGAACAGGGTGCCTATTTCATGATGGCTATTAAGTAGATATGACAATCTGTAGGGAGTAGCGCTACAACATCATTTCCATTAAAAAAAAAAAAAAAAAAACTAACCAGACATTCATCTTGTTGTGGCTATAAGTCGCTGATACCCGGGATTTTCTCCACGACAGAGCAAATGGCCTCCAATGTATCTATGTCCATAGCCATTGTTGATTTCGGAGACTGCAGTTTCAAACTTGGCGCAGCGCCTACGTCATGGCTCACGGTCACGCCTCCTGTTCGTTGGTTGGTCCGGCTTATTTTCTGCGGATGGTAAACGGTGCAGAGCTCCGAGTGATCAGACTGAATACTGAAGCGAAATGAAATTAAGCGGAAGTACAAAGGCTGGTGGACTCAGGCTAAATCTATTGCTCTCCCTGCAAGACATTTGAAAGCAGATATTCAAATGATTAGTAATGCACTCCAAACCACAAACCGCTTGCATTTAATATTTCTCAAGTGAGAGATAGATCAATGTCGGGCGAAACCAAATTGTTCTGAGCCTCCCAGTTGAATATCAGCATGGAAAAAGCCCCGCTATGACACATTTCCAGATCCCAACCTGGAACCATTTCACGGATCTAGGAAAGGACTTGCCCAAACGTTGCATCACAGTTCACTGTGACACGTGCCGGGTCATTCTCCACTGTATAATAGCTGGCAGGCTAGTTTATAGCCAGAAACTGTTCTCTGTATGTCTGTGTGCTGTTAGAATCATTTTACAGAGGCCACCAATAATATAAGTCCTGTTTGATGTCAACCAGATAATGCCTGATTTATACTGCTGGAACTGACAGATTTTTTTGTTTTTTTTACATTTTGACTGTAATGTTTTAGTTTATATTTCAGAAAGGTCAATTTGGACATCTCTTTCTCAATTTTTATTTCAATTAAGCTTTCTTGGTTTGACGTGAATGAGTGCACATTGCCAAAGCATGAACAAATTTGGCAAATGCAAAATAAACATAAAAGTGTGACAATAAACATGCAACAATAATTACAGTGTTCAGTTTCTCCCTCTCTCACACCCTGGACTGTCTGCCAGTCCATTACAGGAATTACTTACTATTCACACTCATGACTCATGCGCAATTTAGCATCTTCAATTAGTCGGACATACGTGTCTTTGGCCTGTGAGAGGACACTAGAGTATGGGAATCTTCAATCTGCACTCAGAATGGCCTCAGGCCGGATTCAAACCCATGACCGTCTTTCTATGAGGCAGCAGCACTACCCACCGCACCACCATGCTGCTCCCCGTGCCATGTGTCCAGGCCAGGGAAAGTAGTCCTCTATACAGCAGAAGGACAGGTCCTGTTAGTACAGGTGAAGGACACACCCCCTCCAGGTGTTTCAGATTTGCCTAATTACCCCATACTCAGGACCAGCTCCTGAAAAGAAACAAAGAAATAAACCAACAGAAAAGAACTGGGGTGTGTTTCCCGAAATCACAGATGCTAACTTACATAGTTGGACCCATTGACTGTGAATGGACGAACTATGCAAGCTGGTTACTTAGTTAGCAACTACGCTTTTGGGAAACGCGTCCCTGGACGACACTCAATGGTCAAAGCAGAGGGTTTGTCACAGGTGTGATATGTTTAATTAATTGGGTCTTATTTTTCATCGCACCAGGACCTGTGTGGAGCTTCGACCTGCGACACTCTGGGGATGGCGGACGTCGGCACCATGTGCGACTCCAAGAGAAGCTGCTCTGTCATTGAGGACGACGGGTTGCCTTCGGCGTTCACCACGGCACATGAACTGGGTGAGTCTGCTGGAGCCCACTCAGGTCAAAAAAGATCTACGCAAACTGTCTGAAATATTTAAAAATCCTGAAGCAAGGTTTTTTTTTGTCACATCCCACGTCTCCCAGCCCTAAGTTCTGTTTTGCAGTTTTTGGTCATTTGCCTCTTTTGTCCCGTGTCCCTTTCCATAGTTTTATTTCTTTCATTGCTCAGGCTGCAGGAGAGTAGTCAAAAAATGACATCATATCATCTGATTCCTGAAAAATTTCCTTATCCAAAATTCAAAACGTCTTGAATTTACGGAAAGATGTAAAGGAAAACTCAATTGACTTTGGAAAAGACAACAATGGTGCTAAGAGAATCTGACTGCACTTACACTTGACAATGATATCGTCATGTGTTCCTTGCCGGTCACGTTAGCTTGTTTTCTAGAATGGCTGGATAGATGGTTTAAATATTGCTGCCACATGGAATTATGTAAGGGATAATCAACGCGGAGGTGTGTATTCCACGGTTTTAAGGCACGACGCGGAGTTCGCGTCGGGTGGTTGCCTCCGCGAAGTGCCTTAAAACCGTGGAATGCTCACCTACAAGTTGATTACCCCGCTTATACCATGGTCATTTGCCAACAATATCAAATCACAGCATTCAGAAATTTTTGGTGAAAGTTTTGCAAAAAAAAAAAAAAAAACGAGCTGGTAATCATTAAACAGGTGCCGCGCCTTCTCATACCCAATACTATAGGCCAAGCTAAATTGAACCAGCTATCTTAGTTCATCTTACATTCATGGAGAAAGAATTTTTTGCACACGCTTACATCCGTTTACCAGCTGATGATTTGATAACGGTATGCATAACGCAACATTATGCGCGATTATGCGGACTGTAGCTAACTTGCTACCCACAATTACAATGAACTTATGACGGTTCCTGCAGTCAGCGAGCTGAAATCAGTCTGCTGGCAAAGCACGTAGCTAGCGAACTGTCAGCAGTTGCTGATACATGAAGTGGACACATTAGCTTCCTTTGTAACCGTACACAATTACAATCGTTCAATGAATAAAGCCTGATAACTTCGCAGCTATAATATTTCCGGTCATTATAGCTTGAGTACCTATAGTTAACCGCCCTGCAGGACGCAACTTATATGACGCCGCCAAATTTACTGGAGATAAATGAGCAGCTAGGTTTCTGTTGTACCCAGCCGAATACCAGGTCTGACGTTGCTAGGGTTACAAGTTGGCTAGTGGATGAATTTCGAATGGTGAAACTACCGTAGCCGAACTACCTGTGCGGTTCCACGGTTTTAATGCATACCTGCCAGCCAATCAGAAAAAAGTATTCACCCAGACCATGGTATAAGGTGTGGTGTTTTCTCCTTTCCTCTTGTAAAGGATGGTCCAGTATG
This sequence comes from Gymnothorax javanicus, assembly GCA_029692085.1. Taxonomy (NCBI): domain Eukaryota; kingdom Metazoa; phylum Chordata; class Actinopteri; order Anguilliformes; family Muraenidae; genus Gymnothorax; species Gymnothorax javanicus. The sequence goes on from CM056199.1 coordinate 19,652,617, forward strand.
CCCTATACTAATGGAGGTAAGTCAGGAAGCATTAAAGCACCTTTCCTTAGCATTGAGAAAAGTCAAACAGCACTTATACAACAGTTAGTCCCAACCGGGTAATTTGATTGGACGAGAGGCATTCCATGAGTGCTGGCGATAGAGTACAACATCACTGGGGTGTATAACAGCAAAATCACTCCACTCATAGGTGTTTTACTAACCGTTAATTACACCAACTGCCGATCGCAGTAACTTAACTTAGCGCTACATTGTTAGTAATAGTCAAGCCCTGATCTATTTGTGGAACTATTTGCACTGGCGAAGCCCCATAACTGATTAAATAAACAAAGAAATCATAATCTGTTGTCGCTTATAGCCGTCAACTAATAATTGGCATTTGCAGAACTTTTGAATAAAAACATAAATACTTTTGGGTCATTTCCAAGGTGTGTGGAACTTTCTTGAGCAAAAAAGCCATTTGAAAGCAGCCCAGGTGTCTATTCTCTCAAATGTTTCTCATTCGTTTTTTGCTGCTGCTCGTACCTGATTCCCATTGTTCCCTTGTTATGTTTGTTTTTAAGCCTATCTGTTTCTCCTGGTCTCTGCCAGATTGTTTTGTGCGGTTGCCTGACTATTCTTATCTTAGTATTTTCACTTTTCCACCTCTGGCCTGTGTTTCTTTCCTCTTTTTTCATGGACTATTGCCAGGACGGCCCGCTCAGAACTGCCTAACCCTCATTTTACCGTTTGCTGGCAATTGAACTTTTTCTTCATGACTTCAAGCATCAGTAAAAGAACTTCTATTGAGATCTGTTTTGCCTCACGAGTGGTGCCCCAGCTCTTGGTCCTGATTGTTTCCTGACCTACAATAGGCAAAAATCATATCAGTTTAAAGGATGATGATTACTATTATGATTATGAACGGGCAAAAATAAAGATTTAAACACTGGCTATTCTGCAAATGGCCATGCTGTCCATTGTTAGTGGTTAGTGGATGATACTCAGGGCTTAATTGCACCCAGGGTGTCAAAGGTCCACAAACAAGCTCTAAAGATGAGGAGACAGTTGTCAATATGTAGGGAGACACAACGTGGCTGGTGCAGGATTTGCACATTGTCAACACAGAATACATTCCTGATAGTGAACTCGAATGTTGTAAATAGATTTATATGGTGTAATAATAATAGTAATGAAAGCACCAGAGGTGCTGATGCCTCGGTGTGTATTGCTTAGCCACTACTGATGTACAATAGTTGTACAGTAACATAAAAGCAAGCTTGAATACATAAACAGTCAATAGAGTGCGGTCCTTGTGCCAAAATCATGTGGGTGTGGCTTAACATTATGTACACAAAACGTGTATACTGAAACATGAAGTGCTACAAAAAATCAAAATTCTGGCACATTTAAAATCAAGAGAACAGTGTTTGTCACTCGTTGGCATTGTTACTTTAGCTTGGATGCACACGCTGTCGCAGTTATGATGGTAACAGACAGACAAACAAATACACAGACTGAGTATCAGATGTTAAGCAAAAGATGCGCACACCGAGGCATAATAATAATAATATTTTTAATAGTAATCATCATCATACCAGACTCATAGCGATAGCTTTCCTTCTTGCCTTTATTTATGTTTACGGGCGCTTTTCATGCAAAAACATCGTCCAAAGTTCTTCATAGGACATAGTAAACCTGCCAGCTTTACACAAGAGTCGGCCATTATGCAGAGACCAAAGCAAAGCGTAACAATGTGATCCTTCCTCCCGCTGCACCGCACTGTGTGCTTAGTCTTAAACATTAATTGCGTGGTGTTCGACAGGTTTCGGGAGCGTGAATTTTTTTTTGGTCTCCCTGCAGTGTCCGTCACTTTGATCCATTGTGACGATGACGTTGGGCTAAAGGTCTGGCTGCCACGAGGATTTTTCTTCCCGTGGAAACTGGACCCATTCATAACAGGGGTGTGCGAGCGATGCTGTTGAGTGTTTTAGATCATCTGTGAAGAGCTGTGAATAAAGGAAGATGATTCACAACAGATGGAAAAACGTTTGCAGATGTGAAAGTGCCCTGTTGAGAAGAATCAGCTTTAACTGCCTTGAGATACCTGGAATCCAAAACAATGACTTTTGGGGATAGGATTTTGAGTATCCACCAAACATGATGTACAGATTAACGCATACATTTACAGTACCTATGGCAACATTTCAAAACACATCTCATGTTACCATTTTTCTTTTTAACTTCTTTTTGTCTGCCTTGCTGAATTTCAAATTTGAAAGACTTCAAAGACACGTTTGCTTAAACTAAAAGCTTTGCTGTGGACGATTTGTGTACCTCAACCTTCCTTTGCACTCCCCATATATGCAACCGCTATCTTAATTAGCTGGAAAAAGTGAAACGTGCATGTATCTATCAGTCTCCTTCGCAAGATTCCTGACTTAAAAACTTCTGCGGTGATTTAGCGCACAGTCCTGGAGGACTGGTGTATATGCAGGCCTTGCTTCTAACCAATTATTCTGCCTTAATTTTCCATCCAGCTGTGTACACGAAAGGTTGTTTTCTTTACTAAAACGCCATAAACTGTGGCTGTAGCCCTTCAAAAATGACAATGAAAGGAATTAATGGGCTAGCTAACTGGAGATGAATTGGCACTTACTATGCGCGCCCTCACATTAAAGCCTCACCTGTGCTGTGACCACAGCTATCACCGTGCCAAGCCTCATGGCCGTATCAGAACAAATGCGAACACACATGTTACTTAATCCTTAAATAATGGCTGTGGGGGTGGAATTGGGGCAGGATGAAGCTGAAATGGACCCTGTTGTGAGGGAGTACGGAGGAGGGGTGAACTACAGGGCCAATCTGTTTTTGGGCTTCCATCCAAAACTTCTGCTTTTAATGATTAATGCGTGCAATCACTCATTTTTATCTGTCAGTCTTTATTAATGCATCCGCTGCAGCTGCGGACTTCATGCGCATCGTGTTCGGGGTGAAAATCCTCTCTCTGTGGAGACGACATAGGAGCGAACAGGCGCTGTTGTACAGCAGCTGTTTAAAGAATTAGGCATTGGACAACAGGAGCAAAAAGCGGCATACTATCTGTCCTCTGGGACTACTGCACCCTCAGTGCAGGATTGTGCAACCATACTCTTGAAGAGCCATGGAGTCAGCTGCAGTGGTCACCAGCCTTATCCGGGAGAACAGTCGTCCTGGGGTACAGTTCTTAAAAGCATAATCGCTAAGTGCGTTAGCACACAGTTCGACCATATACAGTCAATGGTTCCAACTATGTAAGTTAGAGTCTGTGCTTTTGGGAAATATACTTCTTTTTTTTAAAATTTGCCATCTCCAATCCCTCCTGAATCTGGAATGTCCAATTGGGGAACTATGTACAAGGCTTTTCATATATGCGGCCCCCTATTGCCAACTCAGGAGAGTGAGACAGCTCGTGGCTCTCCTCGCGCCACCGCTTCTTATACACTCATTGGTTGAAACTTTGCAAGCTCAGAACGAGGGCGGAGGATACCCGAACATGAACGAGCTTAGAATCTTCCTAACGAGCGCCCGTCTGGCCAACAGGAGGCGCCTGAGAACTTGTTATTTACATTACCCTATCCCAGCAGACCCATCCCAATTTGCATCCCTGTAGCGCATTGGCCAATTGCGCGCTACTCTGAAAAGAGCTGCCGACCACTGCCGGCTGGTATGAGGCGGGGATCGAACCCGCGCAGTGATGGTCACTTCTGCTTCGCAACGCAATGCTTTTCCGAGTGAGCTATCCGGCAGCTCGGAAATATACTTCTTGTACATCTTCAGTATAACCCAGGTAAAGTATTAATAATTAAATAGCTAAAGTTCTGAATTGAACTGTAAACTATTTGTGTCAAATGCAACAAACCAGGGTTGAAACGAAAACCCACTGGACAGTAACTCTTTAGGAAAAGGATTGGTGACCACTGGTGCTCTCGCGTTTCAATGCTGCTGAAAGTTGGAAGTGTGGAAGCTAGTAATCTGGTGAAATGAGATGGGTTGGCTGTGCAGCATACAAACGACTCTGAATTGTATCGTAAAAATGTGTAAAACTGGCACAAAACTGTTTAGAGCTGAAAATATATGTCAGTGAGCTATTTGAGGCGGCACACCCTAGTGCATTCAACATTTGTTAGAAATAAAGCCTGGTATTGTATGATTAACAAATTGATATTGTATTTCACACTGTAGAGTTCTGGCAACCCATCTGCTGGTACTATACCATAAAATTCACTATTAATTTTACGGTGACGTATAATCAGCTTTTTAACTGATTTGGAGCTGAACCATTGCAAGTGATATGTTGTCACTCTCCAGGACCAGCGTTGCAGGCTGGCAGTCTAATCGTTGAATGTGGATGTATTTTCCCCTATTTCAGGTCACGTCTTCAACATGCCACATGACAATGTAAAGGCCTGCGAGGATGTGTTCGGGAAGCTGATGGATAACCACATGATGTCGCCGACGTTGATCCAAATCGACCGCTCCAACCCATGGTCCCCGTGTAGCGCTGCCATCCTCACTGAATTCCTGGACAGTGGCCATGGTGAGTGGTCATCTCTCGCGGTTCCAGCTCCGATCTCTTCTTTGTCTCTTGTCCTCCTCACCCCCTCATTCTTATCAAACACAATGAAATCACATTTAGCCATATGTGTTGGCCATCGCAGACTCGTTTAGAGCAGACAGCATTTGCTGACATAGCAACAAATGAGTGAGAAGTTGGTTCAAGTCAATATTATATTTTATGTAAATATTCTGGAAGTGGTGCTAACCACTGCGCCACTGTGCTACCCAACATAAGATAATGTCAAATTGAGAGTTTTGCGTAAACTTACAGATGGAACTGGGCAGGCAATGAGTTTTGTAGTTTTTGAAAACAGGAGTGCTCCGAGAGCGCAACTCCTCCAGCCGGTGTCGTGACTGCAATATGCGCATCATCAGTCTATCTGCAGCATATGTGTAAGTTTCAGGGGCGTCCTGTGAAAACTGTGGGAGGAGTTGATTTCACCAGCCAAGTTCCTTCCAACACAGACGGACAGACTGACAGACTGCGCCACGACATAATCCCCCATTTTGGGCTTTTGCCTGGAGGGGGATAAAAAGTGATCCACGCAACATGACGTGTCTTTATGTTTGAACAGGCAGCATGCAGTAACCTTCTGCCAGTAGGTCAGGGTATCCATGAGAACCATATCAGTATCAGATTCACCTCAAGCTAAATAATTTAACATTATAGACCAGTTTTCTAGCATGGTGAAAAAAAAGTCCTTCAAAGCAGAATATGCAGGTTCCCGCATTATCTGGGGACCACACATCCACTGCCACCAAAATTTGCAGATCTTTACTGTCACTTGCAGAGCACTATGCATTCCATTACCATATCGATGGCCTCATGCAAGAAGGGCATAAGTGACATTTTACAAATTTTACAGGAGAGCCAAAAAACTGCCACAGCACCACCTGTTAGCTATATGCTGAACTATCCATGATAGAAGTATAGTACTGTATTGGGATGCCTACTAGACATTTTCATAATTATTCGTAATTTGGGAGATAATTTGCAAACTGCACTTAAGCCCATTTAGCATGGGCAAAGATAACCATTTCGATCACAGGTGCACCAATGTTAAAAAGGCATTTTAACCTGTTTAGGATAGGAATTAGACTCCAGACTTGGTCAGGAGATGGGCTAGTCTCAGTTATTCCAAAACAACCAAAAAGTCACTTACGGCCTTCTTGCATGAGGCCATCGATATGTAGGTGTATGTAAATTTATGCGAGCCAAACTCCTCTTATGGAACTTTACTGCATAGTGGATCTGCCCTATAAGGCTAAAATGAACTTTATGAGCACTGAGAGGAAAAGGTCCTGTAGAACTACAGCTTGTCCCTCACTGGGATTCCTGTTTATAGGCCATTGGCCAAGTTGTTTGACTGGCTCCTGCTTTGTCCAATCATCTTTGAATTGCTTTGAATAATAGCATCAGCTAAATACCAGTCATGTAATAATAATGCTAATGCAATGTGGGGAGCAAATAACTCACAACATTTAGTGGCCTTTTGGTGGAACTGAAGTATGCTACTTAAATCTGTTTATGGGGTATTCTAGGCCACTTGAATTTGATATTTACTCAGAGCAAGTAATATTCAGGATAAATTTAAGAGTACATATGGTTAATTATGGAGTTATGTTTGGTGTACTAGAGTTGAATTATTATAGTGAACAGCAGTGGAAGGAGGAGAGAAATGTGATCAGGACAACCCCTTGGGTGACATCACATTCTGTTGTAGACATTCATGCAGTAACTTTGGTCTTTGAACTCAGATTGTCTGATTGAGGTGCGTTTTTTTGTTTTTTTTAGAAGAAGAAGAAGCGAAATGTTTGTCTTACAGTGATTGTGTACATAACAAGGGCAGTGCCACACAATATTTTGCCATTTGATTGATAGTTCCTTTAGTCCAGGGGTGTTCAATCTTATCCAGAAAGGGCCTGTGTGGGTGCTGGTTTTTGTTAGAGCCCAACACTAACACACCTGATTCTACCCACCAAGGTCCTGATTGAAACCCCTGATTAGTTAATTAGTGGAATCAGGTGCAGTAGCACTGCTGGCTAGGACAAAAACCTGCACCCACACCGGCCCTTAACAGATAAGATTGGACACCCCTGCTTTAGTCCGTCTCTCGAATTTGACAAACCACTGTACTCAGGAAGCAGCCTAGTCAAAAATGAAATTGCAATGAAAAGCACAGTACACATTGAAAAGACACACGGCTCACTTCCTATGAAAGAGATGCTGTTGATAGCTTTGAACATGCACTATAATATCCCAGTGCACATTTAGCATCATAGAGTCTCTGCAATCTAGGACAGTTCGGTGAAAATCCTGTCTGCACTTGGCATTCTGGACCTTTGCCAAGTAGGGCGAAGCTCTGAGCCGCTTCACAGATGACAGTAATTTTCAGCCCACAGACAAGTTGCTATTTTAAAGACCGTTGCCCTGAAAATTTGTCTGAAATTAGAAGGGTTTGACAACCAGCAGTGGTTTGGGTTTGGCATCTACACGCAGTCACGAGTCTCCCACGTGTGTTAAAATAGAAAATGTTCAGTTAAGTTACGATGCTTTCAGGAAATTTGCCAGGACAGAAAAGTGATGCTGGAAATAAAAAAAAGATTTGTGTTGAAAGTCTTCAGACTGCAGTGCTGCTAAAAGCCTGAAGTGCCTTAAAGCCTGAAGTCCGCTCTCCCCGGGGCTCTCCGCAGTCAAATACGCTGTTTGTCAGTCCGTGGAATTGCTGCTCATAAAACTTCAAAGGACCCACTAAGATCCTGATGAGAATAGCAGGGATTTTGGATGCCAAATCCACGCTCAATTAACTATCCTAATTAACTCGCGGTAAAGAGGCACAAAAGAGAAAGGACACTCTGTGCAGCTCACAAAAAAAGCATCTTGGCACCGGAATACTGGACCGCAAAAGTTTGAAAAATTAATGTTGATTTGCAAAACAGTATTGGTACGCACACACACACACAAACGCACACACACACACACTCACAGTGCTGTCTGTTATTATTTGGACACTGTGCCTGTATGTGTGTGAGAGAGAGAGAGAGAAACTTTAGTGATTTTTACTCTTTGTTCCAGCACATTTTACTACATTAACGTTGCTGAAGAAATACTTACGGATTCTACTGTATGTTATGTATATGCTTCCATTTAATCTACACAGAGTACTATTTTTTCACTGTTTATTTTAAGTGTTGAACTGCTGGCAGAAGTCCTGATGGCAGCGCCTGTGTACGGTCTCGATTAGGGTCGCCTCTCTGGTGCACCGCTGTCTGGGAGGAGATCAGACAGAGTGTCTGCACCGATTACCTCTCATGATAATTTTGCGTAATTTGTCGGTAGGACATTTATTTTTTATGATTATTTTCTCAGACGTTTAAACCTGTCTAATTGGTAGTTTCATTGGCAGAAAGGAATGTATTTTTTAAGCTGACAGGAGGAGTCTAAATTAAGCTGTGATCATTGTTTACTCACCCGAGCAGATGGACTTGTAGGACACATTGATTAGGATCAGTGAGTGAATACACTGGACCGCTGGCAAAAACAACCACAGTAAAATAGAACACAGATCATTGTTATGCTTCTTTAGCTGAGCTCTATAAATCTATGAAACGGTCTACATTTTTCTTTAATTATATTTAGATGGATTGCGCATTTAATTGTGAAGTGTTGTACTTTTTAAGTAAGTACATTTGCAAGTTTAGAATTTTCTAGACTTTTTATTTACAGGTTTCAGAGCTTTTGTTTTTGAGATGTACAGAATTGAGGAAAAACGAGCGCTGGTTTTGTCGTACTGCCAGAAAACTATTTATTAAATTCTATTCTACTCTCAACCATGTAGTCAGAAGAATTAGTTGATTACAGATTTCCAGGAAGCGCTCATTTCTCCGAAAAGCCTCACTCCACTGTGACCCATGTCATGTCAGTCAAACTGGACATGAAAGGCGAGGTCCTTCAGGTTGGGGAGGGAGGGTAGTAACTTCAGGTGACACGCTGAGGGGTTAACTGCATTGAACTCGGGCTGGAGTGACGTCGAACGTGACCGCGTTTGAGATGATTTTAGCACGTAGGTGTCCGGGATGGTCGTCAGTTTTTGAAGCTCTGTGCTGCCAAAGGGCTACGAGGTGGAGGGTCACACTGTCAGTTCCTGCCAAGAGGTCCCACTCAATCTTAAGCTCATTCCCCCGCACACATAGCTTGGTAAACAGCAAAGTTTGCGTTCCCCCCCCCATAATGTTACCTCAGGCCTACTGCTGCTCGAGGGCTATCCCTAAGACTGATCTAAAAGGCTCAAGCAAAAACAACATGGCTTGGTCTAGATATTTATAGTTCTGACATGAATACTCGTGTTATTACTGGGTTGATGGTGAGGGTGAGGAGAATATAGATGAGCACAATATGAAATGTTAAGTTAGCCAGTAAGAAAGGCTCAAAAGCCTCCTTGTGCCAATTTATGCAGATAATGGTGGTGCTTGTTTTTGTTTTAAGGTGGCACATTTAAGGTGCATCTTGTTTTATGGTAAGTTTGATTTGATTCAGATATATGATTTAAGTGTATAAGAGTAAGGCTATAAGCCTTTGTTTGAGGTGAAATCATCCAAGAGTATTGGATTATAACTTTAGCTGCCCTATGCTGAGGAAACTGGGCTTATACTTCAGATATTCGGTTCTAGAGTGCTGATATCAAACATTTGTACAAATCCTGACTTGCGGTCTGTGAATGCCTATGATAGTTTAAACGTGCATACAAAACAATAACTTTTTATTTATTGTTTCTATAGTTGTTGGTCTGTTTGTGTGTGTGTGTGTTTGTGTGTGTGAAGCAGTAGCTGTACTCTTTGTGTAACACTGTACAAATAAATCCATTCATATGATTCAAATAAATCCATCTATCCATTTATCCATTATCTAACTTACCTATTCCTGGTCAGGGTAGCTAGATGGGTGGAGCCTATACCAGTGACCAATGGGCAAGAGCCAGGAATAGACCCTAGATAATTAACCCATCCAATGCAGGGATCCAAAACCAGTTACTCCCACACTCATACCTGTGGGCTATTTACGGTTTCCAATTAGCCATATATAGATAGATAAAATAAAAAATGCTTCATTAAAGTGCAGTTGGCTCTTAAGTATGAAACCTCGTGATAAATGCCTACACTGAATGTTCTCAGCACAAACAGGCCAAATGTGTGCATGTGTGCAAAAGCAGTGTGTGTGTCTCTGTAGGCGACTGCCTCCTGGATCAGCCGCAGAAGCTCCTGGCCCTTCCAGAGGTGCTGCCCGGGGCCAGTTACAGCCTCAGCCGGCAGTGCGAGCTGGCGTTCGGCGAGGGCTCCAAGCCCTGCCCCTACATGCAGTCCTGCTCCAAGCTGTGGTGCACCGGCAAGGCCCGTGGGCAGCTGGTGTGCCAGACACGGCATTTCCCCTGGGCCGACGGCACCAGCTGCGGGGACAACATGGTGTGTGTCCGGGGAACCTGCACCGACAAGCTCAACGCCACCAAGGGCAAGGTGAGGGCACTGGTGTGCTCATGAGGCCAACTTTTAAAATCTTTATTAAGGATACTGTAAAATTCCAAAATTAACGTCAGTCCTCAGCATTGAATACAACCAAATCTTGTTCATGGTGAAAGTTTATGAATTTAACTCTTACATAATGGTCCTTTTGTGTTACGGACTGGGCAGAGGGGGAGCCAATTGCAGGACTGACCATGAGCCACTAGGGTGCGTATATGAGGAGGAAGGGTAGAAGGAGGCTATGAGAACCCGCTGTACCTAATAATTTGCTTGCTGATAATTTCGCTCCCTGGAGGAGATCCCAGGAATGAAAACTAGACTTTAGAGCAAGTCGTTAGAGTAACCCCCTCTAATAAGATGATCCAGCCCTGACTGAGACAAAACCCACAACCTACATATCGTTAGCCTCATAGCATAATTGCCTAAGTCATTTTTTGGCTTACTGTTGCAATATCAAAAAAAAATACCAATGTGCTTGCTAAAAATTGTGGTTTTTTTTTGTTTTCCGAAAATGTTCAAATATGACTTGGGCAACTTTGCTATTAGGCTAACAATATGTTACAGTCAGATTGTGAAACCAGTCATTTCAGGAAATGACTGGTTTCACAATCTGACTGTAACATGGTGGACAATCAGTGGCTACAGCTGATTGCACTCAGGGAATAATGAGAAAATCAATCAATTAACAGCATTCATCCACAGGACTGCTGGAACAGGGGAAGAACCCGTGAGCAGACAAGCAGGTTGTGACACATTTGAGCTCTTCCTTGCCTGGTGCGGATAAAATGGACTCTGTACGAGTTGATGTAATTCTGAACAGTGCACTGTGTACTGTAGCATGGGGTCAAAGAAGTGTGTTTATGATGCATTGATGTGAACCAGAAGTGGAGCTGGGAATATCTGCTTTTAAATCATGACAAATGTGGAAGGAAGGAGTTTGTTTTGGATGTGGGGATATAAGTCACTCATTACTGCTGCTTAACCGTTTCCTGAAGCATTTCTACAGCATCTCATTTGAAGTTTTTGAACTGATTCACATAATCCACAGGGCTTTGGGAACAAAAGTTGGACCACTGACTTCTCAGAAAGAAAAATATAATAGCTTTTCAGAAGACAGGAAAAAGACACACTCAACCAATCACTGGCCAGGGTCAAACAGACCATATCTGTAGCAACCACTAGCAGAGAATCTTGATTCGTACCGTGTGATCAAGGCCCAGCAGAGCCTGGGCTGGGGTCGGGGGGAGGAGGGTTGGGTGGGGTCTGGCTCTTGTGCAGTGAAAGGCAGAAATATGTAGGTGGAATTTCACCGTGACCACAGGCAGAATGACGGCATTTTTCAGTCTAATGGTTACCGCTAGGATTAGGGGGGGAATTAACTGGTCTTGTGTCAGTACTTGTAGTATTATCTGCAGTACAGCTGTTCTGGTCTTCTGTCATTGCTTGTATTATATTCGACACTTGATCTACTGGCTTTTGTCGTTGTGGTGTCTTGTACACTTAACAGTGAAAAGTACACTGAAATGCTATTCTAATAAAATTATAGCAGGAACTCTGAACTACAATCACAATGGTGGAATCATACATTTCTTTGCCAGGCGTATTGTGAAAATAGGAAAAAAATCTGAAAATGAATTTGTTATTGTATGGTGCCATTTATGAACATATGGTAACTCCAGTTTTTCACTGTTATATTGTCAACAAAGGGAATCAACAACCAATCCCACAAAATGCAGATAATTAGGGAACAACTGTACAGTGGATCAAATCAAAAGCCAACAAGCTGAACTGCTGGGAAATGTTGATTCGGAAACATACATGTATAACAGAACGTTTAAAATATCACTCATAACCAGTAAAGTTTTTTGATTCCAGGTGGACGGCCGTTGGGGCCAGTGGGGTGCGTTCGGCCCTTGTTCACGTACTTGTGGTGGGGGGGTGGAGCTTGCCAAGAGAGAGTGCAACAACCCAGTGCCGGCCAATGGAGGAAAGTACTGCCAAGGAGTTCGGGTCAAGTATCGCTCTTGCAACCTGAACGCCTGCCCAGATTCAGGTACGTCTACGCTGGTATTCCAAGGGTTGTGTTCTGCTGCAGGGTTTTGGAAAAACATGCACTTCAAGTGCAAGGACACTAGCTTGTCTGGGGTTGTTTTTAATTGCTTTGGCTTGGCTTTTTAAGCTGTGTTTCTACCAAACACTTTAGGTATAGTACCCTTTGAACTGGTATGTAACCCGTACGCATCGGTAGCTAATCCATAGATCTGGTTTGCATTTACATCGCCGACAATGTAAGCGGGGTTGTTACCATGGTAATACCCACATTTACCACGTAAGTGGCAAGTTTGTGTTTAGTCCTTGTCGAGCTAAAGTGACGATTCTCTCTCGACCAACCATTGGATTATAGGGTTTCTTTCTTCACCTTTTAGTACCGGTTCACCGCGCTAGGTCCCTCAGAAGAGGGGTAACAAAAAAAGGACAAATTAGAATAGTTCCTTTGGTACCATCCAGAACTTTTGACCATGGAAATGCAAAAATACCATTCTAAAGTGTAACAAACTGGACTGAACTGTACTTAGACTGCTTGGTGGAAGCGAGGCTTTAGTTCAACTGATGGGAAGTCTTGGCGCAGCAGTGACGTTCTAGATTATTCCAACAGTTTGAGGAAGGACCTTTTGCATTTCAGCATGACAGTGCCCTCATTCACAGAGCAAGGTCCCTGAATTATTTGCAGAGATTAGTGTAGAAGAATATGACTGTCCTGCGCCGTGCCCTCGTCTGAATCCCATTGCCTGAAAAGCTGACTTCAAACCAGGTCTAATCACCCAAAATCTCTGCCTGACCGTCCTACTGCTTATCTGGCTGGAAGAGAAGCATGTGCCCATAGCAGCATTCTCACATCTGGTGGAAAGACAGGAGGAGACTTGGTCCATATTAAGGCCCCTGATTGTGGAATGAGATATTGGATCAGAAGGTCTCCACATACCTCTAGCCATGCGCTCCTGTCGTGCTGCGCAGTGTTCAACTGCTCGCCAGGCTAAAGGTCAAGGTCTCAAGCTAATTGGTTTGTTTGCCCTCCTACTTCTCTATTTCCGGGGGGGGGGGGGGGGGGGGGGGGGGGTGGGTAGGTGTCACATTCTATAATGGATGCTCACGTCATGACTTCAGTGAACCATACTATACGGGTCCTGTTAAAAACGCTATTCTTCACGGCGAACCAAAGCAAATAAAGGATAAAACCTCCATTCAGCCTTCGAGGTGTGAAGCCAAGAGACAGGCAGCCAAACAAACTGATGTAAATAGAGAGCCAGAGCAGTGGGCTGAGGACAAACCCCAACTCCCCCCTCAGTTGGACAAATGAAGTTGAGCCGAGTGAACTTCAAGGATAACCACTAAACAAAACATTTCCCCCTCCTGAGCTGCTAGGGGGGTTCGGGACCTGTGATTTCTTTCAGCATGCTCAATAATAGGGGTACACCACTCTTGACTTTCTCTTTCTCAGTACCAATGAAAAAAAAGTTTTGTCTCATCTTGTTATATGGTGACGCTACCTGACCAAGCGTCGATACTTGATGAAAAGTCAAATAAGGCTTTTGGTGTCTTTATTTGACATTTACGGGTAGGGTCAGGGGTTAGGGGGTAGGGCTGGTTTTAACACTGGCATGAAGTATGGACACCAAAAGCCTAATTTTTTTGTTGTATATCGACGCTTGATCAGGTAGCGTCACCACATGACGAATCAGAATGAGTCTGGGCTCACCAATACTGATAACTGGGCCTTGAGTATTGGCCAAGACAGAGTACCGATTAGATACCACTGTATCTAATTAATAGGCTGTATGCCTTACACTGTATACACTGATAGTGTGATGAACTCAAACGTTTCGTGGAAACCAATTACCTCAAAAAAAATTCTGTTGGCCAACTTACTTGCATTATGTAGAAAGAACTTAAAGAAAATAAGGTAAAATTATTTTTTACATGTTTTTTAAGTGCTGTGAACACAAATCAAAGTTGGCATACTCAATTTTTTTGAGGTAATCAGTTTCCACAAAACATTTGAGCTCTACAGGCTTGTCAGGGTTTATAATGCGCTGCGTGAAAGGGACTTGGATCATTCTTTTATGAGCAGGGCAACATCAGGTTTGACTTAAATGTTACTTTACTAACTTTGCGAAACAAGGCAAATACAAAGATATAAAAAGTACTGAATTGTGATTTATTGAACCACTTGCATCCGTTGTCACCAATACTTGATCCAGCTATTTGAGTCAGTACTGGACCAATGTCAATATCAGTGCATTTTCGCTTAATGCCCTAATTATCTGATCACACAGGTAAGAGCTTCAGAGAAGAGCAATGCGAGGCCTTCAGTGGAGTCAGCTTCAACACCAACAGGCTGACCCCGTCCGTCGTGTGGGTCCCCAAATACTCTGGGGTGTCTCCCAAGGACAAGTGCAAGCTTATCTGCAGAGCCAATGGGACTGGCTACTTCTACGTCCTTGCTCCGAAGGTCAGTTGTGGTTTCAGCCTTTTTTAAATTTATTTCGGTGTTATTTAACTATGTAGGCAAACAAGAGGACTTGCCTCTCTTTATATGCGATAGCAAAATGGGAAATCAAAGTGGATGTGGAGCATGACAATTTGCGGCCGATCACATGTAGCTATTTTTTTTTTTTTTTTTTTGGCCAGACGAAGGGAGACAATTTCCCTGAAAAGGATGGGAATAAAATGGAGGGTAGCGACACAGACGTGTATGTGCTACTGGATTAAGTTCAGTCGTGAGTTCGGTTCTTTACTGTGAGCGGAGAATGAAGACTGGATAGGAAGGGGCGAGGGGCTTATCTGTCTGAGATACTGGGGCGTTAAGAGAGCCAGTGCAGAAATGGCAGGGGAGTGAGTGAGAGAGGGAGTGAAAGAGGGGAGGGGGAGCGAGTAAGAGAGACAGATTGAGAGTGAGAAAGAGAAGGTGAGAGAGAAAGTGAGCAGGAAATAGAGAGCTGGAGTGAGAAAGAATGAGATGGAAAGCAATAGTGAGAAAGACAGTGAGAGAGAAAGACCTTGATTTGGAAAAGAGAGAATTGCAGTAGCAGCCTGCCAGACTGTTTTTTTTTTATCTCATTTTCATTTTTATAGAGAGGCACATCTTTGAATGTCTTCCATAGAAGTGATAAAATGCATTTTGATAGCTTTAAATTAATTTTCAATAGCTTTTCAGCATTGTTTTTTTTTTTTTTTTGGACTGATGTTGTAAAATACTGACGCATTTTAACTGAAGAATTCCTACCGCTGCTATTGGTGTCAGACTGGTTTTGTAGCCATAAATGAACACGCACTTCCAGAGGAGATACCAGAATGGACAAGCCGTTGGAACAGGCATGCATTATATCAACAGAGAGACTGTCTGGGGGATGCTGTGACATTTATTTGGCATAGCATTGTTATCTTAGAGGGTTGTGAAATTTAAATAATACACGGCGCTGGCAAGAAATTTTCAGAATGCTCGTAAGCCTGTCGAGGACAGTCAAGTTCATTACAATGGATGACTGCCAATTCTCTGGAAACGATGACGATAATTCTACCGAAAGACACACGGCGTCGGTGAAAGTTCTGGCAAAGCGTGAGGATAGCGGCAGGTTGACCTGACTTTGACGATGTCACGCGTCATCAAGAGCCACTTATTTTTCCACAGACTCCCCCCTAACTCACATGCAGGGACGGTTTGCGCTTTGTTCTCATTGGCTTTATCACGATAATTCTAAACTTTCATTGGCTGAGATGCTAAATCTTTGCCCTGCCTAAGATATTACTGGCAATCGAAAGTTAACTGCTCTCATCGCTTGCACTTCTGGGAATAGGCAGGGTTTTTAAGAGTGACCAAACCTTCCTGGTCATACTCAGGGATGGGCAGTATTTCAGTTATGTGTGTTTATGTACCGACATGAATATACAGTGCTGTGAAAAAGCATTTGCCCCTTTCCCGATTTCTTCTGTTTTTGCCCACTTACCTGTCTTAAATGTTTAAGATCATCAAACTAATTTAATATTAGACAAAGATACCCCAAGTAAACACAAAATTCTGTTTTTATATGATGATTTCATCCATTGAAAGAAAAAAGCTACCCAATCGTACCTGGCCCTATATAAAAGAGTAATAGCCCCTTTAGTTACTACTTTGTGGGAAAAAATAATAGTTGCCCTCCTAACCTAACTGGTTGTGCCAGCCTTTACTGCAAAAAAAACTGCAGTGAAGCATTTGCGGTAACTGGCAAAAAGTCCTTTACTTTGCTGTCAAGGAATTTTAGCCCACTCTTCAGTTAAGAATTGTTATAAGTCAGCTACAATGGATGGTGTTCCTGCATGAACTGGCAGTGTAAGGTTATGCCACAGCATCCCAATTGTATTCTAGTATGGAATATGACTAGACCACACCAAGCTATTCAGAGGTGGACTTACTTCTGTGCTTCAGATCATTGTCCTGCTGCAGAACTGAACAACGCTTGATTTTAGGTCACAAACTGATGGCCGGACATTCTCTTTCAGGAGTTTTTGATAAAGAACTGGTTCCATCAATTATGGCAAGTTGTCCAGGTCCTGAAGCAGCAAAGCAGCCAAAGACCATCATACCACCACCACCATGGTTGGTTGTTGGTATGATGTTCTCATTGTGGAATCGTGCATTAGCTTTATGCCAGATGTAACTGGACCCATTTTTCCACTTTTGACTCATCAGTGCACAGAATATTTTCCCAGAAGTCTTGGGAGTCATCATGATGTTTTTTGGCAAATGTGAGATGTGCCTTGGTGTTCTTTTGGTCAGCTGTGGTATTTGCCTTACAGCTCTTCCATGGGGGGATTTTTTTCCCGGGCTTCTTTCTGATTGGGGAATTATGAACACTGACCTCATCTGAGGCGAGTGAGGCTAGCAGTTCTTTAGACATTAGTCTGCGTTCCTGTGTGGCTTCCTGGATGAGTTGTCGATGCGTTTATTGAGGAATTTATTGAGGTGGGCCGGCCACTCCTTGGGCGTTTCACCCCATTCCGAGTTTTCTCCATTTGTAGATATTGCCTTGTACTGTGGTTTACTGGAGCCCTAGAGCCTTAGAAATGGCTTTGTCTCCCTTTTCTGACTGGTAGATGTCAAAGATTTCGTTTTTCCTCTGCTCTGGAATTTCTTTAGATCATGGCATCATGTCCTGCTTTTTTCCTCCTTCAGACTTTATTTTAGTTTTATTTAAGTGAGATTTAGATTCAATAGGGCAGGCAGTAATCATGCCTGAGTGTGTCTAGTGAAATTAAACCCAGTTATCAATTAAATTTGTTTAATTGGTTGATTTAGTAACTAAGGGAGCAATTCCTTTTTCACATAGGGCCAGGTAAGGCCGGGTAGCTTTTTGCCTTCCATAAATGAAATCATTTAAAAACTGTATTTTGTGTTCACTCAAGTTACCTTTGTCTAACATTTAAACTAGTGTGATGACCTGAAACATTAAAGTGTGATAAAGATGCAAAAGTAAAAGAAATCAGGAAGGAGGAAAATACTTTTTCACAACACTGTAATTTAATATAGTTTAAAAACATTTGTCCATCCGGGGTTATAAGAGTGTTTCTCGTCACTGGCAGGTGGTGGATGGGACACCCTGCACCCCAGACTCCCCCGCTGTCTGTGTCCAGGGGAAGTGCATCAAGGCTGGCTGCGATGGGAAACTGGGCTCCGACAAGAAGTTCAACAAGTGCGGGGTGTGTGGAGGGGACAACCGAAACTGCAAGAAAGTCTCTGGGCTCTTCACCAAACCACTGTGAGCGTGTTTCACTATTTTGATTACTTATTGAGCAGTATTCATAAAGGCTTGCACTGAAGAAGAGCTGATCTAGGATTAGTTCTCCGTGGTCCATTGCCTGCCCTTAAGCAATGTAAGCTAAAGGTGGTGTTGCGTCAGTATGGGGAAATTGCCCCTGAAAGCTTTTGATTCCTTACCATATTGACTGTGTGGAGAGATTTATGTGGGCCTAGAAAATGCATTTGTTTTTTGTATCATATGTGCGAGGACAGATGTGGGCCAAATTTAGATGAGCACCCCCCCAAAACCAACATATGGGGATAAATCAATGAATAACTCCTAATTATCACAGTGCTAGTTTTAAAATGTATAACTGTTATTGTTGCTGCCATCCCAAGGAACAATTTGACACCAAACATGGCCTAATTGCTTTGAAAATATGAGACCCAGGAGGAATTGAAGCCGTAAAAAGCATAATTTGGCTCCATTTTTCATCACAAATTGAAAGTTTAACATTAAAATTAATATAGTTCCCAAAGTGATCCACCCTAAACATTTGGTAAAAAGTAGGTGCAGTTTGCCAAGTTCCTTTGCACAAAGTTTCAAGAAATTCTTTCACATTAAGGCCACACCCCCTATGAGAGCTGATCCCAGATGAGAGAGAATGGATCCTAGATCTCTTTCTCTGATATGTGGAGTGATTATAGGCCATTATTACCTATTCACTTTTTTCTTTCCTCTTTCCTTTTGTCTTTTTTTCCACTGCTTCACATTTGTTGCAGGGAAAACCCTACTGTCATTTTTGACTACAGTTTCCTTGTGTAGCCTTTCTAATGGTATTGGATATTGAAACTGGAGCTCCTGAGAAATTTAAGCCAACTGTTTTTTTAACACTTCCGATAATCACTGTCTTAGCGTTTCCAACAGTGGCTACACTCCCTGAAATCACTGTTTACAGTGAACATCAGAAATCACCATCTTGGTTACCGCTTTTCTGGACTCATGGTCTGATTTTGTGCGATTGGACAGGCACGGCTACAACTTCGTGGTGATTCTTCCCGTCGGAGCTGCGAACGTGGACGTCCGGCAGCGGGGCTACAAGGGCCTGGTTAGCGATGAGAACTACCTGGCGGTGAAGGACAGCCAGGGCAAGTACCTGCTGAACGGGAACTACGTGGTGTCAGCGGTGGAGAGGGACATAATCGTGCGCGGTAGCCTGCTACGCTACAGCGGAACGACCACTGCCACCGAGACACTCCAGTCCACTCGGCCCCTCCAGGAGGCCCTAACTGTGGAGGTGCTCTCCGTGGGCAAGATGACGCCGCCGCGCATCCGCTACTCCTTCTACCTGGCCAAGGAGAACAAGGAGGATCGGCTGCTGAAGAAGGAGGGTCGGGCTAACTCCCAGAACAGCGTCCTGGCGGAACCGGACAAGAAGGAGCTGAAAAAGGCTGCGTATCGCCGGCCGGCTCTGAAATGGACGACGGGTTACTGGGACGAGTGCTCGGTGACCTGCGGCAGCGGGCTGCAGAGGAGGCTGGTGCAGTGCCTGGACACTGCCGGGCGCCCCTCGTCCGACTGCGATTCTGCGCAGAGGCCCAACGCCATGAGGTCGTGCGGGGACCCCTGCCCCGTCTGGGACGCGGGCGAGTGGTCCCCCTGCTCCAAAACCTGCGGGAAGGGTTTCAAACGACGGGTGCTGCGATGCGTCACCCAGACCGGCCTCCTCTTGCCTCGGGATCACTGCACCGACAAACGTAAGCCGCAGGAACTGGACTTCTGCAAGTTACCTCCTTGTTAATAATTCGCCTTCCATCCTTACAGACAATTTCTCTATGTTGAAATGTATGCAAAAAAAACCACAGACAACCAAACAAAAAAACTGAAAAATTAACGATCCAGAGCCGTGTATGTTCTGGTACATTTGCTTACAAAAAGGGCAACGGGAGAGGTAAATAATTAACAGGGTAAGAGTGTGACAGTGTTACCAGTGTATGACAGCGAGGCACAAACTGTGGGCCCCAATCGATCCATTCATATTGAGTTGGTGTTACACAGGGACTAACTTTGATCATAACTGAGGGATAAAACACTCACTCTCATACACGCATACACATACAAACCTATTACATGCGAATGTGCCCTACATGAACACGTGTAAGGTGTGATTTTTTTTTTTTTTTTAATTTCGACAAAGACCAAAGTGAAGACCGAACTCGAGTTTTAGAACAATAAGCAACAAAGAAGCCATTTGGATGACTGGGAAACTTGCCTTTAAAGAATAACTTTGTCAATATATAAATATGAATATTCAATATATTTTTCAATATGTCAGGAATGATTGTAGATATATCAACTACTGCTACTATCATGTACACATATGCATTTTACAGTTATATTGTAGAAATACATTACAGAAATATATTTTATATACACTGCGTTTCTACAGCGGCATTAAATCACAGTGAACAGTAGACGCAGTAGTAAATGATATATTTGGCAAGTGTACATCCATTTTTTGTAAAGTACATACCTTAATTATATTTGAATTTTCAATACTTGAAATATATGAATATTCATTTTAAATATCAAATATTGACTAATCCTTTCATAAAACATTTTGTAAAATATTTTGACTTCTCCTCTGAAAAATTTCCAGAATGAAAAATACTGTGAAGTTTTAGCTGAAAATGTTTATAAATTAGAAATTCTTGGGGCTTGGACGGGATACAAGTATTAATTTTGGGTGGTAACGTGAGTCATGTGGAATAACATATAGCACCCTATTCAATTTTATGTCAGACCTTCCTCAAGGATAAATAGTTGTAAGAATATTATTGCCAGACTGATATTCCTGTTCACTTATTCCATTACAAAATGTGAAATTCAGATGAGGCCTGTGTAGACAACTCATTCAGTTGGTGTGGCATGACAAATGGACCAGGCAGAAACCCTTAAGAAGAGAACACACTCCTGATTATATGACAGTAGAACTGCACATCATGAAGCCTACGTAACATTTGTAATGGCATGACCTCTCACAGTTACCACATACAGCTTATTGTCAATATAATAACATTGTCATTAAAGTTCAACATAAAGTGCCTATTTTGAGACTTTAATTATACATTATTGTTTCAATCCACAACTTACATTACATTGATGTTAATAAAACGCTGTGATGTCGGGTAATGGCAAAATTTACGTCATGCATATGTTCGTATCTAGGCATTGTAATATATAGTTAATTTAAAGTGTCTCCATTTTTCCAGAGCCCTGAATAAGCTTTAAGGTTTTGGAAGTGCAGGAAATGGTTCAGGGAAAACTTTTCCGGTTATATTAAAAAAGATCATGGGATGACTTT
This sequence comes from Gymnothorax javanicus, assembly GCA_029692085.1. Classification (NCBI taxonomy): domain Eukaryota; kingdom Metazoa; phylum Chordata; class Actinopteri; order Anguilliformes; family Muraenidae; genus Gymnothorax; species Gymnothorax javanicus. Next base: position 19,673,854 of record CM056199.1, read on the forward strand.
GCGCTTCTATCTATGCCATCAAAAGTTATATGTTCGGACCACTTGCCGTGCTTGCCTTGCACATCTCTTAATATACTGAACACGTGTTTTAATGACAAATGAAGTCTTTGTCGTGAAATAAATAACACTGTGTGAGTGTGTAAGATTCTAGAGACAAGAAAAAAATTCACCTCATTCTGAGATCCACTTGAGGCATTCAGATGTCCACAATAATCCTCTTGTCATCCCAAACTAGCGCTGTAGCTGCTAATATCACGCCCTGTCTGGTACAGTTGCCATTAGCATATAATTTATTATGATTAAAAAGTGGCAAAAGGCATGATTTTTTTTGGTTTATTTTTTTAGGTGTCTCCTCTGTTTGGATTCTGACTTGCCCCCAATGTATCTGTCAAGTTGGTTTGTTACCAGATTATGAAAAACTCTGTAATCAGCTACATAGCCTTTGCTTTGGTTCGGAGGGACCACATCTTCCATCTAAAAGATGGTTCCTGTATTACTTGGGATTTTATTGTTTTCTTTTGCACATTGTACAGCAAGAGAATGACTCTGCACTAGCTGCATTGTATACTGTGTATACAACCCCTGGGCAGTGCGCAAAATAATAATGTAAATAATTTCCTATTTGTATTTTTTTTGCTATCACATTTGTTAATTTTTCTTTGTCTTCAAGGTATTTATTCCAAATAAAAGTCATTTAGAATATTTTTCTTACAGTCCCTCTTGCTTTATTGCGGCATACACAAAATTTGTTGAATGCACATAGTTTATTTTAACCCCTTTGTGCAGATTTAGATGCCGGCGTCCGTAAAATCCGAAATTTAATTCCTAAATAATTCTGTAATTGAATTTTCCAAATGTCTTGCTTCACTGGAATAATTTTCCAGAGTCTCTGTGACACAAATAATGAGTTATATGGCCTAAATAGGCTCATGCATTACAGGAAAAAAATGGCAGTATTCATATTCTGTGCAAAGGGTTGAAATATGTTTTTTGAACTTTTTCATCTTTATTTGAGAGAATTGGAAGTGCCAATTGGGGAGAGATGAAGGCATGCTGCAAAATCCAGCTGTCCGGGTTTTAAAGGTTATATTGCAGGTTAAACACCACTCTCAACTAATGTGCACATAAAGCCTTCAAAATGTACATACAATATTTCAGTATTTCTAAAACTATCTACAAATGCCGTTAAATGACACTTTTTGTCTGTTTCCGTAGTAGCTGGTTTTTTTTAACGTAACCAGGTAACTACGTCACGTAAGGGAGTCGTGGAGGAAAGTAGCCTCGGCTTACTATGGCGAGTGATTGGGAGTATGAGGAGGTGGCAAGAAAAACTGCATAAATTTATGATGGGCCACAACCATATAATTTCGAGCCGTTCAGGCGTGAGAGAGGGGAGGAAAATCCAACAAATACTGGCCCTCAGAGACTGATTAATGCTTGGTCAGAGGTGAACGAGTGGAGGGTTGGTGAGGTGTTCTGTTGAGTAGCTATATAGCAACTAGCGCTTGAGCTAGTCTACGAACAGCAGTGAAAACCGTAACAACAACAACAACACCACCACATATTTTACGGTGTATGAATAACACTGAGTGAAGAAGCCAACGTTTTCTGTGCGTCTAGCTGCTGTGATAAAGTGATATGTTCAGATGAAGACGTTGATTAAACATGTACTAGCCAAATGATAACGAAGGCATTATGCTACCTAGCCTGGGTGTAGCTTGCCAGTTCCCACCCCGCCTGTCAAACTGATGTTCATTTTATCGGGATTCACCCTTCCCCCTGTCATTGTAAACATATCCGCTTGACTGTCCCATGCTTCGATAGTATGGTACTAGCTCTACAACATCTAAGTCCAGCGGTGGCGGCCGTTTTTTTCCTGCGGATGCGAACGTTCATGTGCGCATACATAATCATTGCTGACATGCCGAATAAACAAAATCTCAAATGCCATGCTTAAGCTGGTGTTGATCAAACTTCATAGCTGATTCATGGGAATGCTATGGTCTGTCTGGGGGGAGATATACAGAGAGAGAGAGAGAGAGAGAGAGAGAGAGTAGTCCTTCGTCGCTATTTCTGACAGGTGCTTGTGTGGGCAGTGTCATCCCATGGAAACTGCGGTGTGACATTAGCGTACGAAAATTTGCTCATCTGACGCGGACAAATTGAACCCACTTGCATAAAATTTGTTTATTTTTGACAGGGAATGAACGGACCCTGTGCCCTGTTTGGGATGAATTCTTACACCCCGCACTGACACAATAATTCACCATTGCAAGCTGCTTGCTATACAGTGCATGCTCATTGACTGTCGTACTCTGACAGGCTCTTCTCTACCTTTTGCGACGTAGTCAGTGCATTATGGGAGCGTCGTAAACCGCTGTTAAAAGTACCTACTTTTTCGTATTATATTCCGTTTTCTGATAACCAACAACATTTTAGTGGCACGAAGCATGTGAAAATGGCACAGGTGGCACATAGTTTGCGCTATGTCGTGCCACCTGTCACGCATAAGATAAGTACTGTTCACAAAATGCGTGACGCCCCAATGTCACGCATCGGCATGCCATAAAACGTATTGTCACGCCATGTTTGCACCAAAGTTAAGCACTGTTCACGTTTAATTTACCACACTGGCACACTTTCTCACTCATTGAAATGACAAAGTTGCGTATGTGTGACTATGCATAAGTAGTCGTGCCTTTTTAGTCATGACTTGGCCCGCACAGGCGAGAACATGGCGCGACAATGCGCAAACTATGTGCAAACTTGTCATGTCCATCAGCTAAAACCTGGACCACTAGGCCTAACTGCACACCATGGCATGCATTGGCATGTCTTTTCACGCAATAGTTACACCTAATTTGCTCATAGTTTACAAACTGTTCACGCAAATGACGCAAAAATTAGGTCTTGACACCCAGGTAAACATTTCTGAACGTTTTGAAATTCCCAACAAGGCCTGGCACACACTTTTTCACCCAGCCCGCACCCCCCATGCACAGTCACAAGTACTTCCCTCATTGGCACGCCAAATTGCGTGCCATGGCATAAACCATTTGCCATGGCAAGTGTCAGGGTGGCATAAGTATAATATTAACTTTATCTGGCTATTTGACCACAAAAATCATTTCTGTGACTGTATGCATACACATAATGTATACATTCTCTGTATTCTCTCATCTGTTCTCTGTTCCTTGTCTTATTTTTTGTCTCCGTTTTAGTGCCAGTTCTGTTTCACTTTTGTCCCACGTGTATTTGTTTTGTTTCTCTCTTGACGTCTCGGTCCTCATGCCCCTTAATTGTATTGTTATTCGATTAGTGTTTCCCTGAGTTATCTTGTCTCTTGCCCGTCACAGTGCTTTTCCCCACCTGCTCCGTGACTGTTCATTTGGTGAATGTATATTTGAGTTTCTTTTCTTGTTCAGTTTGTCATTCATTGTCTTCTACTGTGCTCTTATATGTTTCTTTAGAGCATGTATGTCCTGAGATTTTTGTGTTGTGTTATAATATTTCTTTATGCCAGTGCTTATTTCGATCGCCCCAATTTTGACTTGGCTCTGGCTTCTGATTACATCTCTGGATCCTAACTTTGTACTTTAATTCAACTTCCCGGTTACAAATCCTGCCCGCCTGACCAGGCCTCCTGCTCCCGTTTTTGTGCTGCAGTCTCTTCACCCGATTCATCATACGGCCTATCTGTCTAAGATTATTGGAGAACGTTTATTAACTGCCATCTATTATTAAACTTTGGTTTGGGATCTGTACTGCTGTCTGTGCCTGAGTCTCTCTGTGTCCTAACACAGCTGTGATATGGGCGAGTGTGCTTCATACAGTATTGCCCTGCAGGGTATTTGCAGTGGTTGATTCAACAGATAAGGATAAAAGAAACAAAATTGTGCTACACAGTAAACTCAAATAGTTTGGGGTACTCAAATGTCTTGTGGCAACCGCTTACCATAGCAAACTGTGTTAGCCAGCTTAAAGGGGAATATGATCACATTTTTATAGGGCTAAAAAATATATAAAACCAGTCACCTGTGGCCTACTTTATTTTTGAGAATTTTTTTTAAAATTTTTGCGTTGACGCAATATCCCGAAATACGGTTTCAAAGTGCCTGATTTTCACTCTCTGTAGATCAGCCCGCCCATTACTCCGTGACGTCACACAGTGAGGTAGCAAGACAAAAATACATTGCGGACATTACAGAAAGGCATAGCGGCAGCTCCGATTCAGATTCAGATTTCAACGGCATTAGCGACTCTGGAGATCGCACAGATATCGAAACTGATGAATGGAGATAAAACTGGTCACCACCGGGGACTTAGCCAAATTTTTGAAAGCTGAACTCGGTCGTTTTTCTGAGATGCAACCAGTGACCCGCCGTGGGACTTAGCTGATGCTCTGAAAGCAGGGGGCTGTTTCAATAAACTTTACTTGTCCGACCGAGTCAGACCATCTGTTGAGTGAAAAGTCGGACCTTCGACAGACTATGTCCGTCAGGTGTTTCAATAAAACAAAAGTAGGATGTCTGATCATGGTCCAATGCGGACGGACGGACGGTTTGTCACTGTCTGCTCGAAGTTGGATGAGAATTTACATCTCAGCGACGCACTGCTTCGCTATTTGGCGCTCAAATATTCAAAATAAGTTAACGTTAAATTAAAAAAAAAAAAAAAAAACAATTCTGATTAGGTACATCATTAATTGCTATTCAGACATAAATTAACGGCGCACATCGCTGGAGGATGTCACCTTCAATTTCAGTAGGGCAATTAACTGAATACAGTCTAGCTAATTAAGCAGTCTTTGCTCAATGTGCACTCTGTGCTAAAACTACGATTGGCAACATAACAAAGCTATTCATCGCACAAAGGACATTAAAACATTCATATCGTAACGATTGCTCGTTTTACAGAATTGAGTTAAGCAGACGGGCATTAAGCGAGCTCCACTCTCGGTCACACAAGCACCACAAATAAGGTGTTTTATAACCATTGAGAACCATGCCGAGGCCGCTCCCAAGGCAATGTCCCATTAGTGTTCACATAGCATGCATAAAAACAACTTTTAGTCGCACCGGAGGATAACGGTACCAATTAACGATTTAAAAGTGAAATCTTCACACGTTGTCAATAAATTATGTGTAGTTGTTAGAAAAATTCATTCACGGATTTAACAGAGCCCCGTTTCTGGGTGTAGGCTATGTTGGTTTCGCGGGCATTGGTTATACTGTTTTTTCATTCTCAAAATATTTTGGGCTGTCTGCACTTCCAGACAACATAACTTTCTCCATTAATATTAAATTCTGAGCTGGCTTTAATCGAAGCCCAGGCGAATCTCCCTCCTCTGGAGGACTTCCCACCGTTCGTGCGGACCCCACGAGAGAGCCTAACAACGAACCCGACTTCGCCTTTCATTTTCGCCCCTCAAAAGTGTAACCTGACACGCCAGACGGACAGTTCCATATATCCGCCACGGAAATATTTCACAAGTCCATCTGGGAAAGAGCCGTTCAAAAAAGTTTTCAGAGGAGGAACCTTCAAAAAAATCTGTGGCTGCTGATTGGATGATGGATCTTCTCGTCACACTCATGGCCGACCAATCCACATGGGGTTTGGAGTCCTTCCCATCTTTTTCACGACCAGAGGAGCCAGCTGGTAGATCAAACTCTTACCGAAACCAGTCGGGAGAAGAGCTAAACCATCGTTTCCTGTCAGAAAAGCTTTTAGTGACGTTCTTTGCTCCTCTTTTAATGAAGAAATTGAGTCTATTTCTGATAAAACTGCTGATATTGACCCATCCACAGGAACCGCTTCGCACGCCGCCATTGTATTCAAACATAAAGTCGCTTCCTGGTGATGTCACGCCTGCAGCTCCCGCCTCTCTTTCCCCTGATTGGGCCGTAAAAAATTTAGCCGTGAAATTGTTGGACGACAGTAGTTGGCAAGACGGACCTGCAGGATTTCAGACAATGAATCAGGCAGGGCCGTCTGCTCTGCAAGACTATCAAAAGTGGCCCGTTCTCAGTAAGCGCAGACCGGCCAGAACATTACGACCACCGTAATTTTGCGTCTTTTGGCCACTGGTGTAACTTGAACCCATCATATCAGATAAGTTAATGCATAGTACAGATAGACAATTGAGTTAGGGCAAAACCGAGATCATATCGCTTTAATATGATTAACCATTAATTACCAAGATCTCCTTAGCTAACGGCAACTAGCTGACTCGCTGGATGGCTATATAATGTAAAGAATAACTTCATCTGCGATCGCATACAAAGCAGTGTCGCCCCCATGGCATAATCAGTAAGAGAGCAGTTCAGTTATTCCACTTTTATTTACAGTTTTCTTATAACGTCATCGGAGCTTCCAGCCCCTGAGAAAAGAAACGCGTGAGAAGTGCGGAATCATTATCGCTTTCATTGCTGCTGCTCATGGTAAAATCTATCTTAATAAACGACCTTGCGCAGTGAAAATCCTGGAGAGTGCATCTCTGATATCGGTAAAATTTATCGTGCGTTTGACGTAAAATGATCCTAAACACTTGTGCTTTATGCTTATATGGCTTGTGCACAGACATGAATATTGTTCTCACTGTCGGCACGCTGCCACATTTTATGTGTCATTTTGCTGTTGCTGGTTGTTTTAAAGCTGCATTCTTTCACTTCTTACATTTGCAGCTGACTTGATTGTGATATTGCGAGATTGAGAAACATGCTGGTGGGCAGTTCACAGGGCTACTGATATTTTATCTCTGCATTAATCATGATTCACTTGTCTTGAGGAAAATTTGAGGACAGCCTCGTCTGAGCTTTCAGGCTTCATCTGGGGTGCTGAAGTTGTTCGCGTTGAAACACTACCTGAAGCAATTACTATTGATGAATGTTTACGATATTCAAATATTCGCATTTATTCTGACTAAATTTTATATGGGAATAAGGTTGCCATTATAACTGAGCTATCCGTACGAGAGAAGCATAAGGGAGGCAGATGAGTTCGGTTTGGGAATTACAAAATTTCGGCCTGGTGTAGCATCAACGAACTATGTAGCATGCGTGTCACACACGGTCCATCGCGATCACTGTACATAGCGGTATTCACAGTGCACACTGGCTGTGTGGCTAGCTGGGACTAAAAAGAGACAAAGCGAGAGAGGCAGTTCACTCTCGTCCTTTCATTTCCTGATATGAAAAAGAACATGCCCAAGAAAGAGTATCTGCGTTCGTGTTGTTACACCCTCCAACAACACAGGTACGAGGCATGGTGCCTCCGAAGTTCGGGAAAACCGATGAAAACAGGAAAATATTGGAGCAGATTCCAGTTGTTGCATGTACTACCAATGTTAAGTTTGTGAACGTTCTCACTGTGTGACGTCACGGGTTTAACGTCATCGCTCTGACAGGCTGCGCTGTGAAGGCATTTAAATCGCCAAATTTACCAATTTAGAGTTCGGAAATTGAGGGAAAAAATATATTGGCGATTTTTTACAGCATCAAGATATATTAACGTTTACATAGGTTTGGTGGTTACATTCCCCTTTAAATGCCTTTGACAGGCAGCACTAAATGAACATGAACAAATAACTAAATATTTTAGCTCTATTATTTTGGTCTTTAGCTCTCTCAAAAACTGGTCAGCTGACTTATTCATCTTGTTTGCACTCAAATTAAGGTGGTATTTTAAGACAATTTTGATACTTCATTCATGCTATTGTTTTTTACAATCTTTTTACATATTATTCAGAATGACTTGCACAACTTTTTGATGTAACATGTTATGATCCAGACAAGGAACCAGATGTAGATTAAGGTCAAATCCAATGAGGGAGTTTATTAATAGGAATACGGTAAAAACAGGAGAAAGGCCAAAGCCCAGAACAAGATGAGTGCAATCCAGCTTAAAGCAGAACTATGCAGGATTTTGGCCGTAATTATTGTGCCTCGGAGTCACTGTGATGGTTAAGCAACTTGTTATGGGGAGAATGGGGCTTATCTGCCCGCCCCTTAGCGTATCTTGGCTGAAACCTGACCCTGCAAGATCAGGTCCACCGCCCCTGTGTCCCATATCTCGTCGCTGGATGGAGCTATCGAGAGAAACAAACTTCTTTACGGCAGTACGAGACAAAAACACTCCCTAGCTAGTAATAAAAGGAAGACAGCCTCTCTTCACTGGTGTTACGATGGCGGAGCAAGCGAAAAAGAAGAGGTGGCCATTGTCACAGGTGGCGAGGAAGAGAAAACAAGCGTCTGACCGAACGAGAAGTCAGACACGATTCAATCTTGGTCGAGCTTTTTCAGAATGGAGAGACCTCAAGGAGAAAGAAGCATGCAAATCAGATGCCGACCTGGCGTTGTTGCTGTTGCACTTGTAAGTATCGTTGCGAAAAAATGTATGTATTCCTTGTATTCATATGTCGTTGCCCACTCTTCACGTTTGCTGTTGTTTGTAAAGGCCTTTGCGCGATTATTGTATGAGTGGTGCTTGATGCTTGTTAGCTAGCAGAGATGTTAGCATAGTTACCGGTAAACCCGTTTGTTTGTCACGTAGCTGTAAGTTTATTTATTTTACTACATCGTCCTGTTTCTGCCCCAGGAGTGCAATTTTACTATGAGCCACATAACTCTGTCAGCCGAATCTAGGTTTTGTGAGTTTTGTGCAGTTCGCTATTTACATTGTGTAGTTCAAGATTCGTTAGAAGAGCTACTGGAAGTTACAACACGCCTCGATGTGGGAATACCTCGAGTAACATTAGTAGCTTTCCTGTATCTCCAAGCCGTGTAAAAACGCTTTGTATTCACCTGGGCTTCACTATTTCCACAGCCAGAGTATTCATTATTCTCACCCTCACCAGGCTTTTGCATTGCAGACACGTTACATAATAAAGCACACTATAATATGAAGACACGATGCTATAAAAAGTCTGCATTTTTTATTTGCATTAGCTACAAATCGTCAGCGAGCAAAGACAGTGCAAAATGTGTAGGCTTTTGTTGATTCATCTTCTCTGACATTGACTGAAATGTAAAATACACTCACTCTCATAGCCTAACCCAGTCAATATTATAAACAAAAAATGACAGTGTGTTACGAAAACATTATGTCTGATAAATATCGGTGCTGAGGAAAAAAAAAACTCAGATAACATAAACAAAAAAGCTGCAGTTATCCTTAGCCTTTTCCTTTTTCCCGTAATTGTTTTGTTTATGACAGATATACAACATAAAACTTGTGATGTATAAGGTTACAAACCTCGGTAGACATCACTTCAGGACTGCCTTCTCACCGGCTTCGTTGTAAACAAATGCACATGGACAGGGGGGGTGGAGGAGGTGGTTGCGGTGAGATTTTTAAGACAGTTGTGTGAAATTTGCACACCGGAACTATAGGGGGAGCTGTGGAGAGGGGAAAAAAAGCACCAAACCAACAAAGAAGCGAGCGATTTCCGACCAACTTACATAGGTCTTCTTTAAGTGGCATAAAGTGGTGAGGGTAATGGGCATGTCCACGCCCAGCCAATGGTGTCCCGGGGCAGAAACCTGACGGTGCTAACCCCCGCTGAAGCAAGACTGTTAGACACGAGGTCCAAAGGTTTTATCAGGAACACAGTCCCAATCCTGGAGATGGATGTAGTAGGTTTGGGAGGTGTTCCTTATAAACTGGGCAGAGGAACAAACTGAAGAGGCAGGTTAACAAGAATGCAGTCCTAAATCCTGGAGACCAACAATAAGGCTTGGGAATACGTTCCTATGGAGCACTTAGGTGACTACATCACAGCTATTTTGCTTCCGATGTTGGAAGTAAAATCCGTATTGAAATTTATAATGGGGTTTGGACACTTTTCTATATTGCTTGAACTCGTATCAATATTATGAGCCGACTCGCTCCGAGATTAGCCCACGGGGTATGCAGATGCAAATGATCACATCAAAGTCGTCGTTCATTGCCAAAAATAAAGGCTTTTGCACTTGTAGTCCAGTTTGTAGTCCACTTTTACAAACTATACTGAGAGGCATTAAAAACGCAATTAAAAAGTGGTTTTTATTGTCCAATTTGAAAACTGATAGTTTTTCCTTTTGCTGATTGACATGATGACCATCAGGTATGGTAAGCATTGCAAAATGTCAAGTGTCTGGGTTCGAATCCTTTCTTGGTTTAACACCTCATTATGATTATCTAAATGCAGCACAGTTCCCTGGATCATGGCCGTGAATCACATTGGGAGAAATCATTTTGCACATGAAAAGTTGAAGATCAGGGCCAATAAAAAAACACAAAAACAAAGTCACATCATTCCCACTTCAAATGCCACAAACAAATTAATCTCAGAACAATCAAACATTTTGAATGTTGAATGAGGGCCAGTCTCAAAGAAAAGATTCTGGACGCATTAATGTCCATTAAATGACTGTATCCAGACTGCAGGGATGACACAGAATGACCAGATGTGTCAGCTGTCGTCCCCGACAAAGTGCGTCCAAGAAACCATTTACCACTACTTAAAACAGTATATTATATTTATTATGCGTTTTTAATGCCTCTCATATCTCATGTACACATATCCACTACACAAACGGGCGAGTAGCCCGTGATTAATTCCCGGCCAATGGGGTTCCTCAGTTTCAGCAAACATTCACTACGTAACTCAACAGAAGCCAATCAGTGACCCAATTGCCGTTGGCCATCTTTTACTACACAGTGGGCCACTGTTAGCATGCTTCATGCCTAGAAATGAATGGACAACAGCAAATAGCTATTATGAATGAATGAATGAATGAAGTTCGTTTTTGAACATGTCCATATTGAAATTTGCCAAGACAATGAGAGTAGCAATCATGAGATTGTCAACAAAGGAAATAACACAATTAATTTAACAAAAAATACAACCAAAAGTAATTGTGACCTGTTCAAAAAAGTTTGCTAGCTTGCCAAAAGTTTATTATTTAGTTTGCTAGCTAGCATTTATATGCAACAAATATGACTACCTAAGCCTGCAAACTACCCAGATAGCCAGCTAGTTAGCTAATTACATCTTGTGCACATACATCGATAAAACCGTAAATGGTAAGTTCACTGTCACTTACTGGTATTTAGCAAGCTAGCTAGCATTTATATTCAGCAAATATAACTAGCTAAGCTAGCAAAATAGCTAGCTAGTCAATAAACACAGTGAATAGCCACTATTTGGCTACTTAGCAAGCGTTGAGCCGTGAGCATGTCACTAACTAGCATTTACCTGTGCCAAATATGACGTTAGCCAACTGCCAAAGTCAGTAAACTAGCTCGCTGGCTAGGTTAGCAAGCTAACAGTTAGTTTGCTTGCTTAGCTAGCCTTTTTTGGTGCATATAAATCACTAGAAACAGTAAATAATGATTATTTTGGTACTTAACTAGTGTTAGATGAATTAGCTACGTAGCTAGCTAGGTCAGTCATGCATTGACAAGTCCAATTAGCTTGTTCGCTAGCTACCAATTTTTTCAGCAAACAAATGTTGGCCAAAGATGCTTGGCTATGAAAGTAAATTGGTGCTAGTTGCAGAACTTGATATCTAGCTAGGTAAGCATAACTAAGTAGAATGCAGAGTAGCTAACTTATTAGCATAGTCTCATCAAGCTAAGCAAACAAATATGGAAGATGCTGGAAATTTCTAACACATTATGAATTCGTTCTGCCCGGGAATCAGGAGGATCATGGGACGTGTAGTTTTTAGTCTAAAAAGAGGATTAGCATGGTGGTATAAAAAAATGATTTAAATCAAACCTGACTCTGGTAAAGAAAAAGGATATTTGTTGTTATTTGGAAATATGATGCAAAATCTCGAAATCGACGAAGGCTTGAAAACAACAGGAAGTGCTTCAAAAGTGAATATTTTAAAAAGTCTGTGTAAAATGAATGTGAACTTTTACTTCCAACACCAAAGTGATGTAATCACCTCAGTACTCTATGAATAAAGTCCTGAAGAGTAAGTGCGTATTTCACGATTATAAAGGTTACAATAATTTCTGAGGATAGTAATACAATTCTAAACTAGAAGACATGAACCAACTCTTCGCTTAAGGGCTTAAAGCATGACAATCCTTCAACTCTGCAACACAGAAATTAGGCTTATATGCACCAGGAACACAAGGGAGTGAGGCATACAAATGGATTACACCAGGAAAGGGGACACACGCAAGATGCAAAACCAATAAAGGGGACAATACCTTGAAAAGACAGGCAGGTTGTTGAAAAGGGGAGGAGACAATAAGGAGACACGAGGCCTGTAACAGTAACATTCATTTACATACCTAGATATCTACATATGCGTCTTGCACAAGGTCACAGCACATATTCTGTGGTCACACTTTAGATGAAGAGTTGCTCATAAAAGCTTTATACAGCATTTATAATGCCTTCATAAATGAGTTATAATGTCTTCATAAATCATATGTAAGCAAATGTCATGCTTTGTAAAGGATGAAATAACTCATCCTTATTCAGCATATGATGCCAGATGTGACAATGACAATGTCACTTAGCTGACAGTGCCACCCTTTATAGTATTTAGCCACTAGCTAAGTGACATTGTCAGTTATATGACATCTGGCAGCACATGCTGAATAAAGATGTGTTATTTCACCCTTTACAAAGCATGACATTTGCTTATGTATGATTAATGAAGACATTATGTCTCATTTAAGAAGGCAATATACATGCTGTATAAAGCCTTTATGAGCAACACTTCATCTAAAGTGCGACCGATTCGGTAAATGTGGATTGCTGCAAATGTCACAATGTTTTGAATTTGCACAAACACAAAGAAAGTAACTATGCTTCACTGGCTCCATGAAGCTCCTCAGAAATATTCAGTATGTTTCTTTGGTGTTGTTTTCATCGTATAATTGGATGCAGTACCGCAGAGTGCCGTTGTTTGCTTCCTAAAAATGTAAATGCAAGTGTTTTATATGAGTAGTGAGGCTACCGCCAAGATGGGAGATAGAAAGAGGAATGCGGCCCTGCTAGGTTGTTATTACTTTCTGTCCTGAATTTTGAAGCATTTGGATTCAGAACCTCAAGACCAAGATAAAGTTCTAGATAAATCTGATTTATAATGAGCTGGTTTCTTCTGAATCGCCCATACATTTTTTTTTTTCGTCCACGAGATAGAATCATTGAAAAGATCCCTCCCATCTTTGACTTCTGGAAAGTTGTCAGATGGGAGTAAAGTGTGCAGCTGTTTTGGGAGTCGCCCATCAAGCCAGACACAGTAACTAGCTCCGACTTACAGCCTCAGATGCGTGGTCTGGACCTCTGGCCCACCCACTCCTCCCAACCTGGGGCTTTGAACTTCTGACCCCACACAAAGCCAAGGGACTTTAACCCATCTTTGGTGCGCTAAGGCCTCTAATCTCCACGCTGATGCCCCGATGTGCATGGGCAGGAATGGTCCTCGATCAGCGCATCAGCTGTGCATTTGCGTCCATTGAGACCACATGGGCTTTTCTGCTGACACAGACACTCTATATTTCCTGGAAACACAACCACCCAGATGACCACATCGTGCCTGCTGATCGTCCACCCCATTGTGTGCGTAACTCACCCAGTTATGCATGACTCACTGGCCCGATGAGGTTGTGCGGGGGGTGGAATCCAGTCAAGGTCTGGTAAAGCCTGACAAAAGGTTGTTCAATTTTGGGTGGAGAACCTACCTTGTCCAGCCAGTTTTCATTTTTCTCTCCCTCCATGTTAATTTCTCTTGATGCTCATACACAGATGCATGAGGATTTGAAATCTGGAGACAGACTGGACTGGACAGGACTGCTGCCAGTTGTTGACAGTATAGGTTTGAGAGTGAAGGCCTTACGAGACAAAGGAAAAATCCAGCCTCACCATTATGATCTTTTTGTTTCCCATGTAAACTGACCCGTAAGTCCATTTCTGCACATTTTGCTTCCTATTTTCCCTCCTTCAGGTACAGAAAGACAAAGAAAATGCGTGGAGGAGCCTCATCTTGTCACGTTGTGGTGCAGTAAACAGTTGGAATCATTCTGACAGTTATTAACACTGACTGGCCCGAATTCACCCGATCCAGATTCTGGTGCCATTTCAGGTTCCCAGCTGGTGGCTGAGTGACAAATAAATTACAGGTGTTTCATTGAAAGAAGTTCAATAAACTGAGCGAACAACACTAGAGTAAAGCGCCTAGATGTGGTCAACTTAATATCTGAAAATGTCTGTAATTTGAGGTGGGCACAAGATTGCAATCCTTAACTATGACTCTTTTCATGAAGTCCAGCAGCCATTCATAAATCACAGTGGATATACAGCAGGGGAAATATGTGTTATAGGGGTAAAGGGTACATTTGCTGTAGAAACTCCCATTACTGTCTACTGTTACTCACAAGTGTCCACTGTCCCTGAAATATGAGGTGTAATAATGAATACAACACAGGTCCATATGTGATATATAGAGTTTCGCCCCCAAATCACATGCCAGCACAGTGTGGAAGATAACATAGCATTGCTATGCTGCATGAGAGGACATCATTGGTGTCATAAGTTATACAGTGAATGGGAGGGGAAACTGAATATATAAATGACCTGGATAAACGTACTGGAATCTACTGAGAGCCAGAAATGGAATCTGGAGTTAAATTCCTACAGCCCCAAGATAACAGTGTTTCAACAGTAAACTGTCATACATCCTTCAAAATGCATCCACCCCCCGGTGCAATAAGGTTACAGTTTGTTGTGCTTGTCAAGGTGAATACTGGGGTCATTTAAAAAGAAAAAAGTTCCCGGTTTACCCTTAAAACGAATTATAAAGGTCCCATATTATGAAAATAATGCTTTTCCTTACCTGAAGTCACATACTTCACAAAGAAGTCACAAAGATCCCATACAACATGACAGAGGCTGGGGAAAAGAAAAAAACTTCTAATCGCCCGTATTAAGCAAAAATAAGCCCACATAATTGCAGCTATAATGAATTCTAACGAAGAGCATATGACATTTTTTGAGGCATTTGAATCCGATGATCACCTTTCCTTTTCCAGTCACTTTGTTTGTATCTGTACAAAAAAAGAATCACAGGATGCATAACAAACCATAACGAAAGTGGAGAATGCAATTTCTTTGATAAATACACTGTAATAATTTTGTCCTCATCCCCATCAGTTTTAAAAAATTCAATCCTGTATTTATGGGGTCATATAATATTACTATATAAGACCCCCTTTGACCTGTGAAATTTAAAAAGTCTTCAAAGCAATGGTGTCTACAGTCATTAAAATGACTCCCAAAATTTGAAGAGTAGTGTGCAGTCAATGTTTCAGTTGCTGTCTGGATGAAACCTTCCTCATTTCTGTAAATGAGGCATCAACGGTGGCTGTATTGATGAGGGTAATTCTGTTTCTCGTGCCTTTAGTGCTTCATTACATATATTCATATTTGTCTAATAAACAAAATGCACATATATGTATTCACCTGTGGAAATATCTATTAGAATAGAACTTTATTCAGATTTAAATCATGTGACAGTAAAAATATTTTATGCTCTAGGAACTCATTCTTTGATATTTAGCTAAATCCTGTATTTAGCATTGAAATTATTTGGCATTTTGTTGTAACTTGGAGCGGCAACAGACCTGGGAATGGGGGAACGATTACTAATGAGGAAGGCGTGTCATTTATTTCATTAGCCAGTAATATATGATTGTCTTTAATGCGATTGTTTTTCCTGAAATTTGTCTTGTCACTTTAATTGGAAGGGAAATTAAGATCTGGATAACCTTATGTGGTAATCCGTGTACATATGCATGTCCATTTGAGGAAAGAAAAACAAGTTTGAAAGGCGTACAAACCTGAACTCGGACATGACACAAGCCATATTAGGATCTGTCTCCATCTCGCACACCCTGAAATGCAACCAGCTCTTCCATCTTTGATTCATCATTCCATCTTCAGAATTTCATTCCCATTACAATCAGATATAAAAAATGAAGGTCCATCTGCATGACAACTCGGGGCAATGAACGCCTGGCAGAATGTCTGGGATAAGAGGGAGCATGAAACCATCCACAGACAGCTCATATATCTCCATTAATTCTACTCGCCAGAGGGTCTTTCAAAGTTTGCATTGAGTTTGCTTGCCTCTCTGGCCTTCCCGTTCCTCGCTCAGTTCGATTCACAAGACATCCAGCTGCCGCCACAGTTCAAACCAGACCTTTCACAAACAAAATCTGCTGAACCACAGACGATAGGAATATCACCTGGTCCATCATCTTGTTGTGACGGCGTCACGGCTATGACCACTTTGGAGAGAGCTTTTCAGGAAAAAATCCTTCAAAGATGAATGGAGGAGTAGTTGAGTGTTGGGGGAGTCTTGAAAATGATTCAGTAGGATGGATCCATTAAACCCTTGGTATTACTCAGCTGTCTAGGAAAAAGTTTGCGCCACCATCAACTGTCATTTCTTTTAAGTGAATAAACTTTCTCCAGATTTGAGTTTCATGACATGCTGTTTCTTAAAATCATTTAGGAAAAAATAAGAAATGCCTTTAGATCCCTAGGTGAGTTTCCCCAGTTTTCACTTGTTATAAAAACATATACTCTTCCAAGAATTAGTGTATAAAATCCAACTGTACTTCTCAAACCACTACTACATCAACAACACCTGAGCATTGAGAGCTTAACTCCACCTTATCTGCTGGAAGTTAAGCGACGTGTTTAAGGCGATTGTGGACTCCTATTCATAGTAGGATAATAACATGGTTGAAACTCGAGCCCGCAAGGCCACTGAGGGTGGAACCCCACCATGAACTTCTCCTGATCCACTCCAGGAGTCTACTTTCCCAGTTCAACCAGACTTTGATATCGTGCTCTTTACAAAAAGGTTGTGACAGAATAATTCAAAATTGACATTTTCCAAATGAAGAGAAGAAAAAAGTCAATTCAGTATGAACAGGAAAACTTTCCTCGAGCCATTCAGATGTATGAGTTGTGCTCACTGGAATAGTCTGATACATAAAATAGCAGGGCTAGAGCTGGCTTCTGAAACCTATTAGTCAAATGATTAGCCAAAAAGCAATGTCAATTAGTCAAATAACTTTACCCCTAGTCAATTTTTTTTTATCTGATGTCCAGTTGTGAGGGTCTCTAATACCAATCGATTTCTTGTAGGTTTTGTTGCACCGTCGTTGTATTATTTTGATCATGCTTTTACTTACAACCATGTGCTGTTAAATGTCCTATCTGACCGTGTGCTTTCCTCTGTCCTTTCTGACTTAGCCTCGCCTTCCTTGTTTCCTGTGCTAGTAGCATGCTCTTTTTAGTATTAATCCCACCTCACTTGGGACTTTCTCCTTAGCTTGCTTCATTCCCAGTCTGCTTTTTGCATGAATTATTTTTTAATCTGCATGTTACTGACACAGGTTAAAGAAGCTGGTCCCAAGTCCAGAAGAAGAGGAAGGGGGTCAGAAGGCTTTGGCAAAACAGAAGAAGCTACTGCCTATGAAAGAAATGCAAATAAAAAAAAGATTTATGCAAAAAACAACTTGCTTTTTATTCAGTACAAAGGACCAAATATTGATAACAAAGTACTTTCAAATGTTCTTTACTGACCATTGAGCTTCAAGGAACAACTGTAGTGTTATGCTGAGTGAGAACTGAACACTTGGACTTGGTAAAATTACATTAACATGGACTACATGTGCAACATCACAATGTTGCATAAATCCAACCACATCAACTTGCTTTTTATTCAGTACAAAGGACCAAATATTGATAACAAAGTACTTTCAAATGTTATTTACTGTCCATTGAGCTTCAAGGAACAACAATTGTAATCAGTACCACTAACAGCTGCGTAGTCTATTGGCTCGAGCATGAGCTGGTGGGTGGAGTATTCCGTCCGAATAATGCTGCATTCATGTGATGTCGGAAGGTCGGAGTTCCCAAGTCGGCAAATCGTTCTTCCGACTTCGTTGTGTTCATGTGCTTTGAAGTCGTAATGTGGGAAAAACATGGATGCTGCAAAGACGCTGAGTTGTATTTAAATGCTCGGAGCGTTTAAAGAAAAGACCGACAGCCGTTTCTAGTTTTTTCGTGACACTGAAGAACAACCGAAACCGATCAGGTGATCCATGAAATATGATTGATTTCATACACATGTATTTTAATCAGAAAAACTTCCGTATTTGCTTAAAAGTAAACTACACATCCGCCATTTTTCGGTGAATGTGACGTCAAGTCGGAAAATTGGAGCTCTGAAATGATACCCGAGTTTCCGACCTGTAATTTCCGAGTTCGACGCCGTTCAATTCATTTTTGACAACTCGGAGCTCGTTTTTTCCGACTTCCGAGTTGTTTTGAACGCAGCATAAGGGTACAGTAGGCTACACGCGGTTCGTTTCACGCTTCTTCATGACGTTCCTGGAGCTTGCGCCCCGGACGGAAGATGGAGTGCGGTACGCGGAGTCGGAGATCCAGAGTCGGCTTGTGAGTTGTGTTTTCTTGGCCGACCCTATATTATTTATTCCCCCCCCCCCCCAAATATTATTGCAGATTTGCGCAAATCTCGTGACCCCACTTTTGAAAGGTCTTCGTCAAATTTATCGTCAAATGTGACTTACAGATCGTCAAACTGCAGGAGAGATCGTCAATTGCGAATTGACGAACGGGTAGAGCAGATTCATGAAAATAAAAAAATGATTTTGAGGATGGAACACAGTCGTTGTTTTTGTTCTTTGACCTCGTATTGATCTGAAGACTGTGTTCCTCACATTTAATTTTGGTGAACTTGTGCCTTCAATGAATTCCTCACTCTTGCCGGTTCTGATCGGGAGAAATAAAACATTCATCCAAACATCGATCACTGCCAGGGCATAGAAATATTGTAGCAGACAAACAGCAACAGCCTAATACAAAAATACAGTGAAAACCCAGTACAAAAAAATTTTAATTTTCTCGCATTGCCTGCTTTTACAGATCTCATGCAAAGCAGTTTTTATCAAGCTAACGATATAAGCTCACACAAGAGAAGAGTATTCATCTATAAAATTAATCTTATCCTCAACTTGTTTGATGCAGAAATCGCGCTGCTTGCTCACTTACACGAATGACATAAGAAATGTATGTAACACTTTGACTAAGTGTGCAAAACAAGTTTTTCAATCATCTTTCAATGAAGGCATAGTATATTTGCCAATTGTTTCAAATGTCCACTAAACTGTTGGAAGCTTGTAGTAAATGTTCCTATCATTCAGACAAATGAGAAATGATTCCCATGTTGTACATATTGCACAAATCTGCAAAATTACGAAACTGTAATTTTTTTACTTCCATTTGTGCAGTATCCAAAAGAATCACCATTGCAGCGAATACATCATTTAGGTATTTTATTTTCAAATGGATGAAAAATTAGCTATTGAAAGGCACCAGCGTGCTGGCCTTCGCAAATTTCCTCGCCATTTTGTCTTACCTGTTGACAGATATATGTTGTATTTGTTCAAAGGACCATCACTAAATTACAAACACCCCCCCACCCTCACCCTTGTAATTTAAAAATATATAAGTAATATGTTTGATTTTACATTAATTTAAAGGTCAGTTTAATAGCACAATGTCAAATCTGCCAAAACATGTCCAGCTGAGAGCAATCTCAGCCACGTCAGAGAGATTCTTGGCTACCCTGTTTTGTCCCCCCCCTTCTATATTGCTGATTCGTTCTCCTTTCTTTTGCAGCAAAAAATCTCCACCCCTACTGTTCTCAATTACCTTATTTTCCTTGGGAAAATATCCCTTCCACCCTCTGAAAACAGTTCTTAAAAATGCAAAAAAGAGCATAAAGGGGTTTCCACTTTCCACACAGCTGAAGGTGGCGTCACCCCTGACATGTAGGGAGGTTGCCGTGGAAACCCATGACAGTTGTGGTGTTGTGTCGACTGTTCAGCTGCAGGACAGGTCAGAGTGGCAGATGAATGATTGGGCATTGTAGAGGGAATATCGGCGTGGCATCCTGTGTCAGGCATAAAGCTTGGGATTCTGCCAACATCCTGGTGCCAGGCACCTCGGTGAAATGTACTTCCCTGAGAGAATAAGAAAGATTTACCCCCTCGGAGATGTGGTTTCTCCCCCCTGCCGATGAGAAACACTGGAATTCCCCTGCCTCCCAAGCTGGTTGACCACAGTACACTGGCCTGGGAATTGAGACTAAAACTCAAAGGTTCCAGAGGGTTTACTGGCATTGATTAATATACGTACTTTATATTTGAAAAAAAAAAAAAACTCAAGCTGTAGAAGTTCGTAGTATGAATTAGTGTTCGCTAAATTAATGTAACATAAAATCATGTCACCTGACTGCATCTGCATTACTTGATCAAAAAACATTCTTGCTCCAAAGTCTTTCAGTGTGGTCTCAACAGGAGGAGAACAACCCCTGAGGTGCCAGAGCGGTTCAAGGGATGTCTTTCATCTGATATAGATTGTATGGTATAACTGATTCATTACAGCCCGAGCCTGCATAACCAGACTCTGAATGATGAAACAGTGAGTACCTCTTGCTGCTGGCAGAATGTGACCTTCCATGTGTCACTTGTGTGCTTGATTGCCAAAGCTGTCTTATTGAATTGTCGTACTTCAATAGAGCCATTTTTTAGCTGTGTTTTAGACTGATCTTGTTCTGAGTCTAATGCAGCTAGCACATTGCCAAGACATCCCCAGTCAACGTTGAACATTCACGGAGGTCTTGGCAGTGTGATCGAACTGTCCTCGCTTGTCATCTTGTTGACAGCCATCCTGGAT
Source organism: Gymnothorax javanicus (assembly GCA_029692085.1). Classification (NCBI taxonomy): domain Eukaryota; kingdom Metazoa; phylum Chordata; class Actinopteri; order Anguilliformes; family Muraenidae; genus Gymnothorax; species Gymnothorax javanicus. The sequence goes on from CM056199.1 coordinate 19,694,636, forward strand.
GAGGAAGGGATTCAACATTGTGGATCTTGACTTGTAACTCCGGAAGACAAGAGGGCAGGGAACCTCAGAAATGTCATGAAGAATAAACGAGCAATATCGTTTGGGCCAGACTCCAACAGGACTATATCAACGCAAAAGAGCTCCAACAATGTAGCCCACAGGAGACACAGCCTATTAAGCAAAATATTTGCACCTTTCTGAGCGGGCTGCTACAGATGTCTGCTTTTGCTCTAGTCATGCACTGAAACACCATCTTACTGATAACTTTAATTACCGTATTTGGGCTGTAATCAAAGCCTGCTTTCACAATTACTCCTCTCTGATTAATCGGGACACCCCAGCTTTAAAAAAAGAGTACCCTTGCCCAAAGTTCTTCTATGAGACCTTAATTTTATTGTTCAACTACCCGTGACTGCTTACCACGCACCACTGCTTTCAGAGATACCTTGAGGATTGACTGCAGATTAAAAACCTTGGTTTCCACAGTCTTCTGTATAGGAAACACTTGTGGTCCTATCAAGGGACAGCAATGATCTTGGACTCTTCAGTTTGTGGATGGCATTGAGCCAGTGGTGGCACCATTAGACTGCCACAATTGAGTTATGTGTCCGACTGACCTATATGCACGACTGCCATATCGGCCCTGTCTGCTGGACCATGGTGTTTAATAATTTGGAAGTTAAAACCAAGATAAGGCTAAGATAGAATACTTCAATGGCAAAACTTCATAAATAAAAACAAGACAGTTTTGGCTTCAGTTTACACAAATAAGTAATATCACTGAGGTATCCTGACTCACCGGTCCTCATGTAAACATTTTTAGGTTTTGCAATACATTTATTTTCTGCAATCAAAAAAACCTTTAAAGTAGGAATGTCAAGTAGAAACATGTGTGTGAACACATAAGATCGGACTCTTTAGGGAGAGCCATACCAATGCTCTTTTTTCCCAGCATGCACTTGAGGAGAAAAATAATGGAAATGTAAAAATAAAAATCCCAAAGATTTATGGGAGCCAAGTTGAGTATCAGGTATTTTTCCAACAAAAAGACATTATGGGCATTGTTCAGATGTGCCGGGATGAAAATGAGGAGACTAAAGAGCGCCTGCCTTGGTTTCCATGAGGCCATATCTGGTGGGACTTTGGAATTAAAACATCCTGACCTGTAAAATGACTACTAAGCATTTCACCCAGGATGCACCAGAAAAACTGACTTATACTGTATCAGTACTGGTCTTATGCGAAATAGCGAAGTTTAGGGTTTCTTGCCCAGAAAAGGCTGGTGTAGGGTGCAAGCTCTCATCAGAACCAAGCAGCTGAACAGTTTACTCTATGAATTGAGGTCCTCAGCAATGAGTTTAGCACATGATTAGTACAGTCAGATGTATAATGTCATGACTGGAATGAAGGACGGTTCTTACAGTGGACCTTTGTGGCATTGATCAGTCACTGAGTTCGGAGTTCATGATTGTATAGCAAACTTTCCCACCATACCCTCTTGGAGATAATGGTAGCTAATGCACAGCAAAATTTACAGTGTCATGGTGCCTACTTAAAAAAGAAAACTGCATTCACACTTGTCCTTCTCCGATAAGATTGGGCTTCACCGTTTTGACTGTCCAATTAATTAAAAGCGAAGGGGAACTGTACATGACAGTTTATAAAAGTAGTCATGAACTGCATTCAAACCAAAACAAATATCCCTGAGCCATGAATACGAATGCTAGCACTCTAAAATAATCATCTTTCACCTTTCACTGTCAAATGTTTCTCATGCAACAATAATATGGTCATAAATTGAAAAATTACATTTAACTACGTGTTCCATTTATTCTCAATGCTAATGTCTGCAGGAGAATAGGTTTTTTTTGTGACAGGGAATTGAAAATAGGCCCTGAGCCTCCCGATGAGGTTGGGTTTGGAGAGGGTGTGTTCCGGACCTGCGGTTACTGCGGGTTTGGGCTACAGCCACCACAATCTGGACTCTGGCAGTCCACCGCCGAGGAGTACATTACACAACAGGCAAAACATCTTGAAGGAAGCAACATGAGAATGAAGTCATACAGCTGAACGATAAATCTGCAAAAGTAGAGCAGTTCAAAGTCACCCCCCCCCCCCACCCCCAAAATAATAAAAACCCCGTCCAGCCGTCCAGCCCTTCCACCATCTCCACCCTCAGACAATAGGGCTAGAGTGTTTTTATTATGGACACAGATTTATTTGTACATATATAAAGAAGTAATTTGTTTACCAAAAATAATGGCATTTTCAATGGCACCACAGTTGTATATTCCTGCACGTAACGCACAGTAATATTTCGTTGGCGATCCAAAGCAAATGATCCTCTGTCACCCCTGGTGGCACCATGACTAGTTAAAAGATGACTTCAGGGGCTTCAGATCACAGGTGGTCCTGGCAGAGTTCAAATCTAATACCTTCCAGTGTCCATGTATACTAAAATAACATCATATGAGAAAGAACAACCCAGCAGTAGCTCATTTGTCAAATGTGGCATCAATGATCTACCGGCGAGTAGAGCACCCATCCCCTATCTAAACTGCTCACTCTCGGTCATGTTTGTTGGGGGTTGGAGTGAGACCCATCATCCATGAAGCTGACGTACACTCTGAACAGTTCACCCATCCATCACAGGGCACATACACACACACACACACCCACACACACGCACAATTCACTCCCAATTATGGGCAATTTCGCATCTTGAATTAGTATAACATGCTCATCTAAATGGGAGGAAACAACAGTGCCAGGAAGAACTCATACAAAAGGTTGAGGTGGCAACACTACCGACCAGTGCACCAGATCTGGAAGGCAAATCTGGTGCTGGGCTCTGACGGTTTGGAGTGTGGATGAAGGTCCCGAGCTATGAAGTTGGAAGGAAAAAAATGGATCAGGCCCTATTCTTTCATCAAATTATGCTTACGTGTATGCTCAAAAATTACTCATACACCAGGCCTACATTCTGCTTTTTTCGAACATGCTGAAAAATATTACGAGTCAAGGCAGAAGTTTTAGACCATCATGTTTTCAGTCCATGTTTCACACAATGTTCAATATTCTTGTCTGTAGATGACTGGTGAGCCCTGCTGAGCTGAATGGCTTTCTCTCTGCATGATACAGCCCTGCTTTCATACCCATGACAAGATTCTCTTCTGCACGACAAGAGTACAGACTGTAACATAAGCCATGAGGTATCACTAACAGCGGATAGAGCAATACATTAAAGCTATTAAGTCCTAAAATACTTACTGCATGAGTTATGCGAGCCTGCGTTATGTAGCCTGTGATTTCAAAAAATGCAAAAAAAGTAATAAATCTCAAGCAATGACCCGCTGAAGCATCTACAGACACCATAACCTGCTCCTGATCGGGGCCAAGATTGGAATAATCAATGCTGGCTGCGTGGTTACAGCGAGGCTTCACTCACATAGATTCACTAAAGCAGAAAAAATGAATATATTTGTTGATAATTGTGCAGAGGGGGAGCGAACTACAACATCGAAAATGAGTCCCTAGGGCACATATATAATGAAGAGGATGAGGAGAAACGGAGGAAGGATAGGAGAACCCATAACACCTTGTAATTTACTCACTAATTTACTCGCTAATAATTTATCCTTCTGAGAGATCCACCTAAGAGGAATTTAGAGTAAGAGGTTATACTCACCCCTACTGGTACAATGATCCAGCACCAACTAAACCAAAACCCATAACCTAGATACAAAGCACATTCAGTGGCGACAGCTGATTATACTAAGGGAAGAACAAACCAATCAATCAATTAGAAGGAAAAACCTGCAAGACGAAAGAACCCGTTTAGCAGACATGCAGTTTGTGACACACACTGCACACATTCATTAGAACAATATTAGCTGGAAAATGATTAAATTCTGAATCAACAGCTTCAAAGTCTTTTAAAAAACTTCACATTTTGAAAACACGTTGAAGCAAAAAATGTTTATTGCACAGAATAAGACAAAATAAAGATATGACCCAACAGTAGAAACAACATATTAATGGCACCAACAGTGTAGAGTCCACATGCTGGTAAAACAATGTCATTTATTAAAAATTATCTTCAATTGTGTTGTTAAATTTGGTAGCCATGAGACAAGTGGGTCAAAATTCCAAACAATATTGGTAACCTGACTTGCTTGAATCATAGCGAGTATGATAAACTGATTCATAATATCTGAGCAGAATCTACATATGAAATGTCAGTGCTGTCCATTTTCTCTGAATAGCTTCTATTCAAATTGACCTGAGAAAGATCTTGACTAAGCAGGGGCCAATCCCCACGAGAGCATTGTGGGAATAAGGGCCAGTCTTAGGAGCCCTATGCCGAATTATTTTTCATGACGTAGTTAGGGAATAATTCCAGTTACGTACAATCTGATCGGCTTACAACTCCAGTTTGGTTCAATCTGATTGGCTGAGGTGCGGCTCAAAGCGGAAGAGGTACCACAACCCCGTTAGGAAAAATAAGCGCATGGGCCCTACAGCTGCACTTACTGTGACCACACTGGGACTTGGAGCATAAACCTTCTAAATCCTGGCCATGCGTCTTCACCACTAGGCTGTATGCCACTCCAGTGAAGCACAGCATTAAATCTAAGCCACCCACGCAGATTTTTAGACAAAGAAGAAGAACAGAAAGTGGCCTATAATTGTGCTTGATCCATGAAATCTATGAATTTAAATCCATGGAAATTGACTCGCAGGAAATTCAAAATAAAACACAGACAGTCAAACATAAATACCAGATTTTCCAAAATCCGATTTATCTGAAGGATTATGTATACAGTGGATTATGCTCTTTATTTCAGGGTACATTAGCGACAGGGCAGTGCAATCCAATTGGTAATCCTCAAACCTCATTGTTTTCCTGGATAATGAGAGGATTTTTATCATGGATGAAAGGACCCCGAAGATCGAGGAAAATTATGGAGCCTTAGCTTACATCTTCCTTGTTTATAACTCCACAAAGTGGGAGGCTTTGCTTTATAAGTACACCACTCTCTTTTAGTCCAAAATGTCATGATATCCTGTTCAAAGGGAGCCCTTCTACTGCAATCCCCATGATCCATTATGGCTGCTTTTGATAAAACTTGATTTACAGTTGAGTGTCTCATTGCGTTAGCCTTATACTCAGACCTCATTGCTAAAATATACACTGTCTATTCTCCCAGCCGTCCAAAATTTGGATGGCAGGTAGTGACATTGAGGGACTGTGGTTCCAGAGGTTAGAGGTTTCAATTATTGGAGAGGAAGTGCTATTGAATCATGTTAGCTCCTGATTGTAATTAGATTGTACTCCCTGATTGCAGGTGCTGCGGGCCTCCGTTGCCAAAGAATATTGCATCAATGCACCTCATTCACAAAAAATTTCAGTAAATCCTCCCTATTTTTGCTCTCAATTAAACTGTAGGCAAAAAAAGCAATACAAGATTTATTAAACAGCCTCAGACCTTCAACTTTGTGATTATTACAAATATATCAGTAGATGAACATGAATCCCCCTTAAATTGGATGCACATCGCTGTTTATGTGCTCATACATACATGCTCACAGTTGCGTAAAAGACAAGCTGCCCACAAGGATGACATGCAAACTTAATCATTTCATTGCTGCCAGCAAACATATTTCTGTGGTGCTGGAAAATGTGACCTCCATCCTTTGCCCAGTCAGCCAGGAATCTAAATGCAAGAAATATTGCAGAGCGCTGGGTTTGGCTGACAGCATGTGGTTCTCTGAACAGTATGATTTATTATCATCAATCCTTTTAATTAATAAATTAAATTTATTTCATGTGATACCAATAAAGTTACCATAAACTTAAACCAAGAAAAACATTGTGTGAAAAAAACCATTATCATAAACTAAAATAAAAATAAAAAACAAAGAATTATAAGCAAACCCGTCAAACTTGCTCCAAGAACTAAGACTTGGCTATTGAACAATGTTATTAACACATTGGCTGCTACCTTATCCCCACATAACAGGATACAAAATTTTGTATGCCTTCAAACATAACAGAGGAGGACACCATGTTCCGTCGGAACATTATGACCGAGAAAAAATGGATCAATCACTCATTTAGCCGCATGGTAGCCATGCTACTATTGCTTCATGGATATATATGAACATCTTTCCAATCTGTTTCACTTGTTTCAAAGCCCAAAGGGGGCATTAATAAACACAGACCATCTGCCTGGCACTGGCATCTGTTATGTCAGGAAAATGGAAGAATATACAAAAATATCAAACGTCATGTAAATGTAATTTTAGTATGGAGATAACATATTAAATATAATTTTCCCATTGCAAAAGAAAACGGGCAGCATGCATGTATAAGCTCAGTTGCTATCTATCAGTCTGTGTCTAAGTTCTAGCATAGCAAACCCAACAGAGGTAAAACATCCATATGCAGACATTTGATATGATGCAGTGACTTATCAATTCTGTTTATTTCACATGCCCTGCTAACACTCTGTCCGTGTATTTTGCACGTTTAACCGATAAAATATTGTTCCAATGGAAATTCCGCAGTCATGTCGACAGTTGAACGTGATTACGTTGAGGTTGACTTGCAGAGCAGTGCCAGTCGAATGAGATGTGTGATCTGTCAGTTAGATAGGCAGGCCTGATCTGAGCATATCCCAATGGTATGTGCTTTAGACTTATTTGCTCTCAAGCCTTTTCACCATCCCGCTTTAAGCTTAACCACAGAGATGTTCTCTGCCAGGTGGCAAATCTGAGAGACTGAACAGTCCAAAAGGAGGCCACCTATTTTTTTTTTCTATTTTCCTCAATTTGAACCTCTGCCCAACCGCAAACAGCTCTTTAAAACTGTATTTCTATGGTGAAAAAATGTAAACATGCACTCTGCCACTCCACCTTGACATGACACAAGGGAAATGGAAAATAAATTGCCCATGTTTCTCTCCAAATGGTTTGTGCTTGCCAAATCAATGGTAAGATCAACCTGATAGACAGTTTACCCTCTGAAAATAGTCTGCTGTAATCTAGCTAAACTATTAAACTTATCAAAACCTTCTCCCTTCAGAATTAAAAAAAATCACTCCCTATTTAAAGGCAAAAAAAAAAAACACTTAGTACAGCGGTTGCTCAATAAAAGTATACGGCCCCTGCTAATCAAATACATTTTTGGGTAATTTTTGAAAAATTTTTAAGGACTAAATCAGCTGGAGAGGCTGAGATATACTTTGTTGGCTGTGTCCCATGTTTGCTGGAATCAGGGTAGCTTGCCATGTCACCCGGACTCTGGAACTCTTGTGCATGTGGAGCTTATGAATGAAATAAAACATGACTATTGTAAGCAAGAGTTTATCCAATGAATAATTTGTGAATGGGAATAACTACAATGACAAATTATAAGCTGACATAACAGAAAAGCCTGCTTGTTCTATCTCTAACTGATGCTGTCATTTCTCCAGCTCAGCTAAAGTTGACAGGCGCTTGCATTTGAGGGCCTGCCATTGACTAAATTCCAATGGTATGGCATCAGCTTTCAAAATCTTCTGATATTTACCGAGCAGTTCAATTCCATATTTTGCGTTAACATGCTCCTCGAAACAACTAGGAAAAACGTGTACAAAACATAACTGGTAGGAAGGTCAAAGTTTCCCGTTTTGTTGGAGCAACCAAAAGCCGCATTCAGCGGCATTATGGCAGATTTTGTCACTCAGGTCCTAATAATGAAAGGTAATATCAAACCTTGATCATTTGGCGCAAAATTAAGCTGCAGGAGGAGAGATAATCAAAAGTAAGTTGTATAAATTTTATATAGATCTACTGATTTCCTGGTGTCCAAGCGTGTCATAACATCCGGGACATTGCCATACAAAGTGACTTTTTATTTGAAAGACCAGAGTCAGGGGAGTGGCAGCTTGGCAGGCCAAAACACATTCTCCGTGAGGAGGAACCCAACAACACTCGCTATGGACAAGTACATAATAAGATACTCCCAAGGTCAGGCGAGAGCGGGAAGATGAGCGACCTACAAGATGGACTATGGTAACAACCTTGGAAAGTGTAAACCAAACTTTGGCGCGGCCTGACGTCACAAGAGCGGTTTGCAAGTGTGGGAAAGTTTGTAAGAACACAAGAGGCCTCAAGATTTATCATGCAAAGTTGGGTTGCCTAGGCCCTAGCAGTGTGCAATGCACAGGCAATCTGGTGAGACAGACGAGAGGCTGGGACTGGTGGCTAACCACAGTACCCGAAATCTCCGGGCACACGGTAAAGGAAGTGAGGGTAATACCACCTCTGATGCACTGTTAAGAGCAACACAAGGAAAGGGCGGGAACATCCAGCAGCATCTTCAGCACAGCCATGGGAATCAGGAAGCAAGCGATCAACTGGCCGGCAGCACAGGCCAGGAGGGAGTGGAAGAGGTTCGACCTTAAGTAGACGAAGTGTTAGAGCATGTTCTTGCGGGGGAGCTGAACCAGAAAATGAAGGTAATGGAAAGAATAATTTGGAACACTGGTGCTGAATGCTTTGGAGTAAAACAGACAAGAACCTATCAACCGAGACCTGGACAGCAGAGGGAGAACTGCAGGACTAAGGAGATTAAACAGCTTCGGGCTAATCTCTGGAGGCTCAGCAAAAGCTTTCAAGCAAGCTTCAGAATGGGAAAAACCAGCTCTGAAAAAGATTTGGGGTAACCTGAGAGAGCGTACAAAAACTTTAGACCGAGTACTGCATCACCGGAGGGACAGAAAACGGCAGGCTAAACAGAGGGAGCAGTTCACCAAATATCCATTTGCTTACCTGTCCAAGCTCGTGGGGGATAAAAGATCTAGTCAACTTCAGGAATCAAGAGAGGAAGTAGAGGAATATCTTTCCAGCACTCACAGGGATTCCAGAAGGGGAGTGGAACTGGAGATTGGAGAGGCCTTGATGACCGTACGCGAATCAACAATCGCATATGTTGACTAAGAACCCTCATAGAAGGAGGTCAACGATTTCCTCGAAAGGGCAAGGGGTGGCTCTGTCCCAGGACCCAACAGGATCCCATATAAAGTGTAGAAGCAGTCTGAGCAACTGAGACGGAGACTCTGAAAGCTGTTGAAGGTGGCGTGGAGGAGGAACCACCTGCCAGATGAGTGGCTCATTGTGGAGGGGTGTTTTATCCCAAAACAGGAGAACTCATCAAATATTAATGTGGAGGATAAGATATTCTTTTGAATATTAGCAAACAGACTCACCAAATTTCTGTTGAGCAACATTACCTTAGTTTGGGGGGGGGGTACCAGGAGTTCTGGGTTTTAATGAGCACACAAATGTCATATCAAAGACTATCGTGGATGAGAAGCAAGCAATCAAGAAGATCTTGCAGTCCTCGATATAACCCAAGCGTATGGAACTGTCCCTCACAAGCTGGTGGTGCTGACATTACAGGCATACCATGGCCCAGGGGAAGTCCGACACCTCTTGCAAGAGTACTTCAACGACTTCAGGATGTGATTTTCCTCTGGGGATTTCACCACCAGCCTGAAACGGTTGGAGAAAGGCATCATTACCAGGTGCACAATCTCAATCATCTTGTTTGCAGTTTTAGTGAACCTCCTGGTAAAGACATTGGAGAAACTAAGAAGAGTTGCAGTTCTGGCAAGCAGCATTCAGCAGGCTCCAGTTAAGGCATTCATGGACAATCTGACTATAACTGCAAGATCAGTCTCTGAATGGATTTTGGAAGATCTATGCATGATCATTACAGGTGTCAGAATGGAGCTCAAGCCATCTAAGTCAAGGAGCCTTGTTCTGAGGAAAGGGCGCAACCAGGACCAATTTTGCTTCAGGATTGGCAAGATGCTCATCCCCACTGTCAGTGAGAGACCCCTTAAGAGCTTAGGGAAGTGGTATAGAGCGGAGCTGGACGAGACAGATTGTGAAAGAGATGCTTGGGCAAGCTGAAGCTTGGTTGCAAACCTTGGATAAGAGCAGGCTGCCTGAAAGATTCAAACTCTGCGGCTATCAGCATGAAGTGCTCCCAAGACTCCCAAGAAGTGCACCTATAATTGGAGAAACGCGCAAAAACAGAAATGCTGCGTATCCACGTCAGCACAACTGAAGTGCTCCAAACTTTTTAGCTAGCAAGCGAGGTAATATAAGTTTGCTCACTTAGCTAGGTAATTCGCTAACAGTCATATTTGGTGCTTGTAATGCAAGAGAACATAAGTGAATAGCCATTATTTCGATGACTAACTTACCTAGAATTGAACCGCAGGCATTTAGCTTGCTAGCTGGCATTACTAGGCATCAAAAATAAAGTTTGCCAGCTAACATTGACTAAAGAAACCAACAAACAAGCTCACACGCTAGGCTAGCAAGCTAGTTCACCTGTTCAGCTAGCTAATTTAGCTACATATAAACTAATAAAACAGTGAATTGTGATAATTTCGCTACTTAACTAGTGTTGGATGAGCAAGTAGTGATGAATTAGCTGCGTAGCTAAGTCAGTTAAACATTAGCGAGGCTGGTTAGCTCATTCACTAGCTACAGAGTTTTTGCACTAACTAACGTTGGCCAAAGATACTTGGCTATTAATGTAAATTGGTCCTTGTTGCAAAACATTAATATCTAGCAAGCTGGGTAAGCCAAACTAAGTAGGCAAGACCTTTGCTAGCAGCAAACTATGCACCAAATGTAACTGTTAGCTAGCTAGGCTAGCGAACTCGCTAGCTTGCTAGAAAGCCTTTTCTTGTCGGCTTCGCTAGTTACATTTTGAGCAGGTGAATGCTCGCTAGCTAACCAAATAGTGAAGATATAATTAGGGACCTGGATGAAATCATAAACCAGTTCATTAAGCGCACAGTTACTTGGAGCAACACTTTCCACATCAAGAAGTAAAATCAACGGTGAGTGAACAAAAAGTTTTTTAACATGTAGTAGCTGTGTGGGCCTATGTATTGATTATCAATCAGATGTATTTGATTGCATGTGCTGTGATGTAGCGCAACGTTGTTCGATAGCCTATCACACTGTAATTTGTTAATGTTTTTTTTTTATAGCAGCAAGTCATTTTAGGTTTTGAGCACCCACCAGTATAAACAAAAATCGGCGCCAATGCCCCCAGACCCCCTGCCGGGGGGGCGCGCCAGATGGACATACCCTAAAAAAAAACCCTCACCTGTAGTCAGCTCGGCAAGTATGTGGTCATGCCTCCATCTGAACTTGCCATCAGCAAGACTTGCCTGGCAAGATGATTGCACGCCTTCCAGGCTTGCCGGTTTCCCACACAGCGTGCAGCCTGGGTTCCCTGCCAGCCCCAAACAATGGAGGTTCACTGGTGTTGGTAAGACATATGTAGAGCATAGGAGGAATTTGATTCGATTCTCCTCCATGTTCCATAAATCCCTCCAACCCAGTGGTCTTCCTTGGACCCTACTCCAGCGTGTCCTCCTCCCTTGATGTTTCATGAGCACTGCCCTGGCTTGTCTGTCCTTCTCCATCACATGGAGCTCTTCCTGAACAAGGCTGCGGAGACCTTTAGCGTTTGCATCCTTCCACCTTACCCTGGTCTGGAGTAGGAGAAGAGGAAGACCCATGATAACATCAGGACGGAAGGGCCCTGCTTAATTAGATTTGGATTTGTAAGAGTAGGGGAGAGCTCTAGTGGGATACCAACTGGCGCAGGAATCCTGGCATCAGCTGCTGACTGGGACATAAGAGTTGACCTCAGGAAAGAACTTTCCAGAGTTTCCAGAGGAGATTACCGCCTCAACTCTCAGACCAGGAATAGTTCTGTGGTCTAGAGCAACAAGATAAGTGGTGCTCCTCGAGCTGACTGAGCCATGGAGGAAAGGATGGAGGAGGCCCATGAGAGGAAGCTCGGGATGTACAAAGCTCTCATCCGAGAGTGCCAACAGGCAGGATGGTGAGCATGGAAGTTGCCAGTGGAAGTAGGCGGTCCAGGATTTCGTAAGCAGTCACTTTGGAGCGCCCTGTCCAGACTTGGAATAAGAGGTTCCACCCGAAGATGGCTTGTGGCTAACATCGTTAAACGAGCAGACGCAGCATCCACGTGGCTGAGGCTGAAGCGCAATGAACGCTGGAACAACCCACCTAGCAGAGAGGAAACATCATAGACCAGTGGCTGTGGAGCCCAGGGGTTGCCCCAGGATGCTGGGGTTTGCTGTCAAGCCCTCTGGAGGTTTCGTGGGTTAATTGACGAAACACCTGTGAAAGGGGGTACCCACCTGATGACCCACAGAAAGCACTAAGGGCCCACGTCACAAAGCTCAGTCGTTCGGACTTGTGAATTGCAAGTGCTAGCCATCATCCTCAAGAAGGAGGCAGAGATTTAAGCCTAGTTTCTGCTCGACGCAGTTGCGAGTGCGCGAGGTTCGCTCACCACAAAATGACGTTATCGCGCACCTGGCAACAGCCGCCCGCTGGTGCTACGCGAGGTCGTGCACCTCCAGGATTTTGAAACTTTTCGCAAGCCACGCTAGTGTCGCCCAGTTCAAAATGGACGAATTTGAGGGAAGACTTAGCTGAGCTGCTTCTACTTCTACTGTTTTTTTGCCTGCTTCTACTACTTCCTATAGTATTTTTTTCTATCGCCCCTGTCTTTGCGGCGAATACTGCAACGGAGAATGCGCCAAGTATAAATGCCTCCACGCTCTGTTGAGGTGCGCGTGCAATCCGCGAACGGAGCCAGGGTAAGGTATAACTGAGGCTTTACTCAGCTATTGAGGTGAGAGCGATTAACTCATTGTATCACAGACTTGGCTAAAATAGCATAGCAGCATTTGTAAACTTGTGCTAGTAAGTTGTATTTCGGAGGTTTGACGTTTGATTACTCGGTACATAAAAATCGCAAAAATTTGCAAAAAATATTTATGGAACGAGAAGAACATGTACTTTTATGGGGTAAGCGATGAAACAAATGTTCTCTTCGCCTTTAAAGCATTCCATGGAAGCCATTCTCAAACATGTTCGCACATAATTCTCCAAGTAAATCTATAGTAAACATTGTGCAAATTAAAAAATAAATGGTTGCAAAAATAATTCTATAGACCAGGGCTGCCCAACCCTGTTCCTGGAGAGCTACCATCCTGAAGGTTATCACTCCAACCAAAGCAAACCACACCTGCTTTCCAAGTTACAGATCTTGACGAGCTGCTAATGGGCTGAATCAGGTGTGTTGAATTAGGGTTGGAGCAGAAACCTACAGGATGGTAGCTCTCCAGGAACAGGGTTGGGCAGCCCTGCTATAGACCAAGGATTAAAATCTGTCTTTCTATTTTCTTTTCAGGACTGATTTACTTAAGTCCCTGGCCAATTAGTGACATTAATTAGTCGATTGTGCATTATGTGAAGAACAAAACAAACAGGACTGGTAAGAAACGAGCTAGGAGTTGTCAGGATACACTGATAATTGTCAATTGGCTATCCAACAAAAATAAATAGCTTTACAACAGTACTAATTCACAACACCAGCCATAATCACACATATGTGACCCGCCATGGTAAAAGGTACCTCCGAGCGGCGATCATGCTATTGAGAAAAACGCAATTTAAATGTCCCGCTCGCCACGTGGACTGTGTTTACTTTCACATTTGGAAAACTGCTTCTGATCCACGAGATTTAGCTCCATATACGTCACGTGGAATCCCCTCAGTGTATCGATAAATTTCCATTTCAATACTGCCGAAAATTGGCTATTATTCAGTGGCGGAGCTAGACCTGGGAATTGGGTTGCACAAAACATCCGTTTAAAACAATTATTAGTCCTGACCTGTTCTCAGTCATTTTCATAATTAACAAAAGGTTCAGTCCAAGAGCACTCCACACTTAACAGGTGCTGCTTGTTCTCCCCAATTAGGTAAGACGACAATCATTCATCTGGACGCGTATTTGCTGTATTTAAATTAATGTTATTCAAAATTGCATTCCTGTCGACTCTCACGCAAATTGCTTGAGCCGCGTGTTTTTTATAGCCTATTTAACTGCCGAGTGCCACTTTTTTTTTTTTTAATCAACCCACGCAATACCGAGAGTGAAAGGTGATATTTCATTGGAACGCAGACCAGTTCAATTAACGCGAAGCACTGGCCTATTAATAAGTAAATTATTTTTCTGTACTGAATTTAGTCCCTGATTTCATCGCTGTTAAATTGCATATGGAGAGAAACTGTGTCTTCAGTTGCCAATTACGATAATCTGAAAACGCGTCAATAAAGGAAAATGATTGAAAACTAGCCAGGACTAATTGTTGTCATAAAGGGACGTGTCTGTGCCCCCCCAATTCCCAGTTCTTGCTCTAGAATAATAGCCAATTTTCGGCAGTATTGAAATGGAAATTTATCGAGACACTGAAGAGATTCCGTGTGATGTATATGGAGCTAAATCCCGTGGATCAGAAGCAGTTTTCCAAATGCGAAAGTAAACACAGTCCACGTGGCGAGCGTGACATTTAAATCGCGTTTTTCTCAAAAGCATGATCGCTGCTCAGAGGTACCTTTTACCACGGCGGGTCACATATTCTCATGTCAAAATGACAATATAGGTTGATTCTTCTCTAACATCTGGTAAGACTCACATGATTGACAACTTTGCCTTATAAAAACAGTTGCGACTCACTGCTTGAATTATTACACTTATTAAGCAATGAAGAGGGCCAAATTAGTGCTGAGCTTGACCGATTTGATGGAAAGAAATGCATGTCCACTTCTGCACACTTCCGCAAAGTACAACCCAATTCCAAAATAGTTGGGACAAAGTGTAAATTGTGAATAAAATCAAAACGCAATGACTTTCAAATCACACCAGCCAGTATTTTATTCACAATAGAACAGAGATAACATAGCAAATGTTGAAACTGAGAAATTTTGCAATTTTATCAGCAAAATGAGCTCATTTCAAATTTGATGGCTGCTACAGGTCTCAAAAAAGTTGGAACAGGGGCCTGTTTACCATGGTGTAGCATCCTTTCTTCTTATTAATACAGAGTGGAGGAGTCTGGGCATTGAGGAGACAAGTTTCTTGAGTTTAGGCATTGGAATTGATCCCACTCTCGTTTAATACAGGCTTCCAGCTGCTGGAGAGTTTTGGGTCTCCTTTGATGGACTTTTCGTTTAATTATGCACCAAAATGTTCTCAATCGGTGAAAGATCAGGACTGCACGCAGGCCAGTTCAGCATATGACTCTTCTACTACGAAGCCATGCTGTTGTAATAGCTGCAGTATGTGGTTTTGCATTGTCCTGCTGAAATATACAAGGCCTTCCCTGGAATAGATGTCATCCGGAGGGGAGCATATGTCGCTCTAAAACCTTTATATACCTTTCAGCATTCATGATGCTTTTTAAAACATGCAAGTGTCCCACACCATATGCACTAATGCATCCCAATACCATCAAAGATGCTGGCTTTTGAACTGAACGGTGATAACAGGAAGGGTGGTCTTTCTCCTCTTTAGCCTGGAGGACACAACGCCCATGATTTCCAACAAGAATGTCAAATTTGGACCCGTCTGACCACAGGACACTTTGCCACTTTGCTACAATCCATTTTAAATGAGCCTTGGCCCACAGAACACGGCAGCGCTTCTGGATCATGCTCAACAATGGCTTCCTTTTTGCATGATTGAGTTTTAGGTGGCATCTGTGGATGGCACAGCGGACTGTTTTTATAGACAGTGGTTTCTTGAAGTATTCCTGGGCCCATTTAGTAATGTCAATGACAGAATCATGCTGGTGAGTGATGCAGTGGCGTCTGAGGGCCCAAAGATGATGGGCATCCAGTAAAGGTCTTCGGCCTTGTCCCTTATGCACAGAGATTTTTCCAGTTTCTCTGAATCTTTTGATGATGTTATGCACTGTTGATGATAAGACCTTCAAAGCCTTTGCAATTTGACATTTAGGAATATTGTTTTTTAAGTATTCCACAAGTATTACACAAACCTTCACAGGTTGGAGAGCCTCTGGCCATCTTTTCTTCTGAGAGACTCAGCCTCTCTAAGACATTCCTTTTATAGCCAATCATGTTACACACCTGATGCCAGTTAACTTGATTACTTGTTAAATGTTCTTTCAGCTGATTCTCTTATATATTAATTGCTTTTTCAGCCCTTTTTTGCCTGTGTCCCAACTTTTTTGAGACTTGTTGCAGCCAGAAAATTTGAAATAAGCTCATTTTGTGGATAAAAATGTAAAATGTCTCAGTTTCAACATTTGAAATGTTATCTATGTTCTATTGTAAATAACATATTGGCTCGTGATCTGAAAGTCCTTGCATTTTGATTTTATGCACAATATACACTTCGTCCCAACTATTTCGGAATTGGGGTTGTATTTTGATTGCACTCATCACGCGCTTTGGCAGGATTCATAAATCATGAGCAGCTGTGAAATCTACTTTTTTGTCATGCCCCACCCTCCCGCCCCCACACACACAAATCCATGGAATCCTCCCCAAAGTACTGAAAACAGAGGGCGAAGTCAATGCATTGATCTCTGTGTGTGATTCATTTTTCATACTTTTTAAGACACAAGGCTCCTCAACGCATAAATTTCTCATTATGAAGAGGGTTGGATGGAGAGAGTGGGACAAGGGGCAGACAGAAAGCTGAAGGAAATGAGAAGATTGTTGCAGAATAACTGGAAAGCAATTATAATAATAGGGATGAAATATGTTTCTATAAAAACACTGTCTATTTCCCTCATATTATGATCTCCAGTCCTTCCCTCTATTATTCCTTCATTTTGATCTTGGCTACAGCTCGTTGGTCCCTGTTGCAGAGCAAGATCTAGGCATTTGTTCAACTATGCAAGGCACAAAAGATTCAAAATGTTTTCATCCTCCCTGAATTTGTAACTGTGTTGCATACAGCAGCTGCTCACCAAAATAATATTTCCAGTTTCACAGAGACATAACTGCAAAGTAACACCTCAACTCAATAAGAGTCGATAATGCCTGTATCAGCAGCGCTATGATAAAACATGCTAACAAAAATTTGCACCTGTGGCCTGGCCTATGCGAGGATAGCATATAAACTCCATGCAGACATCGCACTTAGTGCAGTAGGTAACTTTATAAAAAAAAATTACTTTTTGTCATATCTGAAACTGTCACTCTGTACTGAGTTGTACAACCCCAATTCCGAAATAGTTGGGATTTGAGGAGACAAGTTTCTTGAGTTTAGCCATTGGAATTTGATCCCACTCTTGTTTAATACAGGCTTCCAGCTGCTGGAGAGTTTTGGGTCTCCATTGACAGACTTTTCTAATAAGGACAACAGGTCTAAGTCACACAGAATTAAGTATAAGGTGCTGCAAACCGAAAATGAAATGTCCTCGTATGTAGACGCAGGGTCTCAGGAGGCTAAGGTAGTGTCAATCACTTCTCAGGCACCCACCTCCATGCACACTCTCTACCTTGGTCAAAAGTTTAACGTTGGACCAATATTGTCTATGCCCAGTTCCTGGAGGAGCTAAAAGCTACAACTGTTTTTTTTTTTTTTTTTTTGGTTAAATTTGTGAAATTATTATAATACCCTTTCAGCTATCAGAAATTGAAGAGGTCTGAGAGTGAATTTGGATCTCCATCTGATGGACTCAGTGAAAATCCAGAAATTTGAATCTCTTCATCTGCACTTCCAGTTCCTTTATTGTCAACAATGGCATAATTGTTATAGCAACATTATTGGCAGAATAAAAGACCAAGACATTAGCAGAAGAGCAGTCAACCAAGAAGGAAGTGAAGTTTGGTTGTAATAATGGCAACCGACATAAACTGGGCATAAGTGGTACATCTGCTGGCATTGTGTTGGTAGCTTGTTAGCATGCTTATGCATTAGCATTGCAACCCTGGTTGGAAGTTTAGTTAATGCTTAGAAACTATAGCTCTAATAGCCGGTGCCTATATGTGTTTAATAGTCTGATAGTTTAATAGTGTCATCGCTTTGCGAAGCCTAGCCCGGTGAGGCGGTGAAAATAATAGTCAACATGAAGCCAGATTAGTAACTTAGTAGCTTGCTCCTGGGAAGTGGACTTCACCCTAGTGTACAGGGATGTGGCTGGCTTTTTTAAAGTCTATCCACTTCTCTCATACTGTGGGACCTGGAGCGTAAGGCTGCTTTCACACCATACGCGCAAAAGCACATAGTTTGTGCGAGGTTGAGAGCAAGATCAAGCGCATTACGTCATGAGGAAGCAAGTTAGCATGAAGGGATAACTTTAGCGAAATGTTGCTAAAGTTGATAAATTATGTTAGGGATTTTTTTCTCACCGGATCGCCACCTTGTGCGTTTATTGGGTAAATATATTCAACGTTCCCCGGATTAATGTAGCAAACTTAACATTTTCGCAGATGGCTGTTGTGTCGCTTTAAATTATTCGGCCGTGCTACTATCTGGCTTCTTTGGAATCAGAATGTGGAATATGTAAATAACGGACAATTTTTTTTCAAACCGTATATCCTTATCGGCCATGCCAGTGTTTTTTTGCTCAAGTTCCTGTACATTTTAATTGTGGAGCTGTATAACTCCGGATGCTCGGACACACAGAATTAATTTTTCGTTTACTGTTGATTATTGCTAGGACCATGGAGGTAATATAACAGAACTGGAGAGAGTGAGGAAGTACCACCCCTATTACTTTCAATGGGAGATGCTAGGCTAGCTACTTCAGCCCAGGAAGTATGGAATTGACCGACGCCATCTATAAAAATGGCGTTCCATGGGTGCTTATTTCCGGCACCATTTCATAGGATTGCCAATCTGATTACACAGCACAAATGGCCAAGAAAGTGTGTCGTCTGTGCGGATTGGCGAATGTTTTCGAGGGGAAATGACGAGCAACGCTGTTAATCCGGAACGCGCACGCACTTTTCATTCTTCTCATTTAACGCGGAGTAAGAAGGCATTTTAATCAAGTAGGATAAAAAGTACAACTCTAATCCTCGACTCAACAGCAGTCTTGCACAGAGCTAATTGATGCAGGGCTACGTCTTTTATAACCTGCAGGACACGCGGCTGTTCAGCATTTAAATTGACTTTGTTTTTACCTCCACGTAGCCCACGTAGAGGTCTGCTAATAATGAATGTCTTTACTCGTCGAAAAAATCAGTCACTTTGCTTGCCTTTTTTATATAGCATGATACAATCAATTTATTCATTAATTCATTTATATTTATTTTCCCATATATAGCCTAATGTAATAACATACAGGCCAAAATACGATAGCTTTTACACTAATCCCAGCAGCGAGTGTAATTTGTCTCCTTCCTGAAATAAAGTTAAATAGTTCGGCAACACTGATGCGCGAGGCGCTGCTGCTCATGCCTGCCGACGCCAAACTCGTGCACGAGCTGTCATCAAGTATCAGTTCTTATTTTAGAGGCCCTCTTGAAAACATCGAACAGTTGCGTCAGACAAAGAGCAAAATAATGAAGGATTACCGAATACATTTTCTTTTGTTTTCGCTGTATTTGGCAAGAAAAACATGCGCACTTTTCAATTGGTGTTTTATTGGATCCCCATTAGCTGACACAAAAATGAAAGCTAATCTTCCTGGGGTCCTGGAATATATATTAACACAGCATAATTAAAATATGGCAAGATACATAATAATAACTAATAATATTACATTGACATAATGTATGTTGAAAACCAAAAACACATAATACATGACAAAAACAGTTTTGACATAATATAAAACAAAGCAGGTAATACAACCCTCAAAATCCTAAAGCAGCACGATATCAAATTATAAACAGGAAAATGACAAAAAAGGAAATAAAAACTAGATTAAAATGAATTAAAAATACCAAGATACAAGGAACAGCAAGAAATACCAACATAGGATAAGGCCATAGTTTATAATATAGTATAGTTATTCTTTAGGTATGTAGAGACTTTTAATTAATTTTTTGAAAGCCGCATTTGACCTAGTATTAATAATGTAACTTGGCAGCGTATTCTACTTTAAGGAAGCCCTGTTCATAGCCATTCTCATCATGGCACAGGATCTAGATACAGGCACACCAACATTCCCTAGAGTAGCCTGTCTTGTGGAGTATCTTTGTCTATCTTGGACAAGCACAATTTTCGAAAATAAATTTTTAGGCTGAGTGGCAGTGTAAATTTTTTGAAAGAAAACAAGAAGATTACAAACAAATCTATCATCCACTTTCAACCAACCAAGATTAACATGCATGCCATGCACATTTGCTCTAAGAGGACATCCCAAAACCACCCTTGCAGCTCTATTTTGCACAAGTTGTAATTTGTGTATATCTTTTTTATTCGCATTAGACCAGACAACTGAGCAATAGTCTAAATGGGATAACACAAGTGCCTGTGTAACCTGTTTAATAGAATACTTATTCAAAAAATAGGCACATCTCTTTATTATTGATACAGCTTTACCCATTTTACCTACAACATTATTGACATGTTTTGTCCAGGACAGTTGATCATCCAGGGTTAGACCTAGAAGTTTCACCTCCTTGACTTGCTCCAATATAATATTATTCATGTCCAATATAATATTATTCGGTGTCTTTGGAGATCGCACGTCTTTGTCCACAAAATTGCATCCTTGGGAAACGCGGAAGCAGGAAGCTAACTGGCTGAAGCAAAGGTACTTCCTCGTTCTCTCTGGTTCTATTATATATACTACTCAAAATTTGATAGGGATCATAGGAATTTTTTTTTTTTTTTGTATGCAAATTTGGTAACTGCCACTGATGAACAATATATTGGATAAATGACATGCAGTCAGACACAAAACACATTTGCACGTGCATTTCATGACATTAAATGAGCGTGCAGCCTCACATTTTGGCTTTGACTAACACTTCACCATTTCAACTCAGACGTGTGTGTTGCTTGTTGGTGAAAATTTGGAAGTTCCCAAATTGTTTGCATTACATTTAGCAATAACAATGTCTCCTCAACGTCTTAGACGTCGATTGACTTCAGAGCAATTGGGAAGATGCATCGGAATGCTTGACTCTGGCTTCTCACAACGTCACGTTGCTAATGCACTTAATGTCAGCCAAAGCGTTGTGAACAGAGCGTGGAACCGGCATCAAACGTTTGGTACAGCAGCACACTGTCATGGAGGTGGTCGTCAGAGATCGACTTCACAACGACAAGACCACTTTCTCACACTTCAGGCACGACGTCATCCTTTCTGGACAGCCACCACCCTACAAATAACCTTCATAACGCCTCAGGGGTCAGAGTATCCACTCAGACGATATGGAATCATCTTCATACTGCCGGCCTCAACTCAAGAAGGCCATGTGTTCGAATCCCACTGACCGCAAGGTCATAGGTGTGACCGGTTGGATTGGGCTCACGATCATGTCACATGGACACACAACGATTGGGCTCCAGTTCTCTTTACTGATGAGTCCCGATATTGCTTGGACTTTACTGACAGGAGGCAACGGGTGTGGCGAAGACAACGGAGCGATTTAATGATGCCTACATCAACGAAACACGACCGTTATGGTGGCGGATCAATTATTGTCTGGGGAGGAATAAGCAGGAACGGCAGAACGGACCTGCATGTCATGGGGGAGAGGGACGATGACAGGGTACGGTACAGGGATGAGATCCTCAATGTGTATGTAAGACCATACGCTGGTGCTGTTGGCCCTGATTTCATCTTGATGGATGATAACGCCCGTCCCCATTGTGCTAGGGTGGTGAATCAATTCCTAAAGCAGGAGACAATTGTCCGCATGGACTGGCCCGCCCGCGTTGTCCGGACCTAAACCCTATCGAGCATGTGTGGAACATGCTGCAGGTCGCCATTTTCGGTCGAGGGCACAACCCACAACTCTAGAAGAGCTCGGAAATGCCCTTGTTGAAGAATGGAACAACATTCCAATTGCAAGCATCCAGGTTCTGATTGACACTATGACCCGACGTTGTCAAGCCGTCATTCAAGCTAGGGGAGGCCATACCCATTATTGACATTAACTGTGGTAATGAAACATCAAACGAACACTGTCTGTTTTCACTTTACATGTCAGAAGTGAAACCATGAAGTGTTCATGAAAATAAAAAGTGTGAGGCTGCACGCTCATTTAATGTCATTAAATGCACTTGCAAATGTGTTTTGTGTCTGACTGCATGTCATTTATCCAATATATTGTTCATCAGTGGCAGTGACCAAATTTGCATGTCATTTACAAAAAAATTCCTATGATCCCTATCAAATTTTGAGTAGTTATATATATCTCTATGGCTAAGACACTTCCGCAAATGTACTCCCGCAAATTCTGCAATGTCATTAGACGCGCTTTAGAGAGGTCAGCGCAATTTGAGGTCAAGGTTCCATGCAATTGACCTTTGGTGCCAAACTTCGCGGAAAATCAAGCTGCTGTGCATCGCTTAAAGTTGCACCACCGCTCATCTGTACAGTGTCGCATCCTTCATTGAAAACAGTGGTCTTGCTCCGCGTGATGTCGCGATTGCGTGTATGGTGTGAAAGCACCGTAAGTTAGTTATCAATGGAGCCAAGGCTGTCATTCAATACTGCTTAATAATGTACCAGAATTTACATGTTATTCATCGCTAGGTAGCTTTCGTAATATGCATGGCTAGTTTTTAGGTTGGTAGCTAATGCCAACGTGTGTCGGCACGTTAGTTTGCTCACTTGCTCAACAGATATATAGTCTCATTTTTCTCGCTTCGGTAGTTAAAGCGAACATTGTGTCGATAATGTTAGTTTGCTTACTTGCTTTACTGATATATAGCCTCGCTTCTCTCAGTTTGGTAGCTAATGCTAACGTTGTGTAGGTAATGTGAATTTGCTCACTTTCTTGGCTGATATACAGCCTTGTTTCTCTTGGTTCAGTACCTAATGCTAATGTTGTGTAGGTTATTTTAGTTCGCTCCCTTGCTTGGCTGATGTAAAGCCAAGTTTCTCTTGGTTTGGCAGCTTATGCTGACATTGTGCAGGTAACGTTAGTTCACTCATTTGCTTTGCTGATAATCAGCCTCATTTGTCTCATCTTTCAATTACCAAGCACAATTACAGTGATTTTGAAGAGGCGTAGTATGTGTTTGTAGCATGTAAATGCTTAATGTTTACTTCTTGTTATCACCAATTTTCCTTACTTTGAAATAAGATATCCTGGAGCTCATGTGTTTCAGTAGATTATATGGCTTTTGAACTGACCTTGTGAGTGAGTTTGGAGGGAGGGACTGCAGCAGGGAGAGAGGGAGGGACGGTGGTGTTTATGATTAAAATTTCTTTCTCTTGCTCTTTTCTTCCAATGTGACGGACGGCAGCTTTAAGTGCAAAACAATGTGTTTGAACCCTTTTCCGACTATAGAAGTACATGCACAAAATTATGTGCCAAGCAGTTTACAGGAGAATTTTGAAGAAGAAAATACTGATGTAGAGGATGAAGACACTTCAGAAGATGAAGCAAACAACCAACCGCAGTTGATTGTACATGGTCGTATTTTCTTCTTCCAAACTCTCCTTTATACTGCTTGACTCTTATAAATCACTGTCTTCACAATTTTCATCCTATTCTGAGTCTGAATCTGCAAAGGTTTCATAAAATAAGGAATAAATGAGCAGAGGTCTAACTGTAACCTGCCTACAAAAGTATAAAATAAACCAGTGCATAACAAGCGGCAAACAAATAGCCATCTAATTGGGAATGATGCAAATCAATCCACCAGCAAAATTCAAGCTGTGAATTGATTGTTTGAGGTACAGAGACAGGCGCAAGATCCTTCTGTGAGCAATTGTTTTCCTTGTGGCTTATTTTTTCAGTATTCCCAATAGACTGCTGTCTGTGGAAGACAAAAGCTATTGTCACGAATGCTCGAGGAACAGCAGAGACAAGCCTTTTTTCAGATGACAGGCATTCATCACAAGCAGTGCCAGAGTCTTGCATATTCCTGCATGGAGACTGGACAAGTATTCTCGATCGCCATGCCAGCTCAGCAACTCAAACACGCACATCAGCACGAGAAGGCTGAGAAAGGAGTTTGAAAGAGGGAATGGCTGATGGGAATGCATTAAGTGTGCAAGGCTGAGGTATAGAAATGAACAAAAAGAAAGGAGAATTAAAAAAAAAAAAAAAAAGCAGAGTAAAAAGCACTTTTGAATTGCGAGATGAAATGTTCCCTTTGAGACCCCAAAAGGGTTAGGTAAATTGAAGAAATTCTTGCTTCAAAAATCGCCATGGTTTTCCAAGTTATGATTACAACCATAATATCCGGCACAACCGTTGCAGACAGAATCAATTTGTGAAAATCAAGTGAGCCAAACCAAATAAATAATTGAGTTTACCTTGGTAAGTTCCAAAGCTGTGTCTGATGTACCCAAACACACAATCCTCTCCATTCTAGAGGTAATGCAGTGCAATTGAACAGGATAGAGGAGGACAACAGTAAACAGAATGCACTTTCCTCAGTAAAGAATGTGCGTTCATTTTGGAACGTAAAATACGACAATGGAGATTGCGTTCTGTTGCACACCTTTAGACTTGTTTGCAGGAGGAATGGGACAAAAGTAAATCTGAAAATTGTAATCACTTGCCGTTGCCTGTCCTTTAAATGTTCATTTCGTGTTGTGAAAAGGAATGGCAGCCGAACAAAGTGGGAATTACTTTACTGTCTCAACGGTTTTTGAATATGTTGCTAAAATCAAAATTGAAATTTGATAAATGAATATAATTCATGTGGTGAAACATAAAGCAATGTATTATATGTAAAAAAAGAAATAATAAATAATAATAATCTTTCAGAAATCGTTTCTTTTTCTTTTAACTTTTATTGTACTGTCACGACTTTATCCAACTTGGGGTTGTACATAGGATGGTTTGGCTTCTGGGGTCTTCATGGGCCCCAATAATGATGTTGGCGACACCAATTTTTGGGAGTGGGGGGGTGGGGTGAATATGATGATAGGGTTATGGGTAGGGCAGTATGGCTAATGCAAAGGCTTTCCCCAGCTTTACATTCAGCAAGGATTGAATATGACAGTTAGCTGGTCAGAATAAAATCTGAGCAGCTGTGTAGTTGTAGAGTTGATCCAGCGGCTCTCGGACAGAAACTACATGTTTAATTTTTAGTGTAATGCTATGCAGAGCCAACATGAGAAACCACTACCACCACAGGAAGGCAGAACTGCCTGAGCCAAGCCCAACTGAGTGTCCGGAGTTAGAGCTAGAGCAATCCTTTGCCACTCCAGCTCAATGAGGTAAACCACAAATCTGCTGCAAGAGAATATTTACCAACCTACAAAGTCACTCAGAAAGCCCATTTACTTTTCTCCTGATTGTATGTGTCTGGTGTAATTTTACCAGCTCGTATGAAGCCGCGGTTCGCTCTTGAGATTATAGGTTTTACCCTTCTTTTTGATAAGCAAGAACCATTTACCCGACAAGTGCCTTGAACCAGAGTAAATCTCCTTAAAAGGAGCTGTTTGAGGACTTTGCAGACTGTCCAGCCCTTTAACACGCCAGACGTTATATGATCAACAGCGCCCTTCACGATTTATTGCCTCGCAGAATCTGGTGATCTGGTAATGGGCAACAGACACATTAAAAAGGTTGTTTCAATGCCTTCAAGATGAAACCTTAGATTTTAATGTAACTTAGATCCCATGGGACACTGACTCCGAAAGAGAGACTTGCTTGCATTATTCAGTGTGATAAACTGTCCTAAGATCATAAACGCATCCGATTGCAGACCAGTCACCGTAGTTTTAATCATGAGAGTCTCTGTGTGATTATGAGTCTTACAATGGCAAAGACCCAAAATCAGCGTCCATATGTTGCTCTTTATCACAGTGATCCTTTAACCTGGTTTTCTGGGAACTGGGCAGGGGGGTTGTAGGGTGTTTCGGGAACTGACCAAACAACCATGTTATCCTAATTCTCCAGGGACCGAAGCACAGAGATACAGAGCATGGGTTCCATTAGCTGTTAGCCCTGGTGTGTCCATCTTCTTTTGTAATACAGCTTACACAAGCACATTTTTCACACTGTTATCGCCTTGTTTTTCTGACACTGAGTGGCCCCATCAACTGGCGAGAATTTTGATTACAAACAGATGTACCTAAAAGATAGCTTGTAAAAAAAGGATCAAAACATGGTAAGTACACATAGTAAGTGCAAATGCGTGCTTGTGTGTGTGTTTGTGCCATATGTCAAGTAGCACTTCTGTTTAAAGAAACTGCATGTCAATTAAAATAAATGGCAACACCTTTCAGACTAAAAATATTCTGCACATGATAATTCTTTGAAAATTTTGGTAACAGTAATACATTACCTCTCATGAGTACTTAATTAATACATAACTGCATAGTCACGCCATTGAACAGGTTATATACAATTTCAGATATTGGATTCGCCTATTCTAATTCACTTTTCTGGTGAAAAAAAAATCACTGTGATATGCTGTGTCGAATCGCGTATTGACATCAGCTGCCAGCCTTTCCAAAAAAAACCCCTCTATGTCCACTGTCAAAAAAAAAAAACATAAATGTTTAACCCCTCGTTTGTACATTCGCATCCCAACACTGCCTCAGTTTCATAACTTAAAACTGTCAGGTCACTTGAGACAAAGTACAGAAATATTTTTCAGAGAAGTTTGTATCGAAAGTATGGCCAACAATTGATGGCTGGAATTCAGAGAAACGTTGGTGGATGGGGGTAAAGGTGGATAGAGGTCAAAATTGTGACATTGTAGGGTACTTGATGCAGGATTGAACTACAATTTTGGGATTCCAGCTACCATGGGGAGCCTCAGCTATGTTACTGGAGCCCAATTTCATCCCGATGCCTCATATATTGACGCTACCTGACCAAGCATCAATATGCGAAGCTTTTAGCATCCCTATTTGACGCCAGTTTGAAACAAATCTAGCCCCCTAGCCCTTAACCCAAACCCTAACCCAAAATGTCAAATAAAGATGCCAAAAGCTTCCTTTTGCATCGTATATCGATGCTTGGTCAGGTAGCATCACTGTATGACGAGTCAGGATGAGAATTTGTTGGTCACTGAAGTCCTCTGTAGTCCGGGCATCCATGCATTGAAAGGTCTCATATTATCAAAATAGTTTTGCTCATTTTACATGTAAATATGTATAGTGATTAATATTATTTTTGTTTGTAAAATCACTACTTTGAGAAATAAACAGAAATTTCTATCCAGTTTGTGTGTACTTTTCAACTTCCTAAGCCCCGCCCCTTTAAAAAGTTCACTAACCACAAATGTGAGTTTTATGACCGTATACATCATGTAAGGAAGGGACGTTTACGGATGCAAAGTCAGTGTATTGAAAAAGTGCATCTAGATATAAATTTCTTTTTTTTTGTTGGACACAAAAGGTAGCTATTATCATATATATACTTGTATCATGCAAGTATCATGCTTACTTGCTGCATAGATTGTGGCCTGAAACTACCATCTCATTGCTGCATGCTGTACTTATACGTTTGTTTTAGATTACTGGGCAGTGAGAGGCAGCTGGCATGCGTAGCAGCTTACATGTAAGAGCTAAGGTTGATGCAACTTTGCACATCAAAATACACACTATCACTTTCTTTAATTTATTTTAAGATTCAATAGAACAAACTCCAAAAACACAAAAGTTAACACATGTCAGTCAGCAAGAATAAACAATGAATAAACAATGTTATATGTAAATCATGTGGCCTTGTAAATCTAAGCAAGCTGCATTTACCTATGCCACAGACACGGCCTTGGTCATCCGAGTACTGTACTCCAGTGATGGATGGTGAAATAAAAATTGGCGAGGCGCAGAACATCCCTTGAAAATAATTATTGGTCTTAAACTGCTTTCAGTCATTAATTTATTTTAACATTACGTAAACTCCAAAAACACTCAACATTATCAGATTTGACGAGTTTTCCTCATTAATTTACCGCAAAGAAAATGCTTCATTTCTAGAAGAAATTTCATTTCAATCAATTTCATTCATTTGTGGATTTTTGTTGTTAATTTTCACTTTCTTTGTTGTAATCAAACAATCATGAAGCTAAGATTCAATAGAACAGGATGTGCTTAAAGCAAACAAAAAAGTTAACATCATAGTTTATCTTTTTTTGTTGAGTGAATCAAACATTTTCTCTTCAGTCCTTGCAACATTGCATTTGGAAGCTAATTGTACATTTAACTCGTTTAACTGCTGACGGCTTTTTTATCATTGGAAAATGTGGTCATTAAGGAAAATGATTGAAAACAGATTGAGGCTTATGAGTGCTCATCTTAGCTTCACAAGCAGAACTGGCTACAGCTGATCGTCCCGACTGTTTTTGGAGTTCATGTATTGTCAGTTTAGTTAAATGATTGAAAACAGGTCAAGACCAATCATTATTTTCAAGGAATGGTCTGTGCTTCACCAATTTTCAGTTCACCAGGCACCATTGTTATATAAGCCCCCACTTTTGCCAATTGGATAGCACCAAAAATGACCTAACAATTATTTATTTCGCATCAAATTGACATTGCACTGAGTTTCTGAAACCTGCATCTACCTCGGGCTCATAAGGATACGTCTGACCTATTCCAGCTACCCAAATTCCAGCTTGAATTTCACGATCTTCAGACCAAGCTGATATTTCAGCAGACTCCGAAAACAAAGCATTTCCTCTCTCATCTTCACTTCTGTTGTTGGAAGTGTTGCACATGATTTGTATTGAATTTGAGAGTGAAAAATACAAACATTCAGCTGTAGGTCTAGGCAAATGTACAGGATACTGCAGAAAAGACTCCCTTCCCATGACTCTGCTCAGAGTATTGTCCTTCTAGAGTTTACTTCCTGCGACTTTGCTCAGAGTATTGACCTTCTGGACTTTACTTCCCGTGACACTGCTCAGAGTATTGACCTTCTAGAGCTTACGTCTCATGGATTACGTAATTGCACAGAGCGATTTATCAATTTTCAAGGGGCGTTCTCAAGCCTGGTTTTTATTTTTATTTTACACGTCTCATGAACAAAGTAATGAAAAACCAGAGTCAGATTCAAATTCACATGGCAAAAGTACAGTAGAACGGCTTAAAAGCAATTCTTCGAAATTTTGGGTGTCATGGGACCTTTAAATCTGAAGCAAATGACCAATGCTGTTTCTGACAAATCCTCCGACTGACCTGAATTTCATATGTAGTCCATCTGTTTGTCTGCTTTCCCCATTATGTTAACAATGTAATGCAATAAGTGGTTGCCACACCTAATTTGTGCACTATGAAGAAAGATATTTAAAAAAAAAATATATTTAAAGGATTAATTAAAGTGCTCAATACTGTTAGTGAGATGCTGAAACAAAAAGGAGGAAATCAGATGACTAGGAACCACAAAGGAATTTACCAATGGAGCACTGATTGATGAGAATTTAAAATTTGAGGATCATACTGTAGGTTACAGTTACATTTCAGTGATTTTGCTAATAATTTTATCCAAAGCTGGTATATTAAGCGGGAGCTAGTCTCCCTATACAGAAATACTGGTTTAAGGGCCTTGCACTAGGGCCCAACAGAACTAATTGTCTTGGTTATAGACAAAGTAGTTATGTTGGCATGTTCTGGTGGCTAATTGGCAAAATGAAGAAAAAGAGCCAACGGGAATTTTCTGGACTTTTTGTGTTTCTGGAAGGGAGCAGAGTAATTTCTATTTGTGCATGTGTGTGCATCCAGCAATGCTACTCTTTGTCATCTCTCTCAAGGCAATTGTTTATCGAAACTGTTGAATGAGATTATCATCCCGCCTCCAAACTACCTATGAAACAGAATGAGGGAGTAAGTAGGATACAATTGTGGATTTTCCCATGTAGCAGAAAGTTTGAGTTGCCCCGGTAACATCGTATGATGAATTTCAACACAACAGCTGGGTGGAAGAACTCCTGAGTCATGGTAGACAACGGCATCTGAAACTAAAACAGTGTGCTCTGTTAAAATCCATGTGGGCAACATAGCGGATCCGCCTGAAATCATATTTCCCATGGTCTGCTTTAATACCTGCAATTCGAAGTGAAAGAACAGATGACGCATACTGCAGGAAATAACTGTTAGCTGCGATGGCTGCAGGTGTGGACTGATTGAAACATCTCACGAAACAAACACACCCAGTCTCCCAGGTAACTTGTATTGTTATTCGCTTACATGAAACATGGATCTTGCCAACAGCCGGTGGAATATACTTGACAAATTTACTTATCTTCGTTAACCATGCATGATCGCAGATATTGAAGGGTGCAAAGAACTTCAGATGCTTTCTAACAATTCATATTTCTTGAAAGGACCATTTTGTATCTGAAGAGGTAGAGTACCCTGTGCTTATTTTCAAAATGTTTTTCAGAGACTAATGGTATGGTAATCAACGGAGACCGTTCAGTTATTCAGAATAGGAATTACAGGGCAGCCACATGTTCGTTCACAGTTGGGTCACCTTATCCAATCTGGATAAGTATTGGTTCTTCTGGATTTAGAAATGAGGAACGGCCAATAACAGTATTGCTGTGTGGTACGTGTTGCTTTGATCCAGTTTTTTTTTTTTTTAAGATAAAGTAGAGTGAGTTTATTTCATTTCAAGAATGAACTTATGTCTACGGTTGAATGGAAATCAGGTGATTCATGTCATTTCTCATTTATTACCTTTTGTAGTTTCCTGTATAGATTGAAGGTCTTTGGCTGGTTGTAATGGTGGTATAATTTCCCTACTGTATCAGGTACGAGGCTGGCCTTTCCCAAGGGTATACGGTCAAAGACTTCAGTGATTTGATTCATTCATTTGTGCTAGTAATGTTCTTCTAGGGACAAATTAATTGCATCTTATGGGCTCCCTTTTCACTTGTTCCTTTCAAGTGATAGAGGTTCCAGAAAGCTGTAGAATTTTCCTCCCTGAAATCTTACATACCCTGCTGACATTGGTCCCTAGGTGGCTGGGTGATCATTCAAGGCTGTCTGAGCACTCTGTTGCCGTAGACACAGAGGAGTGATTCATCTAAAGCCCCCCGGCTGTCAGACTCCTGTCGTCTTTGAGCACATGAACCACAGGAGGATTTCAGAGGGATTTCTGAGGTACTGGACCCATTCAGAAAGACTGTTTACTGCACATAAAAACATTTTGCCCCCATACTCCCCAGGAACTTTAAAACCTTAAAAGATGTATGTGTTTTCGTCTTATAGGGACAGCACAATTTTTTGTTGTTGTTTGTAACAGTAAAACAGTGAATGCTTTATTGCTTTAACCAGTGCTCTCTGATAATACATAAATAAATACATTGCAACAATGGAATGAAGGAGAGTTAGTGATAACCCCAAGTTACTCAGCAAAAATTTTGAAAGTGAAAATTTAGCTTGTATGGCATAACCTATATCATCCCATAAACGATACAAATTGGTGCAATACAACTATTTTATACAGGTTTGATATCGCACACGTGTAATACAATGTTCTCGCATCGCGATTGGTCAGATTCCATTCATTGGCAAACTTCAACCAAAACCTTTGTGATAGTAGTGTTACCAATCCTGCTGGTAATCATTAACCATTGCTAGTGTTAGCTTCTACACTGAACAAAAATATAAACGCCCCATGTCAAATTTTTGAGTTTTTATTAACAAAAAACTGGAACTGGGATTCGTCTGTGAATAGCACTCTTCTCCAGCGTGCCAAGGGCCATGGAACGTGCGCGTTTGCCCGTGCGAGTCGGTTCCGACGCCGGACAGCGGTGAGATCCAGACCACGGTGAGGATGCCGCGCGTGCAAGTTGGCTTCTCGCAGGCGGTTACGGACTGTCTGTGGTGTGATGCGTCTGTTATGCAGACCAACTGTCTCATCCGCTGTGCGTGTCGCTGATCTGAGCCGATCCCGCAGGTGGACGAGCCGGATGTAGCGATCTTGTGCTGGTGCGGTCACGCGTGGCCGACGTGGATGAGGTCGATTTGCAGTACTGCCTGTCTGTCGGAGACGAACTCTCAAACGGCCTATTGTCCGATAGTTAACATTCAGCTGCACAGCGACCGCTCTGGTGGACATCCCTGCATCCAGCATGCCAATGGCACGTTCCCGCATGACCTGAGACATCTGAGGCATGATGACTTTTGGCAAAATTTGACATTTTGGGGTGGCCTTTTATTGTCCCCAGTATAAGGAGTGTCTGGGTACTGCTCATTCTGTCTGATCACTGTCTGGAAATGCCACACCCATGTACTGAGTGAAATCACTGCATCACTGAGCAAATGCTCAGACAGAGATGGATTAAAAAATGGTATACAAATCAAGAGAAATATCCCTATTGTACAAGTACAAGTACAAGTCAGCA
This sequence comes from Gymnothorax javanicus, assembly GCA_029692085.1. Classification (NCBI taxonomy): domain Eukaryota; kingdom Metazoa; phylum Chordata; class Actinopteri; order Anguilliformes; family Muraenidae; genus Gymnothorax; species Gymnothorax javanicus. The sequence goes on from CM056199.1 coordinate 19,726,965, forward strand.
TATGCTCACTTAGAGTTGTTAACTCCATGTGGCATCTATATTTGACATGGGGCGTTTATATTTTTGTTCAGAGTAGTTGGTGGTCCGTTCAAATCAATGGAATGAATGATTTGCTAGTTAGCATGCTAACACTTTTCGTAATTAAAGTAATAAGTTACACATCTGTTATTGTAGAAACTTGAATTTATTAATTTAATGGCAAAAAGTGCTAGCATGCTAGCTAGCGAATTATTCATCCCATTGACTCAAACAGACTGCCAAATAGAAGCTAATGTTTTTTTTTTTTTTACATTTTCCAAATAACACAATGCTGACATTTATGGGATAAATGGAATCTCAAATTCATGAGCTGGAGATTAATCAAGTTGCAGTTTTTGTTTATTCCACACCAAAGGCTCGGAATAAACAAAAATTGCTATGCTCATTTCAAAATTTGATATTTCAGGCTTACTCATTAGAGATCCTCTATATACCTGCAGTTGAATAGAATGTTGGTCATGCAAGCAAAACTCCAGTTCGAATACAACATATGAACTGAACGCATTATACAGTTGCTGTAAGTCAGGAAGCTGTTTTGCCATTGCCCACCCCCCTTATGGGAAAGTTGGAAAACCAATGAAAAAGAGAGAGAGAGAAAAGAAAACAATATATTATGATTCACACCCTTTGGGTTCAAAGCATAAACTGCCAAACTGTTTTATATTGCTGTACTGTAAAATGATGTCAGATTGATGTGGAATGTTTATTGTTGTTTTTTATGGCTGTCTCTGTGGTTTTTGATGGGAGCCAAGGGAGAATATCGTGGCCAGTTTGTGGAGAATCTGCAGCATTATTCAAATAGATGAGACCCTTTTACAGAGAAAATGGGGATGTAGAGTGGGAAGTAGAGGTCATTCAATCAAGGACAACACGCTGGAAAAGAGGCAGCTGCCATGGGAATACGCATCTAATAGCACTTCACCGAGTGCTATCATATCAGTGGAGGCCATTTATCACTTTCTCCCTGTGAAATTTCCTAGTCTTGGAATCCCGTGCACGAGTTTTTAATCAGTGTGTGCATGTTATGGTCCGAGCATTCAGTTCCTTTAATACTACCCAGTCCGTTAGAAAATAAATGGAGGAGGAAAAGGGGGCATCTAGGGAGGTCAGGAAGGCAGATGTTGAGGGAGATTGTGAGAGTTATTTCATACATTCTAGCAATGTTGAGTTGCTGTGAAAGAAAGGTGGGCAATTAGAAGTGAAGATGTGCACTATTGTCAGAAGCTGACTCGGTTTTATAATGAAAGCATCCGAAAGCGCCCAAACCTCATACAGGTTCGCCTCGCTGATGGCGAGTATAGGGTGAAAGTATTGCGGACGAGTACAGACTGCCTTATACTACACATAAACATTCCAACTGTACTAATCTGATACACTACATGCAGTACAATTACCCACCAGGCCCTCGACAAATTGCGAACGGCTTATTTATATTGGGTTCTTATGTCATTAACTCCTCCTCAAAATACGCAGGAAGGCAAAACCCACTAAAAACAGAGAAAACACATGATACATTGGACAAATAAAATCAATCTGAAGCAGCAGTCTTTGTGAATTTTATTCATAGCCAAGCGATCTAATTCACGATGTTGTTACACTAAAAATTTTACAGCTGCTGGAATGTTGTATCCATTTAGTGATTGTTGTGGTTCCAACAAGACGAGACGCCGGCAATCACACGGGTCTTGCACTGATGAAGCAAGAACAATCAGTAAACAGAGCACAACTGCCACACAGAACAATGGAGTTACTGTCACCAGTCAAGAGATTTGAGAGCCTTCTTCAGTGTACAATTCTCGGATCCCACAAATATTTCGTCTTGATAAGTTTTTTTTTGCATTGTGATTGACTAGCTTGCCTTTTTAACAAACATTCAAAGTTCAGGCCTCAATGGCATAGAGACAGATGCGGCTCAGCAATCACTGAACTGCAGTGTAGCGAGGGCTGTAGAAAGGGCTCAGAACACTGAGGTTTGAGTCATCTTTAAATTCCAAGGTGACAGTTTTGCTGTACAAAACAAGCCAAAAAAAAAATCAGCTGTCAGCGGTGAGGCTGACCTTCTGAACCGGCCTGTCTTCTCATGAGTCTCAATAAGCCATCATCGCTGTAGCAGTTCGTGGAAAACTTGGACAAGTATTTGTGTTTAAGGTCACTTCTTTTCCAATGAGGTTCTCTGGCCGCAAGTCCGGTGTTCTTTTGATGCAACGCTGGTTCTAGTTCTAAATTGGCTGCATTGTCTTAGAAGGATTGTCACTTTCTGTGCGGTCACTAACCAGTTTCAGTCAACTCATCTCAGAAAGCAGGTTCAGTGTAGCATGAAGAAAGACTGACATCATTATTAAGGAGATGCTGGTGATGTTGTCATTTGTCCCGACTTATTGGCTAAGTTCAGGTCAAAATTTCATCCACTAGCACCAAAAAAAAAAAATAAAACATATAAAAAACATAGACAGAAAAATTGCAAGGATTTGGTGGAATTTCAGTTATCATTTTCATCTTTTCCTCTTTACATGACCCAGCGTTCATTTCACCCAGATCAGGCACACATTCCTTGACACATTGCAGATAGGTTTGCTTATCATATCATGCAAAAAAAAAAAAAAAATCAATACTCATATTTACAATTCACAAGCCAATACAGTGAGGTACTGTTTTAAAAAATGTATCTACATATATTTCGGCAACTCCAATCCCACCTGAATCTGGAATATTCAATAAGCAAACTATATAGCTACAACCAAATTCCTACTGGACTCACGCCATCTCATGAGAACGCAGACAGCAAAACAGATGCCCATCAGCCGGCACTTCTTTTCACCTGTAGTCGCAGTCCTAAAGCGCTGAACAGGGGTGCCGCAAACCTGAACATGTGCTTGTTCAGAAAGCAACCAACATGTACCCAGATAACAAGAGTCATCAGGAGATGGCATATCCCCCCGGCCCACGTCATCAACTTCAGATTAGCAAAAAGCACCACGTCAAGTCATGATTAATGTGCACACCAAGTTTTGAGAGAAAATATTGAACGGTTCTCAAGTTATGCTCCGGAAACGAAATGTTCACGGACGGACGGACAGACAGACGGACAGACTATATTCCCCCGCATTTTATGCTGGGGGTATAACTAGTAGGAGGTGCTTGAGCAATAAACAATGCTGACCCAAACCAAACCAAACCGCACGTTTCCCTCCCATGTCCCTGAGCTGCGCAGAAAAAATTCAGCACTGCTCCCGTGAGGCTGCTGACCACAGTGGGCTCTAGGATGGCAGGATTCACAGTAACTCTGGCACCTCAAGCTGCGCCTTTACCACGTGAGCTAACACAGCAGCCCCAGAAGAGCACTGTTTAACATTAATAATGGATCACTTTTTGGTCTTGGGGTCACTCCCCTGACATAAAAAGAACACCTAATCTAACCCATGTTTTAGACACTGTGGGAAGCAATGTCTCCTTTATCGCAATCTCAAAGAATATAAATACAGCTTATGTACGTTGGAACATGAGGTTTATCCAGGTAAACACAATGCAGATAAGTAGTAAGTTAGGATACAGTGTCAGAGAACACATGGAGCATGACACATCAGCAATAAAAATCTATTTCACGACTCCCAGGACACTTAGTTTTAGGTGTATAGAATTGACCCTGCCCTTACAAGACCCCCTTGCAAAGTTACACGAAGCCACGAACAGCCGAAAAACATTCAACATAAATAAATCAACGGAGGTAATCGAATCTCCGATAATTCGACAACCATGCTTAAATATTCAGGAAGAAGGATAAAATGGTTTCTAAATTTTTTGAATGCCCGAATAAGGTTATGTCAGGGCTGTTTGACTAATACACAGTTTAAATGACCACGGTTAAACCCTTTGACACTCATAGTGTGTATATTTCTCCTCATGGACTTAAAGTTCACTCGGTTTGCTGATGAAATGATTGTCAAAAATAGTCATACACTAATTTCAATGGATAATTTACAGAAAAATGTTCATGCAAAATTAATTTAAACAAGAGGCTTCTCAGAGCCCCAGAGTACTCGGGCCGGGTCTAGGCCTGGGCCAATCGCGAAACCGCGCGCACACATGAGCCGGACAATCGCGACCCGGAAAAAAAAAAAAAGGACCGGAGCCGAAACTTAGACTCGTGGCCTACCCGCCCGAGTAAAAATTGTGTGTATAGAATACTCGGGTGGAGCAAAGGGGAGCGTCTTCCCCAAATTCAAAGGCTTGCATGCCATGATAATTGCCCTCAATTTACACCAGAAGCATGTTTGGTCCGCCTGCGCTCTGCCAGGGCAGCGCAGCTGATCGTTTCACTTTAGTCAATGAATGTGTTTGCACCAGATCCGCTGCGTTGCATTTCTCGTCCGTCCCAGCTCCGGTAAACCGCAGCCATGCGCAGCAGATACGCAAAACTTCTATTTTTGCCAGATGCCGCAGCACCATCTCAACACTACAACACAGCAGATCGATCGGTACACAGATACAACATTAAAAGATACGGTTCATTTTCAAAATCCGTGCTGGCGCTAGTTCGTATTGTGGGCTAGGACAGCAACCGAAGTAAGAAAACGGCTAAACTTTATCGCCAGAACACTTTCTCAACAAATGACAAACCCGACACAAACAGGAAATTCAGAACATTTATTAATAAATAGGCTACTTATCCATGGTTGAAGCGCAAGATCTCGAAAAATAAACTAATCGAAGCAAGTAAACCGTTCCTCAAACCTTTCGGTAAGGCACTAAGGCTGTTGCCTGTGTGCAGTTGCACTTAATACAACGTATCATTTATCTCGGGCGATCACGCATGATTTTGTAATTACCGCATGATCTGGTCAGGCTCGCTCATCGGTCTCGCTACTCTAGCCGTCCGGCCCTGGTACGCAGTGGAAACATAGTCGGTGGGAGTTTACTGACAGCAATGCACACAGCAAACATGCAGCAAGGCGGAGGCTGACCGAACACGCATCTGAAGTAAATCCCGGGTAGAGTCTCTGAACTGCCCATAGGCGTGAGTATTTGAGCGAATGGGGTGCGATCCTTGCAATGGCTTGGCGGGCTGTCAAGGTGGCCAGATTATTTTTCATTACCAAATTAGGGAAATATTCCAGTTACGTACAATCTCATTGGCTTACAATACCAATTAGGATCAATATGATTGGCTGAGGTGTGGCTCTAAGTGGAAGCGGTGCCAAAACTTGGTTAGGAAAAATAAACAGGTCCAGATGTGTGCCTACCCCTCGCACATTGTTAGATAACGAATAGATGGATGGAGAGCGTACTCATTAAACTGACTGGCAGGTATATAGGTATGAAAAAAGACAGAGAGCAAGTATGGTGGTGATACAGTATATTTAGCAATGCATCACGAGAAGGAGTGCTGCTAAGCATATTATACATCATCCCAGCTGTGACAAAGTTGTAGGCATTAGGCCGCAGATGTAATGCCAGTGATAATCACAGCTGTAATGATAATGTACAACAGCACAACTGTGAATGTGCTATTGCTTTACATGACAGTTCTATTAGAGAAGGCTATTTTTATCATGTAATGATGAATTCAAGAAAGAGATTACAATTTTATCATTTATTTGGCTCCCCTGACAAAAATAATTCTTTTAGAATGGAATTGCCCACAGAAACTGTCACTGTTGCTAGGCAACACAAAAAGCAAACATTAAGATTGACTAGTTGGCAGTCTGGCTTGGAGAGTAACTCAAAAATAGGGTTGACATGTAAAAAAAAAAAAAGAGATGCCAGCCAACCGCATCTTTTTCAGAAAGTGCAGACAGACGTGTTTTGAGGGGTACTACACAGGGGTAAACAACCTGTCTAGACCAATCTAACTGCAAAAAAAGGTAATTATTACTTTGAAAAATAGAACTTGAGAGCCTAGCATGAGAAAATATACCCATTTTGATAAAATACTGGTTGAATATTGAGGAAAATAAGACCTCCAAGAAGTCTGAGAACCTTTCTTCCCTGTGTCTGATGATGAGATGGTCAACGTGAACCCATAAAAATACAGGAATATAACTAATTTACTGTAAACTAGACTCAATGAGCTTTTGTTTGAATTTCATTGATTTGAGCAATTTGCTGAACTCATTGGCCAGTAATTGTGAACACTGGCACTGTACTGCACAGAGAAAAAACAAGTAAACAGCCAAACAAGTAAAGAAACCTTGAACCAGCTGAAAAGAGAAGAATACTTGGTGGTATTGATTGGATATTAGCATTTCTGACAAAAAAAAAACAAAGTAGAAACAAGTTCATTTTACAAAACTGCATTTAGATTTTTAATTGAAAATGGAGGTAAATTATCAGAGGTGGTCCACGCCCCCCATTCCAAGACCTTGCCACTTTACTCAATCTCCACCCCCCTTTAGATCTCCACCCATCTGAAAAGGTCCTGCAAAAACTTGATAACACCACCTCACTGCTCCAAGCCTTAGAAAGGAACTCAGAAACACATGCACACATCTTACAAAAATCTCAAAATATTCATTGCTACCCTCCCCTTTTTTTTTTTTTTTGCCAGCAATCACAACGGTTAAGTTTCAATGAGGACAACATCACCTGACCGCAACCACAATAGCAATCGTCATCCTCCATCATGTTTCTGTTCTTCATAACTTGGCCAAGTGCAGTGCCCCATGGCCTCAAAACCAAAAGAGTGACATCATGTTTCATAATCTGTTAGTGTACTGGACCTTTCGTAAGTCCTGTGCCCCATTAAAAAGACCTATTTCTGCTTTCGCCAATCGGCTAACAGCACGTGGTAGCAATCTCCCTCTGAAAAGGCCCACCATTCCCCACCTGTAAATCTGTTCTGACATCAAGAATGTTCCACGGTTATTTATTTTCAAAGTGCCTGCGGCCAATAAAAACACAGCGCACCTGCTGCCCGCCGTAAGCAGCTTGGTTTGTTCTCATTGGCCCACTAGTGTGAGGTCTCGTGACCCCACAATTCAATCCGCCTGGCAGAGGGAAAATTGCTAACAAAAATGTACATTATTGACCCCGTTCCTCAGCCAAAATGTCATTGCTAAAAAAAACACCCTTGCCTGCTCAGTGGGAACGAAGCACAGGAAGACCAACGGAAAACCTAGAAGCCAAACACGTGACTGAATGCTGCTTTTCAGAGTGGCAGACATTAAAAGTGATTAAAAGATATGGCAACAGATTTGCAAGAAATTTTTCTAACACCCGCAAGTGGATATCGAAAACTCACTAATATGAAGCAAAATACTTCAGGAACTACGGTCAAAATGGTAGAGACTTAGGATGCAGGCTCTACTGTAGAAGCCATGCAGTAAAGTAACTAGCAATCTCCAATAGTCAATTCAGTTTGTACATCAGAATATATTCAGTATTTCCAGTCGATGTCTTTGAAATACTTCTAATGCATTGTTTCAATTCTTTTCTCCACAGAGATCCAAGTAGATAGAGGGGAGTCCATATCAATGTTGGCTGAACTTCATACTGTGATCAGGAAAGCAGAGTTATTGCCCATTTTGGATGCAGATATGAACACCTGTCATCTCAGAAACCACCCACACAACCTCCTTTGCACTCAAAGATATCCTCCTCCTATCACTAATACCATTCATACTCGATTAAGTCATGTTAATTTTTATGCTTTTATGTTTTTTTTTTTAAATGGAGGATTGGTAGTGGATGAAATCCAATTATGTTCTGCAATCATATTCAGCATTTCAACTGAATAATTTTCATGCCTAATTATGTTATGTTATGCGTGCATTTCCCAGTCGGGAATGTTTTTTGTCAGGCTATTGATCATATGATTCATGTGAATACCTTTCAGTTCTCCAGCGGTTCAGCGCAGTTCATGTGGGCAGGACTGGGGAGGAAGGATCAAGGATTCATGTACCATGTGGTACTTTGCTGTCACACCTTTCAATAAAATGAGTGTGTTCCCTTAGTAACCTCTAAACAATGAGGCAATTGAGGTTGTGAAGTGTAAGGTGATGCAAGCCCTTCTACTAGGCAAATAAGGAGCAGTTCTCAGTAAGGAATTTGAAATGACTTAGAAAAGGAATGCTGCCAATTCCAGCAGAATAGATTTTAGTGTAATATGGTACACATGACCCCTTCTGGTCTCATGTTTCATTTAATTTTTTTTTCTTTTTCTTTTTTTTAATTTGATATGGACATGACAATTACATTGGACAAACCAGATGCATTGTTTGAGTGTTTTAGCACACGTGCTAATTCTCAACACTTGTCCACAGGAGGCTTTGAGAGAAAGTACTACTAATAATAATAATAATAATAATAAAAAGAGAGAAAAAAGGAAACAATACAATGTACAGTATGACACTATGACACAGTATGACACAGTATGTAAGCTATGAGTGAATTAATGCAGCTTTTTACCATGTTACAAGAGCTGAGGAGTGCAAAAATGCAATGTACCTGACTGTTAAGAGTTCAATGCAAGCAGTGCTTTATTCAGTCCGTCTGTACCCAAATCAACAGAGAGAATAAACATTACCGACATATGACTTTTCTTTTATAGAGGTGAACATTTTATTGAAGGAACACCTTCATCTCTATACCCCAGCTAGTCTCCAAACCATTGTACTGCAACACACTACACCAACAAAATCATACATGGAACTCAAGTTTTGGCAAATGTGTCTGTCGCCGACTGACCAATTAGTAGACGAATCTCTTCATTTTAAGTGTCATAGCTGCCCAATAGCTTTTTAATACTTCATCCATTCTCATTAAACTATTTATTCATTTATTTATTTTCATTGCAGGTGTTAATCTGTCTGGTTGAGTTTGTTAGGGCATGCAGTGATCTCACCGCTTGTACCTGCGTAAATATGAGACTGCACGGTAAAACCTTGGCACTCCTCTGCCAGTACAGGCGTCCATCCGAGACACCCACTTCCTGTCTCGTTGCTCCCAGGGAAATGATGCATGAGGTCAGGATAGATGAGCTATGTGTTTACAGTTTCACCCTTATCCTCTGTCTACCTGTAGCTGAAACATGAAGTCTTAACTCTGGCCCCCATTGGTAACAAGTATTTGCAGCACCTATATTTGGCCCAGTTCCCCTTGTGTCAATATCGATGGGAGTCTCAACAAGAATACCCTATTGTTGCTTTGTTATAGATCATCTAGCCACTGCCTTTAATCATGGTCTGTGATCTGGAGCCAACTGAATCCAGACATTGAGCTGATAAATTATGGGCTGGTTTCACCAACACGTATTAAGCTTAGTTTTGGATGAAACTGAATTTTCCAAGGAAAATTTCATCTCAAAATAGAATTAAGTCTAGGCTTCATCTCGTACTGAATGAATGAAAATGATATAGTGTTAACCTTATTACTGTTAAAAGAAAGATGATTGATGAATACACTTACAAATGCAACGCCAAAGTCCATTTGTGGTCGAAAATCAGCGTGCAATTTTCATGCTAAAACATTCCTCTTCTGGTCAGAAAAAAACTGATGGAAGATCTATAAACCAGAAAATTCAGCACAAAATACAGAAACAACTTTTTTTCAAATGTTTGCGTTTATGGTGTCCAAATGACTTGAAACAAATGAACAAATACATTTCAAACCTACCCATTTCTAATGCAAACAAAACAAAAACAGGAAGAAAAATAAAAACCAGAAAACAAGGCATGATCCACAGGAAAAAGGTGTTTACACTGTTTGCATGCTTGCATGTTTAACAACAAAAAAAAGGGAACAGGAAAAATGTTTTTGGCATGGTTTTTAAAAAGGGAATGGGAGAGCAGATCCAAACTGATAATAATCTGAAATCTGGATGCACTTTCAAATGCAACATAATGAATGGCAAATGTTCTGCGACTGTTTTAAAGCGATGACACAACTGAATATACACAGTATAAAATTTCATAATGCAACATTGGTGGCCTCTCCATCGGTCATAAAAAAATGACACAGATGGAATCACATTTCTAGGAATTTTTATCTGGTCTGCCAACTTATGGTTGAGGTTCAGGTCACTCGAGAGCGAGGAAACACAGTCCCCAGTCTAATATTGGGAATCGCCACAGGTCACGCAATGCAATTCTGTTGTGATTTTGACCGATTTATGATATACTGAGTACTGCAATGCAACTTACTGTGACATCCATCCATCTATAGTTAACTTAGAGCCTAACAGGCATTATCTATGGACTGTGGCTTTGCATGCTGGTCTGGCTACCAAATGTTTGGTGGTTATTTTGGCTAAGTTAGCTTAATTTGGCTGGCTTGGTTAGGCATCAACATTGCACAGATGACTTTTCATAGAGCTAGCATTAACACTTACTTTTGAAGAAGATGGAGGGAAGCCTCCTCATTGCTCCTCAGCCGCTTACACTCCTGCAGATATCGCCATCTCGGAAATCCCTCTCCGATGTTGACCCATGACTCTGATCTCCTTGTTTATTTAGAACTTGTTTCGTATCTCTCTTCCCCTCAAGGTCTTTCTCCTTCTTCTTTCTCCTAGCTTGTTTTCACTATACGCTGTCGTAGACAATAGACATATTACAAAATTACAAAATGCCATAGCTCTTGACACAACTGCTGTGTGCACGCAGCCGAAACAATAAACATGACATTTGTTTATAATGAGTCGCTGTGATTGGGTCATTATGAGTTAGCACATTCTGTTTGGTTACTGTCTTTGATTCAGACCATGTCCAATTTTTTAAAACACGAAATACAAAAGGGTTGTGTGCTCACAAACACTCATTTTTCTACAGGAACCCTTCAATTAAATATTGACCTTACATGCGATAGTAAGAAAGTTATCTTAGCCAAAATTATGACGAAATAGTTTTGTTTTCTCCAGCTTTCAGTACCGCACTACTGGATAACCATATCACTGTATGAACTTGATATGAAACAGCTAACCTATGTCTTTGTTAAAATCCAATGCAAAAAAAAAGACAAACATGTTGATCTAATTGGAGAATGGGAAGGCGGGGGGGCTATAAAATGGTCTGTCAACGTGTTTAAATAAGAAGAGTTTTTATCGACTGCACCCATTCCAACTACTGACAAAGACTACTTCAAACAGCCCAAAATAAGAAGGCTAGTGTTCAGAGCTACAGTCTTTATTTTCCAGATGTTTTGGTAATTAAAAACACTGACCGTGCCACCCCATGAGCTTAACATGCAACGCTTTGTTCACCAAGACCCACTATTACACCCACAACAAGCTCGAACAATGAAAAGGCGATGTCACTGCAGCTGTAAATTCTGATGTTCCAGCAAAACAATGCATGACCCTTCGGGGGAAAGAGTCCTCTGCATTTTAAAAGGCCGTCTTCGGAATAACGCAGGAATGCTTTGTCTGAAAGAAATGGCCAAGACCAACAGAAAACGTGGCCAAGAATCCTGACGCAAGAGATGGGCTCAAAGAGAGCTTTGACTTCTTTTTCATGATCAATACGGTTTTATTTGATTCACTTCTATATTAAACTTTCATTGTGGATGTAATTTTTTTTGTGGAATTTGTCTCAAGGGTAAATTCTACCCTATCACACGTATCACACCAGTTGCTTTCTTTTCCAAAATGATTATTATTGCCAGCCATGAAGCGGGAGTCGCGACCGGGGGATATTGGATTGGGACCCGTCCGTCCGTCCGTCTGTCAGTCTAGGCCGCAATGGGGACAAGATTTCTCTGAAACTGTAATACCTAGATGTGTGGAATTTTGTATGCTTAATAAGCGACTCATGATCTACGTTGAGTTCAAAAATCAAAGCATTTTTTTTTTTTATATGGAGTTATGGCCCTTGATCGTGGCGGGGGATAGTGCTGACACTGTTGTCATGTTCTGTATGTATTACAGTGGTTGTGAACAGTTGGACAATCTGCAGACTTAGAAAGACAGGATTTTATGAAAATCGCATGCAGCTCATTCTTTTCAGTAGCAAGAGACAGGGACAAGTCATTGAAATTTAGATGGTGAATCACAGTTGTTGCTCTGGGACGAATCAAAGAAAGGCAAAAATAAGACAGAATAATTACTGTCAAACATATGACTCCGGGCCTTTGTCCGGCACAGATGTAATTCAAAAACAAAGCTGCTGAAGCCAGAAATTGCTTCACATGTTTGCAATGATAAGGACCCTTTATCATTCAAAAATTCACAAAAACTCATAGATATCCTGTATGAAAATAATACCAATCCTGCCATTATCTACCACCAGTTGGTATTCAGAAGTAGATGTGCAGTAGATAAGTCTTAATGACAATAAAAATTCAGACAGTGAAGCCAGAGTAAGTCTTAATTTGGATAGCAAGCCGAGTTCCTCTGAGAAATTTAGTCTTTTGAGGGACTTGGCCAGTTTCCCCTCCCAAAACCGCAGCTGTGTCATGACAATCAAATCTGCTTCTCTGCAAATTTTTCTGCAGTGTATCAGAAAACAAAATTGTTCCAAAATAACAAAAGAAATCCCTCAAAAACAGCTGTAAAGATGTCCTTGTTCTCTCTTTCCTCCTTTAAAAACTTGCATTTGAAAGATTTTCGGAGTAGGAACCAACACACTAAGATTGTTTGTACAGGATTTGGTCAGATTGCCAACCTATCATCATCAGTAAACGACGGCACTATTAGTGGGATTTGAATACTTGTATAAAACTGACATGGCATTGCTGAAATTTTTCAAACTTAATTAAACATAATAAACTTGCTTGATCTATAGGTATTCTGTCTAATCTTGCTAATTTAGGTTCAGCAAATGTTGATTTGATCACACCATGAAAAGCCATTCATTTCTTCAGGAACATTCTGAAATGCTTCATAGACAGTTGCCAAAGTAGCTTTTGCTGACGAAATCAGTTAATGAAGTCAATATGTGGGGGAGATGGCCTGGATATCTGCTCTGCTATAAAACTTGCATGTGTTTGCAGCGAATTTGAGCTGACATCTGTCCATTCACCCCATTTTCGTTGATTGGCATGCTTACGAAAGTCAGGCCAAGGTGAAACTGACATATAGGACAATCTGGTGCACCACGAGAACGGTACACTCTGCACTCGCTTTGATGTTAAGGCAGGCACAATCATTTTGAAGGATGCCTCCTTATGGGTGGGGCTTCGTCCCTTTTGATGTGGGTGCATCATTTTGTAATGATGATGGACATCGCTATCCGGGATTTGCATTGTGATCTATGAGTGGCAACTCAAAAGAGCTGCTGCTCAGATTACCCCCCAGCTTCTCTGTGATATACAGAATGAACAGCACTGATTTTATAAGACTTGACGCGGGCCTGAGCTGTCCCAGGTCTACAGTACAGCCAGCTGGACTACATAACCAAAAAAAGAGGGGAAAAAATGGCCTCTTTGATGTGGTAAACTGGCCAGCCCAGCAACAAGGGCAACAAGCCCTTAGACATGCCTGCCTTTGGGAATTGATGGGCGCCAAGAATGCACTTTTCCATTTGCTATAAAACATCTTCGTGTGATGTTCTGTAATTGATTGATTAACTCGCAACATTAACTCACAAGTCATTCATTTAAATCACATTCCCTCCGCCCTCCCTGAACTTGGCACTCTCCTTGTGGGAGGGGTGGATGGGGAACACGACTGTACAGTACCTGTCCTTGATTTTTTTTTTTTTTTTTAACTTATTCAAAATAATTGGTCATGAACTGTAACAGGAAGAGCGTAATCAGCATATCTCTGTTTGCCTTGAAGGTTTTATGGTAATACTAGGCTCCCCTCAGCTCAGGGAAGATGGCCGACGCCGATTTGTGCTGGCAGAGAAGGCAGCTGCATTGTCGACTGTTGGCCAAGTCATGCAGGAATGAAATTGAAGGCAGATTTCATGCTTGTATACACCTTCCAAGGGGCTTCTTCAATCAGAACCAGTTGTTTGTGCATATGTGTGTGTGTGTGTGTGTGTGTGGGGGGGGGGGGGGGGGCATGTGAGATTTTTAAAATCAGTAGTTCCAACCATTGAAAGGAACTTATGATGTACATGAAAACAGAGGCATCCATCATTGTCGTGCTAAGTGAGTGAACATTCCTGGTAAAATAAAATGGCAGCTGGTGTAAAGCTTTAAATGGTCTCAACAACAAATAACTGTCTGGAAATTAGCAAGAATTAACAAATAGATGAAGTAACTTAATACGGGATTGCTTTACACTTTAATTTCTTTAAATGTTCAAATCCTGCGGGTGTAGTTCCGGACAGCTTTTTACAGACAGAGGAGTCAATTCTGAAACTGATGGGTCCAAACTGTTGATTAGTACTTGAAAAATATTGCCTCCGGTTAGTTTGTGTTTAAAGTGAGACCAAATATTCTCTATTAGGTTAAAAGTAACTTCTTCCTTCATACTTAACTGTGGCAGAGTTGCCCATTTGGCCTTTTATTTTGCCTAGGAATGTAGAAGCAACATCCCCACAGCACTAACTTGATAAAATCAGGTGGGGGTGAAGACAATGTGGCTGGAATTGATAGACCCAGTGTTGACATGAAGCTCCCTGATCATCAATTTCAATAAAATATTGTCTCAAAGCAAGGCACATACCAGGCTCTTTTCCAGATCAACTCTGATCTATTGGGCAAATACACTCACCAAGCTCTTTATTAGAAACACTGGTCCTCCTGCTGATACATACTATTGTTCAATCAGTCAATCACGTGGCAGCAGTACATAAGATGAATAAGTGCATAAGATCATGCGAATACTGGGCAGGAGCGGAGCGACAGTTTATCATATTAAACGTCAGAATTGGGAAATACTGTATATGATCTCAGTGGCTTTGACTGTGGCATCCTTGCAAGTGCCAGGTAAGGTGGTTTGAGTGTATTTCTGAATGAGCTAGGAGCTCTGCAGATTCAGAAGTCTCATGAATTTACATAGAATAGTGTGAAAAACAAAAAAAAAAAATCCAGTGAGCAGCAGTCCCCACAGATGGAAACGCTTTTGTTGATGAGAGAAGTCAGAGGGAATGATCAAGACTGGTGATTTGCTGAGAGCTCAGATGCCCACTGCCCTTACCAAGCATGACTGGCGCAGTGGATAGCACTGTCATGTCACAACAAGAGGATCCCTTATTTAAAATCGACCAGAGCCTTCCATGTGGCGTTCCACTCTCCTGTCATGTCAGCAGTCTATCCTGTATAATATTAAAGTGACAATTTTACATTGCGATTGGATCTGCTCCGTGAATTGCCTGTGATGGATGACAAGTAGAACAAAGCCAAACTGCCAAGCCAGACTATAGCTTTCTTGATAATAAAATACAATTTTGACAAAATTAGTCCTGATTGAAAATATAATAATGCCAGACATGATTGGTGGATATTGTCCGACTGCTTTTTGGTAAGCTGTACAGGGATCCTAGAGTTATTGCCAGTAATTGCCCATCAATCACCGTCAGCGTTCTTCTGTTTCTTTCAAGAAACATTGGCTGTAATTGGTGCTGATACTCCATATGTACTGGTTCAGCTAGTATGGAGAGACTTTGGAAAATGTCAGTCATGGCCAACTTAACTTATTTCCTCAGTATCATTCACATCTTTTGAGTGATGTGTGGAAACAACACCAGATGTTTGGGGATAGACAACCAGAAAACAAAAGATTTTCTCCCTACATGAACAGGAAGGTATGAATTTATGATGTGATCTTTTCTCATTTAGCCATCACATTCAACCACCTGAAAATCGCATCAGTGAAAAACAAATTGATTCCACATGCGGAGATATGCTGCCACGAGTGCTGTGTCCAATAAAATCCCATATTTTGAAATAATCTCTGTGGAAAATGTAATAGCATAAACTAATAACATAAACAGTGCTGCACAAATACTGCACTCAGCAAAATTTAGCCTATTTCTCTCCAATTCCGCACACCAAACGCAAGACAATGCACTTGCACATTCATTTATATTCCACTGCAACAACCGCAAGCATAATTAAGTCCAAAAAGTATAACACAAACAAAACACAAATTTGCAGGCTTTGAATTTTAAATGTATTAAACTCAGAATTGTGATAGATTTCCCATAAACATGATACCAGTTGCCTATCTCAAGCATAATACTCAACTGCCCACAAAGCTATTGTCACAGGAATTTGTAATGGTTGTGGTTGTCAAATGGTTTTACGATTGTGGTAACCTCTCATATTTTCAGGATTGTCACAAAACCTGCAAATTTTTATTATAGTTTACGTTTGTCGGGCATTATTACGTTTGTGGCCGGGTGCTTAATTCTACATGTCACGCACAGGTTTGTTAATAGCAGAGCTACTTCAAAAACACTGGGTGTTCGAATAAAAAGAAGTAGTACCTGCACACCTGTATAGTTCTTGCAGCCACTGCTATCCAAAGAAGACTAAAGTTCACATAAAGTAAAGAAAATAATGCAACTGATGTTACTCTTAGCTACAGTGCTCTGATCAAGGTCGTTTGACCGAACCGTCAGTTTGCAATAAAGTTGGTGTGTTTTCATTAAATTAGCAGTGTTGTGCTATTTTCTTTATTTCCTTGAAAAAAACTGGATGTGAAAACAGAAGAAGCTGGCTGTCTTACCTCTGTCTCCCTGCTTGATACACACTGCCTGCTGCACTGTCCACCTCTCCCTTTTTTGAGCCATATTTACCTGTATGTTTTTCTTTTGATTGGTAATGCAGATTATTGTTGAGACATCAGGGATTAGTTTCCTTTTCAGCACTTTTTGTACCCCCGATCAGAGCTTCCCAGAAGTCTCATTTGCTTTTTCTTTGGCTGGTAAATCCTGGAAGATCATCTTAAAAGAGAGCACAGTGGTGTGCAGTGATGATTATAAACCATCACTTTTGTCTCAAAGGGGTCCTAATATATTATTTCTCTATAATTGTTTGGTGAAAATGTATTGAGAAACACTATTATAGACAATGACGAGAAAAAAAAAATTCCCAGGAGCAGGGGCGCCGCTGGCAACTTTGGGCCCTATTGGGTTATCAAGTTATTACAAAAATTAAAATATAAAATTAAAGTGTCCGTATATTTTATTTACAAATGTTTATAATAATAATAATAATAATAACAGTGTCCTCTATGAGGTCCCTGTGAATTCTGGGCCCCTAGAATCATCCATGATTACCCCCCCCCCCTTAGGACACCCCTGCCCAGGAGTATATTGAGCTAAAAATAAAGGTAATAAACAGAAACACTGAAAACATCCATTTTTATATAACAATTGTTGCAGGAGTTGCAATTTTTTTTTTTTTTTACTCTTGCATAGCCTGAATGCATGCTTGAAGGCTCATTCCATTATTGTTGATGCAAAAAAAAATTTGTTTAAACTGCTTTGAGGCAACATTATTCCGCAGAATTACCTCTGATGGTCAGTCGTTCCAGAAAAACACATTCTCATCCCAGACTCATCCTATCTTGACGCTACCTGCCCAAACGTCTATATACGAGGCAGAAGGAAGCTTTTGGCGTCATTATTTGAGGGTTAGGGTTAGGGTTCGGGTTAAGGGTTAGGGGTTAGGGGGTAGGGATTAGGGGTTCGGGGGTAGGGTTTGTTTTACACTGGCGTCGATAAAGGACGCTAAAACTGACCTTTTGCCTCGTATATCGACGCTTGGTCAGGTAGCGTCAATATATGACGCGTCGGAATGAGAATTGGCTCTCCAGAATGTAAGGAGATATGAACTTTGAGCACTGATAAACACGACGGCACAATGTAAGAAGCTCTCTGAGATTGTTCATAGCCGCATTGTGGCCTTACGTGCTGCTGAAGACGTTAAATGCTGCCATAGCACTGCAAGAAACACCATCAAAGGTTTCAAAGAGACTGGTTTGCTGAAAATTAGTGGCAATAGAGGTAGAAAATGAAAGTAAAGTGTCATGGTTTATGAGGTGTGCGTGTGGTTTGGACTTTTCTTTACGGCTCTTGTCCCGGGACGATATCGAATTCCTTGGCTATCGGATTCTTTACCCAGCTGGCTGATTGACCTGGGGCAGCGCCTTCCTGGACTCTTTATAAGCAGGAAGTCCGGCACGCCTCCTTCGCTAGAGTGTCTGTTTTTAGCTTCGCACTATAGCCGAGGATCCCTGTAGTCAGGTTTTGTATGACTTCCTATCTTCTCATTATTGGAGTTTCTTTTCCCTTTTTTCTATCTCACTTTGCTTCCGTGTTTCGGACTATTATACGTCCTTTGGAAGCGCAAGTACTTTCGTTTGGTCTGTATTATTCTCTGTGTTTGTACTGAGTCCGTGTTGCTCACTTTCTCTCTGGTCTTTGCGTTTGGCCTCCTAATTCTACCGGCCATTACAGAACACTCTAGCCAGCATGGAGTTGTCAGCAACGGCTACATTAGAGACAGTTGTGGCTAATCAACAAGCTGTTCTCTCTGGATATGGCAGGGGTCTTTCTAGCCTGAACAATCAGCAGGCAGAGTTGGTGGAGAAAGTCCGACTTCAGGCGAATGCCATGGAGAGACAGGAAAACGTTCTGTTAACTCTCACTGAGAGTATTAGAGCCTTGTCCACTCAGATCACACAAAATGTTGCACAAGCACAATCCGTACACCTTCCTCGAGAGCCAAAACTCCAGTTACCCCCAAGATATGAAGGCGAGGCAGGAAGATGTAAAGACTTCATTGCCCAATGTGAAATATTTTTTAAAGTGCAGCCTTCACAGTTTGTGAATAAAGAGTCTCAGGCTTCATTTATTTTATCCCTGTTGACCGACACAGCACTCACTTGGGTCGGCTCACTTATTCGATCTAATTCACCGGTCGTGAATACTGTGGAGACTCTCGTTAGAGAAATGGTATCGGTGTTTGAACAGGATGTTTGTGGTCAGGACATGGCTACGCGTTTAATGCATCTGAGGCAGAGTTTTCAGAATGTCGCTGAGTTTTCAATCTCATTTCGCTCCTTGGCAACAGAGACAGGCTGGCCAGAAGCGCCTCTTATGACAGTTTTTGTTCACGCTTTGGCTGAGGAGGTTAAGGACGCTCTGGCTACATTGGAGCCTTGTGTTTCCCAGGATTTGTTGGTTCGCACTACGGTGCGCATTGATAATCGCATCCACGAACGTAACAGGGAGAAACGTACTGCATTGACTCTTGCTGGCAACGGGGCTAATGCTCTTAGCAGCGTGCATACAGCTCCCATTCCGCCCACTGAGATTTCCACTCCTGGCGAGCCTAGCAGGTTGATGGCTCATATGAGAGCTGGGCTTGTAAGCCCGTTCGCAGATGTATAATCTGCTATAAATGTAACAAACTGGGACATATCCGTCCACGCTGCCCTGAGCTTCAGGGAAACGGGAAGGCCATCTAGCGGTATGGGGGGCGCTAGAGGGACAGACCCAATTTCCCTTCCGAACTTTAATTCCTGTAGAATTGACTGTGGACTCTGGCGCCGTGGACTGTTTTATGGATGCGGAGGGGGCTAGGAGACATTCCATTCCCATCCACCCTCTTTTACATTCACGCACTGTAAGATCTTTGGACGGTCGCCCGCTGGGAACTGGATTTATAACCAAAGTCTCTGAATCATTGACTATGTTCATCTCTTTTGGTGGTCATTCTGAGGAGGTCTGGTTTTTTATTATCAGTTCTCCTGTTTTCCCTATCGTTTTAGGACACTCTTGGCTATGGGAACATAAGCCACACATAATTTGGGGGAGTCAGATTAACCCGATCGTCCAGTGGGGCACTGAGTGTAGGTCCCACTGTAGGGAGAGTTTGGCATGTCATCCTGGGCATCAACCTACGGGGGAGGCTGATGCCTGGAGTGATTCTGAGGAGTTTATCTCACACAACCCTCCTAATCTAGAGAAAGGGGCGGAGGAGGGGTTGGAGTGGGATCCTCAATTTGACTGGCGGCAGCCAGAGGAGGATTGCTATTCGAAGGATTTCTCTGACTCGGAATCAGACACAGAGATGGCAGGTTCCGAACAGGGTGAGAATTTGGGGGCTGCTCTGAACTTTTGTCTGCCTCCTAATGTTCCTAACGATTATGCTGATCTCATGGAGGTTTTTAGCAAGCAACGGGCCTCGACTTTACCTCCTCATCGCACGTATAATTGCGAGATCAATCTCTACCTGAGTACCACTCCCCCCAGGGGTTCATTATACTTGCTGTCTGGGCCTGAGCGAAGGGCCATGCGAGAATATATTCAGGAGGCTCTGGCTAATGGATTTATTTGGCCCTCCACGTCTCCTGCCGGAGCGGGGTTCTTTTTTGTGGGCAAAAAAGATGGCGGCCTGAGATCCTGTATTGATTACAGGGGCTTGAATAATATCACCATTAAAAACCGATACCCCCTTCCCTTGATGAAATCCATGTTTGAACGTCTGCAGGAGGCGTCGTTTTTTACTAAGCTAGACCTCCGGAATGCTTATAACTCGGTTCAGATCCGGGAGGGGGACAAGTGGAAAATGGCATTAAATACACATGATGGGTACTACGAATATTTGGTCATGCTGTTCGGATTGCTTAACGCCCCTTCTGTGTTTCAGGCACTCGTCAATGACATCCTCCGAGAGATGTTGGAGAGATTCGTCTTTGTCTACCTTGACGTTTTCTGATTTTTTCTATAACTCTCTCGGAGCATAAACAACACGTCCGACAAGTGCTTGAGGCCCTCCTTAAAGCCAAGCTTTTTGTCAAGGCTGAAAAATGTGTTTTTCATGCTAAGACAGTTTTGTTTCTTGGCTTCATTGTTTCGGAAGGGTCGGTCCGCATGGATCCTGACAAGGTGGCAGCGGTCAGGGATTGGCCTGCTCCTCAAAACCTTAAGGAAATGCAACAGTTTTTGGGGTTTGCAAATTTTTGTAGGAGGTTTATCCGTAATTTTAGCGCGGTAGCTGCCCCCATTATCGCGCTCACTAAGAAAAATATCTCCTCGTTGTTTGCTTGGTCTACAGCAGCTGAAGCTGCTTTTCAGGAGTTAAAGAAATGATTTAGCTCAGAGCCCATTCTCATTTTGTCCGACCCCTCCCTCCCATTTGTTGGGGAGGTGGATGCGTCGGAAGTCGGGGTGGGTGCCATTTTGTCCCAGTGCCCCCTTTCGGGACAATAAGTTGCACCCATGCGCCTACTTCTCCCGGTCGTTGTCGGTAGCCGAACGGAATTACAGCATTGGTGACCGGGAGTTGTTGGATGTCAAGTTGGCCTTAGAAGAGTGGCGCCATTGGTTGTAGGGGGCTGAACTCCCGTTTGTGGTTTGGACGGATCAATAAAATCTCCAATACATCCAACAGACAAAACGACGTAAATCTCGGCAGGCGCGGTGGTCGTTGTTTTTCAACCGCTTTAACTTTACGTTAACCTATTGCCCGGGTTCTAAAAACATCAAGCCCGATGCTTTGTCGCAGATTCACGACCGCTCTGGTCGCGACCCCATTCCTGAGCCGGTTATCCCGTCAGCTCAGATTGTGGCTCCCATTCTGTTGTGCGGGAGGCATTGAGAACTGATCCTGGTCCTGGTGGGGAGCCGCCTGGCTGTTTGTTTGTTCTGTTAGCAGTACGGTCCCAAGTTCTCCAGTGGGGGCACTCTTCCCGTCTGGTGGGTCACCCGGGGGTTCATCGGACCAAGCAGTTCTTGGCCCAATGTTTTTGGTGGCCCAGCATGATTGAGGACATCCGGGAGTTTGTAGCGGCATGCTGTATCTGTGCTAGGAACAAGACTTTCCATCTCCCCCACTCTGGTCTGCTGCAGCTGTTGCCCGTCCCTAAGCGCCCATGGAGCCATATCGCTCTCGATTTTGTTACGGGGGCTGCCTGTTTCTGAAGGCAACATGGTCATCTTGGGCGTGGCCGACCGTTTTTCTAAGGCCACCTACTTTATCGCGCTGCCCAAGCTGCCTTCGGCGCGGGAGACGGCCCTTCTTGTTGTGGACCATGTTTTCCGGCTGCATAGTCTCCCTCAAGATGTGGTTTCTGACGGGGGCCCTCAATTAATGGCCAAATTCTGGCGTGCGTTTTGCAACCATTTAGGGGCCACAGTGAGCTTTTCCTCTGGTTTCCACCCAGAGACTAACGGGCAGACAGAACGAACCAACCAGTTGTTGGAGAATACTCTTCAATGTTTAGCGGCTGACAACCCATCTTCGTGGAGTCGATTTTTAGCATGGGCCGAATATTCCCACAATTCACTGGGTAACTCCTCCACAGGCCTTTCCCCGTTTGAGGCTCAGGTGGGTTATCAGCCTCCGCTGTTTCCTGAGACTGACAGGGAGGTTCCTTCGGTCAATCACTTTGTTCGGTGTTGTTGGTCAGTTTGGGCCAGGGTCCGTTCCTCTTTGTTTTGCTCTGGACGGAAACAAAAGACCGCCGCAGATAGAAGGCACTGTTCGGCCCCATCTTATCGGGTTGGCCAAAAGGTCTGGCTTTCCTAACGGGACCCGCCCTTAAGAGTGGAGTCACGGAAGTTGGCTCCCCACTTCATTGGTCCTTTTCAGATTGTGTGAAGGATCAATCCTGTCACAGTCCGGTTGACGTTCCTTAGATCCTTACGGATCCACCCCTCTTTTCAAGTCTCCAGGCTCAAACCTGTTAGCACTTGCGTCCTGGGTCCAGTCGACAAACCCCCGCCGCTGCCACGGATGATTGAAGGGGGCCCTGTTTACACTGTGCGTCATATTTTAGCCCAGAGGCATGTGGGTCGTGGGGCTCAGTTTTTAGTCAACTGGGAGGGTTGTGGTCCTGAGGATCGGTGCTGGGTTCCTTTTCGGGATATCCTGGATCCCAGCCTTATCTCAGAGTTCCGTGCAGGGGGTTCTCTGGCAACTTCTAGAACCATTACTTAGAGGGGGGTCCTGTCATGGTTTATGAGGTGTGCGTGTAGTTTGGACTTTTCTTTGAGGCTCTCATCCCGGGACGATATCGAATTCCTTGGCTATCGGATTCTTTACCCAACTGGCTGATTGAGCTGGGGCAGCGCCTTCCTGGACTCTTTATAAGCAAGAAGTCCGGCACGCCCCCTTCGCTAGAGTGTCTGTTTTTAGCTTCGCACTATAGCCGAGGATCTCTGTAGTCAGGTTTTGTATGATTTTCTATCTTCTCATTATTGGAGTTTCTTTTCCCTTTTTTCTATCTCACTTTGCTTCCGTGTTTCGGACTATCATACGTCCTTTGGAAGCGCGAGTACTTTCGTTTGGTCTGTATTATTCTCTGTGTTTGTACTGAGTTTGTGTTGCTCACTTTCTCTCTGGTCATTGCATTTGGCCTCCTAATTCTACCGGTCATTACAGTTAAGTACCTCTGATGTTTGTTATCTGGGTATGACAACTAAAAAAAAAAAATCGGTGGTTGACAGCACAACAACTCTGTGATGATATTAATAGCACCGGAAGTGAAGAGATGAAAGTATCAAGATCTATTATTTCCAGATGCCTGCGTGAAAATGGTCTGATTGATCGTGTTGCTGGCAACATCAAAAAAAGACTTGTGTTTGCCAAGAATTTCAGGGATTGAAACCAATGGACTGGGAAGTCATATCCTTTGGAGTGATTAATCAAAATCCAAAATGTTCTCACCTAAATGCAGAACTTATATGCCCCATAGAGTTGGTTACAAAGACTCCAGTATCTTTAGCTATACTGCTTTGTGCGCAATCACTTACTCTTTAGATTATATCGCCATCTAGCAAGCTAGCAAATGTTAACCATGCAAAATCCTTGTAAATAATCATATTAAAGAGATATGATTTGGTTTTGCCCTAACTTTACTAACTTAGCTAGCTGTAATAGGCATGAACTTGTCTGATATGCTTAGCGGTGCTTTCTTGCGTCTAAACTGTATTTTCAGATTTTTGGGACGTAGGCTAGCTGGCTAGCAAGCTAGCTGAAGAGCAACCACTGGTACAGCTAACTAGCTGGTGAGGTTAGGGCAAAAAACAAATGACACCACTTAATTATGATGATTATTCACAAAGATTTTAAATCTTTGCATTAGCTAGCTGGCAAGAGGGCCACATAATCTGAAGAGTAACATAATATGTGATTGCATATGTAGCGCTGTACTGTAGTTGAAATTAGCCGTGCAATAATAATGTTACAGACTGAACTTGCCTGAAGCCGTTAATCAAGGTTGAGGGAGGTCTTGTGGGTGTAATGCTATTGTCTTCGGGTGTGATCGCGTTAATAGTGACCAATCAGCGTCGTCGAAACTTCTCCCATGGCCAAGTGGTTAAGGAATTTGCAAGTTCGCGGGCGGGAGTGGGTCTCAGTCACCGCCCCTATGGCACGCTGTAAGAAGTCAAACGAATGGGCCCACAACGAGGCAGCGATAATTTCATTGGTGAACACGGAATCTGACATTCTGTTAGTTGACGATTTTTGACAGGAATTTATCGCAAAAAAAATCTGTGCGCAAGCACAAATGTTCCGTATGCAAGCAGAAAATGTTTCAAGCGCACAGAAACAGTTTTGAGTGTGAGGAGAAAATATCCGAGCGCAAGCAGAAATTTTCTGTGTGCAAGCAGAAATGTTATAAGCACGCAGAGGCAGTTTTGAGCGCCAAGAGAAAAGGCTGAAGTTTGTGCGCAAAATGAAATCGATGTGTCAGCTCTCAAGTCAAAAAACCATGCTCTTGAATAAAGATAGGGATTTACCTTCATACATTTTGTGTTATGCAATTCATATGGTTTTGTTTGTTAATGTCCTTTCATGTTTTGTAATAAATGTGCATTTTGTGGCAGCTTCTAAAGTAACTTTGAGTGCTGTTTTATTCCTTTGGGCCGACACCAGCTGTGATAAAAGTAGAAACAGAACCCTTGGCAAATGGACTCAAAATCCATTTATTTCACTGAAGGAAGAGGCTTCAAGCTCAGTGTCTGCTCATTGCTCAAATAATGAGCCAGATGTGATAATGGAGTCCAGTCTCATCCCGATGCCTCGTATAGTGACGCTACCTGACCAAACGTCAATATATGATGAAAAAGGACTCTTTTGGCATCCTTATTTCATGCCAAAACAAACCCTACCCCTTAAACCCTAACCCTTAACTCAAACCCTAACCTTCGAATCAAATAAGGGTGCCAAAAGCCACCTTTTTCATCGTATATCGACATTTGGTCAAGTAGCATCACTGTATGAGGAGACAGGATGAGAATGTACTGGATAAAGACCTTGATTGCTGTCATGGTGAAAGAACAGAGATAGAATTTCAATTTCCTTTCTTCTGCTCTCAGAACCATATTGCTACTTTTACAGGACCGAAAGGACATGTAATTATTGTACTTGAAAACTGTAAACATTACTTGATTCAGGGATCTATAAAATTAATGTATAGACAACTTTGATCGGAACAGTGGCATGATTGAGATTTACTGTATTCCGAAAATACTTAGTTTTCTTTTGTTTCCCATTGTTTCCCATGCTCCCTCTACTCCCTCTCTCTCTCTCTCTCTCTCTCTCTCTGTCACACACACTCACAAACAGAAAAATGAACACAAAAATTAATACACACACACACACACACACACACACATACACACACACAATTAAAGCAAGATCTGCACACATATACACACACAATTGCACACATTAGCACACTGAGCTAACCTTGATATTAGTGCTCTCCCCGCGAACATGGCTGCCGGACTTGCAATAAACGCCCCCAGTTCATAGGGCATTTTGTGAGGAGAACCAGTCCTCTGCTCTGAACTTCCACAGTCATCTGACTCCAACCACCCCACCTCCACCCGACCTGAATCCAACACCCTCACCTCGCTGTTAGCGTGATGCTGCATACAGGGCCAAGAGAGTGACTCAGGACAGAGGATATGGCTGTCCACTGAGACTTCAGCTGGGTGTGGAGGCAATCTGCAGCCAAAAAGACCCATGAATGCTTAGAAAAATGAAACTCCTCGCCAAGCTTTATAATGGACTGTATGGTTTCTCAACAAAGGCCGTTTCAACTCATTGACTCTAATGCAGGCACTGAATGAAAATTGGAACCATATGCTGCTAATCTTAACAATTATTACGTTCAGTCAATGCGATGGGGATGCAAATTGCTTTGTAACCACTGAGTAAAATATTAATGATGAAGTGTGCAACACATTCAAGTTGAAACACCCATGGTGTTTCCTGTATGTGAGTATAGTGTTCCAATATCACAGCATATGCACAAATAATGCATATTTTCAAGGGGTTCGATGGAGAGCAGTAAAAAAAACTAAATGTACATTGCCACATCTGCAAAATATATAGTATATATATGTGTACATGTATTTCAGCATGGGCTGTGGCTATATTAATAATTGAGTTCCATGAATCTCCCTGGTGCTGCAGCAAGACCAAGCTCTCTTTCCGTGCATTGTCCTCATTTGTAATGTTCTACTTTATCACACTAGAGAATGGGTCTGCATTCGATTAGACTCTCCAGATCAGGCGCCAAGACTGCCCTTTGGCTTCCTTAATTATAGTGTCTTCAGAGTGGGGAACACAGCCAAAACTCTCAGCCAAGATCTTTGAGTAAGGACAAATTGAGGCTCGAAAAAAGTTCTGGGGAAACGATGCACAATCGACCAAATGATTCAAATAAACTGCAATGTATCTCTCTTCATGAGTTCAAAGCTAGCGAAGAAATTTTAATTTTAAATGTAAACGTGGCCTGCATGAAAAAAGTCTTTGCATTTTAACAAACATGTTGCTACCTAAAGAGGAACCAAGATGCCACCTGACTTGGAGATTAACTTTCAACAGTGATGGAACGTTGATTTGTTTTGAAAAGTGTCTATTTCTCTTGACCGGCTTCAGTAAACATCGGTGAAGTGGCAAAGTTGATCCAGAATATGGCCAAGTTAAAGTTAATACGATCGGCGTGCCTACTGTATGTTACCTAATTGACTTTGGCATGCCAGAGTTATCAAATCAACATTCAGTAAAAAAAATAAAAAAATAAAAACAAATTTGCTGCAAGCTTGCATTTGCTTGTCGGTATCAGTGTTCTGATAAAATACTTTTCAATTGCAGAGGAGATGAAAAAAGTGAAATAGAATTATTTTACATCCATAATCGAATAGTCTCACAGCCTTTCAATTGGGAGTTTATATGATACCTTAGTGTTCACGTTGGTCCAACAGCCAATATCCCACAGTCAGGCAAGTTGGAGAATCTAAATCACTCTTAGCTGTGTGAGTGTGTGTGTGTTTTTTTTATGTGGGCATAAATAAATATTTCAAATGTGTGTGTGTGCATGAATGGTGCATGATCTCCAGAATGGACAGGAAAATCATCAACGGTGCTTGTGTGTAAGTGAATGGTGCGTGGTCCCTGAGATGGACTGACAAACTTGCCTATGGTTAGGCTCCAGCCCTTCTGCAACTTTGACCTAGACTAAGCGGGTTAAATAGCGGATTATTGGCTGGCTGTATATGGACGAATGGAGAGACCCAATGACATGAATGGTCTGAAGCTGTTTGAAGTCAGTACCTCATCTCACAAGAAAGACAGGAATGACATCATGAGACGAGCATGACAGATGCTCATTCCGAAATATCCTTTTTGAGATACAATCCATGACCGTATATCAATTTACTGAAAGTCAGAGGTCTTATTTGCCGTCACAGGGATTTTAAACAGCTTAGCTGACCATTAGAGAAAACATTTACTGCATCTCAGCAAGTCATTTGCTTTATCTCAGTGATTCTGAAATGCTTATCTTGCCAGTTGAGAATGCATGAAATTGAATATAGATTTTTGAATTATGATAGGGGAACAGTTCTCAGAAAAGCTTTAATGTTTTCAACAACAAAAAATAAATAGCTGGAAGTGGAGTTAAGTCATTAATTCTCTGTGGATAACGTCATGTTTTCATTTCTCTGAGCCTAGATATGCTTTCTAACAAAAGACAGAGCTGCTCAGAGTATTCAAAACGAAGCAATATTGTTCATTTTTGTGTCCGTTTTTGCTAAGGTTTTCTATTTCATATTTGGCTTCAAATGAATGAAATTACCACATACTTCCTTCAAATTTTTTTACAGGATGGCCTGTTGCAAGAAAAGCATGTTTGAGAGGGAATTAGGATTGTAACCAAAGGAGGACAAAATAGCACAATATGCTGACGAGACACAGATTTTCAAAGCAAGCCAACACACCATCAATCTCTGGTTTTCTTCAAAGGCCGTAGCTGACAAAAGCTGACATGTTTACGAATAGTCTTACAAGAGGCACTGCAGTCAAGGAGGCCAGCATTACAAGTGTTAAAATTGAGGACTGTTGTAATTGAAGAAATAATATATTTCTGACCTGAGCATTGGGGCACATTTGCCTCTACACCAATTTTTAAAAGAATATTTCACAAATATGTGTAACGATCGGCCGGTGCCCTGGGAATGAGTGGGGTCACCGGGTGAGAGAATGGAAGGAGGACCCAAGTGCAGAGGACTTCTATTAATTAAATAAACAAAGTGCAAATGACACAGTAATAGAAAATATGAACGAAGCAGGGTAACGGAAAAGAAAGAGACTAAAATAAGGTGCTGTTAAACTAAAAGATGTTGTAATCCAAGGCTACCTGCCTGTGAAGGGTGAGACAGAGGTTTCAGCAAAGAGGGGGAATGCTAATTAACTAAGCAATAATCAGGTGAACACAATTAACAGGTTCGGAGGGAACATCCCACCAGGCTGGGCACCGGAGCAGGACGGAACGCCCCACCGGGCTGGGCACCGGAGCAGGAGAGAACGCCCGACCGGGCTGGGCACCAGAGCAGGAGAGAACGCCCGACCGGGCTGGACGCTGGAGCAGAAGAGAACGCCCGACCGGGCTGGACGCTGGAGCAGGAGGGAACGCCCCACCGGGCTGGACGCTGGAGCAGGAGAGTACGCCCCACCGGGCTGGACGATGGAGCAGGAGAGTACGCCCCACGGGGCTGGACG
This sequence comes from Gymnothorax javanicus, assembly GCA_029692085.1. Classification (NCBI taxonomy): domain Eukaryota; kingdom Metazoa; phylum Chordata; class Actinopteri; order Anguilliformes; family Muraenidae; genus Gymnothorax; species Gymnothorax javanicus. Next base: position 19,755,855 of record CM056199.1, read on the forward strand.
TTGGAGCAGGAGAGAACACCCCACCGGGCTGGACGCTGGAGCAGGAAAGTACGCCCCACCGGGCTGGACGCTGGGGCAGGAGAGTACGCCCCACCGGGCTGGACGCTGGGGCAGGAGAGTATGCCCCACCGGGCTGGACGCTGGAGCAGGACAGAACACCCCACCGGGCTGGACACTGGCGCAGGAGAGTACGCCCCACCGGGAAGGACGCTGGGGCAGGAGAGTATGCCTCACCGCGCTGGGCACCGGAACAGGAGAGAACGCCCCACCGGGCTGGACGCTGCAACAGGAGAGTACGCCCCACCGGGCTGGGCACCGGAGCAGGAGAGAACGCCCCAGCGGGCTGGACGCTGGAGCAGGCAATGCACTGGGCTTCCGGGGCCAGTGATGCTCCTGGGGCAGCCGGGGCTAGGTCAGAAGATTAGAAAAGCAGTCCAGTTACCGTAGCATCTACAACAGGGGTCACCAACTCCATTCCTGGAGGGCTACCATCCTGTAGGTTTCTGTTCTACCTCCTGTTCAGCACACCTGATTCAACTAATTAGCAACTTAACAAGATTTCTAGCTGGGTAACTGAGTGACTAATTAGTTGATTCAGGTGTGCCAAATAGGAGGTAGAGCAGAAACCTACAAGATGGTAGCTCTCCAGGAACAGAGTTGGTGACCCCTGATCTACTTTGTACAATGTATAAGGGAACTGTGACGCTAATGAAGAGAGCTGCCAACTAGACTATGTCATGAGGAAACAACTGAATACAATGACAGTTAACAGTAATTTCTCTTGTATTCGTACTGTTTGTGTGCTCAATCAAAAACTCAAAGGGAAACGTTATAGCTATGTGTATTGAAGGTGCTAACCGCGACATTGGCAGCCATTAAGTAAACTGCAGTCAGTATCCTGTTGCTTGCGCTCGCACTTACACACACGACTGGATATGATAGATGTGGCAGCTAGCAAATATACTTCAGCTTTCATGATTTTTTTTTTTTTTAATTGGTGATGTAATATCATTGATTAGCACAATATAGGCTACTGACTTTGAAGTAATTAATTCTCGCTACTGTAGCATGATGCATTTGTACGACAGGTTGGCATTAGTTATGTCAACCAGCTTTACCAATTGCTGTTTGTCTAGATTTCACTTAGACACTCAGTGGTGTCGGCATAGCTATATTTTCTAGAAAATAACACTAATAATCCATGAACAAGAGAGAAAATTACAAATCAGAAGTGTTGCAACACTTCATTATTGATGTGGTAGCTTCCATCGGGACTCTCATTTGTCTGAATCGATGTGCCATTGTTTCAACTAGGCCTTTTTTTTATTGTCAACTAAAGTTAATGTTCTGAAAGGGCCTGGCAGCGGTTTGAGACAAAGATAACCTAATCCTAAATAATGCCAGTAATAAACAGATTGTGACAGTTGAAGGGTCTTATCACTAGAAATGCCTCCTAATAAGTAGGCGCCCTGGCTACCTTGCCAACGAGCCTGGCTCTTTGGCAATGTGGTCACCGCGTTTTCTTACCCAGGAGTCTGGGGTTCAATTCCCTGCCCAGGCCCTCCCTCGGCCTGCCACAAGATGATAGTGGAATGAGTTACATTAGACTGGAAATAATATACATAAAATGTACAGAGTAACATAGCCAACAGGTCCTAAAAACAAACATTTTCGACATTACCCTAGAACATAGTCAATGTATTCATCCTTTTTTTGCATCATTATAGTTTAACTTGCTGTATTATTACAGCTTACGATTGTTTATTTCACTTTTGCTGTTGTTTGTTGACAGTAGCAGACTGCTAGTGTGAGCGAGTTTTGTTCACCAACTACTATAGGGGTGCTGAAGAGAGGCAGGCAAGGCACTCGAGGCCATGCATAAACGTCACTTTGGTTGGATTTTTGGGGAAAAGCTGACCTGATGCCTCCATATAGAATCAGTCCACAGGCTCCTATGGGCAACTAAGTGAGTTGGGAAATGTCTTGTTTTTTCAGTGTGTCGCAACAGAAAGCAATTAATAAATGCAAAGGATGTTGCTTATAGCACGTTTGAACACTTCCATCCTATTTTTTCTCCGACGAAATCTTACTCAAACACATTGGATAAAGTCATCCTTCTCAGTGACACAAATTAAACCTGGCCTCCCTCTCTCAGTGATGTAATATTCTCAATTACTGCCAGAGAGGACTCTGGTTCCATTTAACCTCAAAGGAGAAATCTGATTTTGGCCCGACAATTTCTTCCTTTCTTCATGTTAGCATTCACGTCTGGGCTCTATGTGAATTCAAAATGCGTACAGTTCAGTCCTTGCTCTTTGACATTTGTCAATCTATTGCGTGGTAACTTGTTGCAGGTCTTTATGACCCATTTAGGCAAAATAAAAAATAAAACCCATTCAGATATAGGGCAACAGTTGTTCACTAGCAGAACACAATGATCAACAGTAGTCGCTAATAGTGACATTTGATCTTTACCTACCTTAACTACCATTTGATTCATCTCAGTTCTTGGGTGAAATTAAGATAAGATATACTTTTTGAACCCCTTAGGATAACTTGTCCTCTGCACTTGGTCCATTGTTTCCAAACTCCTGTTCTCCAATGCATTTAAAACTCCATGCTGTTTAAAATGTCTGAGTGACTTATAAATGAGCCTTTCCAAAAATGAGGAATGCAAAAGAGTCTGTAAGGTCATGGGACCATGCAGAAATCTGAACTACGAATTTGATGGTGGTTCACTGAATTCCAGCAGGAATGCTTATATTCTTAAGGGACAATCCTCAGACTTGAATTGAAATGGGACTGTTTTCATTATATTATTGGGGGAGAAGACTTATTCTGATTCTGCATATTTGTCTGTTATTAATGAATTATAACAGGGTCAGTGAGCACAATTTGTTGCTGCATCCACAAATGCAAGTTAAAACTTTACTATATAAAGACAAAACCATAACTTAACAAGATCCAGAAATGCTGCCGCCTTCTCTGGGCCTAAGCTCATTTATGATGGCCTGAGACAAAGTGGAAAACCAATCAAAATTGTGAATTTTTTTTTTTTTTTTGGAAATCAAGGATGCCTCAACCTCTAGGCTAAGAAGGAGAGGGGACATCTGGCTTTTCATCAGCACACAGTGCAAAAGCCAGCATCCATGATTGTATGGGGGTGCATTAGTGCATGTGGCATGGGTAACTTGCATGTCTGTGAAGACAGCATCAATGCTGAACAATATATACAGGTTTTGAAGCAGGATATACAGCCATCCAGACATCTTTTTTTCTGATGAGGCTTTGCTTATTTCAGCCAGAAAATGCCAAACCACATTGTGCGCGTGTAAGAACATCATGGATACGTAATGAAAGAGTCTGGGTGCTCAAATGGCCTGCCTGCAGTCCAGATGGGACTCCCGTTGAAAGATTTCATGCACAAATGTGATAAAAGAGTCTGCAAGTGTTGAGAAACTGAAATCTAAAATCAAGCAAGAATAAGAGAATATTTTGCTTACAAAACTACAGTAATTGGTCTCCTCAGTTCCAAAACACTGACAGGCTGTGGTTAACAGAGGAGATGATTTAACATAATGGTAAACATAGCCCCGTCCCAACTTTTTTGAAATGCATTGCTGGCATCTAATTAAAAATGAGCAGTTATTTTTTTAAAAACAATAGAATTTCTCAGTATCAACATTTTATATGTTGTCTTTGTAATAGATTCAATTTATTATAGTGTTTAAATGATTTACCAATCATTGTAGTCTTTTTATTTACATTTTACACAATGTCCCAACTTACCAATCATTGTAGTCTTTTTATTTACATTTTACACAATGTCCCAACTTTTCTGGAAATAGGTTTGTACGTGCATCTTGCTATATTACTGTGCATCCAATTAATACGTTATTACTGGTAATAACCACAACCACAAATTGTAATGTAAACTAAGCAGCTTAATAAATGTAACATTACTTACAATATGTACACTGTATGTACGTGCTCAGAGCATTTAAAGAAGAACAAATTGGAGCAGTGATGTAGCAAAGCCATCATCTTATTTGTGACCCAAGAATACCATCCTGAAAGCATATCCTTGCAAAACTAAGAGAGATAATCAGTAAATATATGGAAACACACTTGCTTTTTTGATGTACAGTGAAAATCTATCTGGTGCCTTTGTAGAGCTATAAAAATGCTGTATTGCTTTGAAAACACTGTTCTTCTGGTCCTTTGCTGTGATGACAAAACAGTTAGAGAAGCCAGCTTTAAAATATGTGCCCCAGTAAATTGATAATGACATCTTCTTTTTTCAATGACAATGCCCTATCTAGAACTTTTCATGACACCACCAATCAGCTGCACTACACAGGACAGAGTCTCTTGTGATTATCATTATATAAGTGAGTAAACATTATTAGCTTGATATCCAAGACGAACTACATAGAAATTCAATATACTTTATTAGTCCAATATACAAGAGAAACCACATAGAAGTTCAGTATACTTTTTAGCCAGATATCCAGGACAAACCACATAGAAGTTCAGTATACTTTATCAGCCCGATATCCAAGACAAACTGCACAACAGTTCATCCGTGAACATTTCTCCAGAGCCAAGTCCCAAAGGTGCGGACCGGAAATCAGATGCATGCCGCTCTAATTGCACGCTATTCGCTCGTTCTGAGGGTGATGACACAATTCATTTCTGAAGGGCTCCATTTATATGAAGGGGTTGACACTCTTTGGCAAAACCACTCCATTAGACTAAACTCTCAGTCACGGGTGCAGGACCTCAGAACCTTCTGAAAATACCTTGGGAGAGAAAGCATCTGGTCCTCCTCAAATGGTCCTCAAAACCCATGTTTTTGTGATCAAAGACATTGGGCCTCATGCAAGAAGCGAAATAAGAACAAATTTTCTCTTGTTTTTGTCTGTATCCCCAATTTTGTCTTATTTTGTTCTTACCCATTGACTTATGGGATACAGCAATGTTTTCTTATTTTTGCTCTTCTCTTAGGTAAGAGAAAATTTTACTAGGGGTCGAGAGCATTCTTACTGAGATAAGAGAAAACAGAAAACTGTAATCTCTGTCCACAAATTGCTTGTCCAATGCACGGAAACACAAGTTTTAAAACCTGAAGATTAAAAATTCATCATATAATCAAATTTGGATAGTTTTACTTTTTTTTTGACAAATTAGAATGATTTTATCATTTTATTCATGGGCTAAAGAGTTTGGCTAGTTGATTCTAATTAGGACTAAGCTATAAAAACCCTTGGATACTTGCGTGCGGTCTGCTTCTGAATGGCTTACCTATTGCTGGTGGACGCTTTGGCCGTCCAGGCCTTGCGCAGACAGCGCGTTTTTAGAGATAGCGCGAATCTGTTTGCTGACACAGATGAATGGCCACTCATACCAAATGTGAAAGCAACCGTACTTGAGCACGAAAAATTACTGTTACGTGTTACGACTCTCTTGTTCTAACAAATGCAGCGGCGAAAAGATATCTCCATTTAAACAAAGAAATTCAATGCTTGCTCAAAATGTAGGCAGACGAAAACATGCAATCACAACTGGATACTACATGCAAAAACTTGGTGATTTATGGAATGATTCGTGAGTAGTTACATTTGTGTAGTTATCACAGAGTAATGAATCAGTGCCGTGACAAACTGAAGAAAATGCGGCTGCGATATTTCAAAGTGCGGGACGCGGTGTGAAAGTTTGGCAGCTGAAGTTATGAGATAGATACATTTTCGTTGTATGAGGCAGTGGACAGCATAATTGGCCAAAAACGCAAGGGTGAAAGAATTCCGTATGCAACATCCACCTATATCTGTAATGGCCGAAGGAATTGGGAGGCCAAATGCAGTGGCTAGGAGAAAACAGGACCAGTAAGGACTTAAATACCCACAGGGAGAAAAATACACGAGGAAACAGAACAGCTCTCGCGCTTCCAAAACGAGCGCTCAACAATACGACCAGGAAGCTGAGCGAGAGAGAGACAAACAAATAGGGGAAGAAAAAGGAAACTTCCCCGAAGAAAAGAACTACAAATATACTGCAAAGACATTCGCTAAGAATCCCTGAATAGAGATATCTTCTGGCTGTAGTGATAACTAAATCAGACACTCCAGCAAAGGAGGCATGGCGGACACACACAAAAAAAACCACACACACAGCCAGAACCATGACAGGACTCCACCCCCCCTTAAGGGACGGCCCCAGACGTTCCCAAAGAACCTTGTGCACGGAACTCAGAAATAAGGGTGGGATCCAGGATATCCCGAGAAGGGACCCAGCACCGTCCTCAGCACCATATCCCTCCCAATCTACTTAAAAACTGGACCCCGCGACCAACACACCTCTTGGCCAATATGCCACGCACGGTGTAAACCGGCCCCCCCTCAATCATCCGCGGCGGCGGCGGTGGTTTGTCGACCAGTGCCAGGACGCTTGTGCTAACCGGTTTGAGCCGAGATACATGAAAAGACGGATGAATGCACAAAGATCTAGGGAGCTGCAATCGGACGGTGACAGGGTTGATTTTTCGCACAATCTTAAATGTGCCAATGAAACGGGGGGCCAACTTCCGTGACTTCCCTCTCAACAGAAGGTCCCGAGTAGAAAGCCAAACCCTCTGGCCCATCCGATAAGCAGGTGCCAAATGGCGCCTCCTATCAGCAGCAGCCTTCTGTTTACACACAGAGCGCAACAGAGACAACCGGACCTTGGCCCAGACCGACCGACACCGCTGAATAAGACGATTAACCGAGGGAACTTCTGAATCCCTCTCAGCCTCCGGAAAAAGCGGTGGTTGATAACCCAGCTGAGCCCTCAAATGGGGAAAGGCCTGTGGAGGAGTTACATAGCGAATTATGAGCGTATTCAGCCCACGCCAAAAAACGGCTCCACAGTGAAGGGTTGTCAGCCGCTAAACACTGAAGTGTATTCTCAAGCGACTGGTTAATCCTCTCTGTCTGTCCATTGGTCTCAGGATGAAACCCGGATGAAAGGCTCACGGAGGTCCCTAGCTGGTTACAAAAAGCATGCCAGAATATAGCCGTAAACTGCGGGCCACGGTCAGAAACCACATCCTGAGGCAGGCCATACAGCCGGAACCACGACCAAAATGACTTGCCCTCCGAAATAGGCAGGCCAGTAATGAAATCTAGTGCGATGTGGCTCCAAGGATGCTTGGGGACGGGCAACGGCCGCAACAGACTGGGGGGGTGGGACCCCTTATTCCGTGCACAAATGCTACAGGCCGCCACACACTCCCGGATGTCCTTATCCATGCTGGGCCACCAAAAATCGCTTGGTCCGGTGAACCCCCGGATGACCTGCTAAGCAGGAAGAATGACCCCACTGGAGCACTTGGGAATGAACCGCCAAAGGAACAAACAAACAGTCAGGCGGCTTCCCGCCAGGATCAGGATCGGAACGCAAGGCCTACCGCATTACAGACTCAACCTCCCACTGCACGAGAGCCACAATCTGAGTTGCTGGAATTATAGGCTCTGGAATAGAATCGCGGCCCGAGTGATCATAAATCCACGATAAAGCGTCAGGCTTGATATTTTTTAAGCCGAGGTGATAAGTTAACATAAAGTTAAAATGATTGAAAAATAATGCCCACCGTGCCTGCCGGGAATTATGTCGCTTGGTCTGCTGGATGTATTGGAGGTTCTTGTGATCAGTCCAAACCACAAATGGGTGTTCAGCCTCCTCCAACCAGTGGCGCCACTCTTCCAACGCCAATTTAACAGCCAGCAACTCCCGGTCACCAATACTGTAATTTCGTTCGGCCGCAGACAACGACCGGGAGAAGTAGGCGCAGGGGTGCAACTTATTGTCCCGATGAGAATGCTGGGACAAAATGGCACCCACCCCGACCTCCGAAGCGTCAACCTCCACCACAAACGGGAGGGACGGGTTGGGCATAACAAGGATGGGCTCCGAACTAAAACGTTTCTTCCACTCCTGAAAAGCATCCTCAGCTGCTGGGGTCCAAGCGAACGACGAGCAGGCATTCTTCTTAGTAAGCGCAAAAATCGGGGCAGCCACAGCACTAAAATTGCGGATGAACCTCCTATAAAATTAGCAAAGCCCAAAAACTGCTGAACCTCCTTAACATTCTGAGGAGTAGGCCAGTTCCTGTCCGCTGCCACTTTGTCCGGGTCCATATGGACCGAACCTGCTGATACAATAAAACCAAGGAAAGAGACTGTCCTGGCATGAAAAATGCATTTCTCCGCCTTGACAAAAAGTTTGGCTTTCAGGAGGGCCTTGAGCACTTATCTAACATATTGTTTACGCTCCGAGAGAGTTGGAGAAAAAATCAGAATATCGTCAAGGTAGACAAAGATTAATCTCCCCAACATCTCTCGGAGGACGTCATTAACGAGTGCCTGGAACAAAAAGGGGACGTTAACCAAACCGAACAGCATGACCAAATATTCGTAGTACCCGTCATGGGTATAAAATTCCGTTTTCCATTCATCCCCCTCCTGGATCCGGACCAGATTGCATGCGTTGCGGGGGTCTAGTTTAGTGAAAATCGACGCCTCCTGCAGGCATTCAAATGCAGAGTTCATTAAGGGAAGAGGGTATCGGTTCTTAATAGTTATATTATTCAAGCCCCTGTAATCAATACAGGGCCTCAAACTGCCATCCTTTTTCCCAACAAAAAAGAACCCCGCTCCAGCAGGAGACGTGGAGGGTCGAATAAATCCATTAGCTAGAGCCTCCTGAATATACTCTCGAATAGCCTTGCGCTCTGGCCCTGACAGCGAGTATAAGGAACCCCTGGGGGAAGCAGTACCAGGAAAAACCTTGATCTCGCAATCGTAAGCATGATGCAGAGGCAAGGACGAAGCCCATTGTTTGCGAAAAACCTCTCCGAGATCAACATAGTCATTAGGAACGTTGGGAGGTAAACAAAAGTTCAGAGCAGCCTCCAAACTCCGATCCCGTTCAGAGCCCAACGTATCAACAACCAACTCAAAATCAGAAAAATCCTCCGACTCGAAATCCTCTTCTGGCTGCTGCCAGTCAAATTGAGGATCCCACTCCAACCCTTCCTCCGCCCCATCATCTAAATCAGGTGAGTTAAGTGAGACAACCTCCTCGTCATCACTCCAGGCGTCAGCCTTCCCCACAGGTTGACGTCCGGGACGACACGCCAGAATCTGACTACAGTGAGACCTACAATCAGAACCCCACTGGACAACAGGATTATTTTGACTGCCCAAAAAGATGTGTGGCCTATGTTCAAGCAGCCAAGAATGTCCTAAAACCACAGGGAAAACCAGAGAATTGATCAGGAAAAACCAAACTTCCTCCGAATGACCGCCAAATGGTACGAACATAATCAATAATTCAGAGGCCTCGGTTATAAGCCCAGTTCCCAACAGGCGACCATTTAAAGATCTGACCGTGCGTGAATGTAAGAGGGGCAGATGGGAATGGAATGTTTCCTAGCCCACTCCGCATCCATAAAACAATCTATGGCCCCCCAGTCCAAAAAAGGCCTCAAGCAAATATTCTCTGTTTCCCCACAGTCAATTCTACTGCAATAAATGTTCGAAAGGGAGATTGGGTCTGTCCCTCTAGCACCCCCCATACTGCTAGAGGGACTTCCCATTTCCCCTTAAGCTCAGGGCAACGTGGATGGATATGTCCCGGTTTGTTACAATGATAAAAAATTATTCGTCTGCGAATGGGATTACAAGCCCGGCTCTCATATAAGCCATCAACCTGCATGGGCTCACTAGGAGTTGGGAATTTCAGTGGGTGGAGTTTGTGCTGTGCGCGTGTTGTTAGGTGAATGAATCCCTTTGCTAGCAAGAGCCAGTGCAGTACGTTTCTCCTTGTTTCATTCGTGGATACGATTATCAATTCGCACAGCAGTACGAACCAACGAATCCAAAGAAACACAAGGCTCTAATGTCGCCAGAGCGTCCTTTACCACCTCCGCCAAAGCCTGAATAAAAACTGTCATAAGAGGTGCCTCTGGCCACCCTGTCTCTGTGGCCAGGGAGCAGAAATATATAGAAAACTCTGCAACGCTCTCAGAGCCCTGCCTCAAATGCATTACACCCGTAGCTGTGTCTTGACCACACACGTACTGATAAAAACAGAAATCATCTCCCTCACGAGAGTACAACTGGCGATCTAGATCCAATGAGTGGCCTCACCCAAATGAGAGCTGTACCAGCTAACAGGTATAAAATGAACGAAACCGGGGATTCTTCATTAGAGAACCGTGAGGGTTGCGTTTTAAAAAATATTTCACATTGAGTGACGAAATCCTTGCATCTCCCTGCCTCGCCTCCATATCTTGGGGGTAATTGAAGTTTAGGCTCTTGGGGAAAGTGTGTGGATTGTGCTTGTGAAACATTTTTGGGGATCTGAGCGATCAATACTCTAATACTCTCACTGAGGCTTAATAAGATATTCTCCTGCTTCTGCATAGCATTCTCCTGCAGGCGAATCCTTTCCGCCAGCTCAGCTTGCTGATTGCTTCAGCTAGCGAGGCCCTCACCATAACCAGCAAGAACCGATTGTTGATTGGCAACCACTTTCTCCAGCATAGCCGTTGCTGGCGACTCCATGTTTGGCTGGAGTGTGCTATAATAGGCGAAGGAAAGAATTCCGTATGCAACATCCACCTATATCTGTAAAGGCCGAAGGAATCGGGAGGCCAAATGCAGCGGCTAGGAGAAAACAGGACCAGTAAGGACTTAAAATACCCACAGGGAGAAAAATAGACGAAGAAACAGAACAGCTCTCGCGCTCAACAATACGAACCAGGAAGCTGAGCGAGAGAGAAACAAACAAATAGAGAAAGAAAAAGGAAACTTCCCCGAAGAAAAGGACCACAAATATACTGCGGAGACATTCGCTGAGTTCCCTGACTAGAGATATCTTCTGGCTGTAGTGATAACTAAATCAGACACTCCAGCAAAGGAGGCATGGCGGACATCCGGCTTATATAGCCTTAGGAGAAGGCGCCGCCCACGCCTGACGAAACAGCTGGGAAGAATCCGATAATTAAAGAAACAGACGTGGTCCAAATACGAGCCACAAAGAAAGTCTAAAGCCACACACACAGCCAGGACCATGACAATATCGAATGCGATCAGTACATTTTTGGCTTACCCTGATGTTTGGGTTCCCAGAGAAAGATTCCGATATGTAAAAACATCAAGCATTCAGTCAAGAAAATTTTCAGTTTAATTTTTCGTGCTGCTATACGTGGTAATCCATGTTACAGATGACACACTGGGTTGCTAGGGCAGGCGCAGCATATGCATTCAAGATATTAATATTCGATATTCATATTCTAAACCCTCTTCTCAATAATAAAACCCCCTGAAATATATTGGCGCCTCCTTTAAAAATCGTTGCCCATTTAAAACCACCTAGGTGCACACTGCAACGCGATGTATCAGAATTTTGACATGTATGCATGTGTACACGGGTACGGTACGATATTACTAGTGTGAAAGCTGACCAGCTGGGGGGGGAGGGGAGGGGGGACAATCGTACTGTGGCACGGTACAGAGCAATCATATCTAGTGTTAAAGCTCCCTAGATTGCCACGAGCAGTCGGCTCTGCACACGCGGCACGTCACCTGCCCTTGTATGGTGCTTAGTGGGTTTCATATATGCTAATTTAAAACAACCAGCCACGCGCTTCCAATTTACAATCAAGTGGGATTCAACATTCAGCACACATGGGTAAGAGCAGATTTGGACGGTAAGAGCGTTTGGTGCATCGGGAGTTTATTTCTCTTAGCAAAAAAATAAGATAAAATATAAGAGAAATTTAAGAGAACGTTGCTGCATGAGGCCCATTGAGTCATAGGGCTCAAGACTCGCGATAAGCTGAAGATCGATTTTTGTTTATTTCAAGGTTCAAGACAAATTGTTTGTAGATTCTGCTGGAAAATATTACATTAAGATTGAATTAGCAGACCGCACGTGTGCTTTTAACAGACTTCCCTTAATGATACTTAAATTTTACACCTTCAAATTTTGTATGCACTGTGCAATCAGCCAGTTTATTCAAGTGAAAAACAGCAAACAAAATTATTCAATCACAAATTCTGCTCTTAAGGTTCAGAGTCCTGTGCATGAACCGTGATTCAACACTGCTGAGCTGAAAGTTTTGAGTACTCAATTATATATAAGTGTAGTGGGGTCTAATGTTATTTCAGCTTTGTTAAATGCAGCACTGGCTTCTCACATCACAATAACATTTATCCAGTGACCCTATGATCTCAGAGTTGCGAGATGTGGTCTTACAGATGGGTCACGTGATCAGTGAGAGGAGGCATTTCAATATCACCAGTGTTTTCCCAGGATTTCAAATGAGCCATTTTCTTTTCTTAGCCTTGGCTTTTTGATCTCAACATTTACTTTGAAAATTCTTCGAGCTTAATTCCTCACAATTCAGGAAACTGCAGGAAAGCATTCATTGTAGTTAAATGCTCAATTTTCCAACAGTGCTGATGTGTTTACTGAACCACAAGAGACTGCACTGGAAATGAAGTGTGTCTGCATGTGTGTGTGTTTGTGTGTGTGTGTGTGTGTGTGTGTGGGGTTGAGGTAGGACTGAGGGAGGAGCAGGGGGCTGTCATTGTGCCCCTTGTCTGAGTTTTTCTGCATTTTCTCATCACTCGCGCTCGAGTCTATGTCTACATTTCATCCATCCATCCATCCATCCATCCATCCATCCATCAATCCATCTATCCATTTACCTATCTATCTATCTTGAAATTACCTACAAGCGCTTGGGCATCGCGTCATAAAAACGAGGTTACGCACGAGGGCTCTACCCGTTTCAATCAACTCGATTTATAGTTGGATAAAAGAATACTGGTGCATCAGAGATCATATTCAACAGATAGCGCAAACAAATTTGCTCCAAGATAACGGAGGCTAAAATCAATGTTTTGACAAGGTGTCTTAAGAAAGGCTACTATTTTTTGTCAGTGAAATGCAATTGTTGAGACTATTTCTTCCTAATTTGCTTTCTTTCCATTTACAAATGTAAGGGTTCGTCTCTGAGCACCGATGTTGTGCACAGAGATCAAGGATTGTGGACTGGTGCGAAGATGGATCTGGTATTTATTGTGACTCCGAGGCACAACTGGAAGGCACAGCAAAACACAATACAAAAGACCATGGAATGTCGGTTCCGGGATAATAATATTAGTAATACATTAGTAATTAGTAATACAACTGGGGCTACAGCTACAGGACTATGTATTACAAATAGAAAGAAACACGGAATCAAGGTTCTGGGATATTAATTACAGCACTGAACATAAATAGTAACAATGCGGAAGTTAAAGTTTGTGATACATGCGAATGCATGAGATAAGTCTAAATAAGATTAGAGAGTAAATACAGGCTGGTGAGGCTTACGAGACTTCGCACTGAATGAGTGCGAAGCTCAGACTTAAATAGGAAAAGCTACCACATGATGACAGTGGGAAACGGATGCAGGTAATGATCTCGGACTGAGGAATGCGGTCCGGGTCTGAATAGGCTGCAGAGTTTGAGCGCTGGAGGCGTGGCCTTACAAAAAAACTAAAACGCATTCCTGAAAGTTTTCCTAATTCATAATAAATTTCAAGCTAAAGTGTACCAAATCCTTAAAAGCTCTGTAAAATATATGGTATGCTTTGTGACCGCTAAGTAATTGGTTGTAGAGCTTTCATGGCATTTTAAAATCATCAGTAAAAGCATTTTGAGAAGGCAATACCATTAGCACTGGAGTTAAAGAGAAAAAAATATTCCTCAAGTAATCCCACTTTATTGGCTATCAAAGGTTTCATCTGTCAATGGTAGTCCCTCTCCCAGAGATCTTCTCCAGGTGCCACAGCATACTTAATCACTCTGTCAGGACTCTCAAATACTCTCCTCATCTTGCCAAACAGATGCGCTGTTAACACAACTCCAGGGCCCGTATTCACAAAGCATCTTACCTTACCGCTAGGAGTACTCCTAAGTCGCGCTAAAACATTTTATGTAGGAGTAAAATCTTAAAAGTTATTCACAAAGCCGCCAAGAGCAACTTTTAGTTAAGAAAACTGGTAACTCCAAGACTAGGAGTAGCTCTGTGAGAGGTGGGAGTAAATCTCTGTTGCCATGGATGACGTCAATTCTCATGCACGAGACAATGAGCACGGTGATTGGTTGTTTGGTGACAGGGCGGCCCATTGAAAAAAATATCCCACATACAACCCATGGAGGAAAAAATGAGGAAATAGTCCAAGCGGCTGGTTTGTTCCATAAAATAATAACATATTGAGCACTCCTGAAAATGCACTATGCGCAATCCCCACATATCACACTCTAGGCAAATAAATATACATAGGAAAGAGAGAGTTGTAAAAACGCCAATAGCATAAAATGAGTCAATAATAAAACGCGTCATTTGCCCCAATAATTAGCTACTTATTACCCAATGAGAATATGTTGCGATCATTTAAATGTCGAGCCGTTCAAGTTTGTTTGCCCTAAACTGTCATCGATGAAAGTTCAAAAAGGACACACAAGTCCAACTGGAGCCACAACCAGTTACTGCTGCTGGCCCAGTTGGTGCTGGAGCGAAAGCATGTAATCAAAGGGAAATTTGGCTCGGGGGTGAAAAGCAAATCCAAGCGGAATGCGTGGGATAATATCAGCCTATAGATTAATGCTACATTCCCCTCAGTGTCAGTCGCGGATGGCAGACGACTGCGAGAAGCGGTGGCATGGGCTGCAATCATAGGGGAGGTCCGAGATTGCAGCCTATAAATCATTCAAACAGGAAGGCATACTAAGCTTGTTTGTAATTTATAGCCCACAATTTAAAATATGCAAACAAAATATGACATAGGCTGGTATTACTATGATGATCTATTAAATGTAACCCTCGCTCAAATGCCTAATAAAATAATTCATGCATAGCAGGAGGAGGTACAGCACCAAAGCCACTGTCCCCTAGCAAGTGGCATCCCGCAGGCACATAATGCCCGTCAAATAATTGGCATAAGCTGCTTTCCAATGCGAGTCGTGCGTGCATCCTGGCCATTTCGCAAAAATGTCCAAATATTGTACTTGGCATCAAATACTATCTGGGTGTTGATGGAATGAACTTTTTTTTCTGTTTACAAATAGCTGCCTCTTCATTTTGGGTCGGAGAAATAATTCAAATGTGGGTCCCGTCAATAGCACTGATGATACCAGGCATACCTGAGATGTGCATGAATTCAAGTTTTATTCTGTTTTGTTAGCGAATGTCCATTGGAAACCGGATAAACTGTCGGATGATATGGGGTTCACAGAGTGCATTGATTGTTTGTTGAATTGAGCGACCGACAGATGATTGTAAAATCCCTAAATTGTCCGCGTTGCAAAGTTGCATTTTTCCGGTGGCCAAGTAACGAAGTGTTGTCAAACATTTTATTTCGGGGCTTATTGGGTTGTTTCTCATGGTTGGAGATGTAATTCTCTCCCTCACCAAGTCAATAACAAATAAAATCCTTTCACGGTCGATCCGATATCTTTTCAACAACTGTGCATCATTCAGAATTTCCAAGTCATTCTGTCTTTCAACAGCAGCAGCCATTTTCTGATTCTTTGTGAATAGGTTTTAGCGAGTTAGGAGTCCTCTTGACTACTTTTAAGCTCTCCCAGACTTAGGAGCTGCTTTTAGGCCTAAAATTCTTTCTGAATAACACTTAGTGAAAATAATTAGGAGTCCTAATGACACGCCCATTTTTTAAGGAGTTTCTCCTAAATCCGGCAGTTAGGACCTACTTTTAGCGCTAAGATGCTTTGTGAATACGGGCCCTGATCTCTTTACCATTCTCATTAAAGTCAACTCCTGGGGTTATTCAGATTGTGCTAGCTGTAAATGTTAGTTACTCTGCGATTGCACCGATGTTACCCATTTTAAAAGAATCTGCTAATGATAATTGTTTGCTTATAACACATGTAATATGTGCATGATGTTATGCGTGATCACCACACAGTTTAAACCATTTTTTTGATTATCGCTGCCTCAGTGTGCTCAGCTTTCATACTCTCTGGAACATAACTTTTTCTCAGACAGCAGGCATCAGTGACTGGAACACTGAGCCAAATTGCTCGTACTCCCTCATTTTTTCCGATGTTAATCAGTCACAGAAGTGTGTGTGGCGCACGTTCCCTCAAATGGCCAGAATAACAGTTGTAATGAAATACACTCAGCCAAATGTCCTTCCCTGTGTTAGGACCTTGTTGAATCCATTGTGGTGCTGTTTTATGAGACTTGAAACCCTTATAAACCCCTCGGTAGCTCAGCAGTGCTGTTACGCTTTGTTCCTTGAGTACAGTAGGCTATCTATAGCACTTTGCAAAAGGATGCTTAATCAACTGTTGTTCACAACTTGGAGTCGTCTGATGGGGCCGCAGATCAGAACACATTGATTGGCTTCACCTTAATGCACGGCTTTAATGCCAGTTTTCAAGCTTTGTTTGCTTATTAACTCAGCTACTATTCATCTATGAACATTTATGATTAGATAGTGCTGAGTAGCATTGTATTTCCACATAGATGTTTCAAGAAAAGTTCTGCCCGAATAAAATATTTGCAATCTGAATTCTGTGGTACAGTGCAATTAATTTATTTTCTGATCTCACAGAACAAATTTATGTTGTTTCATTTGCCATGAGGTTAGGGTTGCTTTGACACTGGTGAAACACAACACAACTTGATTTTAAGCACTAGCATGCACTTCAAAAAACAGTAGGTGAGTGTGTAACAGATGTGTTAAAATAATAGTTTATATTTCACCAAAAATCCATTTTCCGTTCTGTTCATGGTTTATAGTTGGTTTTTGGCATTATCTCGCTTCCGTACGTATTTATTTTGGGAGCTTTTATTTTAAGTGAGTTCCCTTTTTGTGTGACCTTTGACGTGTTGGCTGCTTTACTTCCAGTAATGCCGCGCCTCTCCTCAGTGGGACTGAGGTTCTGCTGAGGAAAGGTAAGACTAATATGAGGGTTGACGCTAGATACAAACCTCCACAGCAGGGTCATTCAGTGCATTTCTCCGGCACAGAGCTTTGAGTAAGCACACCCTAACACTAACCCTAACTCTAAGCCTAACATGGACAGAAATTGCAGTAATTCACTCTGCTGCAGAGGTTTGTATTTAGTGCCAACCCTATATGAGAGCTCCGGTACATAATATGTGAAAATATGGTAAAAACGCTAACTTGGGGTACAAATCTTATAGCGCATAAGTCACAGATTTTGCGTTTGTGTGGCGATGTTGAATTTAGTGTGTGAATGTATTTATTATCATGTACAGCACTTTTGTGTGACAGGCTAATGTTAGTTTACCGAGTTTGAAGCTAAGCTAACAGAGCACATGTACGGTTTTTCATGCGGTCCGTTGTATATTCTCTATCTGTCTCGTTAGAGGTCTGCATGGAAGAGACCGGGCCACTTAATGTCACTGTATTGATGTATTTGTGCTTCACACAGGTATGTGAGCTCTCTGCTTATTATTTTTCTATGTAAATTTACTTTTTATTGGTAATTTCATCTTCATGTGTATTGAATGTTCTTTTCAGCATTCACAGTGCTTTTTAAAACATGCAAGTGTCCCACACCATATGCACTCATGCATCCCCATACCATCAGAGATGCTGGCTTTTGAACCGAACACTCATAACAGGAGGGGTGGTCTTTCTCCTCTTTAGCCCGGAGGACACGATGCCCATGATTTCCAACAAGAATGTCAAATTTGGACTCATCTGACCACAGGACACTTTGCCACTTTGCTACAGTCCATTTTAAATGAGCCTTGGCCCACAGAACACGGCAGCGCTTCTGGATCATGCGCAACAATGGCTTCCTTTTTGCATGATAGAGTTTTAGGTGGCATCTGTGGATGGCATAGTGGACGGTGTTTACAGACAGTGGTTTCTTGAAGTATTCCTGGGCCCATTTAGTAATGTCAATGACAGAATCATGCCGGTGAGTGATGCAGTGGCGTCTGAGGGCCCGAAGATCACGGGCATCTAGTAAAGGTCTTTGGCCTTGTCCCTTACGCACAGAGATTTTTCCAGTTTCTCTGAATCTTTTGATGATGTTATGCACTGTCGATGATGAGCCTTTGCAATTTGATATTGAGGAACATTGTTTTTAAAGTATTCCAGAATTTTTTTACGCAAGCCTTCACAGGTTGGAGAGCCTCTGGCCATCTTTACTTCTGAGAGACTAAGCCTCTCTAAGACATCCCATTTATAGCCCATCTTGTTACACACCTGATTCCAGTTAACTTAATTACTTGCTACATGTTCTTTTAGCTGATTCTCTTACATATTATGCTAATGCACCCATTTTGAGTCATCCTGATGTGACACGATTATATGAACGCCTCTCTCGTGAGGCCAGATGTAGATACGAGTTGAAATTGGCAGTTATTGGGCTGGAAGACTGTTTTTACTGATAACTTGCTGGCGCTCAGAAAGATTTTCACACAAAGTGACCAGATTTTGAGTTTGGACGTTTGTATATCGTCGGCCTACTGATAAAACCTCTTACCTTCAAAATGATAAACTTTACAGGGAAATAAAAAATAAATATAAAATAAAAAAATTTAATAAAATAATAAAATAATATAAATATATAAATATAATTTAAAATATAAATAAAGTAAAAAATGTTTAATTTTGCATGTAAGAATAGTGGACAAACGAGTTTTTGTTTCTTATCAATTTGGAGATACGAGGTTTTATCAGCAGGCCGATGATATGCATGTTACAAGTATACCACGTTAACTAGGATTGCTATTTTGTTTTTGCCATTGTGTCACTCCTTGAACGACCAGAATATTGCTGGAGCACATATAATTGTTTTTAAGCAACTGAAACCACAGTTCTGAAATACTGTACAATGTGTTGCTTGTCTTCTTTTGAGTTTGAATTCATAGACAACGTGCCTGGCTTACAGGTGTCTTTTTGATGTGATAGGCTGCATTATGCCTGTGTCTCTCTAAACTTCTATACCGTTTGGGCAGCTCAAGATATGATGTTTTCTTCCCTGTTAGCAATTTTGTTTGCTAAAACCAACTACGAGGCAACAAAATCAACAGCAATATGTGACCATGGATGAACCAGCAGGCAGCTGTCACAGCATTTTGGACATTGCGCATGTAGAATAAGAGCGCACGGCTGCTTCCACATCCGAAGCCAGGTGAGGCCACCAATATTTTCGGCTGATGTGTGTTGTTCTTTTAATTCCGGGATGTCCTGCTGACAGTGAAGTGTGGGCCCATAGAATTACTCGCTCACAAGGATTAGCGGAAACAAACGTCTTACCCGCTGGCACAGAAGCAGTAGGGGACTTTCTCCTGGTCTCCCTCACTATTTCCCGATCTACCTGCCACTCAATCGGGCGAGGATGCAGGAGGAGGATAGAGCGGGCTCTTCTGCTTCTGAATCCCTCTCTGCCTCATATCTTTGTGATAGAGCATCGGCTTTGATATTCTTTGAGCCTGGGCGATGGGTTATTGAAAAGTTGAAACGAGTGAAAAATACTGCCCACCTGACCTGCCATGGATTCATTCGCTGTGTCTTTCGCAGATACTCCAAGATGCATGATCGGTCAATATGAGGAAAGAACGACGGGCCCCCTCTAACCAGTGCCTCCATTCCTCCAGCGCTAGGTTTACTGCCAAGAGCTCCCGGTTACCAAGGTCGTAGTTGGCCTCTGCAGGTGTGAGCTTGTGTGAGAAGTATGCACAGGGGTACAACTTCTCTGGTGTTCTGTGCCGCAGCAACAGGACAGCCGCCACCCCTGCGTTGGAAGCGTCAACTTCTACGATTAAATGCTTTTCTGGGTCTGGTGATTTGAGTAAGGGTGCAGTAACAAACAGTTTCTTGAGTGTATTGAATGCATGTTGAGCTTCGGGATGAGACTGGGCTCGAAACATAAGTCCAAGCTCTGCCAGAACTACCCTAGGAAAAAAGAACAAGATGGTAAGCTTGAAAACATGGAGTGGCCAGCACAATCTCCAGACTTAAACCCCATCGAGATGGTTTGGGATGAACTGGACAGAAGAGTGAAAGCAAAGCAACCTACAAGTGCCACACATTTATGGGAACTTCTGCAACAGTGTTGGGAAGAACTTTTGAAGAATATTTGATTTCCATTGTAGAAAGAATGCCACGAGTGTGTTCAGCTGTTATTTCTGCCAAAGGTGGCTACTTTGAGTCAAAAGTTTAAAATACATTTTGGTTTATAAATTGATTCCATGATTTCTTTTTTAACTTCGGCCGTTAATTTGTTCTATCATGTCTATGCTTTCATTCCAGAGTACAATGAGACATTAAACTGCATAATTTTCTATTAAAAAACTGGAAAAATTGGGGTGTCCTAAAACTTTTCACCGATAATGTAGATTACTCTTACGGTATCATTTCTTATGCATGGTTAATGATATTTAATTCATGGAGTTTCTGACAATTTGCTTTTAATGTGTGCTGACAGTACACTATGAAATTGAGATCCAAACCCTTGATTTAACAGTCTTGTGACATACAGTCTTGATGCTGTGATGCATCAAGGCGTAATACTGAAGTGGTCAAAGCCATAAAGAACTGTGCGCAAACTTGATCCAAATTGCATTAGTTGTGACCCGCATTGAACAACTATTTGCTTAAGCAACATTTATGTCTGGTCTGTCTGGCTAGGAGCAACTCCAAAATGGTTTGAGACAGAAAGTTAAATGTTATCACACTTGGCGAGAGGTGTAGACATTCCAGCGCTTTTTCAAACTGGGCTCAATATGATGACGCGGCAATAGCGTGGATTTTATCATATGTTGAGACACAGCCGAATCCAAATGGTCTCTCTGCTTATGTCCTGTGCTTTTTCCTCCCTGATGTCACATGATTCAAGTTATTGCTCTTCGTCTTTTTGATAATGCTTAGCTACTGATGCTCAGAATTCTACAAATGAATTAATAAGTAAATTAGATGGGCTAGATCTGGCGTTGTAAATGAACAAAACTGGCCTGTAATGTATTAATGGTATTTTTTTCACTTCATCTGTTATGATCCAGACTAGAGGCCAAATGCAGATTCAGGGTACAATCCGTAGAAGAGTGATTATTTATTCGAATATGGTTATATTAGTGGTATGGGCCAAAGCCTGGAACTCAGAAGAGGGCAGTCCAGCTTAGTTGGTAATGAGGGTAGGGGCGTGTATGCGCCCAGACCAGTGGCTATCCAGGGGTAGAAGCCAGGTGGTGAATTCCCCTCACCACAGCAGGGCTGCTTGACAATAGGATCAAAACATTTAACAGGAATCAAAGCCCAATTCTGGAGGCCACTGAAGGCTTGGGAGGTGTTCCTAATAAACTGACTTAGAGGAACAAACTGGAACAGATGGTTAACAGGGACACGGTCCCAATCCTAGAGACCGATACTAAGGCTTGGAAGTTTGTTCCCATTAACCCTCTGTTAACCAAGTACCTTTCCAACTGTGTAAAAATCATTTCCCTAGGCAAATATGTTGATTATGGGCCAGTATTTGGAAAAATGGAAAAAAAAAAATTCGACTCTTTGGCTCACCTTTCCAAAACGTAGCAGATCTGCTACATTGGGTAATAATGCGAATGGAAAAATTAAAGTGATGGACCATTCAAGTTATTCTCAAATGTTTATTTGGCAATAAGAAACAAAACCAGCAGGGTGTCCAGGCTGTAAACCCTTTCACTTTATGTAGCAGATATGCTACAGTGGTTAATAGAGGGTTAATAAGGCTCCGAAGAGTAATTACGTTTTTCTCTATCGTACCGATAAACAAACGGAAGAAGAACGCCTAAAACACACACACTGACCATTAGGCTTAATAGGACGAAGTGTTACAATAAAGCAGCCATGCAACACAGAAAGTAAACTTTTATACACCATGACCACACACAAAATGAGCGGGGCACATAATGGATCAGACCTGAGGGTGGGCCTAAAGGAGGAAACAAAACAACAAATCAACTAAAGGAGACAAAAACGCAAAACGCATAGGTTAATGGAAAGCGTTAGGAACCAATTAAAGACACACGGGGGTTGTTACAGCTTTCCTCGTGGAATTGTACAAGAACTCCACTTCATATCCGACATAACCTCATTCACCCCAATAATACGTATATGACCAATAGCAATTATTTGAGATGTAAAACTATTAAGATCAAAATTTTTAATCAATTACCACAGTATATGAACTATTGGGAATAACTCGGGAATTTGGTGACTTAATGGATCATAACTTTCTCCTAACTGATGGGCTAAAGGGGCACATTAAATGAAATATTCACTTTTTCAGTTCGTGTGCGCATAAGTGCTTACTAACCCACAAACTGAGAATGAAAACAACCCATTCATTTCTTTTGGGATGCTTTTTCAGAAAACATGGCATTCAGCATGCCATTCAGATTTGGCTCCCCTTTCTACGTCACATACAGGCTTTTGAAAATCATCTCACTCCTCATCTGAACATCTAAGCTAATACCACAGATCATAGGAGAGAAGGGCAGAATGGATATATTTTTTTAATGGCAACCTCCCAGCTTTGATCATCAAAAACCTACACGTGTGTGCTGACCACTTTTTGTCTAATGCTTTATACTACAAACCTCGGTCAGTGCAAGGCAGGACTGGCAACAACATGCATATTAAAGGATTGTGCTTCTCAGAAGATACAAAGTGGTGGCTTTGTAATGTTAACAGGGAGAATTTGGAGTTAGCTAGCTAACTAGGTGACTGTTTCCAATTTCTTTCTATCTTTAGCTGAACTGAATTCCACGTGTAACGTTAGTTCAATCGGTATGAGTTAGTTGTCGCTGTAGCGAGCTAGCTAAGTGCCACTCTCCTAACTAAGTTAATGTTACTTAGCTAACTAGTTAGCATGCACACAGAACCTTTCCATAATCATTATCTAGTTTATTAACAACGACTTAACAACTACTCAGTTGACTGTGAATTTAGAAACTGTTGCTCGTACAAAAGTGAATGTCTGTGACTCACTGACTGACTGAGTTGCAGAGTGATGGAGTTCGCTCAATGTTAACATATACTGAGAATTACCATCAAGGCACTAATGGAAATTAGCAATGGGATTGTGATAATATTAACGGTCGAGCTATATACTTGGTTTTGACCTAGCAAGGCTTGTTTAGCCAGAGGAAATGTAGGAGACACGCTGATAGAATGGGTGAATTTAGTTTCGGGAGAACAGCACAACCATGCCCAGCAAATTGGATTTTAGCTGGCAGTTGCAACTGCACAGATGCTTGCCACAGATACATGTTTTCGTTGGAGAATTAATTCTAAGTGTAGTTAAACATTTATGGGGACTGCACGGGGTCGGGGGCTCTGTTTGCTGGCCAATCCGGACAGAGTTCATTTCAAAGTGGGGACTCCTGCCCAGAAGAGCCTGTATTTCAAAGTGTTGGGAATGGCAGGCATCAAATAGCCTTTGAATTCAAGAATATTT
Source organism: Gymnothorax javanicus (assembly GCA_029692085.1). Classification (NCBI taxonomy): domain Eukaryota; kingdom Metazoa; phylum Chordata; class Actinopteri; order Anguilliformes; family Muraenidae; genus Gymnothorax; species Gymnothorax javanicus. The sequence continues at coordinate 19,779,396 of CM056199.1, forward strand.
AAGTTTTTTTTTTTGCTGAAAAGAATGTTAATCTCCCCTTTGGACATCCTAGAATATTTTAACTTCGTACAAAAACAGCATAATAGGTCCACTTTAATGATTATTCGTGCAATTTATAAGTTCTTAAAAACTTGTATGGTTAAATTGACATCCCGTAGCTGATCTGCAGTTGGATCTGGGGAATCAAATTGGGTAGAAAATCAAACTTAGGTGCTGAGTAGATGACCAGATGTAGAAAGCCAGTTTTTTTTTTTTTTTTTTGCTTGAAATGTTGATGTATTTAATCTATAGTAGACCACACCTGGGTTTGCTCGCGCCGCAATGCTATGTGGACTCGCCAAAAATGCCTGTCAACTCCTTAGATTTTCTCATAAAAATTAAATTAAATTTGGGAAAATAGAAAAATTTGTTCTTGCAGTCCCTAGCCATGCCCATGCTGAATGCCCATGTGCAGTTTCAGATTGATTGGCCCACTGACTGAAAAGACAAATGGATTCAGACAGATGGACGGAGTTTTCATGATTTTATAGTGGGGTGCCATTTCTCACACATTTACACAGCTGAGCAAAGGCTTGAACCATGGCAGTAAAGTTAGCGTTCCTGCTCAGAACCTCACGGAGCACATTGAAAATATTAAGAGAATTCTGAAACTAGTGATGTCACAACAATACCACGCTCCACAAAGAGTCCACTTTAAACAGAATCAAAGTTTTACTCTCCCTCAATGGGCCTATCCCTCAACGGGCCGCTCAAATCCTGAAATTGTCCACCATTCTTAAAAAAAAAACCCTTAGAGTAATTGAGAACATAGATTTTTGGGCTCCCTGTGGACTTAAGGTCAGCAATCGGGACCAAGGTGCCCTTGAAAATAAAACGCTGGCCCCCATTAGTTTCACAAAGCACATTGCTTTATTCATTCAGTGTCGGATGATGTCATAGGTCCCATTCCTGCTTTATGATCTCCCTTCCTTTCTCCTTATACCACAATCTAATAGATTAAGTTTCCTATGAGCCCCTGTAACCTGTATTTACCCCGATATTGTAAATTCTGGCGTAGATTTTAGGAGGCGGGAATTCAGCCAGCTAGTACTATCTCCAGGGAATAATAATAACTGGGACGTGTATACCATGGCTAAATAAGGTTGCTGCCTGGAGTTGGGGAGGTCGGTAGCCTCCTTACATAGCGATAAAACATGCAGTCAGCAGTAAAAAGCTGCTCATTTTAGTGCACGTCCACCCGCAAATTCATACACTGAATCAAGACACAAATCTGAGTGCCCCAGGTAAGCAATGAAAGGCCTGCTTCTCTTTGCAGCTCCAGACAAACATAAACAATTTTTCCAGGGTTGCTAATACGTTGTAGTTGAACGGAGAGGATTAAGGTTTGCCCAGGGCAGTGCGTGTTTACTGTGTGTGGTGCACAGGCTTAAGCCGTTTAAGCTAAGGGCTCTGTAACTCCTGGAGTCCTGAAGTTTCCTTTGTATGTACTAGATTTTCGGTTGGCTATAGTCTCCTCCTGCATCCACTGGACAAGAGGTTGGAATACACCCAAGACAGTTTACCAATCCATCATAGGGCACAAACATATTCACCCATACTTGTTAGATTATAAAATTTTGATTACTTTTGTACCTATACAGTAAATTTAGATTCCGCAACTTGCGTAAAAATGCATTTGTCTACTGAAGGACAGTCAACAGCCTGTCACATGCAGTGCTGTGAAAAAGTATTGCACCTTTCCCAATTTCTTCTATTTTTGCATATTTTTCACTCTTAAATTGTTCGGATCATCAAATTAATTTTAATATAGCAAAGATAACCTCTGTAAACAGAAAATGCCATTTTTAGAAATTGCTTTCATTTATTACAGGAAAAATGCATTTGACTTTTTAAGGACAGTCGACTGCCTGTTACATAGCAACAGCTGGACTTGTGGCTGGAAAGAAACAACTTGAATGAGAACATCCTGGGTCTGAGTTTGAGAGACACAGCCTGAACAAATAAGACATTAAATCAAGAGAAAGTACCGTCATAGATAATGCAATGTTTCAGCAGCCTTTTTTTTAACGGATCTTCAAATGAAATCAAATATATTTCGGCTGCACATTTCAGTAACAGTCACAGCACTCTACTCAGAAAACCAATTGATTGCGGCCTTTCTTCTGTCTCCCATACTGTAAGGGCAGAGAGAGTCTTCTGCAAATTTTTGGAATATGTCCAAGAGAGCCAATGGATTCCATCCAAGAATACTGCTCACCCCTGCAAAACTATCCATCCAGAGGGATCTGATGGGCTTAATCCATAATAAAGCAAGTTCAGCCCTTCTCTTAAGAATTCCCCTTTCTCTTTCCTTTGTTTAATATTAACATCAGCAAGTGAACCTCTTTCAATGACTGTCCAATGACTCTTTTGATAGTGATTCATTGACTGTGCAGGTGAAGCACAGTACATGTTGAAATGCAGATCCAAAATCAGAGAAGCATTTCTATTTCCCAGTCAGAGAGTGGGGTGATTGGGGACTGCTGCTTTACAAAGAAAACACTGTCGGGATTCAATGGATTCAAGACTGTTACTTTTTCAGCAAATCGCGGCACACAACCTGAGCCAAAACAACCAATCAACGAAAGCAACCTGCAAGGACAGAAGAGTTGTGGACCAAGTAAGGTCATGAGGGACCAGTAAGAGGACACAGGTCTCGTTGAGGTCACCTGGTATAACTTGTCAGCATGATGGAAGTGAATTATCAGAGGGTGGAGGCCAAAATGACCATCTCTGATGGTCGACTGGTGAAGTTATGTTTCTTGATGACACCCAATGACCCATTACAACATAGTGCCACCAAGAACAGTGAACAGGCATTATTCTGTAAAGGCGATTCTGACCTCTCATCCCCTGGCTATTACAGTGTAGTTTCTGTCCTTGCGACGAGGGACCATAAACTCACTCACTTTTACCTTGTTTTTCTTTGTCTTGTTCTTCTTGCTGTGGACACTTTGAAGTACCACTCCGTTACTACTTTACATATTGTCCTGAAACGTGAGAAGCGCATTCTGCATGCCAGTGCGCAGGCATTAACGGAGACTGAGTTAGCATAAAGAGGAGAGGAGGCATGCCCGTCCACCCTGCACAAGCACTCACTAATGACACGCCATCGTCCCCAGGATGTACTTCATTTGAACTTTTTTTTTGTTTTGTTTTGTTTTTTTGCAGAGGAATAAGTGAATCACGGATAACGGAATTAGCCGAGCCAGATTCCTCATTCTAATTTAGTGTGGCTGGCTGCTCTGCCCACTGATGCAGCCTCATAATGAGCTGGGCACAGGTTCTGGGTAGACACAACACAAAATCAAGTGTGTTTACAAATGCTTCACTCTGAACTCCGTTGAAGCTATTGTACCATGAAGATTTACAATGCCCCAATGCCATGCTCCATTTACCGTCATTCAGACTCACTCTGAGCCAACTGCTATTTTGGTTCTGTTTTTCAAATTTCAGCTGAAATCTGAACATGGTGGCATTTCAGGATAGTGTTTAGTGTGTGTTCATTTTCTTTCTGCCACAGGGCAAACAAGAAAGGCATTTTGAAACTGCATTGTATGTTATATATGAACAGTGCATTGTTCCTGCTGAATGCATATTTGTAAGTTTTCCAAGGGGTAAACATTATACCAAAGTGCAACTCTGATTCAGCATATCTCCCATCTTCGTGCAAACCCTGGCCAGACTACTACAGTAAGCGGATAAAGTCCTTGAATCCAGTAGCACTGTAAATACAGCACTAGGGAAAGTATTTCCCCCTTCCCGATTTCATGTATTTTTGCATAAGTGTCACATTTAAATGCTTCTGATCATTAAAATAATTTTACTATTAGACAAAGACAACACAAAATGCAGTTTTTAAATGATGTTTACATTAATTGAGACAGAAAAAGCTATCCAACCCTACCTGGCCTGATGTGAAAAAAAAATAATTGCCTACTGAGTTACAAAATCAACTAGTTAAGCAAATTTAATCGATAATTTGATTCAATTCAATTAACACTCCCAGGCATTACCTCCTGCCAAGCTGAATTTAAAACATCACTTAAAAAAACCTACCTGGCAATGTAAGCGGGCAAAAGTAGCACATGATGCCACAATCTAAAAAAATTCAGTACCAGATGGGAAACAAAGTCGTTGACATCAGTCAATTTGGGAAGGGTCACAAATCCATTTTTAGCCTCTAGGACTTTGGCCAACTACAGCAAGAACCATTATTTACAAATGGAGAAAATTTATTACAGTGGTGAACCTTCCCAGGAAGGGCCAACTGACAAAAAGTCCTCCACGAGCACATTGAGGAGTCACATCTAAAGAAGGAGTAACATCTAAAGAACTGCAGGCCTCACTTGCCTCAGTTAAGGCCGGTCTTCACGATTGCACAGTAAGGAAAAAACTGGGTAAAATTGCATCCGTTGGAGTGCGGGAGGGTGAAAACCACTGCTGACCAAAAAGAACATTAACGCTTATCTCACATTTGCCAAAAAAAAAAAAAAACCAGCTTGATGACCCCCAAGACTTTTGTGATAATATTTTGTGGACTGATGAGCCGAAAGTGGCACTTTTTGGTAGATGTGTGTCCTGTTACATCTGGCATTATTTATTTATTACTGCTGCAAATTTATTAAATTACTAATGATTGTCACATGAACGCATTGAAAACTGAATAATTTAGTAAACTGGTTATTGTCGCACAGTGGCTGAGTATGCAACTGCCCTTTTTTCACATTTGTAATTTTGCTGTGATCAGCAACTCTACAAATCTGGTGTGCGTTCTTTCTCTCTTCTACCATGTAAAAGAGAGTACATTTAAAAATGGAAGAGTCCTCTTCTGCTAATTAAAGCTTAGGCCTATGGAAAATTGGCGCAAAAGGAATGCAGAATTTTAAAAAGGCATATTTCTGTGTTATGTCATCATTAATGTGGAGAGGAAAATGCTTGATAACTGGCCTATGTGATAAAATGTACAATAATGCCCCTAAAAACAAACTGACAAATCAATTCTATCAATTAGTCTTAGCAAATGAGCAAATTAATGTTTGGTTGATAATTGCAAAAAATAAATGAGAACCACTTTGGAGTAATCGGGCAATATAGGGGGAGGTTACTCATGGATTTTTAAACTTCAAATGACAAGTCCTGGGTATTAGAGGTTAAATTTTGTTTGATGATCTGATATATTTAAATATGACAAGCAAAAATAGAAGAAATTGGGAGGGGGCAAATACTTTTTCACAGCAATGCACACTGAATCATCGCGGTAATACTGTATAATCATGGTACTAGATTGGCCCATTGGGCCTGATGGACTGTAAGTTGCTCTGGATGAAAGCATAAGCTAAATAATTGTGATATAATCAAGCATAATGTAGCTACACACATGGAGCATTTTGGCACGTGTCCATGAATAACCCTTTGCTTGCAAGCATACGTCAGAATCAACCCCAGAGTGTTTCGACCAAATGTCGTGTGAACAAGCCTAGGCTGCTGCATTATTTAACTTTTATTTAACTAGAACATGAATGGTTGAATCTGATGTGATGCCTACTTCCATCTCTTGCTGGTCACAGCAACATTGACTGTGGTGGAAATCCCTCCGCCCTCCCTTATACAATACATCAGGAGTTTGTGCAATTTATGGCCTGAGAGGAAGCCTAAGTGCGTCTTAGTCCCATTTTTCCTCTTCTGATGGTTTTCTTTTGGCGTGTGTGCACTCATCTGGTCTGTATCATTGTCTTAGATGAGTAAAAAGCAGGTTTATTTATGGCTGTGCACATATCGTGGCCTGAAAATGGGCCGTGTGATCACGCAGTCGAGGCTATTGGCACATTTTAGATCACCACTATATCAAAACCCAGCTTCAGCGCTTTGCAAAATTTGATAAACATGGAATAGTTCTTATTTTGTTTCCTGAAAGTGGTGATGCGCAGCTTTTTGTTAAAACTTCATTTCCCTCTTGAAATGGCATTTCCTTTTTGTGATGAGGGGGAAAGAAAAAAAAAATCTCCATACAGAAATGTGAGAGGAGATGTCAGGTCCTGACGGCCAAAGATGTTAGAAGGTTTGCCAGGAGAGTGATGATAATGAGGACCCATATGCAGGAACGTGGATATTTATTCAATAAAGAATGTGAACAAACAAAACAAAAGTACAAAACTTCAGGAGAACAAAAAGGGAGTGCATTAAACTAATGAGTGGACCTGATTGAGGCTACCTGCCCGCGAAGGGAGAACTAAGGTTTAAATAGAGAGGAGAATCATAATTAACTAAAGAGGAACAGATGAGATAATTAACTGAGGCTGCAGAGGGGAGGATTGAATAATGAGTGAGGGCAGGTAGCCAGGATCTAGAATACCAAAGGGGAGGGGCATTACAAGTGAAGATGTTGATTGCATTGCTGACTGAAATATTGGTTTCCCTTATGTAATGACTATTCGTCATGAATTTTTTGCTTGTTAGTTTAGTTCTATTTATTACATCTAATACTAATGTTCTTTTACAAGATTTTATGATTTTCCAGGCATACACAACATCCTCAAAACTTTTCTCAGTCGTAGTTTTTGCAACAATGTTGAGCAGAAAAAAAAAAAAAGCCAAAGAAGATGACTCTCCTCTTCAAGTGACAGACGCGGACCTCAGGATTCGAGCACAGACAGAAAATAAATTTCACAGACTTTACTGAAAGTATGCTCAGGTTCAGACAGTCCAGTTCTTTAACAATCAGGCAACTTGCAGCAAAGTGAGGGACACTCAAATGAGAGTCAAAAAACAATCCAGAGGTCGAATGTCAAATGGTGAGAATGCCAGACCAAGGAGAAGACAGAATCATTAGGCAGCAAACCAGCCAGAATCGTAACTAATAAATCTCAATACATAAGGGACTGGGCAGACTTGAAAACCGTGGACGAAAATAAATCAAAACTGGGAGATAACACTGAAAAATACATAGCTCTTGAGTGAAATGGCAACAGACTAAACTAAAGGTGGAAACATAGAGGTTATAAAGCAAACAAATTATGAAGAAGAAACTCAAAACAGGTGCATGAAGAACCAGGAAGCATGACAAGAGCGTGGCTACAAACAATGGAATCTGATTAACTAATTAGCAAAAAACAAAATGAGGAAGGGGAATAGTAACAGAAAAGGTTCTTTGCAAACCTCTGTCAAAACTGAACACTCTCCCATTTGTCAACACCCCTGAAAGATTCTCCATATTTTTTAATTTTTTAATTTTTGCAGGATTGTACATCATCTCAGCATTGATATAGTGATGTTTGGAAGTCTCTCCCTTTCTTAGTTACTTTACAGTAGCAACATATGTATACAGACCCCAATTTTGCTTAAGATGAGTCCCTGGATCCAGATCATTTTGTGGTATTTTATTGACTTTATTGAGCTAATGCCCCATTTGTTTTCTCATTTAAAATTGTTATGTATTTGTGAAAATGTGACTCAAAATATCACAATTTGCCTGATCTCGCAATGGTGAAGAATTCTTTAAAAAAAAAATCCTGGATCCAGATCCAGATCCTGATCACCTTTAAGCTTGTCTAAGAAAAACCTCTGGTAAAATTCTTATGCAAATCCACCCATTATTTTGTGTAACCCAGCTAACTAACCAACAAACAAACAAACAAACCAACAACTAACACCACCGATCACATGGCCTCCTTGGCAAAGGTAACAAATCTCGTCCATGATTCAGAGGGTAATGGGATTTGCTTAAGCTACTTCGCTCCAGATCACAGAATACTATAGGCCACTGTACCCTAAGATTTTGCTGGATATGCTAGTTCCTTATTTGATCTTTGGATCTGAATTACTTTGGACTTTTGAGCAGAAACAGCACACCACTTGGCAACCTGGCAGCGATTAAACTCTTGCCTCTTCGAGCAGCCAAGTGTCAACTTCCAGCACAATTCCTCAGTTATCCCGTATCATAATAAGGCCTCTCGACTTGAACATGCTGTTCCAAAACATACAAGCATAAGGGGAAAAAAAGCATAAATGTATGTATTGAGTAACCACAATGAAAATGCTTTGGCTGAATAATGATAACAGCAAACGTGTAAAATTGTGTTTGCCTTCTTGTTGGAAAACTGCAAAGCGACTAACAGATTTCTGCCATTATAAACCATGGTCAGCGACTTCAAGAGCTGTGCTTTAAGTGTTTCTTAGATGCTAATTCATAACTTTTGGTTTGCAAGTCCTCCTCTCTAACCTCTACGCTGTGAAAATAAAAGCAGATGTATTTGCCTTACAAGATTGCACTAATACATGACAACAACAACCATCAAAGAACAATTTATTGCAAGGCCTTTACGATTTCTTATCTTCTAAGTTAAATGGGATCTAATTCAGTTCATTAACACAAGTCAATCGTCTATGTATTGCAGAAAGCTATAAAATTGAGGTGGCCTTGGTTTTTTGTTACAACAGTGGCGAGCAACAAATTGTGAATGGGAATCTGGAAGGTATTCGCCCACATGTAAAGGTGCATTTTATTGCTCAGGCAGAATGATGTTAAAAAAAGTTGAATCATAAATCTCACTGGCAAATTGATGGCAACTAAAAATAAGGCCATAATTCAGCATTGTAGTGTAACCAAATGGAGGCCCAGCAATGAATGCAGATGTACTGTATATTATTTACACAACGTACATCTATTCACCCGGGGCGCAGCAACACTGTCATTTTATTCATTAGCTGTGTGAATTTCTGCATGGTCCACATGGTATTAAATTGACAGTAGGTATGTTAACGGGGACACAATCCACTTTTCAGAATAACTCTTTCCGCCAATACACTTATTACCACGATGGAGTCAATATGAGCTTATTGCTTTTTGATGTTGTCACAGTGGACCTGCATTTCTTATGTGGTGGTTTGTCTTTATTATTATTATTTTATTTTTTAATTTATTTTTTAATTTTTTTTGTTTTTGGTCAGGGAAACTTTGTGGGGAAAAAAAAAATGATGGGAAGGAAAAAGCATTCTCAAAAAATAAATAAAAAATCAGAAACTGATTCCGTATGTTATTGTCTTTAAAATGGGAATTGTTCTGTAAGAAAAGCTGTTCTGGATTTTGTGCAGCTCAGCAAGAGATTCTGTAACACACCCATGGCGTATAGTCTCCCAATACTGGGAATTAAAGAGGCTGAGATCATTCTGGCAGCCATTACCCTCTCAGCATACATCCTAAGGTTTGAGACAAAAGAACAATTTGGATCTCCACTTTCTATGTTATTTTGAAAAAACAAACAATATTGACTCCCTTTGAACAAGGGAGCCAAGACTGCATGAACTATTCATGCTTCCACGGGCATGGAGGTCAACCTCGATATACAGTATGGTGAATCGGTCTTCCTGCCTTACACGAGGGCACTGTATTTGGCTTTTTGTCTGAAGTTGCTGCAACACCATGGGCCATCTCCCTGGATCGTGGCTGGATATATTGTCCTGGAATGGTGATTGCAATTTTATTTGGATTGAGACTCATTTACTCATAGATCAGTTTACAGGAAGTCACATATCATAATATTTGCCGCGCCCGTTAATTTGCAGTGTTTGTCCCTTGTTAGCCCTTTGTGTGACGCATCTATTATGGCGTGTTTATACTCTGCTCAACAAGGACTCACTAAATGGACAATATTCTGAAAAGCCCAGGCTTACATGGAGAGGAAGGTCAAGTATTTTCATAATTGATATGTCCGAGAAATTTAGGCTCTTGCCAAATAACCCCATCACAGGCCACGAGTGGTTCTACTGTCTTATTCAGTTTGTGTTTGGAAGGGCAGTACAAAACACAATATCTTTGGCTTCCAATTACCCAGGGCTTGGCTTTCTGGCATGTGATTTTGAAACTAACAAAGCCTTGTTTAAAACCAATTTTCTAAATAAAATGATGATAATTCACTGAGACTAATAGAGTTCTCTTTATTGGAAAACATTTGAAATCCTTACGGCCCACAATTGCTGAAGAATGTGAGTTTGTGGGGAATTTAAGCTATTGATGGTTCATCAAATTGAGGACCTTGACCTCCAAAAACAAGATGGCTGCATCAGAATTTAATTTCATCCTGTCTTTGCAAATGTTCTGCATCCACTCATACTCTAAACACTCACTGCTGGGCCAACTTTGGTCACATTTTAATCTTATACATAATCAATACATTAGTCAATTGAATATATACTGAGAGGCTTTAAAAACGCAAAGTGGTTTTAATCATCTAATTTGAAAACTGATAGTTTTTCCTTTTGCTGATTGACATCATGACCATCAGGTATGGTAAGGATTGCAAAATGTCAAGTGTCTGGGTTCGAATCCTCTCTTGGTTTAACACTACATTATGATTATCTAAATGCAGCGCAGTTCCCTGGATCATGGTCGTGAATCACATTGGGAGAAATCATTTTGCACATGAAAAGTTGAAGATCGGGGCCAATAAAAACACACATAAACAAAGTCACATCATTCCCACTTCAAATGCCACAAACAAATGAATCTCGGAAGAATCAAACATTTTGAATGTTGAATGATGGCCAGTCTCAAAGAAAAGATTCTGGACGCATTAATGTCCATTAAATGACTATATCCAGACTGCAGGGATGACACTGAATGACCAGATGTGTCAGCTGTCGCCCCCGTCATCTGTGACGCCGCAAAAACACATTCCATAAAACGTCTGCTGCCATGTCAGATAATGCATAAGAACTGCTGAATTGACTGCCAATGTAACGATAACAGTGCAAGTCTCACTACCAAAAGCACAGTTTCCCGACACCGTGTTTTGCAACTACGAAAGAAACCATTCACCACTACTTAAAATAGTATATTTTATTGTGCGTTTTTAATGCCTCTCAGTATATTGTATATACAATACATTGGCATATTGATCACTTGAATTAATTTATTAAATGCACATTAGCCATTTAAGATTCCATTGTTCAGATTCTGCCACAGTTTTTCAGGTATTTATTTGATCAATGTAAGCACAACACTAAAGCTTACCAAACAAAACAATGTGCCCCCTTTTTTTAAACAGTTTTTTTTTGAAAACAATTTGTCTTGTAGATGAATAAAATGTGCGACAGGACTGAAAGCAAAATAGCTGGAGAATGTAAATTATGTTCCATGTTGTCATGATGCCAAGGTGACTTTGAGCAATACTAGAGGATGAAGTATGTACTGCCATTAATAAACAACTTTGCAAAAGCTGTTGAATCATGCACTGTCCATACCCTTTTTTGTGAGGTGTGAGTGAAATATAGCATGGGCCATAAAGCTAATCGATTGATATCCGGCAGGAAAAGATACCGGCCATCTGGGTACCGTTACCTCAAGGATAAGATGGAGTAGGAACAGCTGATCGTGTTTGCTCAGATGAGAGCAATTTGCTTTCACTGTGATTTTATAGAACTTGACCACAGGGGTCTGCACAAGCGGACTGCCAAAAATAATAAGTACAAAAATGCCACAGCATGTAACCTCAAGCCAAAGCTGGGGATTTCTTGCACTTTTGTGACCAATCCTGGAGTAAACATGGTGGAAAATGGCACATGTAGTAAAATTGAGCTTTAATGCAATGCTTTCTTTCAGAGTTATAACACTAAGTCTATATATCCCAGAGAGGCGTGCAAAAGCAGACCTCGAAGAGCCCTGTGGATTTTCATCTGAGTAATATATTATGAGAGACAGCACAAGACAGTGTAATTCTTCTCAATTTTTGTATCTTGCATCAAGCTATCCACACTCCTGTCTTTTGGCAGTTTGTTGTAATTCAGCTGAGGCTGAAGAATTTTTGTCTCCAGATTTTTCAAAGCCAACAAATAATTCCAACATGTCCTGGGAAAACACCTTGTTTCGAGGAAAATGTTTGCTTAATTGAAACCCAAGAAGGAACCCAATGAACCAAAAGACATTTGTGCGGCCAGTTTTACAAGCTGTCGCATAGCCAAGTGAAAATCGTGGCGCCTGCTTGTTTAGATCAGGGTTGGGTTTGATTTTGTTTTCTGGGTCGAGAAAAGAAGAGAGAGAAAACACGGCATGAGCGTCTGCATTGATTTAAAATTTTCCTTTCAGATATTGCAGGATTTGCTGCGGACAACTGACATCTGTGCTGAATTGTTAATACTAAGAGCACAAATTTGTAATTTTGGTCTGTTACTATGCAAAAGGTGCAAGCCAGTAAAACCACTTACTCTCTTTACAGTTTATGACATTGAACCATAAGAAGAACAAAATAAATGGGTTTATATATGTTCAAATGATACTGAATTGAATTGGAGCATTTTGTGCAGTTAAAAGCAAAATTAATGGGGCAGTGACACCATGCTTTTGTCTGTTTACTCCCAGGCATTGGATTTAGAATAATTCATATCGGAATTACTGCTCTTTTATACATATACGTCGTCCCCCATTTTAAGGGAGCAACAGTATAAGGCGGGCTGCACACTGTTTCGTGGCCTGCTGTGGGTCTTTGCATCTTTATTTCATGTGTAGTAATGCCAATAAAAGGTCTGGAGATGACTCTAGGTGTGGCATGTGCATTTCGGGTCAATAGTTGTTTTCTCTTAACATGAGGACCAAAGAATTCAGTTCCGGGCTGTCGCCAGTATCAAAGGCCTTCAGTAACCTCAACTTTTAATTCTTGATTATTTGACCCTGTCACAGTTTACTTCTCCTCATTGACAACAGTTGTGAGAGCTAATTGGTAGAATGATGGTTCACTTTTGGACCACAAAGTTATGAGACACTTTCCTCTGTGCATGAATGAGGAGGTTACATGTTGATGTGTCTTTAGACGATTGTAGTTCATGAAGTGGCACAGATTTGTGTACAAACCCAAAACCAGTGAAGTTGGCACGTTGTGTAAATCGTAAATAAAAACAGAATACAATGATTTGCAAATCCTTTTCAACCTATATTCAATTGAATACACTGCAAAGACAAGTTACTTAATGTTCGAACAGGTAAACTTTGTAATTTTTTGCAAATATTAGCTCATTTGGAATTTGATGTCTGCGACATGTTTCAAAAAAGCTGGCACAAGTGGCAAAAAAGACTGAGAGAGTTGAGGAATGCTCATCAAACACTTATTTGGAACATCCCACAGGTGAACGGGCTAATTGGGAACAGGTGGGTGCCATGATTGGGTATAAAAGCAGCTTCCCTGAAATGCTCAGTCATTCACAAACAAGGATGGTAAAGAGGGTCACCACTTAGTGAACAAATCGTGAGCTGATTGTCGAACAGTTTAAAAACAACATTCCTCAACGAAGCTATTGCAAGAAATTTAGGGATTTCATCATCTACGGTCCGTAATATCGTCAAAAGGTTCAGAGAATCTGGAGAAATCACTGCACGTAGCGACAAGGCGAAAACCAACATTGAATGCCCGTGACCTTGATCCCTCAGGCGGTACTGCATCAAAAACCGACATCAGTGTGTAAAGGACATCACCACATGGGCTCAGGAACACTTCAGAAAACCACTGTCAGTAACTACAGTTAAATCGCTACATCTGCAAGTGCAAGTTAAAACTCTACAATGCAAAGCGAAAGCCATTTATCAACAGCACCCAGAAACGCCCCGGCTTAGCTGGGCCCAAGCTCATCTAAGATGGACTGATGCAAAGTGGAAAAAGTGTTCTGTGGTCTGGACGAGTCCACATTTCAAATTGTTTTTGGAAACTGTGGACGTCGTGGTCCTCGGACCAAAGAGAAAAAGAACCATCCGGACTGTTATAGGCGCAAAGTTCAAAAGCCAGCATCTGTGATGGTATGGGGGTGTATTAGTGCCCAAGGCATGGGCAACTTACACATATGTGAAGGCACCATTAATGCTGAAAGGTACATACAGGTTTTGGAGCAACATATGTTGCCATCCAAACAACGTCTTTTTCATGGACGCCCTGCTTATTTCAGCAAGACAATGCCAAGCCACATTCTGCACGTGTTACAACAGCATGGCTCCGTAGTAAAAGAGTGCGGGTACTAGACTGGCCTGCCTGTAGTCCAGACCTGTCTCCCATTGAAAATGTGTGGGCATTATGAAGCGTAAAATACGACAACGGAGACCCCGGACTGTTGAACAACTTAAGCTGTACATCAAGCAAGAATGGGAAGAGTTCCACCTGAAAAGCTTCAAAAAAATTGGTCTCCTCAGTTCCCCAAACGTTTACTGAGTGTCGTTAAAGGAAAGGTGATGTAACACAGTGGCAAAAAAAGGCCCCTGTGCCAACTTTTTGCAATGTGTTGCTGCCTTTAAATTCTAAGTTAATGATTATTGCAAAAAAAAAATAAAGTTTCTCAGTTTGAACATTAAACATCTTGTCTTTGCAGTGTATTCAATTGAATATAAGTTGAAAAGGATTTGCAAATCATTGTATTCTGTTTTTATCTACGATTTACATAACGTGCCAACTTCACTGGTTTTGGGTTTTGTAAATAGGTTTGTGAGACTTATTGTGATTTTTGCCTGAAAGTTTGGCATAGTTTGATGTGCCAAGGATTTCTTCTTCAGATGTATCTTTTTGAATGCTAATGATAGTCTGAAGAAATCAACCGCAGTCCTATAGTTTATTACAAAGAAGAAGAAGTAAGTCTGTTCCGAGCTTAGTGGCCTATCAGGCCGGTGCTTCACCCTGGTTTCGGTGGCATGAAGCAACTAAGAGTATTGCCACTCCCCCTGGATGGGATGCCAGCCCATCACAGGCTCTCCCCCAGCTCTTAATCAGGTTTCCCTTACAATTTTCTGGTACCCATTCGTTCACCTGGGTGGAGTGAGGCAGTGGGGGAGTGAAGAGTTTTGCCCAAGAACACACCGTGAAGGTCACGGCAAGGACTTGAACTCAGGACCTTTCGATCCCAAGTCAAACCTACTTAACCGCTGTGCTACCGTGTCTAGATTCAGATTATTGCCATCCTTACACTGCCATATCCACATAGCCAATAGGCCATCACTTTGTCATCACCATTTCTTAATCAGTATAGGCCATTTATTGGTCTTGATTATTCAGTAAGTAAATTGTTTGATTGTTAATCAGGCGAACTTGAAAGGGAACAGCTTGCTTGCAATCATGTATTAAAAAGTGGGATTACTGAAAGAGTTCTGAACCTCTGAGCAGGCCAGTGAAAGAATTATTAATGCAGTTAAAGCAGGGCATTGGGTATATTGAAACCAACTATTTGATACAGTAGCACCAGAACCAAAGCAGAGTATTTGAAACAACAATATTCTGCTGGGGTGAGCAATAGTGAATGACCTTCTAGAACATATGTATAATAGCACTGCAGTGGATGACCGAAAAATGCACTTTAACATTAAAGGAAAACTCATATCAAATATTGCAAACAAACGAGAACACTGTCTAGGCTGTAGCAAAAATGCATGTGAACAGAGAAGTCGACCCCAGCATAACCTTAAAGGGATCACTGGTAATCCTAAAGAAGTCAAGAGCAGTTTGTTAGGAAGTACATAAAAACTGGTGATTTCCTCTCGGGGGAGGGAGAGGAGGCAGTGGTAAGGGCTAGAGGCATAGAGTTATGGCTTGAGCATGAATGGCTGTTACATTGACTTGCTCTTCATTGGTGAAATGACTGCTGAGAGCAGCAGCAGGGTATATTCTGCTGTGTACAGCAACATCTGCTAGGATCTGACCACATTCCTCAAAGTTACTGGACCTTCCAGCATGACAGTGACCCCAAACATACTCCAGAGGCAGCAGAATAGGCCAAAAGTTCAATGTTCTTTACAGGGCAAATCGCTCACCCATTTCTAAATTCAAATAAACACACACTTTACTTGCTGAAGACAAGACTGTTGGCAAAAGTACCAAGGGAACTTACATGAACTAAAAATGGCCTCTGTGCAGGCTTGGCCAAGCATGACCTGGGAAGATTCCTCATGTTTACTGAGGTCCTTGGGTCAGGCAGGCATCAAATGATCAAAAAATTTGAGCTAAGCCACAAATGTGATAACTTTATTTCAGAATATGTTCTTTTGTCAAATTATTGTTGGTATGTAACCAATATGCAATGCTTCTTGGTGGCAACATGGGTCTGTATCCTTTATCCATTGATCTGCATACTCCAGGGGTCAAGATCTTTGCGAGAGTGACCTGAAGTGAAGCCTACAGTTATTTAGATGTTAGCCTAGGTTCTGTTTTGATCTCCTGAATGAGTTGTCGATGCGGTCTTGGAGGAATTTTAGTAGGCTAGCCAATCCTGGGAAGGTTCACCACTGTTCTGAGTTTTCTCCATTTGAAGATAGTGGCTCTCACCATGGTTTTCTGGAGTTCCAGGGTCTTAGAAATGGCTGTCTAACTCTTTCCAGGCTGGTAGATGTCAACAAATTCGTCAACAACTTGAATTTCTTTATTGTGGCATCATGTGCTACTTTTTTGCCTGCTTCACATAGCCAGAAAGGTTTTATTTCAGTGATGTTTGCATTCAACAGGGCCAGCAATAATCATGCCTTGGTGAGTCTATTGAAACTGACTGAACCCTAGTATCAACTAAATTTCTGTAATTGATTGATTTAGTAACCACAGGGCCAATTACATTTTTCACATAGAGCCAGGTTGGGTTGGATAGCTTTTCCTCCTTCACTGTTTACTCAGATTATCTTTGGCGAATATAAAACTTAGTTTGATTATCTGAATTATTTGAGTGTGACAAATATGCTAAAATAGATTAAATCAGGAAGGGGGAAAATACTTTTTCACAGCACTGTATTATATGTACATACAGTATACCAGCCCTGAAAAACTACACAGAGCCTGAAATGACATTGTAATGAATGTCATACATACAACACAGCCAATCCTCTTTGAGGCTAAAATGTGTCGTTCAACTCACATAGAAAAATAGCTTGTATAAAAACTTCTGTCTAATCATTAAAAAAGCAGCTCAAGTACTTTTTATCTGAAATTCTTTATATAAGGATGGTTAAGGAAAAAAGTGAGTATGAGAGGAAACTTTGAAAATGTATGAATGGGGAACACTCATAATACTAAGTTGCACATTATAATCTCAACGTGCCCTGTTTTGGCAAATAAAATGCTGTTATCTTATGCAAGAAAGGAATTCCTCGAGCTGTTTTAGTTAAAGAAATGTCTCATATCTAGCTCAGGTTGAATGGCAATAACATTGTAATGAAGGGATACAAAGGCACTAGCATCACTGGCTCCCTATCGAAGTGCATGTTTTTTCCTGCTTCCCTCTGTGTTTAGCCTCTGTTCTCTGTCATTGGTACATTGAGTTCTGTATTGGAGATCCAGTGAACTCCACAGCCATGCGAACATCTGAAAAAGATTTTGAACATTCCGAGCGTTCACCGATGACGGAAAGCCTGCTGCCTTGGAGTTTAGGGTGAGCGATGCATCACTACATATGCTGTGTCTTTCTAGGGGACCCATTGTCCCCAAGTAGCCACCTGTCCAGAAATTCAAGCCCCTGAGACAATAATGACCAGCCCTGCTCTTGGAGATCCACCATCCAGGCAGATTTTCCTCTAACCCTAATTTCCCACAACTGACTCAACCAAAAAGCTTCACAACAAGATCTCTTGCTGTTATATGACAGTTAGAAGGAAAACTGTCAAAACAGGAACAGAGTCGGTCAGAAGTCTGCCCAAAGAAATCAGAAAGGATGGAATCAGTGGAATGGCCCACAGAGATAGCTGAACGCATCCTTCAGTGTGTCACAATACAACCATCTGGATATTGAAATGCTGGACGCCCCCTGCAGTGCACATAAATAACACTGTTGAGTAGTTGTGTAGGAAACTGAACACGAGCACGATCAGTGGCACTTACAGCGGCTCGGATGCCGTTTTTATTTTGCGTAGTGGGTGGTAAAAGGAAATTTAACATGCACATAAGTATTTCTGACAGGGAAAATGCTATTAAAGTGCTTTGAAATACCACCACTCTCCAAAATAGAAACAGAAAGAGAAATGCTTGGGAAATCGTGTAGGGAAATACCTGCCCTTAACCAACTTCAGTTTTTTTTTTTTTTATCTAGCCAGTCAGTATTACCACCATTGCACCAACCGGCTGTTTTTTTTTTTTTTCTTTATGACTTGGGGACTCAATTTAAGACCCCAAAATACCTTTAATTTGACTGAGAATAAATGTTTACCCCTTCTACATGCCAGCAGGATGATGTTTTTCTGTACCTTATGGATGAAAAAGTGCCGTAATGGAAACTAAAACAGTTCCAGGAAGCAAATGAGAGAACTTGACCTCTTATGCCCTGTGCCTCTGGCATGAAAATGCCCAAAATGAAATGAGAATATCTCTGCAAGTACCTGGTCCATTTGAATAATCTTGGTATCATAATAAAGGCAACACCTTGGGGGTTTCTGGCATTGTGTAAAAATCAGTATATATGTCACAGAGTCAGAGTAAATGAAGATGGAACACAGCATAAATGGAAGATCTAATTTCTGCCTAACGAAATTTTACTTTTATCGCTTTGGAAATTATTTAGTCATGTAATAGTTTCTCTGTGCGCGTCTGTGAGTGCACTGAAAAAAATAGTAAATGGAAAGCAGTGTTCAAATTCTAAGAAGTGCTTGACTTATCCTGTGTAGTGCAACAACAAATGTAAAAAAAGGCGGGTACAAAGTAAAGTGGAACCGCGGTTGCAAAAATAGAATAAACAATGCGCTGGTTGAACTGATTCAGCGATATAAAGAGGTTTACATACAATACGTGAATACACTGTAGCAATAGCCTTTACGAGACATGAGCTTTGCAGTGCGAAGCTCTGGCTTTTAAATTGCTAATTGGATAATAGATAAATGAGGAACAGATGACATAGTTGTGTAGATCGGCGTAGAAGCAGCCGATCTCTGGTGACTGGGAGCGCTGGGGGCGTGGCATGACGAGTTGTAGTCTGAAACCTCTAAAAACTTACAGCACAGAATCTCACCATTATCTGTGCCAAAGTTTATTCTAATCAAGTATATCAGAGCAAAAGTAAAGAGGTTTTAGTTCAGGAATGTCTTGGTGGCATCTCCAAATTGGCAATTTGGGCATTTTTTGGGCACTGTGTGCAATTTTAGATTTCTCAGGTACCAAACAGTAAAACTCATTTAATTTCACTTATCTGTCACTTCAGGCATACATTCCATCTAAATACAACCAATTTTTATTTATTTATTTATTTATTTATTTATTTATTTAATCATTTATGTTTTTTTTTATTGCACCCATTCCTGTATACAGCCATTCCTGTATTCTTTTTCCCATTCAAAGAAAATGCATACAAATGAAATGAACTTTGACTCTGATCTGATGCTAGTGAACAAAATTATAAATACAAGGATAAGGTAAAAATGGTAAAAAGTAAAAAGAACAAAAACCCCAACAATTATTTATACAAGAACTATGCTTCCGCTGCTCAGAATCAAAAAGTGTGCAGTCGAGGTTGGAACCTGGTTTTCCCATGTTAGAGCGCTCTGCCTCAGCCACTACGCTAGTAGACTACTAAACTTTTGTCTCCTCACAAATATGAAGAGTGAGCGAACAAAACACTTCATGCACCCCGATTTAGCACTTGTAGTACGGTGCTCTTTCAGTACTTGTGCATAATGGCGCAAGGAGTCTCATTTAGATGCTCCTGGCAAGACTACTTTGAAAAGAACTGCTGAATATTTAGTGGATAATTATGGTGAAAATACTGAAAACAAACCAGTTAAGAGTTTATGTTGTTGCGCTCTTTGAATATATGTGCGTAATGGCGCATGGACTCTCAGTTAACGCACCGGAAACGCAAGGCTCAATCTCAGGTTAGGTTTGCGCAATTACGGTGGTTGAGGGCTAATTGGAAACGTCAGAGCCCATAAAATGAAATGGCCTCCCGCAAAGTCAAACTGACACCATCACAAGCTGATCACAGAGAGGAAAATACATGATGAGCAAGCGGAATGCTCAGGGCCTGACCTCCTTTGAAGCAGTGCCCCGGGAAAAAAAAAAAAACATGCATAAAGACTGGCCGATGTAGTTTCAATATAACACAGACACATTGGGCTAGTGATAGCCAGCGCAGATTTACCCTCAAACACAGTTTTTGATTGCAAAATATCAAAGGTAAGAAAAATTTTTGCTCATCACTGTTGAATGTAAAGTGTATGTCTGCTGTTCTTTGAGTGTGGTGTCGGTTTAAAATGACAGTGCTTATATCTTTGAATTCAGTGGACTTTCCTCTTTCATTTGATGTATCGTTTGTATGCATATCACAAATTCAGTAGAAATGCTAGCGATCGAGCACTGATATTATTTTATCTCATGTTTTGCTACACGCTTATTTACTTGCTTGGTGCTTGAATTGTGTTCAGTTGAGGTAAAAATGGTCATCATGAGCTTTTCGCCAAGTTTCTTCCCTTTAAGTGGATATGCTGCATGGCGATGTTGCTATTGGGAAACTTGCTGCATTTATGATGTTTAATGATTGCCCCCAGTACTGGGGCCATTCGGGTTTAAAAGGTTAAACTTTGAAATGTGGTTGAATTAATGGCAGTTTTGGTTTTGGTGCTGAAAAACGTTGAGACAATGTTTTGTACAAAATGGTCCTAAAAATGCAAAATACCTACAAATCATCATTGAAAATTTAACAAGATCTGCTTTTTGAAGTAAAATAATGTCCTCAGCAACATACTAAATAAATTTCAGCCTTTCAAATTATTATTATCATGATTGTTGTAATTATTTTAAATCATTCTACAACACCAATTCCGAAATAGTTGGGACGAAGTGTAAATTGTGAAAAAAATAAAAATGCAATGACTTTCAGATCACATGAGCCAATATGTTATTTAAATTAGAACATAGATAATATTTCAAATATTGAAACTGAGACATTTTACATTTTTATCTACAAAATGAGCTTATTTCAAATTTTCTGGCCTCAACAGATCTCAAAAAGGTTGGGACACAGGCAAAAAAGGGCTGAAAAAAGCAATTAATATATAAGAGAATCAGCTGAAAGAACATTTAGCAAGTAATTAAGTTAACTAGCATCAGGTGTGTAACATGATTGGCTATAAAAGGAATGTCTTAGAGAGGCTGAGTCTCTCAGAAGTAAAGATGGCCAGAGGCTCTCCAACCTGTGAAGGCTTGCGAAAAAAATTGTGAAATACTGTAAAAACAATGTTCCTCAACGTCAAATTGCAAAGGCTTTGAAGGTCTCATCATCGACAGTGCATAACATCATCAAAAGATTCAGAGAAACTGGAAAAAATCTCAGTGCGTAAGGGACAAGGCCGAAGACCTTTACTGCATGCCCAAGATCTTCAGGCCCTGAGACGCCACTGCATCACTCACCGGCATGATTCTGTCATTGACATTACTAAATGGGCCCAGGAATACTTCAAGAAACCACTATTGTAAACACAGTCCGCCGTGCCATCCACAGACGCCACCTAAAATTCTATCATGGAAGAAGGAAGCCATTGTTGAGCATGATCCAGAAGCGCCGCCGTGTTCTGTGGGCCAAGGCTCATTTAAAATGGACTGTAGCAAAGTGGCAAAGTGTCCTGTGGTCAGACGAGTCCAAATTTGACATTCTTTGTGGAAATCATGGGCGTCGTGTCCTCCGGGCTAAAGAGGAGAAAGTTCCTTCCTGTTATCAGCGTTCAGTTCAAAAGCCAGCATCTCTGATGGTATGGGAATGTATTAGTGCATATGGTGTGGGACCCTTGCATGATTTAAAAAGCACCATGAATGCTGAAAGGTATATAAAGGTTTTAGAGCAACATATGCTCCCCTCCAGACGACATCTATTCCAGGGAAGGCCTTGTGTATTTCAGCAGGAAAATGCAAAACCACATACTGCAGCTATTACAACAGCATGGCTTCGTAGTAAAAGAGTCCGTGTGCTGAACTGGCCTGACTGCAGTCCTGATCTTTCACCGATTGAGAACATTTGGCGCATAATTAAATGAAAAGTCTGTCAAAGGAGACCCAAAACTCTCCAGCAGCTGGAAGCCTGTATTATACAAGAGTGGGATTAAATTCCAATGGCTAAACTCAAGAAACCTTGTCTCCCCAATGCCCAGACGCCTCCACTCTGTGTTAAAAAGAAGAAGGGATGCTACAACATGGTAAACAGGCCCCGTCCCAACTTTTTTGAGACCTGTAGCAGCCATCAAATTTGAAATTAGCTCATTTTGTGGATAAAATGGTAAAATTTCTCAGTTTCAACATTTGCTATGTTATCTCTGTTCTATTGTGACTAAAATACTGGCTGGTGTGATTTGAAAGTCATTGCGTTTTGATTTTATTCACAGTTTACACTTTGTCCCAACTATTTCGGAATTGGGGTTGTATTATATGTTGAATTGCTTTTCAAAATCCAAACAAAATTCAACCATGATTCAACAGAGATTCACCACAACATGGAATTGTTGTTGAATAAGCATTAAGATGCTGGCTGGGATACAGCCCCCAGGCTGATTAGCTGGTGAACAAACCCGACTGTAATGAGTAATGAGGGCTAATACTCTGCTTTAGCACAGAGACATATGTGGAATTGTTAATGCGTGAATCTAGTGCATTCTCCTCTGGGCTTTTCACCCATCTGTGAGAGGGATGTGGCGATGATGTTCCTCTCTCTGAAGGTAATGGGGGTCTTATAGTTCTCAGTTGGAAATCCAGGCTGTATTGCATCTGACTCTTGTTTCCAGTGAGGCTTTACCACCAAAACAGCTGAAGCTGCGGGTCAAAAACATTCTTTTTCAGCTGGCAGCTCAGATGCACAGAGGTCTTTCCCCTGACCTTTACACACACACACACACACATGCAATGCATGCACACACACACACACACAAGTATGCAAACTGAAAGGACATATACATACAAACATACTTGCAAATACACTAATCCAAACATAGGCCACTCGCGCGCACACGCACACACGTACACACACACACGCACACGCACGCACGCATGCACACACACACTCACACACACACACACGCACGCATGCACACATACACATGCACACACACGCACACACAGAGGCATGCAAACACAAACGTATGCAAATACACCAGGGTATACACACTAAACATCCATACACATTAGAAGGACACACCTGCACATAGTCACATGCGCTCAGAAATACATACACATAAAAGAATGCGCAAAACAAGCCGATTCACCACTCATTAAATTGCCTTTTGCTTTCGTGAACTGAAAATCAGCTCATGAGGGAACGTGCAAAACTCACAGCAACATACATGCTCAGTCTAATAAGGAGAGAATATTTCTTCAGAAGACTGAGATTTTTTTAGATATAGTGAATATTCAGCTATGTTATAATTTATGTTCAGTAATTATTACAAAGTACAAAAACTCTGAAATGGCAATAGTGTTATTGTATGTATGAGAAATAAAGGTGTTTGTAAAAAAGATCGTCAGGCATGTTCGACAGATATAAATAAACAAAAGTACAATAACACAGCAGTGTATCTATCAAACAACCATGGCCACTTATTTTTAGGTCACAGCTGCGATACCAGAAACACGCTACGGTCTGCACCTCCCTTGTGCTCCAGATAGTTTATTGAACCAAAGATGCTGACGTGTTTTGGAGAACAAAGGAGAGAGAAAGAGAGGTAAACATGAGTATAAAGCTCCCTGCTGAGGTAGCATGATCAACGGGCGATCAAAAGCATGTGTACTGTACAGCTCATGTTAGCAGAGGACAATGACTTTCAACCATGAGGAGCTAATTATTCAAATCTGCTACCACTTAGCAGCAAATCAAGGCATGGCTAAATATTGCAAGTACATGCTCATACTCTCATGCATACAGCTGGTAATTTGCCATGTGTCACTCATTAAGAAAAAATGACAATGTAATAATATAGGCTGACGTTTGAAAGGTCAAAAGCTTCAGATGCTTGTCCAAAAGTCACAGATAAGGACAGATATTTACAGTTCAGATGAGGCCAATTAAAATTTGCTCATTGTTTGGACTGACACATGCAATAACACCTTAGAGCCTGTTTTAAGCAACAATGCCATGAGATAACACCTTCCCAATCCCTGAAGCAAATCAATATAATGAGGTGATGACATGACCGGCTTTAGTTTTATATTACGCAATTTCGTATTTTTGAGGCCGACCACAATCCATAAGCTATCCTTGTAATTTATTATGTGATGTAATCTACATGATAAATATGTAATTTTTTTTTGCATGCCTCACTGGAGTACCAACAATAATTTTGCATTTTTATTAATTACAAAAAAGTATAAACAGCTTATGCTAATCAGATATACTTTAAATTATTAAAATTGAACCTCTGCTAAACTTTAAGAATACAAATAAAATGAAATAAAAAAGAAAACTTTGCCTCCGCATGAGTGCTTGTGGATGCTCATATGGATGTGATTATTGCTATAAGTCATTTTGGATCTGTTCTTGAAACACCTGAACTCTCATGGAATTATATTTTCTCTTAGGTCCAGCCGTCAAGATTGCTCGAAGTCTTCCAAGAGCCCTATAGATCAATAATTGGAATTGGTAATCTTCACATCTCAACATTAATTTTTGCCTGCATTCTTGCCTTGAAATGTGCCATTCAATGACATTAGGATTGCTCTTTACGGAAACCTTTCCGGAGTGGTTTCATCATGCGCATTGAGTTGCCGGCCAGCAGAAATTTGGATTTTTGACATTGTTTCATATCCTTGTCTTACTAACTCAAGAACGCTTGGTCTCCAGTTTCAAACTCTACCAATATGTATTGCCTGGGATGTTGTGAAAATATAAGCTTTCCCATCTGCAGCACACGGTCATTGCTGACTTTGTAGTTCCATCCATTCAAAGTTACCCACAGGCGAGAATTATTACCCTGTATTATCGAGAAAATACGGATTGGAGTGAACTTGCTGAATTTGGCGCATCAGCCGTCTGTCAACATTAGTGTTCTGCATCAGTCAATGGAAAATATTTATGGCAAGATGAAGGGAAGTGATTTCATCTGTCTTGTTCTTACACATGTAAATCCTGAGTGATAGTCCTTTCTCTTTCGACTGCTTGACACGTGCTGCATCATTAAATATTCCTTATTCACAGCATATTAGCGGTGCAAATACAACCTTGTCCAGATGGAAGATGTTGATGAAATGCTTGCCAGCCTGTCAGGACTTTAATGAAGATTTTTCACTCTTGGCTAAAACACACTGATATGTCAGAACAGAGCCTGCTTCACATAAAGATCTTTAGTGAAACAATCAACATAAAGACGCAGACATTAAGCTTTTTTTTTCTCTCTCAATGTCTCCTTATATGAAGCACTTCGAATTGCCTCTGTCTAAGAATTGTGCTATACAAATAAAATTGCCAGTCCTTGCTTTGCGTGCACTGCTGAGTAGACAGAACCACTTCTAAAATGGCTTTTTAAGGACGATGTGTCTCTCAAATGGAAACACTCACGGGTAAGCATTGACATTGACATAATTGTACAAAGGCCAGATATGCACCTTCTGGATTTACTTAAGCCCAAAATGAAGGGATGCATGAAGTGATTTTGATTGTTTTCTGCATCAAGGGAGACAATGGCTGCCCTGTGCATAATTTCACATTTCAAAACTGCTTACCAAAGCATTGCACGGCAGGCCAGAAAAACTATATTTTAAAAAAATGACATCAGGTTTTGTGTAATTTTGCTGCAAGTTTTTCTTGGACCTCAAGAACTGGTGAGATGCCAAGATAGTTTTGAGGTTGAGATCTTTACCTTAGATTTATTTGATTTGGGTCATTAAATGGCAACAGGGTTCAACTGACCCAAGGTGTATCAAAATAAAAAAAATGTATAGAAAGGAGTGCTTCCTGGACTCAAAACTCAGTTAGTTCGAGGTCCTCTTTGGAAAAGGAAGTATTTAAACTTCAAAATCACAAAAATTGCAGAAAAGAAAACTCCAAGGCACTCTCTTAACAACAATAAAATACCTTTATTGTAATGGCATGGTCATGGATAACCATAAAAACAGATACCAACGTGTTTCGGCATCAAGCCTTCATCAGGGAGTCTAACCTGACTTCTGACAGAACAGTAATTATAAAAACCTGTTGCACTTCAGCACTGGAGTTTGTGACCATAATGTCAAATTTTTTTTTTTGTGTGTGGAATAATGCTTAAGAGGAATGATTTTGTGAGTACCATACACACATTTCAATTTGAACTTACGTCAAACAAGTGGGTAACTGATAACTTCAGACAAGATAGAATGAGACAGCACTTGATTTTGGAGGCACTGAACTTTTGAGATTAGCCTAAATATCTCCGTGCCTCAGGAAAAGAGTTTAAAAGCTATGCTTATTTAAATTCACTGCCACATTGTGATGGCAACTCAGGGACACCTATTTACCATTTTAATGCAATTTCCTGAAATCCATTTCATCTTAAATCTCTAAATTTCAGATTGTTGACATAGCTGAGATTTTGCTATTTGTTGTTATTTGTTGAAATGATTTATAGGTTGACTGTACAGCAATCGCGCCATTGTGCGAAAGCAGTAATTGACATAACATTGATTCTGTTCTTCGGAGGATAAATGGCTGCGGTGAAAAGCTTGGAGTCTGTACAAATCCTCAAATAGTTTAATGTACGATATACTCAGCAGGGGTTTCTGCAGAAACACACCTGCACACAAAGGCCATCAAAACAGACCTCTTGGTTATCCGTAACGATGGCAACGGCATGTCATCGTGTCTGAAATCGCAATAAAGAGACAGCGGGTATTGTTTTCAGCTCAGCGGCTTCATGTGGTCTTAATCAGGGGCATTCCACTTGCGTGTGCAGTGGAGCCGTTCTTTCTGCGTTTGGGCATGTGACATGCATCCTTGCACAAGATGTAGATTGTATTACCGGTGGGACACGGCCAATGGTCTGTCCCTGTCTCAACTTTAATTGAAAAATCACTTTATCTCTGGCATCTAGCTTCACTGAAAGGAAGAATGACAGTGAAACAGATACACGTTTCCACAGCAGTGTCAGGAGACGTGCTCTGATGCAAGTCCATTCACAGAGAAGTGTTGTAGTCATAATTCTAAGGGCCTGTATCGCTCCAACAAGTGTGTTTGCCCAACCATGCACGTTGGCAAAGATCTTATTGTTAACACTGTCAACGTGCCATTTGCATGTGTAGTGTTCATACAGAAATTCTGGATTCAAAGTGTGCTCTGTGGAATGGTGTGGTGAATAGGTCAAATAGCTCAAATATCTTTCATCTTTTCAATGTGGTTGTTGGTATTATAATGGCAGTCTGCCATCCCAAATATTTTTAAAATCCCTGGCTCTCACAGAGGATGTTAGAGGTGACATCATTCATAACTGGTAATGACAAAATCATTCTCAGCCGTTGACTTTGCAATGACAGAACACATCATAGGATTTTCCTGGGCTTGTAATAAGTTTGTTTTGCTTTGCTGCCGTACAACCATTTACAACCATCACAGAACCAAATAACTTCCATGGCTACATGCACGATTAGTGTCACACAACAAAGTTTAAAAGTTACCATGAACATTCCTTTGGCTTTCCCCAAAAGCAATGCAGATGGTCATATTACTTTTGCCAACGCAATTCTACCGTAATCACCCCCATCATTTATGACGATATAGCCCAGTCTCATTCCGACGCGTCATATAGTGAGGCCACCTGACTGATCGTCGATATACGACAAAAAAGGAGGCTTTTGGCATCAGTATTTCACGGCAGTTTAAAACGAACCCTACCCCCAAACCCCTAACCCTTAACCCAAACCATCAATGTTGAATAAGGATGTTAAAAGCCTCCTTCTTTTGTTGTATATCGATGCTTAGAAAGGTAGCAGCACTATATGACGAGTCAAGATGAGAATGCGTCAGACGATGCGTCAGGACTGGTGAAGTTTAGGGCTATAGGTTTTAAGTGTTCTCTGGCATCTCCATCAACAGCTCTAGTCGCAACCAATGAAACTGATCCTGATCTGTTGTGAAAATTAGGTGGCATGGTTGCACTGAAGTGGTTTGGGAATGACAAAAACACTTGTAGATTGAGGAAAATAGAAAATTAACTATTACTTTTCCATTGTTTAGGGGTCTATATTGTCCTTCCCCCTTACCCATGTTTGTGTCTTCGTGCAGTATCATGCGGATACAAGTGTTTTCCTAATGGTGGCCCTGATGTATGAACTCCATTTGAAGCTCGGATCATGCCGACACTGACAGAGCAGTGCTGATAAATGTTAGTGGTGATTTCTGAGGCTGTCTAGTAGCTATCCTCTGAAGTGTCTATCCTTATTTCCCGATAAACTTTCACTTTGGAAACTCATGTAACAAAGTGCTGAATTTTAGACTGCATTTCTGGCTAAAGCCCACTGCTAATTGACACTCAACTGAATAAGCCCAATCATGAGACATTGAAGCATTAAAGTGGTAATGTGAGAATAAGAAATGAGTCTTCTTTTTTTGACCATGATACATGACCTTGACTGCTGTAGTTTCTAAGAGATAGGCTTTCGGTTGGAAGGTGAAATAGTTGAATGGCTGATTTGCAGCAGAATGGCCATGAAAAGATATCTTCTTGCTTTTGCAAAATGAACTTGTCCCACAAAAGCGTGCATGTAAACATATGTGGAAAAAATACATACGTAGACCCAATTTGAAGTCTCAGCAACCTATATCTGTTCTTCCAATTTTACGTCAGCTCTCACTGTGGCCCAGTTGGTAGCACGACCATCTTTTCAGAGAGAAGTTTGCATGTTCTTCCCATGTTTGTGTGGGTTTCCTCTGGGCACTCCGGTTTCCTCCCACAGTCCGAATACAAGCATGTCAGACTAATTGGAGTTTCTAAATGCCCAAATGCTTGTGTGGGAAAGGCTCCAGCTCCCCTGTGACCCTAATGAGGAATAAGTAAGCCCTGAGCCTCTTTTTCGAAAATGGCAAGCCCAAAATGAAATGAGTATATCTCTGCAACTATTTGGTCCATTTGAATAATCTTGGTATCATAATAAAGGTAAAACCATTTGGGATTTCAGCCATGGTGTAAAAATCAGTGTATATGTCACTGAGTCAGAGTAAATGAAGATGGAACACAGTATAAATCAAAGACCTCATTTTGCACCAAACAAAGTTTTACTTCTATCCCTTGTAAACTTAATTAGTTGCAGTCTGAAACCTCTAAAATTTACAGCACAGAATCTCACCATTATCTGTGCCAAAGTTTATTCTAATCAAGTGAATCAGAACAAAATTAGAGAGGAATGTCTAGGTGGCTTCTCCAAATTGGCAATTCAGGTACCTTGTGTGCCAAATCAGATTTCTCAGATATTAAACTGTAAAACTAATCTAATTTCACTTATATGTCACTACAGGCATACATTCCACCCAAATACAACCAGTTTTTAATTTTTAGAATTTATATATATATTTTTATTATTATTTCTGTCAGTCCTATAGCCTATACAATTTCCCATTCAAAGACAATAAATACATAGAAAGTGAAGTTTGGCTCCACTGGAGCAGATTTATTTAAAAAAAAGGCAAATTAATAAGATTATGAATACAAAAAGGGTTAAAAAATGGGGGAAAAAAGTCAAAAGAATAAAAACCCCAGCAATTATTTATACAAGCAAAATGCTACTATTGTCTTACCAAAAGCACCCATGCACAAGGACTCGAAACTTGGTCGTCTGGGATGCAGCTCTACACCCAAACCACTAAGCCGTACCATTTGACAGCAACAGTGCTTTCAAATTGCCGATATAAAGAATGAGTCAAAAAAAAAACAAGTCACTTTGTTTGTACTGTTGTGCCCTCAGTATTCACGCGTTTCTGCCAGAAAACGACTTTGAAAAGGACGGTTGAATATTTAGGGGATAATTATACTGAAAATACCAGAAACAAACCTGTTAAGCGTTTATATTGTCGTGTAATTTAAGTACATTCGAATGGCCCATGGACTCGGTTTGACACACTGGGAACGCAGGGCTCTGGCTCAGGCTAGCTTTGTGCGATAAAGCTGGTTCAGGGCTCGTTGGAAACGCCAGAAGCCATAAAATCAAATGGCTAGCGGCAAAGTCTTACTGACAGCATCACAAGCCGATAACAGAGCGGAAAATACATTGCAAGCAAGCTGAATGCTGAGGTCCTGAGATCTTTGAAGCAATGCTCGAGAAGAAAAACATGCTTTGAGTCTCGCAGATCTACTTTCGTTACAACACAGACACCTTGAGCTAACAATCGCAAGCGTGGATTTACCCTCGAACAGTTTTTTTATTACAAAATATCAAAGGTAAGAAATTTCTTTGCTCATCTCTGTAGACTGTAAAGTGTATGCCTGCTTTTCTTTGAGTGTGGTGTCGGTTTAAAATGAAAGGGCTCATATCGTTGGATTCTGTGGACTTTCCTCTTTCATTTGAGGTATCATTTATATGCATAGCTCAAATTCAGAAGAAATTCTAGCGATTCAGCGCTGTTATGATTTTATCCTATGTTTTGCTACATGCTTATTTACTTGCTTGGTGCTTGAATTGTGTTCGGTTGAGGTAAAAATGGTCTACATGAGCTTTTTGCCGAGTTTCTTCACAAAATGTGGATATGCCGCATGACAATGTTGCGATTTGGAAAGACGCTGTATTTATTATGCATAACCACCCCCGGTACCGGGGCGTAGGGCTTAAGCAGTTAAAGTGGATACTGGATAGATATATACTACCGGTCAAAAGTTTTCGAACACCCCAATTTTTCCAGTTTTTTATTGAAAATTATGCAGTTCCAGTCCAATGAATAGCTTGAAATGGTACAAAGGTAAGTGGTGAACTGTCAGAAGTTTTAAACAAAAGGTAAGGTTACCCAGGTTTTTTGTACGTCGAGTAGGTGAAAGGATGTTTCCTCAGTGTGCGACATCAACTGTCAAACATGGAGGAGGAAGCGTGATGGTCTGGGGTGTTTTGCTGGATCCAGGGTTGGTGACTTGTACAGAGTGAAAGGTGTCCTGAACCAAAATGGCTACCACAGCATTCTGCAGCGCCATGCAGTACCCTCTGGTATACGCCTAGTTGGACAGGGATTCATCCTATAGCAAGATAATTACCCAAAACATTAGTCTAAGCTCTGCCAGAACTACCTTAGGAAAAAAGAACAAGATGCTAAGCTTGAAAACATGGAGTAGCCAGCACAATCTCCAGACTTAAACCCCATCAAGATGGTTTGGATGAACTGGACAGAAGAGTGAAAGCAAAGCAACCTACAAGTGCCGCACATTTATGGGAACTTCTGCAACAGAGTTGGGAAGAAATTTCTGAGGAATATTTGATTTCCATTGTAGAAAGAATGCCACGAGTGAGTTCAGCTGTTATTTCTGCCAAACGTGGCTACTTTGAGTCAAAAATTTAGAGTACATTTTGTTTTATAAATTGATTCCATGATTTCTTTTTTAACTTCAATTGTTCATTCATTCTATCATGTCTATGCTTTTATTCCAGAGTACAATGAGACATTAAACTGTATCATTTTTAATAAAAAACTGGAAAAATTGGGCTGTTCTAAAACTTTTGACTGGTATTGTATGTGTGGCAGAACTCTAGAAAGCTGGACAGAGGACAATACAATTTTCAAAGCCTCTGCAGGCAGTCCCTTGACTTGAATGCTGCATTGTGACACAGAGTCAAACTTATTTGGCCTTTGGCCCACATACAATGCCAATATCAGCATGCTTTTGGAAAAATAGGAACCCACAGGCAGATTTTTTGCCGTTCATGAGTTGTGTTGCTGGACTTTTTCTTGAAAAGTTAATTGCTGTTCATCAGTGGAAGAGGTTGCACGCTTGTTGGGTTATCACAGAATGAGTCAAGGCTGAGGTCACTATGCCTTTTGAGCACGTCTGAAATGAATCTGCTGTTTTCCTTCGCCTAACGTATGAATGGGGAGGAGGCTGTGCTGTCATTTCACAATGCAGACACACAGTCTGGTCGGTATCCGTTCACTTGGGTCAAATGAACACAATCCGGACACATATTGTTTTGTGACTGTCAGGGTGAGTTATAACCCTTAAACCTGGGTGTGTGAGCCAAGCGATAATATAGCTAAAATAACAATACCAAAATACTGAGGATAGATAAAGATGTGTTTGCCTCAGTTGTTCCGACTCGAGGTACCAGTAATTGTAGTATTCAGTCTCATTAATCAGCCTAATTATTTGGTAAAATTGCTATTACAAATTTCAGTATTAACAGTTAAAACATTAACCTGAAATTCAACTCAGTGTTTGAGTTCTTAGAGGTGGTCAAGTCAAACGGTCATCCAAATAGTTATCAGATTGACAAACAAGGTTCAATAAAATAGGAAAAAATATATATAAATAAAGAAAACATTGGCAAACATGGCAAGAGAGAACAAAAGATTTTGAGGGAAAAATGACTGTGAATCCAAGCAAGATGGTGTACACTACCAGTTTCTGGAATTGACGATAGCTATCGATAGTGGTTTTGGTTGATACCACAGAGGTCTCGTTTTCTCTCTTGGTTGCTGTGGTTCCCATGGTTCACTTAGTTATACCTGGATATCCTCTGGAGTGCATTGTGCATGTCCTACCCTTTACTCTGCCATCATAAAAAGATAGAAAATGGCCGAGCAGATCATGTAGTCAGTCACACACACCACTACATCGGTTGGCAATAAACTGCAAGAGCCGCTAGTTCAAGCCCCTGGTCTGGCCTGGGGTTCTGGTTGGCAGTGGGAGTGATGTTGGGAACAAGCTGTTTAATTCTAAAAACTAGTCCAGGACTTAAACCCTGTTTCACCGCAACTCTCCTCACTTGAACCAATTCTCTCTGGCAAGGCAAGGTTAATAAAGGGCCTGACTGAATTTAAGCTGTTAATAGACTATACAGCATGGCAATGGCATTGAATGTGTGGTTTACCATCTTCTACAACCTATAAAGACCCTCCCGATCACCTTTACATGTGTGGTCTGAAGCACTCTTAGCTAGCATCACGATTTGGGCAAACTTCCCTGTTTTACCTCATGAAACAGAAGTCACATGGGTCATGTTTCCACCCCATTCTGTCTGTACAATGCTGTGAAGAAGTATTTGCCCCCTTCCTGATTTATTTTATTTGTACATATTTGCCAAACTTTGTGTCATATAATCGCACTAATTTTAATATACCGGACAATGATAACCTGAGTAAACACAAAATGCAATTTTTAAATGATATTTTAATTTATTACAGAGAAAAGCAATCCAACCCTACCTAATCCTATACAAAAAAGTAATTACCCCCTTTGTGACTGCAGCAACTAATTAAACAAATTTAATTGATAATTTGGGTTCAGTTTTACAAAGCACATCCAGACATGGCAGCGTTGTTGAATCTAAACATAATTTAAACATCTGGCTTAAAGCTAACATAGCATTCCACATAAAAACATCATATCAACAGTCAAACATGGCAGTGCTAGTGTGATGGTTTGGGACTGCTTTAAAACCTGGGAGACTTGCCATAAGTGATGGAACTATGAATTCTGTTCTCTACCAGAAAATCCTGAAGGAGAATGTCTGGCCATCAGCTTGTTAGCTAAGGCTCAAGCGCAATTGGGTTATGCAGCAGGACAAGGTTCTGAAGTATATAAGCAGGTCCACTTTTGAATGGCTCAAAAGAAACCACATGAAGGTTTTGGAGTGGTCTAGTCAATGGTCTGACGTGAATCCATTTGAGATACTGAGGCATGTGACCTTGTACTGGCAGGTGATGCTTGACAACCCCCCAGGGTAGCCCAATTAAAACAAATTAATCTGCAGCGAGGAATACACTCAAACATTTCATTACAGTAGTTGCTGCCACGGATGACACAACCAGTGATTATGTTTTGGGGGGCAATTCTTTATTCACATGGGTGATATAGGTTTGAATTACAATTTAGCTTAAATAAATGAAATGATTATTTCGCTATATTTTGTATTTATTCACATTGTCTTCGTCTACATTAAAATTAGTTGGATGATCTGAAACATTTAAATATAACAAATAAGCAAAAATTCAAGAAATTTGGAGGAGGCAAATACTTTTTCACAGCAATATTGTCTGCCTGTTTGTAAGCCATCACCGAAATGATGAACAGATTTACACAAAACTCAGTGAAAATTTTGGGTTGCACAGTTAGGAAGACGTTGTGAACGTTTGACTTTGGTTGACTCAAGAGAGATCGGGGTGGGGGTATTTGACATGGCTTTTTGCTCTAAATGCCATATAATTTCAAAAACTTTCATATAATAACATCAAACTGTGAAGGAAGATGAATCAAAAAGCAGATAAGCTCTGATTACCTTTTTTTCACATGAATTTACCATAGGGGATTCCAAATTTATCCTAGTCCCTCTGACTAAATCTACGTGCTAAAAGATCAGAGAGTTACATGATTTGTTACTGAAATCCATTCACACTGACATCTCAGGCAATGGTTTAAATAATTGTGTGCTTGCTTCAGCAAAGCAGCAGCACACTCTTTCTCTTACTTCTTCATTGTCTTTGTCTGCCTAAATGTGGCCGGCTAACTCCTCCTACACCGTTTAAGCTATTGATTCCGTTCAAACTTTAAAAAATTCAGCTTGTTCTGAATTACATTGCGTCTGTACATATTTTTGATTTTCTTTTTAGTTTTTGAGATATTTAATTTTAAAGGTCTTTTTTTGGGGTCCTATTAAATCAAGCCATTTTTGTGCTGATTCAGTAGATTCAGCTATTTTCTGCTGTTTTTTTTTTTTTTTACTCTGTCATAATTTTAGCTAAAAATGTCATTCAGACTGCAAAATGTTGAGTTATGCTTGTATAATTTCTTCAATGTTCAAATTTTTCATAACTTCTATAATTTTTTAATTATAATTTTTAAAAATAATTTTTGTTACAATACATTCTGGGAACTTACAGTGTGGTGATGTCACTGTTAGAGTGGCGAACAGCTGTAAAATCGTCAAGAAGTCTTCTCTTAAACTTGTTCTAACTCCCACAGTTTTCACTCCACATAATTATTTTTATATCCAAGTTGTAGCAAAAGTTGTGCTGGTTGCAAAAATGTTACTATGCAAGCAACGGAACAGACGGTTTTTTTAAATTGGACTTACTATCTTTGAGGTACAGGCAGGGGTATGTAAGAGAGGCCTTAGCTAAAATCTTCATTGGACCAAATCAAATGCTTTAGCCATTAACTCGAATGGCTCAAAGTGACTCAGTGAAATTGTGGCATAGCGGTATTGCGGTTCAATCCTGCCCTCTGCTGGACTTTTTCCTGGCCTCAGCATTATCATTGTTCATATTAAGATGGATACGACTGTTAAACAAATCTCATTCTTCTACGTCAAACTCAGTGAAAGAAATTTCGGTATTTTCGTTTGTACAGTCGCTCAAACTAGCTCCAAGAGAGCACATTTAGGGCAGCAAAGACCGGTCTTTTTGCAGGGCGTGTCCATGAGAACACATGTTAGAGTAAAAAATTGCAAAGCAGAAAAGAATTGCTCGAGCTCCTATTCCAGTATTTACAAGCAACTGTTAGCGCTAGCTGGATATATTTACGATCGTATCTAAAACAAGCGAAATATTGGCATCAAAATGAACGTAACTGCCATCCTTGCTAAACCAGCAGACGTAACTTTTCCATACTCATTGAGTAGTTTAATAGTTAACGTTAACTGTCTATTGATTATGTCATCTGCAGTGATGGCAATTTCGACGCTCAAGTTCGACCCGTTTCGAACACGTTCTGTGCACTGTGTGTTCGCAAGCTAACTAGCTAATAATAGCACAGAAATAAAAAGGGAGCCATGAATAATATCACAACATGTGTTAACAATATCTTGCAGCTTGCTATTATTAGCTATTTAGCTGGCAAACACACAGTGCACAGAAATGAACAGAGAGCTGCGAATAGTAGCATTTCACTAGTTGGCCAGGTCAGCGTTGTTCAGTTCGGGACTGGGGGAGACACTGACAATGAGCTATAAGCAACAACAGCTGTGGCAGTCTGCCAACGTGGCCTGCCATGTTTGCTCCACCATAAGGCTAATTCCTCAGCATGCACTGCCTTACCTAGATACGCACAGAGCCATAGAGAGAGATGCGTCAACCTCATTGACTCTAATTGACCATTTTTTACAGCTGGGTTGAAGCGGAGTAGACTTGGTCATGATGCAGCTGAAAAGTCAGAATTCCTTAAACAATTACTTTCAGCTTTAAAGTCTTGTGTTTACATTTCAGTAGTTTTTCAAAATTTCCTCAGCAATTTCCTTTGCTTCTCAGTTTCCAAGCACCTTCATTTTATAAGCCAACCTCTTCAACTTTTCTCACTGAAGCAAGCACACAAATTTTCTTCAGAAAATTTAGGCTTTTCTAGTTGTTAAATGTAATTTTTTGTAGGACACTGCATTTAAAATTGCGAAAGATCTCATGTCAACTAATTTGCAATTTTCATGAATTCTGTTATGGTATGTTCCAGACTAGGAGTCAAGTGTGGAGGCAGAGTCCGATCGAATTGGTAGTTAATTGACAGCTTATACCGTAATTTGGGGATGGAACCCCAGAGGAAGAGGTGGGGACAAAACCCCAGATAAGGATTGCACAGTTCAGTATAGATGTTGTAAGCAAAGCTGGGCGGTCAATTGCTGGCCAGTGGCTTCTGGGATAGCAGCCAGGTGGAGTGCACGCTTTGCCAGAGCCGAACTGTCCCACTGGAGGATGGAGTTGCTTGGGGGAACTTGGTTCCAATTCTGATGACCATAGAAGGATTGGAAGCTTGTTCTGAACAAACTAGACAGAGAAACAGACTTGTAAGATTGAATAAGAACTCAGTCCTAGACCCTGATTAGGCTTAAGAGGTTGTCCCTATTAAACTGGAAAGACAAACTTACTTGAACTGGGTTAACGTGAACGTTGTCCCAATTATGGACACTGAATAGAATAGGAAGCTAGTTCGAGTTAACAAAGTTAGGAGGAAAGCTCCCGGGAATTGCTGCCATTAAAGATTACATTATGCTTTTGAAGACGAAGAGTTTCTACTTTGAATACTGACTACTTCAAAGCACAAATAGCAAAATACAATCCAGCAACTTGCAACTGAAAGCAGGGTGTTTAAATACACATCACTTGAACATTAAAAAGTGAAGAAGACACAGTCGGGAAGCGGTGTAAACGGAGATGTGATCAAAGGAGACATTCTTCTGATAGACTGGAAAGTTGTTGAGTAGGAAGAAAGAAAAAAGGCATTCGCACAAGGGGTGAGACACTAACTGAACACACTGTTTTCGCTTTACTAGGAGTTGTGGTTTTGCGAGTATATTTTGTCTCACTACAGACACCGTGATTCATAACTTTGGTTCCAGTTCAGAGCTTTGACTTAATTTGTTCTTTTTTTATGGAGATTGTTGGGTGAATTTGTCGTTTCTAATGGGGATACTTGACCGCAAGTTGTTGTAAACTTCCCATGGAAACACCATTACGCAGGAGGAAAAACACATTTTGCAACTGCTCCAGCACAGACTTCACAAACTGCCACTTCCATGGGTAAGCTTTCTGGTAAACAGGTAAGATCAAACGTCTTTACAGCCACATTTTTCTTTTTGTTAATCTTGCTGAAGAACCAAAATTGACGCAAGTTGCAGTCACTTCACTCATCTGCCCTATTGTGCAGAAGACTCCTGTTATTAATGAGAAAACTTTCTCAGGTTTCTCAGCTTTTAAAACATTGATGTATGCATTCCTTTTAAACAGGGAAATAAACATCCTTTATTCCCATTGTGCGTAAATCAAACCTCACTGAAAGCAGTAGGCAGTACGCTTCACACAATACTCCCCAAACCCCTTACCACATGCATTGGGCTCCAAAATAACTGGCACTGTGGCCAATGCACTGACTGGCAATGCACAAACAATACAAAAAAATATATATATAAACAATATAATTATAGAGAAGTGGAGTAAACCAACATGAAAATATTATGAAATCAAGGTTATTAAACTTCATTTAGTACTTGACCACCAACCACCTCTGGCAAGAATAGCAGCATAGAGTCTTTTCCCGTAATTTTTGACAAGGGTAAGGGATTTTGGGGGCGTAGTTCACACTGCAGGTCTTAATGCTCAATTCCGATTTTTTACACAGATCCGATCTTTTTTTGTTTGGCGGTTCACATTACTTTTTAAATGTGACCTATATTTGGCCTACATTGATTCCCTTGTGAAAAGTCCACGGCCCTGAACAGACTC
This sequence comes from Gymnothorax javanicus, assembly GCA_029692085.1. Classification (NCBI taxonomy): domain Eukaryota; kingdom Metazoa; phylum Chordata; class Actinopteri; order Anguilliformes; family Muraenidae; genus Gymnothorax; species Gymnothorax javanicus. The sequence goes on from CM056199.1 coordinate 19,817,697, forward strand.
GCATGCGCAGAAGAACAATAACAAAGACGTCAGGACGTCACGCAAAGCGCACTGTCAACAACTGAAAGTAACCATGGATAATGTTACAGCATGCGTTACAACCACAGCTGAAGTTAGCCTTTACTACGGGGTAATATTCAAGTATTTGTGCAGTGGAAGCCAGCGACGGTATGAGCAAATGGTAACGAGAAGAAGGATGAGGAGAATGAGAGCCAAATTTTTAGCCATGGCTATTTGTGGAGCGCTTGCTGCTACATCTGCACAGAGGTGTTTGTGGATGTGGAATCGGAGCCAGGACTGGTGGGATCAGGAAGTAAATGTCCGCTTCACAGAAACTGAGTTTCTCCAAAGCTTTAGGATGTCGAAGGCCACCTTCAATTACATCTGTCAGCGCCTCTCCACAAGACTCGAGCGGCAAGACACCAATATGAGGCGACCCATCCCCCTGAAAAAGCGAGTCGGAGTTGCGCTGTACTGGGTAGCAACAGGCGGTTGTTACCGCACATGGCCAACCTCTTCGGCATTGCGAAGTCCAGTGTCTGTGGCATCATCCACGACTTCTGCCAGGCCGTTCGCCAAATCCCAAATCCCTCTGCCAAAGTACATTAAAATACCTCAGGGTGATTATCTCCTGGAGAAAATTGATGGGTTCCGACAAAGATGGGGTTTCCCACAGTGCGCCGGAGCAATAGATGGGAGTCATATCCCCATCATTGCTCCTGAGGAAAATCCCTGCGACTACTACAATTGTAAAGGTTGGCACTCCGTCATTCTACAGGAGATTGTAGACCACACTTCTGGTAAGCCCTTTATGAAAGAACCTCTCTTCTGTATCTTTTAGTTAAATGTTGCATCACCGTGCACTACTACCTTAAAGATGAGTAAACAATTGGCATTTCTCTACATAATTGTTTGAATGTTATTGAAATACTCATTCCATGTCCCCTCAATAGTTTCACCAACATCTACACAGGGTGGCCTGGGAGTGTCCACAATGCCAGGGTCTTCAAGAATTCCCACATCTACGCACTGGCAGAGAGAGGGGAGCTTTTTCCACCAGTGAGTTTTTTTTTCTGTCACAGACCCCCTCCCCTCTATTTAGAGACAGAGCACATACGTCATTTTAACATTGCAGTTAGTTATAATATTAGTTAGGGGAGAGAAAATGGGTAGACTTACACTTCATAATTTACACATAATTTCTCTTGTAAATAAATTTAACTGATGTAATAAATTCCCATCATATCAGGAACCTGAGGAGATCAATGGTATCCAAATGCCAATTATGCTGCTTGGCGACCCTGCGTACCGCCTGAAAACCTGGCTGATCAAAGGATACACTGACACAAACACCCTGACAGAGGCGCAACACTACTTCAATGAGCGACACAGCAGGGCCAGGATGACAGTGGAGTGTGGGTTTGGCCGACTAAAGGGGAGATGGAGGTGCCTAGGGAAGCGTCTGGATGTGGACATCTCCGCCATCCCCATCATCGTCAGTGTTTGCTGCACTCTCCACAACATGTGTGAGAAGCGGGGTGAGGCCTATGAGGAGCCTGGTCAAGCTGTTCAGGATGAGAGAGGAGCAGAAGGAGGTCCTGCTCAAGATGTTCAGCCAGAGTGTAATGGCGGTGGAAATTCGGAGACCAAATGCAGCGAACTGGCGAGCTAAAGGCCAGCAACAGTGTGCACAAAAACCCACTAAAAGAAGAACGCAGAAAATAAACTCTCGAGCTGCCCAGAATATAAACTCAGTAACCAGAAATAGGAAGCTGAGCGAAGCGAGAGTAACCTGGCAGAAACAAAGAAAAGGCTCCGCACGGAGCCGTCCAAACAAGGCAACAAACTAAACGTCTCGAGGGACAAAGAATCCTAATCACCAAAACCGGTGCTGACAGGAAGGGAAACAGGGAGGAACTCAAAAGGAAATTTCCCTAAAAATGTATTCCAAAAAATACGCGAAAAGAGTCCGCTAATTTCCAAACTGGAAATATCTTCTGGCTGAAGTGCTAGCAAAGATCAGACACTCTAGCAAAGGAGGCGTGGCGGACCGCCGGCTTATATAGAGTCAGGGGAGGCGCCGCCCATGTCCAATCAGCCAGCTGGAGTAAAGAATCCGATGGTGAAGGAATCCAATGTCGTCCCAGGGCAAGAGATACAGAGAAAGCCCTTCACACAACACAGCCTCCAAACCATGAAACAGAGAGAGTCAGAGAGGCACTGAAAGAGCTCTTTTATAGCCAACGTTTAGGGGTGTAAAAATATGTTTGGCTCTTGCTCCCTTTATTTTGCTCCACCATGGAATTTGACACGCTCATGTTTGTTACCCCTCTGTTTTGAAAGAGCTGTTTAGAGCTCCACAGTGTGAGTAGTGAGTACAGTACTTTACTCACATTTGACCCGTAGAAATAGACATGTGCAAGTTGGAAACATAATGAGAGCTATTTAATTAATTACTACGACTTCTAGTTCAGTAACAAAAGCTTTAATTGACACTGTTGAACATAAAAACACTGTGAAGAAAGTTTTCAATAAAAATAATAAAGTGCCAGTTCTGTGTAGCTTAAAGTATGTACTGGTGTGTTTTTATGTTGTTATTGGAAGAGAATACGTTGTGGAAAATAAAATAATTTAACAATTGTCACAGACAGAGATATTCTGATCTAGGTTACAAAAATATTCTACCATACAAGGGATTTTGTATTTGTACATATAAAAAAATTCAGCTTGTTTCACAGTTCTGTTCTGAAAAATGGCTAACTTGTGTTCAAAATTTTAACAATAACCTGTATTGGAATTCTTATGTCTGCAGGTTTAATAACATACATAGCAACATAGTAACTCTAAACTCAACTAAATTCTCGTGCATAGTGCAATTCTTATGTATAGTGCAATTCATTTAACAAGATTCTAATCATTGCTCAAAATACTGCTTTAGTTTTCTTCTTCATCTGCAGGTTGGTAGAATGGTGCTGAACATGCAGAGGCCTGGCTGAAGGGTGTACGCTGAACCAGATCTCGAGGGTGTGCTGGCGCCTGGCTGAAAGGCTGAGCCAAATCTGGGGAGTGTGCAGGAGCATGGCTGGTATGTGGAGGCTGGGCCAGATCAGGGGGATGTGCAGGACCATACTTGAAAGGTGGAGCCTGAGCCAGATCGTGCAGAAATGACAGAGGCTGGTTGGAAGTCTCGCCAAATGGATGAGGCTGGGTAAAATTATGGTAGGAAGGTTGAGGCGGCGGTGGTCTGAAGTTGCAAAGGCGTGGAGGCTGGCCTGGTGCCTGGAAGAAAGGTGGCTGTAGGGGCTGGTTTGACTTCTCCATAAACTGGGTGAACATGGAGAACATTTTCATTTCATGTCCATGCTGCGCTTATTGCATCTTTAAGTGAAACTTGAAGTCATCTTGGTGGAGGGCACTGCTAATCTTCTCAGCAAATACTTCAAGGGTCGCTTCCATTTTTGACTTTCTTTTTCTGCTCCTAGCAGATGCAGCTGTAAAAAGGAGAACAAGTGTTTGGTAGAAACTATTGTAGCATAATTCTAAACATAAATTGTTGGGCTACCAGAAGAGGTTAGACATGAGTAGAAAGAGAAAGCGATGCAGTGCAGTACATTAATGAGAATTCAAAAGTGTCCAAAAAGTAATGGGTGGATTGGTTAAAGCTCCTCCATATAAGATGTATATGGGCCAGGCTCACGAAATGTGCGCCACCCCCCCCCGGTACTGAAAAATAATGAAAGTATGAAAGTATCCATAGAGCTTAGCTGTCGGTGGTTTTTTAAGCTATAGGTGTTGTTGGATCATATTCCAAAGCCGTGCGACGGCGACGTTTTTCATTTTTTCGTGGTACCTGGTCAAAGTTTGGTCCCTCAACTCATTTTTTGGGACGAGTTTCTGCCTTAGTTTCAAGACATGCATATCTTCATAAGCCTCATACATGCATAGATATAGCTATATCTTCTCAAAATGCCCTGATATGTATAGAAGGATAGTATAGCTGATGGAAAAATGGTATATACGTAGGTAATATGCTGTTGGGATTGTCAACCCTGCCATGGCCCTGAAGTCAGGGTACGTTTTGCGTGCGGCTGCAAAATTGCTGCGCGAGTGCAAACTGCTCTCTAACACAATGTGTAAAATTAATTCAGGCAACCCTATGCTCTCAGTGGAAATTGTATGTGATAAAGCTATATGTCTACTCTCTGAATACCAAATATCATGGTCATTTGTAGAATATTTGGTGAGTTATACGCATTTCCCTATACCCTTGCTCATCTAAGTCAGAAACACGAAAACCTACTGTTTGCCTATAATCCATGCAGAGGCCTATAACTAGTGATAATAAAGTCATTTAAGCCTCCAATCAATGTAATAATTGTATATAAGTGAGGTCCAGAGGTATATCACCTGAAATTAGAAACCCTACAGTGATTTTTTTCCCTCGGGTTCCCGTCGCTGCTGAAAAAAAGAAATTCTGGTCTGCAAATACCTGAAAAATGTTATAAAAACCTTTATCAAAACTCAAAAATCTCCTAGAAACACTCCTTATGGCTTAAAACTATGTAGCCTAGGCAATACCAAGCCAAAACAGGTGTCTATTAGCTCAAAATATTAGTATATCGGTCAGAAACCGATTTAAGTCAGAAACCGCGACTAAGTCAGAAACCCGCCAAAGTGTACCAAACTCAACCTGACTTGCTATTGCCATAATACTTAACTAATAGATAGAATAAGAGTCTCAAGTAGGTCATTGATCACTTACCAATGAAAGATGCCACTTGTAGGCTGGTGGACAGGCTGCTTGACAGTTCTTTTTTTTTTTTAATTTTGGGTCCTAGGTTCCCCTAGTCTGAGCCCTGGGAGTTTTTTATGATGATTGCATGTTTCTGTCTTTTAGTCATTGTTATTTTGTTGTAGGTGTTGTCTGGTGTCCCCGACCACCTATGCATGTTATTTGAACAAGTTTATGACTGATTGGCCACCGATTGCGGCCACAGCGGCTGCCACGCCCTGCGTCAGTTTCTGCCTGAGATCCCGGTTTCTGACTGAGAGCGTGGGCCGACGCCACCGACATTTTTCGATTAAATCTTCAAAAATACAAGTCGACACGTTTAGAAAACACAATATATCATGTCCCTGATCACCCATGCACGTTATTTGACCAAGTTTATGACTGATTGGCCACCGATTGCGGCCACAGCAGCCGCCCACGCCCCATGTCAGTTTCTGCCTGAGATCCTGGTTTCTGACTGAGAGCGTGGGCTGATCGGTGGAATGTCGGGCCTCCAACCGACGCCATCGTTATACAACCCCAATTCCGAAATAGTTGGGCGAAGTGTAAATTGTGAATAAATCAAAATGCAATGACTTTTAGATCACATGAGCCAATATGTTATTTACAATAGAACATAGATAACATTTTAAAAGTTGAAACTGAGACATTTTACATTTTTATGCACAAAATGACAGTTTCAACATTTGCCACGTTATCTCTGTTCTATTGTGAATAAAATACTGGCTGGTGTGATTTGAAAGTCATTGCGTTTTGATTTTATTCACAATTTACACTTTGTCCCAACTATTTAGGAATTGGGGTTGTATTTTCGATCAAATCGGCTAAAATACATGTTAACATGTCAAACCAACATGGAATATCATGTCCCTGACCACCTGTGTAATGACTGGGGCCACATTTGGCCGAATACGCCCGGTTTCTGCCTGAGATGCCCGGGTTTCTGATTTAGAAATCTAAGGCAGAATCCCTAAGTCAGAAACCAACCAAAATGCTTTGCGCGCTGTAGCTATGCCGTTCTTCAATAAATAATTGATCTAAACAGTGATTTCCACTTTGATTTAGGCCAACAACAATACCTGAATTGCATTTGGCTATATCTTTTACAGTTTTTTAAAAATACATCTAAGTCAGAAACTTTTCTTAAAAAAGGTCATTTTTTTGGGGACACAAAAATCCCACTCAATCCCTGTAGGTTGGAGGTTTTTGTTTTTTTTTCCCCTAATGCACCATATATTTGCTTCATCCTGAAGGATTATTAAGGTGTAGGGACCTTTTTTATTTTTCTAGAGTGCAGATGAGGAGCTTTCTTCAGCTGGAGAAGAAGATGTACTTTGGATTGACTCAGGGGGCCTTGTAGGTCGTAGTGACTCAGGGGTCGTAGGCGGGAGTGACTCAGGGATCGAATCACCTGGTACAAACAATGATATTAAAATGCTATAAAGCTATTGTAAAATAAAACATAGCTAAAACACTGCCTGCTACTGTGATGAGCAGGACGTGTCTGCCTGACAATACGGTGAACGTACCGTAATGTAATCTGTGCTACAAACAGCTGAGGCAGCTAGCTAGCTAATGTTGGCTAATTAACTTACCTGTTTCGGCGTCATCGTGGCTGCCAGCTGGACTAGCTGTGCTCCGCGGAGTTTCAGGCTCCTCCTCTTCGCCTTCGACAGCGCTGTCAAGCAGCACTACCGGCTGAGTGCTCGGTTTGTCACCGAAAATGAGGTCGAGCTCGTTGTAAAATGGGCAGGTATCCGGCCACGGCCACTTCTTTGATTTGCATCTCTAGCTTTTTTGTACTTTGCTTTGAGGCTCTTCGCCTTTCTCTGACATTGTAGCCACATTCTCCTGTAACTGCGCTCAGCCATCGCTTTGGATATGCTTTCATAAACTGACCGATTCCTATAGGACCCCACAAGTTTCGCTTGTATGGAGGTATCACCCCAAATACTAATGAAGTCCAAGACCTCACAGTCCCGCCACTGTACACCTCCATTGTTGTTGTTGTTGTCTATTCTGTAGTTACCGTCAAGGAACCGGCGCACAATTGTGAGGATTGTCACTCAGTCGCTCTAGAGTGACGTAAAAGTTGCATTAAATGCGACATGACTGTTCAGACGGCTGGCGCATTGAAAAATATCAGACACGTATCCAATATAGTACTACCTCTGAAAGCGACCCAGGTCAGATTTTAAAAAATCATATTTCATGTGACTTGAACTGTTCACACAGTCATGAAAAAATCAGACCTGGGTCGCATGTAGGCAAAAAAATTGGATTTGGGTCGCATTTCACTGCTGTGTGAACTAAGCCTAAGCTGATCCTTTCAAGATCCTTCACATTCTCAGGTTTGTGTTTATCAACTGCCCTCTTTAACTCAGCCTACAGGTTTTCAATTGGATTGAGATCTGGCGATGGATATGGCCATTGCAGAATGTTGATTTTGTTGACACAGAACCACTTCTAAGTGGATCTTGAGGTATGCTCTGGGTCATTGTCTTGTTGGAAAGCTCACCTACGGCCAAGTCCCAGCCTTCTGGTGGAGGCAACCAGATTTTCAGCCAAAATTGCTGATACTTGGTGGAATTCATTATGCTTTTAATCTTAACCAGTGCACCCGGACCTTCTAAATTAAAACAGCCCTAAAACATGAACTGATCCATCATTATATTTCATGAGTATGAGGTGCTTCTCCTTCTATGGATCTCTGTTGCAACGCAAAACATGACAATGCTGTATCTAACCAAAACGTGCAATTTTGGTCTCATCTGACCAACTCCAAGCTCTTGGTTCTGGGTCCTCTGGTCAGAAAAAACTTTCTTCTGGCTACCTTTTCAAAGAGCTTGTGGTTGTGGAGGTGGCGCCTGATGGTGCTTTTTGCAACCTGGTGCCCCCAAGATGCCACCAAGGCCTGCAATTACTGTACAGTAGCTCCGGTCAGACTACACGAAACTATGCAAAGTTCCCCTCTCAATCACTTCCCGAAGTTTCAAGTGCGCGATCACACTACCGAAAAACTTGGCAAATGCGATGACAAACTACTTGTAGTTTGGGTCACTACCGCACATGCTCAGAAATGGCAGAAACCGCGCCGATCCTTGGCTGTCATGGAAATAGTACAGCAAATCTATTGTGAGCTTCTTTCAACAGTTTCATTTTATTTTTAATTTGTTTTGGGGTCTTCAAAAACCCTGCCTCCTCCATCCGCTTCAAGATAACACCTACACAGTTTTGAGTCTTACTGTAAAATTGGTAGTTTCGTTAGAAACAGCATCTTCATGCCACAAACTGATCGGTTATTTAGTCTCAGCTGTCCCCCAGTAGCCTCTGTTCTCCATGGATAGAAAAAAAACACACAGTTTAAATCTTAATTAACTTACATCACTAGCTTTGTATCTCTCGCCGTACCTCTCTTCACCGTTATCAAAAGTCGGTAAAATCATTACACTACCTATACCATGCAGGCTAGCATGATGAGTAGAATGTATACATGAATACATGCGGGCAAAAAATGTAAACAAACTGACAGCATGGCAGGAGATGGTCTTAATCACGTGGCAAACTAAGCGTAGTTTCAAGACAGCCTGCCCAGACCACAAAAAAACTTTGTGTTTTGCGGGAAGCGAGAAACTTCTTAAGTTGGAGAGAGAAGTTTCGCTTGTAAGTTTTCAAGAAGTTTGCTGCCAGACTATCCAACTACAAGAATTGAAATACCAGGAAGAGAAACTATGCGTAGTTTTGCGTAGCTCACCGGGGCTGGTGATTCTTGGGGATTTTGTTACTTCTCTCACCATCCTCCTTAGTATCCTGGGGCGCAACATGCAATTGCGTCCTTTACCCTTGAGGTTCTCAACATTTCAATATCTTTGGAATTTTTTAAATAATGCCCCATTAGTGCTCAGTGGCATATGCAATCATTTGTGAATCTTTTTGTAGCCATTTTCAGATTCATAAAGGTCATGACCATCTGCCTCTTTTGAACTAACAGTTGTTTTATCTTCATGGTGGTGGATGACAAAGAGATATTGCATGTGTGTTGCCTCATATTTATACCCTAGTGAAAAAAGAGGTAAAGTAATGGCTCAATACAGTTCCTGAACACTGAGATAAAACTTAAATAAGTTTTAAATAAGTATTTTTTGTGCATTACTAGTCAGGATAGCTGGTAATTTTGGGGCCCACTGTAGTACACATTCCTTAAACAACAGCTTCAAAAATGACTACAATGGACTAGCAGTGACCCAGATTCAACTGTTTGTGAGCTTCACAAAGCTGGTATTCATGGCAGGGCCACCATTTTGATACTGCTTGATGCCTCAGCTATAACAAAGCGTAACGTGGCGTATGGAACACAACAACTGAAGTGCTGAGTAATTGGAAAAAAAGTGATGTTGTCGGGATAAGTTGTCTTTTACTCTTTTTCCAACATCTGGATGGGTTTACATTTGGAGAAAAACCAAAGAAAGCCTTCAGCTCTTTGAGTGGCTTTCTGAACAGCCAGATGAAGTCCTACTGTGGCCTCAAAAATCACCAGATCTAAGCATCATTTGAACACTTATGGAAAAATTTGGATTGTAAAGTGCAAAGAAAAATTCTACAAAGCAGACTTCACCTCATTTATCCCTTGAATAACTGCAGGCTTTTCTTGTCAAACAGTGGCCTCATATCCTCCTCCATACATTTCAGACTGCCTGCTCTGATACTTATATGAGCCTTAAACTAAGGGTTCCAGGAGCAGTTCTGTATATTGCACTTCACACTGAATTGTTTTCTAAAAAAAAAAAAAGATTTCAAACCTGTTTCAAATGTTTATTTCAATGATTTAATTTCAATATTTGGTAGTTTTGTTCACTACCTCTATTTTTGTGATTTAATGTTGATAGGTCCTGATCCAAGTTCTACAACCGCACAGCCAAAATTTGTGGAATGGAGACCTACATCCAGGTGCGTCATCACTATTTCAACAAACTATTATATTACAAAATTAGCATTAGTCAGTGAAGCTCCACAGTAAACAGTGCTTTCCTATTTTTATTTTTTAATAAATGAAGCAGGATGAGATACTATGGGACTTTTCATGCAATAAAAATGTTGAACAGACCTGAGTCAAAGGGCATTAGAGGACAGTCTGGGAGCTCCACAGCAAAGACACTTTTCAGAAACTGAAAGTTCTCAGTTAGGCCCATGGCTTTAAGCCACATCTCCAGCATCCACAAAGTTTTTCTACCAATCAATCCTCTGTATAAAATTTCTAAATCCACAAGAGGGATAATCCAGAAATGAGATACAAAAATAAGTATACTTCGGGTTTGTGTGACACAAGTGAAAGAATTGACCCAAATAAATGTCAACAAACCACAGAATCACAGAGAATTTCAACAAGACGATGATTCGAAACATCTCAGTCAAAATAAACTAGAGCAAATGGAAGGGATTATGCAATGGCCTTCATGGTCCCCACAGTGGAATAATATCGAAAATATGCGGGGAGATTTCTAGCAAGTGCATGCAAAAATTCCTAAGAATGAGTATAAAAGGTCCTACAAGGATGAAAGGTGAAAAATCCAAAAATTTGAGGATTTTTAATCCTTGAAGGAGTATGATCCCAAGAATGTGTTTAGAATGTTATTAACAGGAAATTAAAAAAGCTGATATGACAATTACCCCTGGTAAAGTTGTAGTTGAGGTTGAGAACACTGGAATAGGATGTTGAAGAAAGATTCCAAGAAATCTCAATTCTACGGCACTGAAGACAATAAACAATTGCGCTTCCAAATCAATAGCCTGGAATCCATACTGATAAAGTGCTGGTCGCTCCTAACGGTCACTGACTTATCAGTCTGGCCTAAGTCGTATAGCCAGCGTTTAGCCCTTACGTCACTAATTAAGTGAATATATGAATATTCATGTTTTCTGCTCTTGGCGAGAACCACCAATCGAATATGAGTTAGCTGGCCAGCAACGGCATTCGTGAATGTTATTTGACATGAGCGTAAAAATTAGATTGTGGCTTGCTTGCGTTTACTCTTGGAGTGGTTGTTAGGTTTTGAACAGGATAATGTTTGGCCATATCTGCATTTTGTTTATTTCAGTGGGATTCCCCGGTATAATAAAGGCTAAATTAAATAATACTCAAATTACATAACGTATTTCACTGTAATTGGCATTAGCTATAGCTCGAAGGGCATGATTGCATCAGCTAGATTAAAGTGATACTCCACCCAAAAACTATAATTTGTATATCAATTACTCACCATTAGATGTCTTGAACGGACGAAGTTGTTCTTCACCTGGCGCAACTTTATGGCCACTGGAGAGTTTTGAAAAATTATCCAAATTCCTTTTTTGCTGGAAGCAAATGGGGTCACGCAGTAGCAATGGGAAAACTCCACAAAACGTCCGTTGACAAACTTTCAAACCGTCGTCCAACATAATCCAAGTCAGCTTTGTCCACTCGTATCCTCAGAACTCTAGAAACGCGGTAATTTTTCGCTAAAAATAATAAAATACCACGGTTCTGCTTCAAGTAAGCTCGCGCATTCAACGGAAGTCCCGCCTCCCGGTTCATTCATTTCCCAGAGACTCTGCTGCCACTCAGATGAATACTCGTATAAACAAGAGCCGGGAGGCGGACTTCTGTTGAATGCAGAACTGTGGTATTTTTATTTATTTTTAAGTCTGTCTAAAGGGGGGAGGGGGGCACCCTTGCGACTGTGAGCCAATCACAAATCTCGCATGGATTTTGTGCGAATATTTGAAAGTCAAATGCTGGCCTACCGACTGAGGCCAGACATACAAGCAAGTGACCGTTGGGAGCGACCAAAGCTTGATACGGATGGATTCCAGGCTACCAAATCAAATCCTTTTTATTTAGAAAATAATCAAAACATGCCATTTAGCCATGGGAGTTCAAACTTCCGCATGCCTTGTAAAATGGTTAAAATGTAATTATTTTGTGCATTGACAAGCTGAATAAGACTTGTGACACATAGAGACTTCCATTAGGCTAGCCAATGCCCCTTTGATTCCATCCTGCACCAATCAGCTACCAGGACATACCATCCAATTTTAGAATCTCTTTTTTTAAGTTCATAAAATGTACACTCCGTCATTGCCAATACAGTAAGAACATTCACTCAGCACTCATGTCATTCCTTCTACCAGCAGACAAGGACAATTGCAATGGACCAAGGATGACACCCCAAGGAAGCTTGACAAAACCCCCATACAGCGCTCTCAAAGCCCTTGTGTTACAAATGCGGGTCACTCAGCAACCTCACCCCACAGCAAATTAGAGTAGTACAATGAGGCAACTCCAGTCTCTACCAGGCTCCAGGACTTCCCGCTATTTCTTTCACTGCCACGGCGGCCGAGCCCTGTCCTCATCTGACTCTTCTTGCCTTACCGCTAACATTTGACAATTACACCTTGACGGTAATAAATGAGGTCCATTATTTTAGCAGCAGAACACTGTGTTCTGGTTGAATGAATATAGCAGGAACATACAGTAAGTACTTTTGTTATTTTTTTAACCAGATCAAATTAGCGTCAGCTTTCACAAAAACTCTAAAATATTCCATTTTTATGAAGTGTACCAGGATTGTGTACCAGACGCAACTTTTCTATGTATGCCAACTGCATATATCTGCAGAAAATAAGCTGTCAAATGGATGCAGTGAGAGATAAACTAAATGTTCATTTACACGTAAAAAATGCATTAAACTGACCAGTTCAGTGGTGCTATATAAGAGCACTTCCACAAAAGACAAAACTTCTCGCTAGTAAACTATTTTAATTACTGAAATTAATATTGAACTGAAACAAATCCTTTGAATGTCTTAAATGGTTGCTCTTCTATCCAAGTGATTTTACAGAGGGAAAAGCAGTTCACTCTCATGGAATCAGGTTTAAATCAAATGCGAGGTCACAGAGGGCAGAGATCATGTTGTTCCTCAAGACAAACACAAAATAAACAGGGAATGGACACATCAGTCACAGGAAGTAAGCCCATATTAGTCAGGTGAAGCAATGTGAGCATTTCCTTGGTGAAATACCGTCTTTTTTGTCCTTAGCTGAAAGAACACATTGAAGCTCAAAAAAATAAACAATTACAATTTCCTAACCTGCTCCAGTCCACTGCTTTTTCACTGAGCTGACCCTAGATCATGTTTGCTGAACTCATTAACTCGCTGTAAGTCCATAACAAATACTGTGAGGTCATTGGGTGAGGCAAAATATGTGTAATAGTGTGACAAAAGGTCAAACAGTGTGTTTGACGACGGCGTACTCCCTCGGTATTAGACAAGGTTTCAATAAGATGGCTGAGGGTTAGACAGTGGAAGGAAAAAAAAAAAAAAACACGGGTGCTTCTAAATCTCTGGATGTAAGTATTTCAAATGACTGAGCCTTCCTATTGTGCATGTCAGATTTTTTTTGCCCCCTGCTCTCTCAAATAGTTCTCTTTACAGTCATTTGACTTTTGCTGTTACATGATTTGCATTTGTCCCTACAACACCTTCATGCAGGAGAATCTAACACAATATACATTTCTTCTTTATAATCGATGAATTTATAGGGCTGTTTTCGTCTTTTAGTTATTTGTAATTAGGGTACCATAGAAAAGTAAATTATCTTACTCACTCAGAAAATGTAGTAGACTGATTCATGGACAGAATGGCCATCCAGTTGGTTCTCACATGACCAATGATTGTGCAGCCCATGGAATGCCCCAAAATGGAGATAAAAAATTAGTCCCAGCATGAAAAACCAACAGGACACTTAACTACTGAAAAACTTATTTAGGAGTAATTTCTTTAATATAATATTGATGCAAAGCATATTGTTATTGCTTTGAGGTATGATGACAAATGCTGAGCAGTGATTATTTATTTATTTATTTATTTATTCATGCCATTCAGCTATGAGCAGGGTTAATACTACAAAAAGACGGTGATTTATGTTGCGATGACTGAGGACCGAGCCATTGACCAAAATAAATTCTATTCAAATATCAGACATGTTGTGTTGCCTCAAAAATGCCCATGAACTGTGTGATCTATGGCAGTTCCAACTGGACAAAGTGTGGAAAAAACAAAGACTATTTTGAGTACTGAAAATAGTGTGAGATGAAAGGGAGAAATGATTAAAAAAACTGACACAATAAAGTCCAAGATTTCATGTGAAGGACACAGCTTCTCTCCTCCGGACCATAGCCCTTCCAGTCAACCAGGTACTAGATTCAACCTCTGCGTTGTCTGGAGCCCAGGAGGGTGCGTACCTGGTATGCTGGGGCTCCCTTGACTCCAGGGCTAGGGTAGGGTCTTCGGGGGGAGAATGACCGCCAACGGGCCCGCGGTCACCGGCCTGAGTAGTGAAACATGGAATATGGGAGAATTTGCATAATTATTCGGCAGCAGCAAAGTATATGCCGAATTAGTAACCTTCCGGAGGACTCTGAAAGACCTGATGAATTGTGGGCTCAGCTTCCAGCAGGGCAGACAGAGGCGGAGATCCCTCGTCGACGGCCAGACTCGATCCCCGGTTGGTATTCCGGGGCGTCCCGGCGTCTTTTGTTTGCCTGGATCTTTTGACGACAGAGAGCTCTGCAGATTTGAACATTAGTGTCAGACCATACCTTCTCCACACATCTGAACCAGGCATTCTTAGCCGGGACTTCAGTCTGGCTGGGATCCCATGGGCACTTGCAGACCGAGCACACACTGGAATGGAGTAAGTCCAGTTGAGGCGCTCTGTAGGGAGTTCTAGGCAGACTCCGCCCAGGGTAGGAACTTGGCTCAGTCCTGCTGGCATTGGTGGCAGTGTGCCCAGAGGAACCTCCCTAACTCCTGGATGGTTTTCTCTGCCTGCCCATTAGACTCAGGATGGTATCCCGAGGGGAAGCTCACCGAGGGTCTCACTTTCCTCATCAAGACTCTCCACACCCAGGACGTGAACTGTGGCCCACGATCTGACAGGATGTCCTCTGGGAGGCCAAAGTTCCTGAATGCATGCTCGTTTAGTGTTTCTGCTGCTTGTTAGGCAGAGGGCAAAGAGGTGAAGGGTATAAATTTGCTAAATTTTGAAAATCGATCCACAATCACCAGGATGCAGGTATATCCCCCAAACACAGGGAGGTCCGTCATGAAGTCAACCGCCACGTGGGACCATGGCTGTTGTGGTACTGGTAGTGGCTGCAGCTTCCCTGCAGGAGTTGTCTGGTAGATTTGGTTATTGCACAGGTGGAACATAAACTCACCACTCTTCCAACATCAGAGACCAGGTGGGGTCACCAGTACTTTCTGTTGAGGATTTGGGTGGTTCTACAAGTTCCGCGGTGCCCTGTGGTCAGTGAAGTATGTGCCCAGGTGATGACCCTGTCCCGAAGAGTGGAGGGGACATAGGTCTTCCCCGCTGGCACGGTCGCAGGAGCAGGTTCTTTTTTGGACTCGCGATAGATCTCTTTGTCCAAGTGCCAGCAAATCGGTTCAATGATGCAGGAGGCTGGGACGATGGGTTCATCAGCGGTTTAGTCCTTTTTCATGTCAACAAATCCGGACAGGCCATCTGCTTTGACATTTTTGGAGCCAGGGCAGTAGGTTATGGTGATACTGAAATGGGTGAAGAGCACAGACCACCTGGCTTGTCTTGGATTGAGCTTTTTTGCTGATTGGAGATATTGCAGGTTGCCATGATCAGTGAGCATGACAAATGGATGAAGCATCCCCTCAAGCCAGTGCCTCCTCTCCTCAAGAGCCAACTTTACCGCCAGAAGTTCTCATTTACCCACATCGTAGTTTGCCTCAGCTGGAGAGAGTCAACGGGAGAAAAAAGCACAAGGATAAAGTTTCTTGAAAGACCCCAAGCGCTAAGACAGGCCCACCCCAACTCCAGCATTTGAGCCATCTGCTTCTACTACAAACAGATTATTAGGGTCTGGAAGCTTTAAAACAGGAGCTGTAGTGACAAGCTTTTTGAGACTGTTGAAGGCACGTAGAGCCTCCTCGTTCCAGGCAAGCCCCTTTGGCTTCCCTTTGAGCAGTGTGATCAAAGGTCGAGCAACCATGCTGAAGTTTCTTATGAAGCAGCGGTAAAAGTTGGCAAACCTCAGGAAGCTTCGTAGCTATTTAAGGTTGCGTGGGACTGGTCAAGCTTCCACCGCCTCGATCTTGTTGGTTTCCATAGCTACTCCATCTGGTTCGATCATGTATCCTAAGAAAGATATGGTTTTATGGAAAACACATTTTTCTGATTTCACATGGAGCTGGTGTGCCAGTAGCCAGGGTAACACCTTCTGCTCGTGTTGGACATGCTCTTTGTAGGATGGAGAGTAAACAAGGATGTTATCAATATAAGCAAAGAAAAATCTTTTGAGCATGTCTCTCAGCATGTCATTAATGAAGGACTGGAACACCCCTGAGGCAATAACAAGGCCATAAGGCATCACTCAATACTCGTAAAGGCCAGACATGGTGCTAAAGGCAGTTTTCCATTAATATCCTTCTCGGATTAAATTGTCTCCACTGCGCAGGTCGAGATGGTGTTAGAGCTCTCTGTGGTGGTGGCGGCGATGTTGTGGGGGTGACAGTGCTGCCTGCAGTAGGGAGATGGGAAGTTGGCCTGCCTCTTCTTCCAGGAAATTGTGCAATTTGAGCCACGGGAGTCCGATGATGGAGTGGTTGAAAACTAGTAGAATTAGGAAGGGGCTTTTCTCCTGGTGGTGTCTTCTGAAGGTGAGGGAGATCGGCGTCGACTGATAAAGTACTTTGCCACTTCCTTACAGCTTGCCGTCCAGAGCTGCCACGGTTTTGAGAGCTTAGTGCAGGGGGAGCTGGAGCCTCCGTGCCAGGCGATAGTCGATGAAGTTTCCAACTGCGCCTGAGTCAATCAGGGCCTCTACTGGGGAGGACGTGTCACCATGTGCCACATATACTGTCACCAGAAAATGTTGAAAGGAGATGGTGCGCGGCAACATGTTTACCTTGACAGGTGTAGTGTGTTCCACCTCCAGTCTGGAAGATGTTTTGGCCACAGTACCCTCAGGTGAACATCTGTACTCCCCACAGTGATAGCACTGCCCTGGTTTCTTCTACTCACGGCGCTCAGAGTTTGAGGGTTTGGAGGTTCCAACTTCAATGGGCGCCAGTTCAGCACCAAGCAGATAGACGGTTTGCTGCTGGTGTTGGTGGTGGCCCTGTTGCCTTATGTGGGAGTCTAGGGTGGCAACGTCATCTCACCATGCCAGCCCAGATTTTAGGTCTTATAGCCATAGTCCCCATAGCCCAAGGGGACAAACTCGGAAAACAAATTTGCTAGGGCAGTTAACCACTATGGCAGGAATTTTATTCACCTACTTACTATTGCAATATTTAATCTCTCCCTGTCTTTCTCAGCTGATGTGCTCAAAATATCACCATACATTTTGAGTATACCGCATGGCAAACTAGTTTGAGAACTCTTTGTGATGTTCAGTTCAAATAAACAACCAGAAGTCAATTAAAATAAAATATAGTAATGCCATGTCATTATTGTTTATACCCACAATAGAGCCGTCCTTTTTCCTTCCGCTGGTTTACATAACTTAATTATTGTGTCGTCCCTTGCTCTTCCTTTTGTGTTTTGGCTCTCACCTGTTTGATATTGTTAACTGTTGTCGTCCGTATATAAGTTCCTGGTCCATTTCTTCCCTTCGCTGGATTGCAGTGTAGTGTCTTTCATTGTACTACATTTGCTTCATTGTGTTCAATGCCAGTTCAGTCCAGTGCTCTAAATTTTCCATCCTCAGTAAAAGCAAAGAGAGCCAAGTTACTACTTACTAGGGATCTCTCCCTGTGCTTTCTGGTCCTAGAGTGATGAATCTTCCAGTTCCTCCAAGAGTGTGCACAGTGTTAGAGAGTGTGCACAGACCAGCATGCCCTGTTACCCTCGGACTGCCTCCCCGTTACTGGCCTGGGACCTGTCCCTTTTTGCCCCTTGCCTGACTCGGATTGTTCCTGACCACTCTACTTCCCAGAGCCTTTTGAGTTTTTATTTTCTGCTTGCACCAATTGAGGCCTCAAATGTTAAAAGTGTCCTCGCAGCTTTTCTGTCGATCTGCGCCTGGTTCCTTCTCTGCTCATCATAACAAATAGGAAATAGTTTCCTTCTTTGTAGAATCAAGACTAAAGATATAAACATGATTAGTCTTGGTTTGCTATCAAAATATGAATTAAAAGAACACAAACACATAAAACACCTGCATGTATAATTCCTCAGAACAATTTCTCCCTGTGTGAACAGAAATCCATCAGAGAAAAACAATGACTAATGGGTTAACTTCTGTATTTTTCTGTTCTCATGTTTGTAACAATGAGGTCATACTGATGTCAGATGTGACTAAAATATAATTCGAAATGCCTGGCCAAGGACACAGGAGAGGACACCTGTCAGCAGTAAGATCAGAGAAAAACAAGGGGGAAATTTCAACACATTCCCCCTTAAGAGGAAATCAAATATAATCAAATTTAGAGAGCCTTGATAAAAATAGATGAAATAGGCTTAGGAGAGCTTGAAGAGATGTTCCAACATTTCCTTATTTGGCTTTAAAATCTGATTTCTGGCATGGTTTAAAAGTTTGTTAAAAAAAAAAAAAAGGCATTTAAAAGGAAAGTTGGAGGCATAGTTCAGGTAAAAATATTCATGTTTCTCTCCAGGCACTATGTTCATGCTGGGTGATGTCACTGAATTCCTCTCACTCTACCAACCACCCTGACTGAACAGATCTGCAAACCATTAAGCGGGACTAAAGAAACGCAAGTCACACGCTCAGACACATGCCAGACTTTCCAACAACATGTTTTTGCTTTTGCTGGACAAATGAAATCCAATGGATCTTTTCCATCTCTCATTTCTTTTTGTTTTGTATATTTATTGATTTAATTCAGGGCCAGCAATTAGAGCCTACAGTCTGTGAAGTTCAACAATACCAAGTCACTGAGACTCAAGGGAAAATCTCAGTAAACTGATTTGTATAAATTACAGTCCATAAAGACTGAGTGACATTGAATGATCTGTGTTGAAATTATAACCTGGCACTGTTCTGCCATTTTAGGGAACCAAAATGAATTTCCAAGTGTCTCATTCATCCATTATCTAATCCAGGGTTGGCTAACTTAATCCTGGAAAGCTGCAGTTTATGGTGGTTTTTGGTGTTACTCTGCACTCGACTGATTAATTAGAGCAGGTGATTACACACGTGATTTATCTCACTGGGTGTCTTCAGGTGAAATTGGTTGGAGAATGCAAAAAACCCGTCCA
Organism: Gymnothorax javanicus; assembly: GCA_029692085.1. Classification (NCBI taxonomy): domain Eukaryota; kingdom Metazoa; phylum Chordata; class Actinopteri; order Anguilliformes; family Muraenidae; genus Gymnothorax; species Gymnothorax javanicus. Next base: position 19,836,784 of record CM056199.1, read on the forward strand.
CCCAGCAGCTCTCTAAAACAGGGGTATTCAACCTTATCCAGAAAAGGCCTGTGTGGCTGCAGGCTTTAATTCCAACCAAGCAGTTACACTGCTGTTTCTACGAATCAAGGCTTTTTAGTAAACACTCTAGGGCAGGGCTATTCAACATTATCCAGCAAAAGCGGGGGTGGGCGCCGGCTTTCATTCCAACCAAGCACTTACACACTTGATTCTATCAATCAAGCTCATTAGCAAAGACTCTTGGGGTTGATTAGTGGTTTCAGGCGTGTAAGTGCTTGGTTGGAATGAAAGCCTGCTCCCACACCGGCCCTTTCTGGATAAGGTCGAATAGCCCTGCTATAGAGGTTGATAAGTAGAATCAGCAGTGTAACTGCGTGGTTGGAATTTAAGCCTGCGCCCACATCAGCCCTCTCTGGATAATGTTGAACACCCCTGCTCTAGAACCAGGGTTGGCTAACCCTGATCTAACCCACTGTGATGTATCTGTCTACTGCAGTGCTTCTCAAACCTGTCCTAAAGGACCGCTTTGTCCTTTATGGTTTATATCTCTCCCTGCTCCAGCACAGGTAACTGAAATGATCAGGTCTTTATCAAGCCCAAAAGCTGCTGAATAATGAGCTGATCATTTGAATCACCTGTGCTGGAGCAGGGAGAGAAATAAACCATGCAGGACAAAGTGGTCCTTTAGGACAGGATTGAGAAGCACTGGTCTACTGAAATTAATTGGACGTTATTCCCAAATTAGTTAATAAACATTAAGAATTAAATTATGAAGCTGCAAGCGCTGAACCTGATTGCATGAATGTGCTTGGACCTGAGAAAAAGCCTCAATTGTGTCAAACTGGCTGAATCCCAAAATCCACCGTCATTTAAGGGGCATTCCCAGTAAGTCTGTGAGGGCGTAACTCATTTCCCACAGCAAGCCGCTGCCAACAGCGCGGCAAATTCTACCATTCCCTACGGTAAGCCGGTGCCAGCGGCTTGGATGACCATTCGCAGTCCGATGAAAACACGAATCAGTTGACGATCGCAGTGATGGGCCACCTGTACTTCAATACTTTATATTGTGTAATTTTCAGGAAAAGTATTCCATACAAACGCAGTGATTTTATATAAAACTATTCAGTAGGGAATCAGTTAAGGCTACCCAATGCAAAATCGCCAAGTGTGTAAGGGCAACCTGTTGTCCATTGCTACACAAAGTAATAAGGCTTTTTTTTTTCTGCACATAAATGACGACATAAAATATCAATATATTTTTCGCTTATTCTTCACTCACATAGCTCATGAAATGGCAGTTTGCATGAGCTTACGAAACAATAAGGTTGGAGAGTCCCGCTATACTGTATTGAGAATATCTTCATAGCTAAAAGGCGTTGTCAGACACGACGCCCAGCAAAGCGACATGGTAAGGATGGCAATGATTCAAATAAATGCAGAAAGCCAGCGAGTGATGAAAGTCGGCAAAAGTTTTGGATTTTTGCGTTTATTCTGATTACTGCCATCTTTATTGTCACATTATGCATGCAAAATAAGCCCATTGGCAATCACTTTGTCATTGTCATTCCATAATCATGACAGATCATGTATTGGATTAGTTACTGAGTTGCTAAATTATTTGACTGTTAACCAGGCAAACAAAAATGGGAACAGCTTGAGAGCAAATCTTGCGGTAAAGGGTGAGGTTACTGAAGGCCCTCAGCACATCTGATAGCAAATCACTGGTTTAGATTACATTTGATTTAGCTGTTTGTTTTATGAGAATTTAAATTTATTCGTCACATGCCCAGCAGATGCTGTGCTGTGGGTTTTGAAAAGCTTTTCACTGTAATCACCATTACTGCAAGTCACATTTTCTACATCTATTTCTTTCGATCTTGTGACAGCCGTAACTGAAACTTCAACCATTAATGATCTAACAGTAGTGATTAAATCGGAACTACACAGAAGACAGTCCATGACAAACCACAGTTTTCTGGATCAGTTTAAATTCTTTTTGCCTAACAAGTTTGTGCACATGCATGACCTAGATGGATATGTTTCCAAACACAGCAATTACAAATACATTACACACGTACACCACTCACTCATCATTTACTCAGGCATGAATACCTATGGACAATATAGAGCAGGGATGGTGCCTGCAGTCTTTTGTAGTCTCCGTGCAATCAGCCATGTTGAGAGCCTGGAAAACAAGGCATGTGGACTCACTAGTCAACCACTGAATGGAATTAATCACTCATGCAGAAACACACCGAAATCCTGCAGACACTGTGGCCCTCTTGGCCTGAAAGTTCCTGTCCTTCCATCCTTGTTTCAGAGAGTCCAGTTAACCTGCCATGCATGCGATCTGTTGGAGGAAACCAGAGTTCCCAGGGGAAACATAGAGAAACCTGGCAGATCGAGCAATCTCCACAGAGAGAGGCTCAATCTGGGTTTGGACCCATGACCCTCTTGTTGTGAGGTAAGAGTGCTACTCACTCACTTAACCCTTGTTCTGCCCTTCCACACAATTGTATTGCCAAGATACAGCAAAGCAGTACAGGCTTGAATGCCATTTAGCAGTAGAATGGGGGGAGTACGAAGGCCTGACTAAAGTTGTCAATCACGATGTACCCGCTGAGGGCAAGACCTATTCTAAAAAAGATTGCAGTCTGTGTTGCCGTGGAAAGAAAAAAAAAACTGAGAATCAGCTATGTATTTGCTGGCACTTAAATTTTATTGCTCTTGGTTGGCCCCTACTATAGGATTTATGGTTCTCCTCTGACTACATGTAAATATTACAAATAAAAGGCTTTTCTCTAAAAATGTTTTTACTCTAATGTGGCCTTTCACTGCATAAGCTATTCTGACGGGAAAATGTCACGTGCTGGTGTCAGAAATGAAATGCCCGTGAAAGTTTATAACGAGGCCAAGACACCATTAGTCATCGTTACTCGAATGATATTCTGTCAAGCCCAAAAAAAAAAAAAAAAAAATTACCACCGTAGTTACTTACAGTCAATAAAAACATTTATTGCTCAGGGTTGAAAAATATTGAAATCGCTGGTGACCTAAAAATTACAGGAAGTACTTTAAGTCTGTTTTTATAATGTCTGTGGCTGAAATGAATCAGAATTTCGCTTCCGACATCAGTGTCGCCTACAGCACTTTAAATGCTAAAATGATGCAGGCTTAAGTACTGTGCTTTTCACCATCATCGTGCAATGAATCAAATTAAGTAATTGAAGCAAAATATAAACTACAAGGTAAACCATTTATGTTGTAAGTATTTGATCAGTCTTCATACAACACTTTTATTCTGCTGAATTCCAAATATTTTTAGCACAAATATCAGTGAACCATGAAGACTCGGTAGACTTTAGGCACACTAAACTCAATTTGATTAAAAAAAATCCATCTTTTGGTGTCAAGATAACGCTCTGCATTGTCCTGCCAGCAAACATGTTATGATTCTGCCATTTCTGTCATTGTTTCTGCCATGTCTGTCTTGATTCTGCCATGTCTGCCTTGCCCTGTTATGTTTATGATTATGTCTGTTAGGTTTTTTGCCATGTTCTGTTCAGTTTTGTTCCTTGCCATGTTTTCATTTTTGCCATGCCAGATCCACTTTTCTGTTATAGTCTGGTCCATGTTTTGCTCATGCCCTGCATTGCACTTTGTCTCCCCTGTCTGGTCTTGTGTTGAGCTACAGCTTCTCCCCAAGTCCTTCGTGTCACATGTTTAGGTGATTTCATGGTTTCTGGGTTTCAAACATTCCTTCTAATCTCGTTTGCTTCCTTCGCCTTGCTTTTCTATTTTACTAACCCATACTAACAGTTTGTTATTTTTGTTTTGATACTAACCAAGACTAACATTGTATATAATACTAACTTACTAACGAGCACTAGGGATTGTATAGCTGCACTTACTAATTGATTAACAAGCTCTCCTTTTCGCCCTGTTCTAGTCTCCGCCTCTTGCCTTCTCTTAGTCTTTGCTGCAATTCAGCGGATCCTCCGCACCTGCTCTACTCTGTCCTGCCTCTCATTATCTGTGCAAATTAGAACTCCCTAACCGGAGCTGTATGTTTTGTCTATAGGTTGTCTCGTGATCCCTGTCCGCGTTTTGGCTTTTTGCCAATTTCATGTGGTTAGGTTCTCCCTTGTGTTTGCTCCCCACGTAATTAGTCTGATCCCATTCACCTGTCCCTGATCATAGCAAGTGACTTCCCTTGAGTGTACTTAAGCAGTCTTTTCACAGCAGTTCCTTGTCAGAACGTTTCTCTTGTGCTGCTTTCGTATTTGCCTTGTACTCATAGTGTTACTCTTCTGACTGGACCGTCTGACTTACGATTTTAAGCTCTGCATTTTGGATTATTGTTGCATCTGTGTTTACGAACCCTTTTTGCCCGACTACGATTTTTGTGATTGCTGCCCTGTTAACGGTTTGGATTACGCCCACTGGTTTTTGGTTTTTGCTTCTCTGACAAACCTGTGCCTGTGTACTGAACCTATTTTTGCCTGACCATGAGTACTGTGTTTGCTGCCCTGGTTTTCGACTGTTTCTGCCCTCCTGGATTGTGACTTTTGGATTGTGGACTCTGTACCTTTTGCCTTCTGCCCTGCGGGGGTTACCCCCTTGCTCAATAAAGTCACTTTACCTGCAGTCCTGTGTTCTCGCGACTGGTTCCTGAACGTACCTCACAAAACACCTCAACCACTGCGCTGTTCCTCCTACCCAGACTTTACTGGCTTGTGTTTCTGTGTGCGTGCACATGCGTGTCTGAAGTTGTTTTATTGCTGTCTTAAAACCACGCCTTTCACTACCCGGTCAGTAAATCACCTCTTGGCTGTTACATAATGTGGTAAAGCATGTGGCTCGACAGTTCATTATGGTTGGTCCAGGACCTAGCTTTTTTTTTTTTTTTTTTTCTCACAAATTGTGCTGTGCGTGTGCCTGTGATACAAGGCAAAATCAGAACTCATGTCCAGACGAAAATCCAGGCCACAGGTGTTAAAGTTTGCGGTCAGGCAATCCAATTCGGTAACCGGCAGACAAGAGACAGTCCACAGGCAAATCCAGAACTGTAACAGAGTTCAGTCCAAGAGTCAAAAAACCAGGAAGTCGATACTCACAAGCCAAATCGAAAAAAAAAATCAAAACCAAAATGCCTAATCGGAAATCAAGCATGGGGATATGAAAACACACTATTAGCAGGAATGAAATCATAAAATCAGGACCAAACCAAATCGTGACCAGAAAATGCATGTGTTTATCATTTAAATGAAATAAGATCATTGCTTCCAATGACCTTATTTCATTTAAACGATCAACGAGGTTGCTTCCAACTTCTGAGTAAAAAGCGTGAGAAGTCCAGTCATAGTCATCAGTTTCCAATCACTAGTGAGATCCACCGGAACGGATGTGAAACGGATAAACTTGCATGCCAAGGACTTCAATTCTGTGCGAGAATATCTTACATATGCGTTGATTGAATAATTGCTGACTACAGCAGGGGAACGTAAATATGCCACTAAAACTCACACCAAATGCGTGAGAGTTGACAGGTATTCGTTATTAATGAAATCTGGCCCCACCTGATAATGTTGAGAGTTTTCAGAGTTTCTGTAATGGTAATTTATTTGAATGACCAATCATTAGTTTTAAGGGACAGTTTGAGCATCCCCTCTCGCCAGTTCACCATATTCACAGAAAAATATATTCAATATATATGTTATAAGTATTATAGCACACACATATATATATATATATATAAAATGGACAAGCAATGTAGTTTTGTATGTGTGTCCTAATTTAGTTTGCATTAGGGATAAAGGGGAAATTCAGAATAAGTCGGTGGAAGTATGTGGAATGTAACTAGTTCTGACTCCAGCGGCTGCTGAGTGAAAAATGAAGAAGGCACACAGGATCTTTATGAAGTAATAATTGGTCTTGACCTGTTGTCTTTTTTCTTGATCAACATCATATGAATTCTGAAAACACTCGGCGCTATCAGTTGCGGCCAGATTTCCTCGTATAGATACGACAAGAAATAAAACACTTCATTTGGACGCAAAATAGAACTCATTTCAGGAAACATTATTCAAACTTATGGATCCCAGTGGCTAATCGTTTTCTTTGCTGTAGTTAAAACAACCGCAAACTGCAGGTTAGACAGGTTGCATTGTGGGATGCGCAAAAGCAAACGCAAAAATTCACAGAGTAGCTTATCTGTTTGGTAAAGCATACTTATTGAGTAAGACATTTTTTTTCCAAATTGACTGTAGTATTTAATCACCACAACATGCATGAGGATGGAAGATGTGTGTTTAACTGCTGATGGATTAATTGTAATAATCAGATTACTTGTGTGTGTGTTTTTTTTAATGAAATCATGTATATTATATAAATGTATAATGTATGTATATATTATTAATAAAGGTATATTTTTCATTCTAATGTGTACCGTAAGCCGATATTTAAAGGGAAAATCGTCCAACCCACATTTATTCAGGCCCACCCAAAATACTTAGGCCAACGCCAGCGATACAACCTGTATACACTTGTTTTTTAATCTGCAGAGAGCTGTAGCATATAATGGGAAGTAAGCCCTCTTGAGATCAATTAGCTATGTAAGCCACCAGCCCTACAGCCAAAAAGAGAAATACTCAATCAGTATCCTGTCAAGCTGGGCGTAAGGCCCATCTACTAGTTCACATGAAAATCCACAGACAGAAAATATCCGATCACTCCGTGACGCTTTTTTTAAAAAAGGTTTTGCAGGGTATAGGCAAATTAGCCCACAGCCCAATTTAAACCATCTTCTGGTTATATGTACCTACTTGTGGGACTGTCCGGAAAATAGATTTGAAATATGAAATTTGCATTCAGGAAGTGAACTGTGACCTATTTAGTGATTTCAAGATTTTTGTGGGGCAAGGCCTTGAAAAGTCCATATTTAAACGGATAAATGATTGTTCTGAAAAACCAGATGATTTTTAATGGCTACACAACAACATGACGGACATTTTGATACCAAACATAAGTATATATGTGAAAAACTGAAGAAGTTTCAGACAATTTTCCATTGAAAAATGCATCTGTCTTGACCAAAATTGATGCAAAACGTAAAGTTCATCTTGAAAAACAACCAGGTTCCTATGAAAACACACCTAAGATATTTTCACAAAAGTTGCCTCATATACAGCACCCTCCATAATTATTGGCAGCCATGGTTAAGATGTGTTAAAAGCCTTAAAATAAATTCAGTTTTTATTGCAGAAGCATACTCTCACACTGAAAATTGTAGAAAAATGTAACCTTCAACTCAAGTGAATTTTAAGGAAAAAAAAAATCCCTGGCTAAGAAATAATTATTTTTCATAAAATCACCTGTTCCACAATAATTGGCACCCCTAACAATTCCTAGGAAATAAGTGTAATTGAAGTATTTCTGTCATTTCTACAGTAGTTTACAAAGTTGATCAGAGTATCTAGGAACATTTAATTAGTAATTCATCACTTCCTGTTTCCCTGGGGTATAAATATGACGTGACACAGGGGCCATTTCTCTTATCCACTCTTCAACATGGGAAAGACAAAGGAACACACCATTCAAGTAAGGCAGATGTGTGTCGACCTTCACAAGTCAGGCAATGGCTACAAGAAAATAGCCACTCGCCTGCACCTGCCCATATCTATTGTCAGATGAATCATTAAGAAGTTTAAAACAACTGGAACAGTGGTAAACAAGCCTGGACGAGGACGCAAGGTTATTTTGCCACCACGCACAGTGAGGAGGATGGTAAGAGAAATAAAAAGTTCTCCAAAGCTCACTGTTAAAGAATTGCAACAAATGGTAGCATCTTGGGGTCACAAAGTCTCCAAAACAACCATCTGGCGCTATCTACATGCCAACAAGCTGTTTGGGAGGCATGCACGGAAAAAACCTTTTCTCACTCACAATCATAAACGCAAACGTCTGGAGTTAAGCTAAGCGGTACTGGGACTTCAACTGGGACCGTGTGCTTTGGTCAGATGAGACCAAGATAGAGCTTTTTGGCAACAAACCCTCTAAGTGGGTCTGGCGGAACACAAAAGATGAGTATGCAGAAAAGCACCTCATGCCCACTGTGAAGTATGGGGGAGGATCGGTGATGCTGTGGGCCTGTTTCTCTTCCAGAGGCCCTGGGAACCTTGTTAGGGTGCATGACATCATGAACGCTTTGAAATACCAGGACATTTTAAATCAAAATCTGGTGGCCTCTGCCTGAAAGCTGAAGATCATCACTGGGTCTTTCAGCAAGATAATGACCCTCAACATGTGGCCAAATCTAGACAGAAATGGTTCACCAGACACAGAATCAAGCTCCTCCCATGGCCATCTCAGTCCCCAGACCTCAACCCCATTGAAAACCTGTGGAGTGAGCTGAAGAGGAGAGTACAGAGGAGAGGACCCAGGTCGCTGGATGATTTAGAGAGATTGTGCAAAGAGGAATGGTCGAAGAACCCTCTTTCTGTATTCTCCCATCTTGTGAAACATTATAGGAGAAGATTAGGTGCTGTTTTGTTGGCAAAAGGAGGTTGTACTAAGTATTTACAGCAGGGGTGCTAATAATTGTGGCACACATGATTTGATGTAAAAGAATTATTTCTTAATGTGGGATTTTTTTCCCACTGAATAAATGCACTTGAATTAAAGGTTGGATTTTCCTCTTTTTTTCATTGTGGTGCTATATTATTTAGAAAAATGAATTTATCAGAAGCTAAAGAACACATCCTAACCAGGGGTGCAAATTATTATGGAGGGCAGTGTAGTTGGCTAAATAATGTGCGAGTGTTGTTAAATTGCGAGACCGGTAACATGGTGTATTCCAGCCATTTTTATTATATACTTCATATTTCTCAGAAAAGCCATTTAGATGTTTTCATAAACTGTTGCACATTGTATAGGTTCTATATCTCCCAGGCCTTGTTTTTACTCCACTGAGCAAAGCGTAGTCTGCACTTGTGGTCACGCTTCAATGATTTTGTGAACCACAAAGCATTCAACATTGTTGCATGCCAGGGGTAGAGAACCTTCTCCAGAAAGAGCCAGTGTGGGTGCAGGCTTTCATGCCAACCAAGCTGCTACACACCTGATTCTACTAATCAACCTCTGGAATTATTGTGAAGGGCCTTGATTAGTAGAATCCGGTGTGTAGCAGCTTGGTTAGTATGAAAGCCTGCACCCACAGTGGCTCTTTCTGGAGAAGGCTCCCTACCTCTGTTGTATGCTCATGCTTTACATACTGCCGCTGTTCCATGTGATACATTTTATAAATCATATATACAGTGCATTCGGATTGCAAAAACACAATTATGCCAAAGAAATGTGTGATAAACAATTGCACTACGAGGTTCAAAGATAGTGCAAAGTGTGGTAAGGGTGCTCGTAACCTAAATGGACAACAAAATCAATGGCTGTACTCATTGTTGGTGAATGAGGGGATGACAGTAGAAGACGGAGACAAGATATGAAGCAAATGTTATTTCAAATATGTCAAAAAACAACCAAAACCAGACTCAGACCATGACAATGACACAACAGATGATGTTACTACATCAAACAATGACATTGATGAAACAGAGATTGTGTTTCTTCAGGAAATCTTGGCAGATGAGAAAGACCTTATCCAATGAAATCCTCTCAATGTATCTTGTTCAACTGTTGATTTAATGTATGGAACATCATCACATCGAAGGTGTTCCATTTGTAAACAATACGATGACCAACGGTTAACAATACCAATGACTTCTTGAATATTCTCAGAGTCTATAATTACATCCTAAAATCCACAAGGCCTGTATAGAACCTATACAATGTATAACAGTTCATGAAAACATCTAAATGGGTTTTCTGAGAAATATGAAGTATATAATAAAAATGGCTTGAATACACCATGTTATCAGTCTCACAATTGAACGACACTTGTACATTATTTAGCCAACTATATGAGGCAACTTTTGTGAAAATATCTTAGGTGTGTTTTCATAGGAACCTGGTTGTTTTTCAAGATGAACTTTACATTTTGCATCAAGACAGATGCATTTTTCAATGGAAAATTGTCTGAAACTTCTTCAGTTTTTCACATATATACTTATGTTTGGTATCAAAATGTCCGCCATGTTGTTGTGTAGCCATTAAAATCATCTGGTTTTTCAGAACAATCATTTTTGGGTTTAAATTTGGACTTTTTGATGCCTTGCCCCACAAAAATCTTGAAATCACTAAATAGGTCACAGTTCACTTCCTGTATGCAAATTTCACATTTCAAATCTATTTTCTGGACAGTCTCACAAGTAGGTACATAAAACCAGAAGATGGTTAAAATTGGGCTGTGGGCAAATTTGCCTATACCCTGCAAAACCTCCTTTTGTATGAACATGCTAAAAAACTCAGTTCTCTTTTTTTCAGCATATACCAAAGAATTTCGATCTGCTTTCGTGTCTCCAATACAATATAGTATAAATCAATTAACAAACTTGTGCTTTTTCTCCCAATGTTTTCTAAAATCACACCCCCTCCAGCCAAACATCAATTCTGTTGTTGTTACTTGTTTGTGTGAAGCAATAATGTCAATCAAGCAATGTTATTACTAAGAAATGCACCTCATTACAATTGGTTTTGCCTGTTCCCAAATTCAATACACAATTGTGACAATTTCAGTTTAGATCTTTGATGAAAATGCTACCTCTCTCTTTTCCAAATCTTTTCTCCAGGGCTAGGCTCTGAACAAAACAAAAGAAATCCTGTTGTCTTTGCAACAGTGGCAATAACAGTCATACCCAGTGCCACTTTAAGTAACTTGATATTGCATATTTTTCCCAATTTGATTTAGAGAGCACAAACAGTTTATTTTCCCACATACTTGAACACAACATATCAAATATTATCTGGATTGTTTGTCAAATGCAATTCTGTACCTGCCATTTTATCAACAAAAACAGATTTGAACAGAATTCCCAAAAATCAGTGAGTGTCCCTTGTCTGGCCTGTACCAAGATCTGTGTGTTTGGAGTTACTCGTAGTGAATCACAGCTCGAGCCTGTGGGGACAAGTATGGCAATCTACTGAGATCCGGACAAAAAACCACCATTCCCACGGTGAATTCACCAGGCTTTCATTGTGGAACTCTCAGAAGAGGTCAATGGGGAAAAAAATCAAACAAACAAAAACTAACTGTTTAGATAGTTGAGATGGACAATTAAACTGGGCAGCTTAGCCACTTCCCAGCTGCGGGAGTCCTGGATGAAGTAAAACAATGACCAAGAGGCAGGCCACGGTGGAAAAATTGGCAGTTACTCTCCAGTGACAGTTAGCTGAAATTACTGTCTGCACGAAAAAAATCTATTTTAACTAATAAGTAGTCTTGACCAGTTTTGAATCATTTTCCTTGATTATCAAGTTTTCTGACTACTACAGAACAAGGCTTGAAATCTAGAGGTCAATTAAGAAAGGGTGAGCAGTACACTAAAACCTTTGAAAAATGTCTTAGCAAAACACTCTCCGAATGCACACAGAAGAATCTGACGAAAAGTGCCACATATTCATCCGTTGTGTTTGAATTGTTCTGAGCTCCACTAATGAATCTGAATACCAGTTTGGTGTTCCCAATGACATTATGCCTTTGTTGCCAGTTGGAAAGGAAATCACTCAGCAGTGCAGAATATACCAACCTCCCACTTCATCTTCCGATACAATAGGTTTTAGCATATAGTTGGAACTTTACCACGTTTCAGGTTAAAGAACCAACCTTTCATTTAATAGACATTAGATGTAAGGATCTAAATGAATCATATAAATGTCAGGGCCGGATCTGGGGGGGGGTTTCCTGGGTTCCGGACCCCCCCCGCCCTGAGCACGTATCTTCAAACTAAGCAAAAAAAAAAAAAAAATCCTCACAGGACTAACCTGCAAGACGGGAAAAAAAAAAAATGTTATCCATACGCGATAGTGGATGCAGTCTCACAGCTGAGTCAACGGGGGGAACCTACGCAGGGGAAATCACTGGTGCTATGCCAGCCTTGAAAGTTACTTCCCTTCGTTTCACCACTTCCGACTACGCACTTTTTCACCGGAAAAACAACATAGCCTACGAGTCGTTTTCAAATTCAAGTTGCGAGTCCGCAAGAACCACGCCAAGGAAAAAACCACAACGAAGACACAATGAACCTTTGCTATATTTCTGTGCTGAAAGACAGGAGGTCAGTGCACATTTTCTTGCAAGATCTAATAAAAATCATACTCTCTTTGAACTCAAGGTTTGAAATTTTGTGGTTGATTTTTGATGAGGCTTTTACATTTAGGGCTCTATCTTTCACACTGCCCTACCCGTTGCCACTATTTAGCAGCTTCCACTATCCCTAAACGGTATCTTGCGGCCACACTACCCGCTATGCATTATGCCGACTCCCTTATTTGTGCCTGGAGGTGTGCCGGTGAGCGTGTTTATGCGCTTTCCCTACAATTGCTATCTTGACCACACACGTTAGGGAAAGCGTATAGCGGGTCCTCAAACCACCCGCTGCCCATTTGGGCTTTTACAAGAGTGCGCCCAGGCCGCTTCAATGCGGGTCCACTTGGAATTAATTCCCGAATTAACTCACCTATAAAGAGCCACCTTGCTTTAGCCTCAGTTGAACCCCTGAGAAAATGGCAGAGATAGTAGGCTGCTAAATCGCCTTGATCGCCAGTTAAATAATAGAAGACGCCCAGAACGCGTGTACCGCCAGCGCACCAGCTACCTGGGCCTTTCAGGTAAGTCTATATTGTTTGTATTTTGTATCAATCATTTTTCCGCTTTTATTTATTTTATTATTTTGGGGGAGAATATCCATCCCTTTATTGACTACAATTAGTCCTGGCTAATTCTAGATGGTTTTCCTTTATTAACACGTTTTCCAGTTCAAGAATAATCAAGTGGCAATTGAAGACATGGCTTCTCTCCCCCATGCGATCGAACAGCGACAAAATAATTGGCTACATTCAGTACAGAAAAATAATTTAATTATAAATAGGTCTATGCACTGGCACTCAACATGGTAATTTTTTCCAGCGAGCGAATTTCAGAACTCTTTTGCGAATGAAGGTAATTTCGGCGACAAGCACGCACACCTGTTTTTTGCAGCACGGTCACGCAACTTGCTGTAAAAAAAGACAGCTGTCCGATTGGAAAATGTAAACGATCTAAAACCACGTACTTGTCACCAAAATCACCTTCATTTGCTGAAGAGTTTTGAAATGCCTCTCGCTGGAAAAAAAAGTTACGTCGCTGAGTGCCAGTGCATAGACCTAATTTTATTTTTCTAAAATGGGATTTTTGTTCTATGCTTCATTTCAGACAGGAGAGGGAGTTGGAAGTGCATGGCGAAATGCATTATTTTCTTTTTTTTTTTTTTTGAAGTTTCCATCACAAAAGGGGTAGGCTTGATGTTTTTTGGGTTTTTTATTACATATCAAAGATTAAACAATATGTCAATGTCAGATAATAATAATAATAATAATAATAATAATAATAATAATAATGCAATTCATGATTAACTTAACAAAAACAGATCCTCCCCTGTCTGGATTTGACCTCATGCACGAGCAATTTAACTTCGTCTTCGGAGAAACGTGGCGACCTTCCTCTCTCCATCACGGGTTTTGGTTTGAGGATTTGGGATAGCGCAGCCTGCTCCTAAAGGCAATGGCACCTAGCACACTGATTGGTTTAACTGGCGTAATGCCCAAACCACGCCTATGCATAATATAATGGGTAGCACAGGTGTTTTAGGGATATAAGCAGGTGTGCAAGATAGCAACTTTTGTGGGGGAACGCCTCTTACGCAATGCTAAATCCCCAAATAACGGGTTTAGGGACTGTGGCGTGAGATAGGGCCCTTAGGATATTTTCTCAGTTGCATGGGTGAAGACCTTGGTGTAGATTTACTGTTAAGCTGAATGGGTACTTGGTTTAAAAGGCATTCCTGTTGGTTATTAGAGACATTTTAACATGATCTATTTTGGTTGAAATTGGATGTAGAATGCTTGGAAATGGCTTGAATTTTGCCTCAGAAATAGCTAAAATGCTTGATTTTTCAGGGGCTTCGCCCCCTGAGCCCCCACTGGGGCGCTGCCCCTTGATCCCACCAGGGGGCCTATGCGGCCCCCTGGACCCCCGCCAGGAAACCCCCCCTTACAACTCATTTGATCCGGCCCTGAATGTAGACCTGGGAATGACACATTCTAGTCATAGCAGTCGGTAATGTGTGCTGAATTTCAGTTTGTTTCTGCAAATAAGTGTGTAATTTAAGTGACAGATCGGCTAGATCTTCATGTGGCTTCTTTCAAAGGCCTAATTTGTGTGTTAATTTAAAGGAAAAGGTGCAAAAAGCTGACATGGTAGGCTTAGAGAGGGGGTTCCTTAAGATGTATTGCAATATTGTAGTTCATCTAAATTAAACATGACATTCTTGGACGAATCCTCACTGTTTGTTACAGCAAGTGCTAACTGCCATGTCAAAGCCTACAGAAACAATGTTTTATTTTTTCTGGACATTTTTTCTGTGAATTGTGATTCATGGAACCACAATGGGGGGTCAAAGGCCAAAAGCTAAGGTCACTTCCTAATGACACCAGAATTGAAAGGTGACTGTAAATCCAACGTGAAATTCACACTGAGAGCATGTGACCTATGTCAAACCAGAGCGTTAAATGGACTTTTCTTTTCACAGCTAATTTGCAACAAAACCCGTTTTTTAAATGCTTAAATGCCCCCCCCCCCCCCCCCCATTTTTTCCTTCTCATGTCAAATAAGCTCATCATCTTATCTAACCGCTTTGCTGAAAAATTTGATTTAACTGGGCAGCAGGCAAGCATATGCACTCCAATAAAATATGTGATTTAAAGATTCTGTTTATTTAAATTATGGCGTCCTCAACGTGACCTCACACCTTACATAGAAACGTTACACTCGGCCTGAGGAAGCAGAATGCAGGTGGCCTATTGATCACATTGAGACGAAGCCAAATCAAAATTGTCCTCACCCTAGACAACAATAATGCCTTCTGCTTTGTGCACCACTGACTGCCGTGTCCCAGACCAGAAGGCTCAAGGACCGTTCCTTAAAAGGTCCCCTCTAATTTTCTGACAGCTGACAGAATGTTAATGGATTGTGACCAAAAAAAAAGGTATGCTGTTTTACTGAAGAATTTTTCTTGTAATAAAAATAATAGCAAAGATTCTTCTTGTCGGTGTATAAAATGAAAAAATAAGTTGCTCTTTAAATAGGAGTTGTGCATTTTTCTCTCCTCGGTAATTCTCTGACTCTGTTTAATCATGAATGTGTTTTATTTTATGCTTACCAAATCACCATGGAAACAAATTCATCCCAGACTTGTCAGGGGTTCCATAGAAATCACTGATTTGGCCTTTAGCTTGATCCACTAGCCAATGGCCCCAGAATATATATTTTTCTGCTGGTATTCTTATCAGCTGATTCCAACTGTAAAAGTGGTGCCTGGCTTGTTCTTTACAGTGTTATGTTACATTACCTCATTTTGAAAGTGAAATGCAATTTCCACATATGATACCAATACACAGTTTGACTCGAAATGTTTTGGTCACATTTTCCTGCCCGCATATTATAGGTGGGATTATTTTCATAGCTGGTTTTTCACATGTGGCTTTTGGTCACATGGTTTCCGAACACAGTTTTTTTTTCTATTGCCACATGTCCAAGCAGTTCATAGAGTGGAGCTTCACCGTATTACTGAGCCGTGTTTGGATGTGTTTCTCTTGCCCTTTGAGAGAATAGATTATTTTTATTTCTATTCTTTTTTTTCCATTGTTGTTGAAGGGATGCTAAAGAGAAACTTGAAGCCTATGCCGGGCTGATCTGTACAAACACTGCTGTGATGAAGGAATGCACATCTCCGTATGATGGCAACAGCTCAGGAGTTTGGAGTGGGAGAGCTACAGATGCCATAGATTGGGGGTGTGTTCTTGTTATTGTACAGTTTGTTTTACAAACCCAGGCCATGACAGATGGACTGGTGTTCCACAGAAAGAAACAGGCCATGCCCGCAGGACTGAGCACTTATTCACAAAGCTAGTACAGATGACCGTATGGGAGCCATTTTCCATACAATGGTAGAGAACATGGGGCATGCCTGCACTCAGACTCAAGTGGGGCATGATGTCATCCCGCCCTATTTACTTTGGAAAAAATATATAAAGTCACCTTTGTCCTGTTCTGAGACCCTAAAACTGAGGCTTCAACTCTGATAGAAGCTGTCAGCAAATCTTATGCTCCAAAGCGCTGTTTTGGAATGGAGAAGTCAGCATTATACAACAATTTTGGTGAGAAGGATACCTGCCAAAAGAAATAAACTTTACATAAATGTATGCATACACCAGCCTCCACCACTATGAAACACTCGTACTGCTTAACTGACGTGATGATTATTATTGAATCATAGTCTGTGCTTATGCTGTATTTCTAGACCTGGGCTTGTTTGGGTGTATGTGTAATATGAGTTCATGAATAGTTCTGACTATGCCACCACTGAAAAGGTCACGCCGGGAGAGGTTAAGGTCAGTAGCATACAGTTAAGGTGAAGCTGTATAGGTGCCATATCTAAAAATCATTATGAAGGCAGAAAATCAACGAAGCAAAGTGAGAATGTGAATAGGCATGATGATATTTCGCATAAATGCTGTTAAATTTTATTTATGATCATTGGGATGATGACTACGCATGTAGGCGTCTGCATGAGTCAGTCAATTTTATAAGTGCATTTGGACCAAAGTGCATCCCAGGATATACACTGCTCCGGTTTAAAAACTAGCTGAAGAGGCACTTTATGTGGTGCACAGCCTCAGTGAATATGCAGTTTGGAATTTTGATGTTTACCATAAATCTCATAAAAGGAGTTCAAATATCCGATTTTCAAAAAAAAATTGTGTCATTAGAGAATTAGAGGCATAAAGGCAACTGTTAAAGGAAACTATGGGAAGATCTACTGGCATAAGAATTGGTGGTGGGGAGGGAGGGTGATGGACTGTGGGTAAAAAGTGGATATTCAACTATGGTGAAACAGGATGATGTTTAATTCAATAACGCAAGAAAAAGAGTGTTTTCCTCATCATCTTACGGGAAGACTCTTGCCTACATCCTTTTGAGTGAGAAACACTTTTTTTTGTTCTCTGTGCCACGAGTCCCAACAGTTTTGCAGAAACTCACCACACTGGTATGCCATCATTTCACGGGTTCCCACGTTAAGAGATTTTTTTTAACCCTTAAAAGGAGCAGTATGTAAGAAATGTATGTTGATTAATCATGAAATGGTCCTGATATATCACCAGACATTAAGGAATGATGTTAATTTCAAATACTTATATCACTGACAACAGTAGTCCAGCCAGAATATTCTCATTACAAAAGCGAAGTTGCAGCCCACAACTAATGTTGATGTTGTCATTTTGTGTTTTGGTCTGTTGCGCCGCCCTCCACCTATCCCCCAATCACGAAGTCAGTAGCATTTTGGCATCCAGGTAGCCAGTTACCACTGAGCTGCAGCTACCAGCGTTTCGGAGGACAAATGTCTGACGTAACTTAACCTAAAAGGCCTCATTATGATTCCGAAATATGTCGTGGCAAAGTCAGAAACAAAACAAGGATCTGTATAGGACATGCCTTTGAAAGATGGAGGCGGCTGAAAGCGGAGAGGAATTTGAGGACCGACGCCGAAGTTGCTAATTTTCTCCTGGACAGGTAAGATTCAGCTAAGTTTGGCTAACTTAATTCTATTTAATGTAGGCACGGACATTTCAAATATTCTCTACAGTCGAATAACGTTATGTATGTTCGTTCATGGTACGCTAGTGCGTATGCAGGTGGGTCATCGAATTGACTAGGTAACAAATTGTTTGAGAAATAAAAACCGTGACTCGTCATTGCTAACATTAGCAATGCATTATTAGAGTCTGTTTCTCTGGCATTATGCTGAGACGCTGTGGAAACTGTTCCAACATTAGCACAGCCATTATGGCAATATGAAATGTAATTGAGACAGTACTTCGGTCAAATGAGTCCTCATTCATTCTTTACGCATATTACAGTATGGACTTTAGTGGGCTATCCACACAGAAGAGTGACGAGCAAATTGACCAGTATGACCATCGCTAAAGTTAGTCATTAGTCTCGATCTTTTCTGAACTGAACTGAACTGAACACAACCCTGTGAGAGCAAATCATTGGTGATATTGAAACTTAGCCATGGTAGCTCCTTGTAGTAGATGTTCTCGCTGGATCCGGCAACCACCTGGCAACCTCTCGTCTGGGGGAGAGGGAGAGGGGATACTGTGCTCTGCAGTATTTTGAATGTGATTGCAGTACCAGTTTTGGCTACAAACATACATACGGCTCCTTTAACTTTGTCACTAACAAAAAAAATAATAATAATGGAGGAGTATTGATTTACTCAAACAAACGGTCGAGCAGCAATTTAAAGGTTTAAGGAGGTCAATTTCATAAATATTGCAAAATGGTTGTACCAAAAACATTCAGCACTTATGGAGCCCCACTGCAAATACATTTGTCCTATTCCCTCGTGGTTGCCAGAACTTTTCCAAAATGCAGACCAAACGTGTGCTGTTAACAGGCTGTACTTTGCTCTAATGTTTGTGAAAATGTTCCACTTGCTAAAAACTCACTTGTGTCAGTCCTTATTGAATGTCAAATATAAATGATCGCAGATGTTTACAAGTGTTTTGGTGGCTTACTGATAATTCTCATTCCTCACTTACCAATTGTTGCAACTTTTGTGTTTTGCAGTAGATCCAAAGGCTCCAGCTCCCCCCACGACCCCAGTGAGGAAGAAGCGGGTGTAGAGAATGAAGGAATGAACGAAAACAAAGTTTGCCAGAAAGATACAACCATTATTGTACAGTTTGTTCAACTCTGTATCATAAGTAATCCTCTTTCCTCTTCTGTTTGTTTATATGCGTGTTATATTTGAAAGAGGAAAAAGAAAAAATATCTCATGTAGCCTGGGTTGGTCGCAGAAGACAGTACCGGTAGCTGGACTTATTCAGTGCCATTTGATCAGACTTCTCTGCATATTTAGCTAAATTCATAGAATGATTTGCAATCCAGGCAATGTCATAGATCTTCAAAAACAAGAGCTGCTCCAAATCCTGGTGCTTTGAATTTAGTTTAATTTACTGTCCAAAAACAGGTCTAATCTCCATTCCCTAGGCGCCTTATTTATGTGTTTTGGGAATTTTGCTATGTCACGTGCCAACTCAGAAGGGGAGCCATTTTCTCCTGATTGATCTTGTGGAGTCCAGGGTACATCAATCACAACTGCACACCAGGGCCAGAGGTTCTCCATTACCCCAGTGGTTGGTGTGAATCTGAACTCTCGGTTTCTTCGCTGATCCCTCCCCGCGTATAAATTTGGAAATATGAGAAAGGTCAGGTCGGAACAGCAAACGAACAATACAAACCCTGACAAGCACTCCAGACGGGATGTTACTTCAAAGCACGCAAGTTACACTGACACTGCTGCATTTTTTTCGCAAACAACTCCCCGGTGAGCAATTTGTAAATGAACTGGAGCAAACTGAGAAAATCTGGTGTGCGGGTCGTATCGCTGCGGAGTCAAGATAGCATTCATATACTCATGAGAAATAAATCATTTTATATGTTCATTTCAGAAAAAAACGTGCCATGTTCCCTCAGAAAACACGGGTTCACCTCTTTTCATTCTCTGCTAGAGCATAGGTGTGGAACAGAGCAAAGTGGTGCGTGGCACAATAACTTGCTCTCCACACTAACGCTCCATTTTAAACATCACCTTTCCGCACCGACATCGTTCTCGCTCATCAGAACCACAACTGCTGTTCCAGTTTTGCTTTGGCTCGGATTTTCCCAGATGTACCGTTAAATATGTCTGTTATTGGTTGAATCAATTACCCAATGGCAGTGTCAGTTTGTTTTTGATAATGAGAATTGTTGGAGACTAAGCCTGCACCTATAGGCTCACATTGTGTTTGTGTGACACAGATTTGCTGACACTCCCGAGACTGGCCGAAAGATCCCTGAAAAATTTCTCAGGCCACCAAAAAATCTCCTGGATTATGACTCCTTTAATATTACAACAACTTTGCCGCAGTGATTGATAAAATACTGACCCCTTTTTCCTTGGATTAAAGTATGCAAGGAGGAGTGGGTGGTCATCAAATAATCACAGGACATTTGTGGACAGGTTGGAAGTACAAAGATGTGACTTGTTTCATGTTTCTGTGACATGAATGGAGCTTCAGCGTTAGTTCAGACAGGCACGGAAGTCAGTCTAGTCGCCTGCCCCTTTGTCCAATCATATTAGACTTTAGCACCTCCCTTCCAATTAGCGTGTCTTTTTAAACCAAGGCACGTTCTTCTGTCCCGACTTTTCAAGCTCTCTAAACCACTCTTACTCAGGCCCATTACAGATCTGCGTCTCACCACCTCCACCTGCCCAGCCTCCTTCTTCAAAGCACCTTGGTTTTAGTTATATTGTGTTTATTTCTTAAACATTGTGACAGCATTGTTGTTGTAAATTGTATTGTTCATTGTTTTCATTGTGTTTTCATTGTGTTCAATGTTTCATTAAACATTGTGAACCTTAGGCTCTGCCAGGGGGGTTGTGAACTCCTGGACTGTCTGTGTCATGCTTGCTCAGATTGTTCCGGAGTATCACTCGAGCAGAGTCACCGCCAAATTCAAATGTATGCCACTCTGAAATAAGTGGGTAATTTGACGTAAGTGTCCTGTCTGAACTATTCCTGCTTACGCTCACATACTCAGCCTCACACACTGAACTGCGACATTAAGGCATTTTATCCTAGTTTACTGACCGTTTACCTTCCTCCACTGCACCGCTCCCATGCCATGTTCTCTCCAGCTGTGCAACTTGACCTTTGAGAGCTTTGGTCCATGTGAAAAAATGAGGGTTACAATTTTACCAATGCAAAATCCCCTAAGAATGATGAATAAATCAGGGAGTTAAAAAGGGAAACAACTGAAGGCTTTTGTTATTTGCATTGTTTAGGTCTTGCTTTTGTGTACAGCGGATTGTTCGCTACACTGTCATTTCTGGACAACTAATTTTCCCAGACAAGCAGTTAACTTCTATTTACATTCACTCATTTAGAAGACATTATCTGAAGAATTTGCTCCTTTGTTCCTTAATTGAAAGAAAGAATCATTGTATGAAACAATGCTGTGACATGAGCACTTTCGTGCGAAGGACTAATCAAAAGGGACAGGCATATTTAACTGCACATTTTTACGGACATTACTGTTTTTCATTGACTGTTCATCAAGGGATTCCCAGGAAAAACTATGATTGTATTTGGCAGGAGTGTCAACCTCCAGGAGAGCCCCAGTGTCTGTTGGTTTTCTTTGTCTTTCATCAAATGAGTTGCTTAATCTTTAGCCAAAGATTGGCTAATGAGTCCCCGCACCTCGTTCTTGAGGTTATAACTGGCTGTTAATTGTAAGGAGACTGCAAAAGTGGCCCTTCAGGATAGAAGGTTGAAACGCCTATTGCTGAACTTTAACACCTAGAATTGAACAGCTGAGGGTAAAATATACTTGACATCATTTTACTTCATCAGTCATAGTCCTGGTCAGAAATTCTGTTCAAAATAGCTTTAAAAAGGCAGAGACAGACTGCTTGAAATGGACTTTGATGCAAATCATAAAATCCATTTAAAATTGTATCTAAGGCTTCACACGCTTGGCTTGGTAACTGGATGAAGCATTTATCCAAACAGTCCATTCAGAACTTTTAATCAGGGATGGGTTTATACTGGCCCCACACAACAGGAAATAGGGAAAATTTTGGGTCTGATTCGCCTTTCTCAACAATCGTGACGGTATTCTCAACTCGAGGCTGGTCTGAGCGCACTATCTGCCCAAATCATGCGCATAGACGGCACGACACCACGGTGCACTTGCTTTCGTGTCTCTTCTCATTCAGCAACTTGCGAGTCTATAAGGTGTATGTTTATTGTCCCCTGCCACCGCAGTAACGAGCGGAGCGGGGGACATGGTATTCAGCTCCGTCCGTCCTTTTGCTCGTCACGTCCCGTTTGTCATGAATGCGATATCTCAAGAACGGTTTGACCGATTTCATTCATCTTTGGCTTCAATGTGTGTTAGTGTCATATGCCGACCCCAGTCAATTTCCGTGACCTGGCGGGGTACATGGCCACGTTAAGTGGCAGCACTTGTGATTGGTTTACATCTTGTATGTCTGCCAAGCCCCGGCTGTGTCTAGTTACACAGTTATTCTCTAATCGCCCTGTGATGGGTATTTATGCCCTCTGCTGTGTGTTGCAAGATTGTAAATTGCTATTTGTGTTTGGAACCAGTCAGCACTGTTTATGAAAACTTTTTGTTTTCGTCTAGTGCACATGCACTTGAATGACAGCTGATCTTGAAAGCCTTTCTCTTACCTTATACCCCCATTCCACACAACCGTTCTAGCTACCGTTCTCAGCCGCCTCTACCGATCAGACGCTAGGAGAACGGCCGTTTTTGGCATTGTTGCGTTCCAGTAGCGATCTGTTAACGACTGTAACAATGCTGTAGGGTTCTAATACAGTTCATGTACCGACCATGTAAGGTCCGTACAGCGTGTCCATAACGATCTTTACCATTTTAGTACCGATCACTCGCATTCCAGCAACGTTCCTTTCAGATCTCACACCGTTGCTGTACCGAGTGTACCGTCCTCTACCGTTCATTACCAATTTCACAGCGACCCTAGCGTGCTGTTAGCAATCTATTAACGATCCAGTAGCGTTATGTTACCATTGCCGTAACGATCTACAGAGGTTATAAAAGCGAGACACATATCAAACATGTATTCAGTTGCCGTCCCAACCGTTCCTTCCTTTCGAATGAGTTCCGTTAACGTCCAGTGCCATTCCAATAAGGCTCCATTAAGGTTCCCTCCCGACCTCTCCCGTTCCGGTACCATTCCTTGATCGGTATGGGAACGGTGGCTAGAACGGTTGTGTGGAATGGTGGTATTAGTTTATTCAAACAAGCTTTCAATCCTAATTAAGGCCCAGGATTGGGACTATGTTTAAGCTCAAGTCAGTTCATCTGTCCAGTTAAATTTGGCCAAGCTCCCAAGCCTTATCAGGGCCCAGGTTTGGGACTCCATTCTTGTTAACTCATTCAAGTCTGTCTCTCTGTCCAGTTTGTAAGGAACAAGCTCCCAATCCTTCTACAGTCATCAGGATTGGAACCGAGTTCCCCTCAAGCAACTTAATCCTCCTGTGGGACAGTTCGGTACTGGCGAAGTGTTCGCTTCACCTCGCTGCTATCCACGAAGCCACTGGCCGGCAATTGGTAGCCCAGCTTTTTGTCTACTATATCTGTACTGATCTGTGCTCTCCTAATCCAGGGTTTGGTCCTCATCTCTTCCTCAGGGTTTCCGTCCCCTCATTACCGTATAAACTGTCAATAAACTACCAGTTGGATTGTACTCTGCCTCCGCACTTGATTCCAGGTCTGGACCATAACAGGTTTGGCTAATTATGTGATTAAATACCTGCAGTTACCGTGAAAGCCAAGAACGTATACGGCCCTCATTGCCCACCTGTGTGGTAAACGGACGTCACGGCCTGTGGAACACCTAGTTTCACTCTGACTTACCTCCGCTCACCTTCGCCCTCACTGCAGCAGGACAAACGGGAGCACTGCAACCCATAAATCCACTTAAATTACAGCTCTACTGTCCAGAAAAGAACAAATAATGGTTCCTTATGAGCTGTGATCCAAATAACACATAACAGCTGTGGCCATATGACGAACTATAATTGAATATGAGGATCTAGTTGAACCCTCCTGGAATGTATTTGTGCTGACTTGACAACATTTCTGCTAAATGAAGAAAATATTGGAAACTTTTGGGGGCAAGAAAGAAAAGGTGGTCGGCAATAGTGTGCGTAACAGTGTATGCAGTGCCCCCACACACTATGAAATTAGCAAGCTCTGCCATTTCACACTGAAATCAAAGGTTAATATTTCCTACCATCACCCATTACAAACTTGTTTCCCATTAAAATATATGCATATACGCAAATTTTTATGATCATACTGTATGAGATTTACCTGTCTAAATTCTATCCACCATATAGCATTTTTGACAAGTTATGAGTTAAGCCAAAGTAGTAAGCCGGCAGAAACCTTGATAAATGAAATACAGTATATTTCAATGTAAATTTCACTATGTTGGAAATAAAAATGTAACATAAGACTATAGGGGATGCACTGAACTGGAATGGACTCACTGTGAAAAAGAATTGGTGGCTGATTACAGCCTTCAGGGATTAACCTAAGAGGTGTTGAAAAGTGGGACAATGACACTTTTTAGGGTACATTTTTAGCGCAGCATGCTTGAGCAATGGACATACTCCAGAGTAACGGCACATAAACTTTGAATCAAGAGAGAAATGCCACTGTGGCCTTCATGCTCGCCAGCCTGGAATTCCATACTGAACAATGTATGGAGGGACACAGTACAAATTAAGATCCTCATCCATCATTTTCCAATGAAGTGCTTATATAAGGGGGTAATTTGGAGCAAGCATGCCCATGCACCTGTTCTCCGGCTATGCTCTCAATTCATTTCTCAACACTCTGCCATAAAATTCTTTGTGTTTCATCCCAAAACGGAATGTGTTGGCCATGGCTCCTCGTCCATCTGGAGTCACTAAAATGCCATCATCTGGATTATCCACGACCCAAACTCATGCTATCGTCCAGGTCCTGCCACATTCCCGAGATCTTATGATGCACTCCCGCAAATCAAGTAATTGCCCTTCTCAACAGCATGTCAACAGGTTCAAGTAAAACTTGGATTTATTTCAGACTGTTGGCATGAGAGTTAAAACTGTAGTTGAGAGGAATATAATTGAAGCAAGAGGTAATATAAGTACAGACCATTCTGTTGAGGTTCCTTTGAGTTGTAGAGGGAAGAAAGCATGCTCAGTTTAGGGGCTATATTTTCCGGCACATTTCCCCATTCTGCTCAGAATTGTACAGAATGTTTATGCCAATGCAGCCAATACGTATACATCATACTGCTCTCATTCTTGAAATGATTTTTTATTTGTCAGCGCTTTTCTGACCCAGATTATGTCAGAGGCGCTTGTTTGATGTACAGTGTTAGGTCGCACGATGGATGTGGAAAAAAATGAAAGCCCAACACCAGACATGTGGTTATGGAGTTATATTTCAGTGGAGTGCTGTTATTCAGCCAGTGATACTCCCATGGGATGAGAACACAAAATCAGTCAGAGCTGGTCACAGCTGTTCTGGGAACCGCATGTCTTCTGAAAATGATGTCCAGGCTCGCACCCATTTAAACCATATTTCTGCATAACCGACCTCCCTTGATTTTTCAGGGACTCATTTTGTGCCCAACTTTCCTTAAAGGGACAGTTCACTAAAGGGATTTTTTTTTAATATCATCTCAGCTTTTTTTAATGTTTCAAATTGGCTCAAGATGATTTTATGGATGATGCAGGATATTTTAATCACTTTAAGAAGCTATCAGTGATCAGAGAGCTCAACAGTTGCAAGTATTGTGAAATTCGGGATTCGTGGCCTACAGCAGGGATCATCGAATCGTGGTCCTCAAATTCCCGAGCGCTGCTGCTTTTTCACCTCCCTTCGCCTGGGAGTCAGGAGTGAAGATGGACCGGCCAATCAAATGCACAAATTGTTCAATAAATTACGTGGGAGAAAAGAAAACAGGCTCTAGATTTGGATTTTTCCAGATTTGATGTCCCCTGGTCCAGGAGAAGATACACTTTCACTTGATACACCTTCCTTTCAATTCGCAGTTGCCTGATCAATGCAGCCATAAGCTGGGACGTACTGCAAGTGAAAATGGCCCAGGAATATTCAGACAAACAGGCCCCAAAAACAGAAAAATATACCCCTTGAAAGGCATCACCCATATCCAAAAGCCAAGACCAGACTACATTTCAAGTACTGTAAATAATTAATTGTTTGTTTGATCTCTAAAACTACCTGTAGCTATCTCTGAGCAAAATTAATGTGTATTAGCCTAGAGCACTCCAGAATAAAGCCAATATTCTCTTGGGCGAAGTTGACTTAAAGTTACAGCTGGCAGCTGGGAGGTGGGGTGTGGGGGGGTCTGGCAGGGCAATAAGGCCTGTAAAACACGATTTACTATTGTCAAGGATGATAAGTGAACGAGAATTGGAACAAATTGGTTAACTCTATTCTACCTTAATGGCTCAGCAATTTTTGAGATGCTCATTTTTATATGCAACGCCATCAATCCTCACATCACTATCTGAGGCCATAAGAACACCCTGCTCAATAGCCACAAGCATGAACGCCTCCAGGTGTTCAGTTCCACCGTGAGAAAGGGGGTGAGACTATAGGTCAGATGAGGAAAGTCATGAGGCTGATGGCTGGACAAGTGTACAAAAGGCGTTTAACTCAGAGAGCTTCAGGACTGATGAGCCCCAGGACACACTGACTGCTACATCCTCCAGCAAAATGAGTTCATGAAACTCGATGACTCAGCTATTGAATCCATATAATACAGTATGTTCACATGAGATGGAGTATGTATCTTGTATGGAGCATTGCCGACCCCATTCCCTGGAATGCAATGGTCTACAGCAAGCGGAGAAGATTGGTTTAGAAAAGTTGAAGAGGCAGTGTGCCATATTGAATCCGATAACATCAATGAGGGAAGGAGTTATATCGAGAACTGACTGCAATAAACAGTTATGTCCAATATATAACATCTGGACATAACTGTTTATTGCAGTCAGCCCTCGATAATATGTTCTGTTGGACACCATTTTGAATTAACAGAGTTCTGCTCATTACACATGCAAGAATTTTACTCTGATGTTCTTCATGATGTTTCCTCAGCAAAAACTCCAGACAGATTTGAATTTAACCCTTTGTTGCATGTTGTCCAATATTTTGGACATAAGTTAAGTGGGGTTTATTATCCCTAGGCTCATAGATACCCTGAAAACACAAAATGTACATTTTACTGGGCATTTCCAGCTAATAATTTCCTCAATAGGTGCCTCTCTGATTAGTCACATGATTTACCACAAACAATCACAATGGCTGCATCCACAAGTAAGAGGTAAGTTGACGAAAGTCAGAAATAGTCTTATATTGTTTAAGTTTTGATCAGCCTTTTTTCTGTTGGGGGATGGAAATACATTATATAGCACAAACTGAAAACACATAACCTATGTAATGCATGTCTATTTGTTGGAATACATCTGAGTCTATGCTCTATCAAAAATATTGGACATATGCATGCCAAGTAAATAGCTCAAATAAGCAATGTCTCCGCATGCATAATGTACAAAATACTGGATGGCAGTGTGCATCCCACAAGCATAATGTCCAAAATATTGGACAGACAGACCACCTACTTACCCCCCGCCCACACACACACACAAAATATTGCACCAAAACCCAATAAATGGTCCAAGGCATTTGTATGTACTCTATGCATCAAAGGGTTAATTATTTCTCCAATATTGAAGTCTGTGACAAGTTCAAAAGAATTCACTGTGACAAACTCTCAAGCCCCTGCCAATGAATTCCTTTCAATTGAAGAACATCTTTGACGTATCTGTACCTGACATGCTGAAGTAGGTTTTCTCTATTGCTTCATCACGGAAATCTGGAATCCCGCTTCGGGAAGGTGTGGAAACCACTGAGTAATTTCAGTTCCCATAATTCTTAGACTGTTCCGTCCTGAAAAATTGACATGCAATTGAACAACACTGAATACAAAGATCAGGCTGGGTTCCGGTCCTGACGTGCTGCCATAACTGCAACCATGCCAGCTGAAAAAAAGCATTGTGCAGCATGTTTCATTGATTTACCAGAGGCACTTGTCTTCTGCTGACCATATGTCTGTTGGTTTGAGAACTGCTAGATACAGCTTAATATATTTTCACAGAGTGTCACCATCAAACGGGAATAAACTGAGTGTTACCCTGAGCACTGGGTCCAAGGTTCAAGGGACCAAGACTCAATTTCAGCCCCAAACCTCTTTTATGTTTCATAGACTTGGAACATGAGAGGAACTTCACTGGTAAAAACGGTCATCAACACATGCATCCATTATCTACACCGCATCTTCCTCTCTAGGGACACAGTGCAGCTGGAGCCTATCCCAGCTGACTATGGGCAAAAAGCAAGGACCCACCCTGGACCCACCCATCAATCCATTGCAGGGCACACATGTCATTCACTCACACACTCATACCTATGGGCAATTTAGAGTCTCCAATTAGCTTGCATGCATTTCTCTAGACTGTGGGAAGAAACCAGAGTTCCCAGAGGAAATCCAAGCAAACACGGGGTAAACATGCAAACTCCACACAGAGAGGCCCCAGGCTGGATTCAAACCCATGACCCTCTTGCAATGAGGTGGCAATGCTATGACTTCTCAGTCCGATGATTTCTAAGGCAGCCATTTTACTTTATGAGTGGAGAATAGAAGCTCAGTTAGAGGGTTTGAGCACTGATTGACAAAAACTTGAAAAATTGACAATGATCTAGAGCAGGGGTGTCCAATCCAATCCACAAAGGGCCGGTGTGGGTGCTGGTTTTTGCTGCACCCTGACACTAACACACCTGATTCTACTCATCGAGGTCTTGACTGACCCCCCTGATCAGTTAATCAGTGGAATCAGGTGTTGTGGCACTGGGATAAAGCAAAAACCTGCACCCACACCGGCCATTTATCAATAAGACTGGACACCCCTGATTTAGACATTAAGTGTAGAATGAGAGCATGTTGGATCTTAGGTGAAAATAACCTATGCTTTAGTCAGATGAAACTTATGGTATTGTGTGTTTTTATATGAGCCCCTTAGAACAAGGGTGGTCCAACTCATTTTTTTTAGAAACAGCCTCTGAAAGTACAGAAGTTGCTAAGAAATTAGCAGTTAGTATGCAGCTTTGGTGTGAGACCTGCTGTAACACATCATATTTCCTTTATGTGAAATACCTAGTTGGAATCTTTTCCAACTTTTCCTCCCCAAATTGAGTTATGGACAGATATGGATTCAGACCAATTTTTGTTTTCAGGGTCTCATTTATCATACAGTATAAGCGTCGGTAAAAAGAAATCAGTTCGTCATGAAATTTATGATAATATGTATTCGATCTGTAAATTAAAGTCTTTTTAAGCAAAGAAAAGACTGTCATTTGAGGTGTTTACATTCTGAAGATTGTATCTCAAAGTGTCATTGATGTTTCAGGCATGAGTTCTTTCAGGACAAATTGGCAGAAAATAGGTTCTGCTGGAAGCATTTTTGTACACTAAAAGTTTTAAACTTGCAGGATATCTTGTCAGATTGACCATGTACACCCAAAGGCAGCAGTTTTTCTCCGACTTACTTTTCAATAGCTGAAAAGGCAATATTCATCCACCTGCACATTTTTTCTAGCTCGCTGTGCTATTTCAAGCCATGTCCTGAACCGATTGGAGGAATGTGTATTTGGACACAGTCCAGAGCCATGTTTTTTTTTTTTTTTCCTTTGCATGTTTGACAAGGGCACATGGTGTTATTTGGCATTTCCCTTGAACCTGCGGAGGGGGAAATCCATTGCCTTTGCATACTTTCTCTCTCTCACTCTCTCTCTCTCTCACTCCATTCCTTCCTCCGCATGGGGCACATGAAATGGAGGTAACATACTGGAATGTTTTTGTCACACTTGAGCTGAGGTGCTCTCAGGCTGCGGTCTTAAGACATGAAGCACTTTCGCAAGGCAAGCCTAGTGGGGGTGGTAGCTTTGAGAGAGAGAGAGAGAGAGAGAAAGGGAGAGTCAGAATGACTTTCAGGTCAGTCGAGGCCAGGCATTTCCTCTGGCACATTGTACAGTTATTATAATTAAATTAAGCACCTGCATTGCTCAAAACAACTTAAATACAGGCAGGTGAGCGATGTGTAATTTGTTTAGAAAGCTGTTTTTAATTCTGAAAACACTCCTCTGACTTTGCAAATGTTTTGAAATTCTTAATATATCACTTCTTGTGAAAATAAATGGCCTACCATATGAATACCCTTGGGTACAACATTACATTTTAGCTCCAAGAGTCCAAATGTACTATTGCGTCACTTTGAGAAGGCAGTGATGCTAAATGCATCTGTAAGTAATTATATGCATTTGTGCATATATTGTGCTGTGCACCATAATAACCACCTGTTATAGGCCAGTAAATCCGTTTTTGCAAGGTTTGTAAAATAGCATTTTGGATTGTCATATTCACTCTTGCACTTCTCCCAAAAATGAATGCCAGCTTCCAACTTCTACAGGAATGAACAACTGTCCAAGACCAAGTCCATTTTCTATTATTCTATTTAGTCGAATATCCACTAAATTAAAAGTGTGTGACAATTTATTAGATGCTTGTAGGTTCACAAAGAGCTAATGACCACTAATCATTGAGTGGAAAAAATCCTGAAGAGCTAATCCTTGTGTCTGCCTCTCTAATTTAGTGCTTAGGATTTGCTTTTGCTTTTAAGGAGGGTTTGTATTCTACAGCTGTATAAAATGGCTTTGGGGCGCTTTCAAAGGTTGCTCATTAGCACAGTTGGTAACTTGGGTCAAGGACTGGGATTTGCGTCACATTTTTTGTTTAATTTTGGGAATGTGCGGCATTAACTTCACTTGACATAAATTAGTTCTCCAAATTAATGAGTGAAATGGAATGTTTGGGAGAGCTCACATTAACACAGTCTTCTCTCAGAAAAAAATAAAGATGGTGAAATCTCAATGTTTTTGCAGCTTTCCACCAAATCTGATGGCTTTTATTTGGGCAAAGTATGCGAAGTCTAAAAACACGAAATGAAGCTGATCTTAATTCTTCTCACACAACGGTCATGTTTATTCATTAGAGGATGCCATTTCTGTGTCTATTCTCATTAAACACTGATAAGCTATGATGCAATGGTTCAGCAGACTTAAAAATATTATTCAAAATGGAAATATCTTTGCAGATATCTTATATTGTACCTTATACTATAGTTGTAGTTTTTTATTTTATTTTTTTCGTAGAACCTGGGCCCGGGTATTATTTACTGTCAGTCAATTAAACACAAACTTACAGTAAACATCTGATGAATGGTGAATGCTGAGTCATATCACTCAGAACAGTATGACCATTAAAATGTCAGCTGTGATATTAATGAATATACCATGGCCTGGATTCCAAATTCTTTCTGGAAATAATGTACTAATTTGCTCCCTTGAGTAAGTAAACTCACTGACAACGTGTACAAAAAAGGCTTACAGATGTATACCTACTAGGGACATTACGGGGTGAAAGTTGGAAAGCTGAAAATAATGACTTGAGGCTGACAAAGAGGAAATTGAGACTAAAGACTTGCACTCAAAGACTCAGCCCATGAGGAGACTGAAGACATGATTCAAATGACTTGCTGACAGCGCTACTCATAAAAGAGTTTTGAGAATGTCCTCACGCTAGTTTGTGTTCTTTGGATAAACAGATTGAGATAGCCATCCGCTCAGCATTTGTTTTGGGCGTAATTTATTATGAGCACATGTTTTGGCTGTGAGTGGTATGTAGAATTTCTTTTGGGACAGTATCCTCATGCTACCTAGGAACAACTATGGGGACACCTGGGACATCTGAGTGGAAATAATTATTTCCACCATTGCCTCTAGAGACTGAAAAGCAGGTTGCAGTTTGGGGCAGATAATCACCAATCAGGGTATTAGATGGAAATCCTCCCACAAGGCAGAAAGTAAAGAATGATAAATCAGGCTATAATCAAATTAAATAAAATTTGTTGCCTCATATCAGTGGCTATGGAATATGTGAATGTGTGAGGGTAGTTTGGGGTCATGTATTGCTTTTATTTTTTACAGTATTGTGCAGTGATGATTATACAACAATACTTTTGTCGAAAAGGGGTTCTAATGTATTACTTCTCAATAATTTTTTTTGATGAAAATGCATTGTAAAAACACTATTGTAGGCAATGAGAACAATAAAAAAATAATTCCCATAAGTTTTGTAAGGGTTGTGTTTCGCACGCTGGTGATGTACACGGAGGACAGGAAGTTGAGAACTGGACTCTGGTGCAGGGATGGACTTGCTTGTATTTATTATGCATTACATTACTTTACATTTATTTAGCTTTTATCCAAAGCCACCTACAGTAAGTGCATACAGTTAGGTCACTGACACTGTAGCCCAACAGACTGGACAAGGTACAATTCACATCGAGCATTAGTCACCTGAAGTCATGAACATGTAGAGCAAAGAGTAGGTGGTCAAGTAAGGTGGAATCCTTCTGATGTTGTACAGAAGAAATCTGCAGGACCATGTTACAGCTGCGATGTGCTTTTTGAAGTCCAGTTGGTTGTCTAGGACGACCCCCAGGTTCTTTGCAGAGCAGGTAGCAGCTACTGCAGTGACATGAACAGTGATGGCAAGCTGTTGTGGAGGGGAGGTGGGGTGCGGGATGAAGAGGAGCTCCGTCTTCTCAGGATTTAACTTCAGATGATGTCTGGCCATCCAAGTAGAGATGTCTGCCAGGCATGCTGATATTCTTCCCTGGACCTGTGTGTCAGAAGGGGGAAAAAAGAGGAAAAGTTGAGTGTCATCAGCATAACAGTGGTAAGAGAAACCATGGGATGTGATAACAGATCCAAGAGACTTCATGTAAATAGATAACAGCAGGGGCCCGAGGACAGATCCCTGAGGGATGCCCGTAGAGAGGGGCTGGGTGGAAGAGACAGATTCCATCCAGGACACCTGGTACGTCCTGCCAGCCAGATATGAAACAAACCAGGAGAGAGCAGTCTCAGAAACCCCCATCTCTGCCAGAGTGGAGATCAGGAGTTGGTGGTTGACGGTGTCGAAAGCAGCAGACAGGTCTAGAAGAATCAGGACAGAGAAGAGTGAGGAAGTACGAGCAGTGGAAAGTGCATCTGTAACAGACAGAAGAGCGGCCTCTGTTGAGCGGCCGGCATGGAAGCCAGACTGGTGGGGATGAATGCCCTCTGCGCGGCAGAGAGGCAATACAAAACAAAATATGAAACGACGTTCCTTGATATTGGTATTAGTAATACAAATACTGGGCTTTAGTTACAGCAACAATGTATTACTAAAATAGAAAAAGGAAACAGGAAACGAGGTTCCTTAATTATAAAGTTAAAGTGCTGATATCAACAATAATCAGCACTAAGTTAAAGAATTAGAATATAAAGGCGATACTTGGAGGATAAGTCTATACAAGACTAGCAATATAACACAGACATGTAGCTTACGAGACTTCGCAAAGACTAAGAGCGAGGCTTGGTCTTAAATAGCACAATACTACCGCACAGTGGAAATGAATGAACAGGTGCATGCAATGGTTGCAGAGCTGAAGAATGCGGTCCGGGTCTTGATATACTGGTGAGTCTGAAGGCTGGAGGCTGGACCATACAAGTATATTGAGGTAAAAAATATGGGTAATTAAGAAAAACATGAAAACATACATTTTTTATAACAATTGAAAGGTGCCACAAATTTTATTTTTTTTACTCTTGCATAGCCCGAATGCATGTTTGAAGGCTCATTCCATGATTATTGGTGCTAAAAAATTTGTTTAAACTGGTTTGAGGCAACATAATTCTGCCAAATTACTTCAGATAGTCAATTGTTCCAGTATATAAGGTGGCATGAATTTTGCAGTGTCACAGTGTTAAACACGTTGGCATGACGGAAGGAGCTCTCTGAGATTATTTGTAGCCGCACTGTCACCTAACATGATGCTGAAGATATAAAATGCTGCCCTGGCACTGTAAGAAACATCAAGCGTTTCAAAGAGACCGGTGTTCTTAAAACTAGTGACAATAGAGGTGCAAAAATGGAAGTTAAGTGCCGCTAATGTTTGTTATCTGTGTATGACAAGTAAAAAAAAAAAAATTGGCTGTTGACAGCACGACAACTCCGTGATGATATTTATAGTGCCAGAAGTGAAGAGATGAAAGTGTCAAGATCTACTATTTTCAAACGCCTGAGTGAAAATGATCTGATTGGTCATGTTGCTGCCAAGAGCTGGCCACATTAAAAAAAACACTTGAGCAAACTGAATCGTCTCATAAAAATGGACAGAATCATGTCTGCTCAAAAGGAGTATCACAGCATTCTTGGGAGGCATACATTGCCATCTGGAAAGAAACTGATTGGTTTTGGATTTTATTTTCAACAAGAAATGACCCTCTGCACACTTTTAAGTCATGCAAGAATTATGTCAGTCGAGAAGAATCTGGTGGCATTAAAGTTAGGACTTGGCCCACTCAAAGTCTAGATCTTAATCTGATTGGGAAAATCTGTTGTAACATTGAAAGGATCTCTTTGGAATGAAGTTAAAATCATATGGAATGGTTCAGCGAGTGAGGAAATAAAAAAGGTGAAAACTATGCCTGAAAGATTAAATGCTGTAATCAAAGCAAAGGGTGGCCACACCAGGTATTGACCTGTTCTCTCAAAAAGACATTATAATTTTTGTTTTGACTATAGATTGCTATCTGTTTACTTATTTTCAGCTGTTTCAGCAGCTGTTGAGGAAGATAAGCTTTCTTCAGGCACCTCAGGAAGTGGAGCCTCTGGACACCTCTCTTGACTATGACGCGGTGTTGACGGACTAAGTCAAGTCCTAGCTGATGTGGACTCCCAGGTAGTTGCAGCTCTGAACAGTCTCCACTCTCTCTCCATTGACAGAGACGGGGCGATGGGTGAAGGGCTTCAGCCTCCTGAGGGCCACTATCATTTCCTCTGTCTTTGCTGCGTTGAGGATCCGGTTGTTGTTCCGGCTCCAGTTCTCCAGGTTCTCGACCTCTGCTCTATAGGCTGTCTTGTTGTTTTTTGTTATCCTGCCCACTATGAACGTGTCATCTGCAAACTTGAGGATGGTGTTTGTCTCGTGGGTGGGTTTGCAGTCTTGAGTGTAGAGGGAGAACAGGAGAGGGCTCAGCTCGCCACCCTGTGGTGTACCCATAGTCAGTGTGAAAGCGAGGGAGACATAACTTCTCATACAGACTGTCTGTGGTCTGCCGGTGAGGAAGCTGTGGACCCGGCTACACAGATGTGTGTTTGGGCCCAGGTGATTCAGTTTGGTTGGCAGGTTTTAGGGGGGATGGTGTTGAAGGCACAGCTGTAGTCAATGGACTACATCCATGCATGCGTGTCGTGCTGGTCTAAGGGAGTCACGAATGTGTGGAGTGAGAGTGACTCCACATCCTCAGTTGATCTGTTCGCCCTGTAAGCAAACTGGTGTTGGGCAAAGAGGTATGTTGTTCTTGATGTGTTTGAGGACTAGTGGCTCAAAGCACTTCATCACTATAGGGGTCAAAGCCACCAGCTGGTAGTCATTGAGGGACCTGACTGCTGTTTTGACACTGGAATGATTGTTGCTAACTTTAGGCATGTTGGGATTGGCCTGAATAATAACAGAATAGTTCCTGTGGAAAACACACAAGCATTTCAATCCTGGAACATCCAGGCTATCGAGCTAACTATTCTAAGCCACTTAGAGGCTAATATGTGAGTCGGTAACCTGTGGCCTAATGTGAGCTACAGTGGAATAAGTCTAGGCTGACAATAGGAAGAATGCAGTATCCAGACATGACACGCTTTAGTAATTCCTCATGCATGTTTATGTTTATTTCTCACTTCATAACCCATAAGGTCCACCAAGTAAAGCACATAAGGAAATAATCAAGCAATATTCCTCGGTAAAGGCAACCCATTGAGGGAGAATGTCTCGACCGCAATTCTCCCCAGACACAGTAGATGGGGTATAAAACATTCCAAATCTCAGAGTTTTGTATCTGTCACCTACTAGATTGTGAACAAAAATGGGAACATTACATAGTAGGAAATGCTTTACCATCCCAGCTGTTGCATATAGCAAGAATTCAAATTGAAATGTGTTTATTTTGGAAAATCAGTTATTTTCATGCGGTGAAACATCAAACAATGCACTGTTGTATTGTTTTCAATGTAATGATGGTCAAATTTAATTATCGTATCACTGCTTTCAGTTGTAATTTTAATTTGACATACTGTTATGGGGTTGTATATTTTATTAATGAGACACACATCTTGCAACACATCTCAATGCAAATAATGGTGTCCTGTTGGGTTGTTAACCCATCCACACATCCATTTATCCATCAGTCTCTGGGTCTTGGGTAAGTGACTGAGTATTGGGTGAGAGACGTTTTATACATCTTGTTCATTTTTTCAATCCATCGCAGGGCACAAACCCTATTTAGTCACACTTTTTGATCTATGGGCAAGTTTGACTCTCCAGTTTTCCTTACATTGCCTTTGGATTGTTGGAGGAAACTGGGAAAACCCTTGTGGACACGGGAAAAGCACGTGAACTTGCACAGACGCGAATGGGAATTGAACCCCAAACTTCTTGGTTTTATGCCTTTGTAAAGTATATTTAAATTTTTTGTGCACAGTTAGTGCATATTTTCGTACTATATTGCAGTTATTTTTGATGTTCTGTAAAGGGTGGCTGGCTGCAGTGATGTGCCAGGAAGGTTGCCTGGGTATCTCGCGGGCTGGCTATCTGAATTGTTTCTCGCAGTTGTGCTGAACTTCGCAGCCCAGTCTCAAACCATTTCACACGCCCATCCATACTACCTCAGTCTCCATCTCTGCAAATATAAAAACCACACTGTTCTCAGTTTGGTATTAAGAAAAAAATTACAGAACCTTGTTCTGAAATCCATGTAAATCTGTCTGCTTCTGCAGCATTATTGAGTAACCTTGTTTTTTTTTTTTGTTCCTAGTTGACCTAGACGACAGTGATTTTACCATTTATGACCCACAATTACAGAAATTTCTATCCTGAAACGACAGAAATACTTCTTTATTACACAAAGACAAGCTTCATGTGGACTTGCGCACATTGTGGAATAGCACTTTAATGAGAGGCGCTCCACAATAACTTCAAAACTAGTCTTGAAATCCAGACAGTCAGATCTCAGGATAGTCTCAACTCTGTCCTAAGAGCAGTGCACAGTAATGCAGCAATTGAACAGATCAAGGGGTTGCCAGGTTATGCAGAGCAGTAAGAAGGTATGTTTGAGGAAGTGTGAAATACTTGATACACACGTGCCTTCTTTTGGTAATAGGACACTGCCCTGAACTGTAAAATAACTAATTAAACTTTATTTTTAGTTCCCAACATGTATTTTTTTTTAATGTAGATGGCCACAACTCCCCATCATAATTGCACCTGAAATTGAGCTGTTCCCCATGGAAATGGGGAGTGAGAAAAAGTGAGAATTGACCGCTGAGAAAATCATCCGTAAATGTACACTACTGGTCAAGTATTTTAGAGCACCCCAATTTTTCCAGTTTTTTATTGAAAATTATGCAGTTCCAGTCCAATGAATAGCTTGAAATGGTACAAAGGTAAGTGGTGAACTGTCAGAAGTTTTAAACAAAAGGTAAGGATACCCAGGTTTTTTGTATGCTGTAGAGTGAAAGGTGAAAGGATGGTTCCTCAGTGTGTGACATTAACTGTCAAACATGGAGGAGGAAGCGTGATGGTCTGGGGCTGTTTTTCTGGATCCAGGGTCGGGGACTTGTACCGAGTGAAAGGTGCCCTGAACCAAAATGGCTACCACAGCATTCTGCAGCGCCATGCAGTACCCTCTGGTATACGCCTAGTTGGACAGGGGTTCATCCTACAGCAAGATAATGACCCAAAACATTAGTCTAAGCTCTGCTAGAACTACCTTAGGAAAAAAGAACAAGATAGTAAGCTTGAAAACATGGAGTGGCCAGCACAGTCTCCAGACTTAAACCCCATCGATCTGGTTTGGGATAAAATGGACAGAAGGGTGAAAGCAAAGCAACCTACAAGTGCCACACATTTATGGGAACTTCTGCAACAGAGTTGGGAAGAACTTTCTGAAGAATATTTGATTTCCATTGTAGAAAGAATGCCACCAGTGTGTTCAGCTGTTATATCTGCCAAAGGTGGCTACTTTGAGTCAAAAGCTCAGCATACATTTTGGTTTATGAATTGATTCCATGATTTCCTTTTTAACTTCAATTGTTTATTTGTTCTATCATGTCTATGCTTTTATTCCAGAGTACAATGAAACATGAAACTGCAAATTTTCAATAAAAAACTGGAAAAATTGGGGTGCTCTAAAACTTTTGACCAGTAGTGTATGCTACAATGTAATAAGATGAATTAATTAACTGAATCAGGCTAATGACTGGTGTCAGGGCAAAAAAATAGATATCATCAAGAATAGATAGGTCATTTCATTCCCAAATGATTAATACAAATTCAATTTATAGAAAAAAAAAAACACAAAATTTTCTGTTAAGTCAAGCATAGACAATGATCAATAATCAATCATTGACAATAATGAATCCAGACAGTTGATCTCAAGACAGTCCCGCCTTTGACTGACAGGAAAACCTTAAGCTGTAGAATGCATTAATATAGTAAGAAAATATACCCAGGATTTGCCGGCTTAGAATCTGGTCAGATCATCAATTTTAAAGCCGTGAACTTTGGCGAGTCTCCCCTTGCTGTTGAAACACTTCCCGTATTCATCGTTCATCACAGTTTTTATCTGTGATGTACTTTCACCAGGTTGATATGATGAGGGAAAAATATTATTTTGTGTTTTCACTTGTCTTCCTTATATTCTTATTTATCTTCTTCAGCTAATTCTCTTTGCTAAAGTTCCTGCTTAAAGGTTCACTAATTCTCCACATTAGGCTACATCTGCTGAAAGCATAACCAGCTTAATTCACATCTTTTTTTTTTTTATTATTCTCAGATGCAGATGTAATATATTTCAGCACAAATACTGTAGTTCAGTCAATGATAAAAAAAAATTTTATTGGACTGTTCAGGTTTTTGTTTTTTTTATTTCGCATGGCAAATTTATTCATTTACACATTTGCATTTTTAGTTTTCAAGTTGCTTGCATGAAATACTAAAGTACAAACAGCAATATATGTATGTTCCCTAGCTATCCAGGTATTGTAGTTGTTACATAATTTTAATTATTTTATGGGTTTTGCTGATTTTAAGATTTAAATACCAATTTTTTTTTTTTTTTTTAATTTAACCTTTATTAAACCAGGGAGATCCCATTGAAATTAAGAACCTCTTTTTCAAGGAAGACCCGGCCAAGATAGGCAGCAGCAAATACAAAGCACAGTTACACAATTACTCAGACACAAACAAAAGACAAATAAAAAGATGAAAAAAAAATTAAAATTACAAGCAGATTATAAAAAACAAGTTGGCCTCAAATACTCTGAATTTGGATTTGAAAGTGCTCAGTGAAATTAGCGCTGTTAATTTCCACTCATTTTGCAACATATTTCAAGCAAAAGGTGCAGAGTGGACCAAAATTGAATACCTGGTGAAAAAAAGACAAATGCTTTCACATTTTTTTCGTGCTCAGTGATGTCAGAGCTTGACTATCCAGCACAATACTCAGAGCATTCAAAGAAAGATGGAGTACAGTATGTACCTGATTTCTTGCTATTAATGGTTATACACTTAATCAAAATGAAAACACATGACATAACTAATGAAACAGTTGCATTTTTCCCCTTTTTCTTTTAAAATTAATGAGTAACATCCCTAGGGAGACCTTGTTGAATTTGTTGTCATGACCTCAGTGTACAGGAATGTGCACTGAGGGCTTAATGAAACTTATTTGCTCTTTTAGGGCAGTGGTTCTCTACATTGGTCCGAGGGGATCCCCTGTGTGTTCTGATTTATGTTCCAACCACACTTGCAATCCCAACATTTCAACAAGGTGTTGTTTGTTTTCAGTATCAGGATAATTCACCCTTTCAAGTCATGTCAGAAGTATGCATGCATGCCCCTAAAAGTTTCATAGTCATACTGTACTGGATTGAAAATGTTTTTTTTTATTGTGCAAAAAGAGGGTAAAATTGTAATTGACAAAATTACATTATCAATATGCTTCAAACTGGTGAAAGTGTGGACTCAAGTTCACTGAAAAAAATAGCCATTTTACGAGTAATGACAAATGAAAAAACAGGACAAATGACAGACTTGGGATTCAGGACTCAGGAACAGAGGCAAGATCAATTTATCACACTTTATTGAGAATGTAAGAATGGTTGTAAAGTCCGGTCCATTAACAATCTGTAGAATTACAGCACAGGAACATATATCAGGGTCAATGAACGGGTGGAGGTCAAAAGCCAACAGTGGTATTGCCAATTTTTTTTCTACAAAATTGAAAACCAGAAATATCACAATGCACAGAGGACTAGGCAAACACAATAACCATGGATAAAAATAAATCAGAACCGGAAAAACTCTACAGCAGCGGATGCATGATGAGGCTAAATCTGTAGTAACCCGGACTTCATCGACAATGGGGCAAGAATGAATATTGAAAAGGAGCTAATATCACGTCGCGGGTTCGAGCCCCGCTTCGTACCAGCCGGTAGTGGTCGGCAGCTTTTTCAGAGTAGCGCACAATTGCCTATTGCGCTACAGGGTTGCAAATTGGGATGGGACTGCCGGGAAGGGATTATAATAGTTGCCTTGTTCGTTGCTCAAGCGCCTCCTGTTGGCCAGGCGGCGCTCGTCAGGAAGATTCTAAGCCTGGTCATGTCCGGGTATCCTCCGCCCTCGTTCTGAACTTGCGAAGATTCAACCAATGAGTGTATAAGAAGCGGTGGTTGACAGGCGCGTGCTTCGGAGGAGAGCCGCGAACTGTCTACACTCTCCTGAATTGGCAGCAAGGGGTCGACACGAGCAAGCCTTGTACATAGTTCACCAATTGGGTATTCCAGATTCAGGTGGGATTGAGATGCCAAATTAAAAAAAAAAAAAAAAAAAAAGAAAAAAAAAGGAGCTAATAAAGAAAAATTAACAGCTTATTAAAAGGGTGATTACAAATGCGACTGTAACAAAAACGAGCATACACAGGGGTATCCAGGACTAATGTTGTGAACCACTTTATTGAGCACCCATCGGTCTGTAGGGACCACCAAATATGGCAAGCATAAAATCAATCCCCGCAGAGAAGGATCGAGATGCAATCTGCTGTAGACGATTGGCATTAATAAATCCGACATAATATCTTCAAACAACAACAGACATGGAGCCATCCTTTATTAGAAAGTCATAAAGTCATGTTTCACTTCATAAGATGAGGACCATTTATTATATTCATGCAGTCTCAAAGAAGTCCACCACAACAGATGTGGACCCATCCTTTATTAGAAAATCAGAGGGTCATACATTAACTTCAAAAGATGAGGACGATCTATTATATTCATTGAGCCTCAAAGAAGTGCCAAAAGAAATCAAGTACTTTAATTCTGTATTATGTGGACACAGCTAATCTTACAGAAAGACAAAAAAAAACTCTTTTGTTCTCACACAATATTTTCTGATGCCAAAGTAAACTGGCAGAAGTGGATGGAAGCTCTGTATGGAGAGACTTATCGCAGAAACAAGCTCAAAAGCAAATAAAGTTGCGAGAAGCCGAGTGAGATGTTACAAAAGTCTAAAACATGTTAAACGTGTTAATTTCAAACTCTGCTAGTGACAACCAAATGAAGGTGCATTTTTCTGCACCTGGTGATGCATTAACGATTGGATCTCTGCAGTTTGATGCCATCAGCAGTACATGAAGTGTATTCTTTCGAGGCAGATACTGCACTGAATCGGGGCTCATTTCAGTGACATGTTTTTCACACCTTTCTTTTCTCTGAGCCCTTGAGCCCTGACCCAGAATTAAATTGAGCCCTGTCATCATTAAGGAGGTTCAAAATATCAAACATGAAGGACAAGGCTCCCCAAATCTGGCCCTCGAGTCCAAATCCAGTCCCGTCTTTCTCTTCTTCCAGGTAATTAAGTGAATGATTATTGTCACTAATTGGCCAGACTATCACCACACCTGACTCCCAGATAGAGGGAGGGTGGAAGACCAGCAGCTCTCAGCTCTCGAGGACCATGATTTGGGGAGCCCTGGTGCAGAAGAAAGGAATATGAGTACTCCCATGATAGCATGAAAAAGGAATATCGAGACCATTGCTTACAGAAGTATTTTTCCTGAATGTGTGACTCTCTGTTAATTAACAGGTAGCCTCCCACACCCCATTTGCTAAGCTTGTCAGTGAAGTATACTTTTACCTGACATTTGAAGGAGCCAGAATGTTCCATTTAACTGAAGCACATTTCCTCAACATCGCCTTTCCTTTTCCTCCTTTCAATATTTTACTGTCTTGATTACAGGATGGGAAGAACTAAGAACAAAAAAAAAAAAAAAAAGCTGAGGTGAACGGGTATGCACTGTGAGAAGTAAACAAACTGAATGAGTTCTGGGATGGAGAAATGCAAGTGGAACGTACACGTGCTATATGTTCTTCAGGACTCTCTCAGCACATTGTTGCATTGAGGCGAGCAAATAAACATGGCCTCCTGACTAACCTTGCATTTTAAATGGGGTCCAATGGCCACCACTTCAGAGAATTAGACTATTCTTCAAAGTTGGAGTGGTTGATTGTTTATAAAGCTGAGAAAAGGATTCTAGGAATGCTACGGAATATATAAATTGTTCTAAAACACATCCCCCCCCACACAAAATCATCATACCCTGCAATGAATAAGCTCTGAGATAACATTTACCCATTTCACAAACGTTGCCGATTAGATCTTGAGGCAAAACAGTCATTTGCCCTCCTACACTTTTTCAGTACCTGGTACAGTCTGAGTAAGATGAGTTTATGGGGCACTTCACAGGATACACTAATCTAATGGCCATTTAAAGACAGGAAAATAAATTGCAATACTGATTCCAATCATAACAGTAATAACAGCCTAGTAACCATGAGCAGTTGTTCGGAGTCCAGTGTTGATATTTTGGAGGACATGGAGGCGTTGTTGTGTAGCATCAACAGCCCAGCCCTCACTGTCCATAAATCACATACTAGACAGTGTATCATAATAAAATAAAACATTCCCATGCAATTGTGGGATGATCGGTCTCCCATTTTTTTTTTTTAACAGAAGAGCGTCACGGATGAATAAAAACTTCACCATCATGCAAGAAGACAAGGAGAGAAGAAGTCATCATGTAGCGATTGATAAATGAAAGTGCTGATGTGAGAGAGGGAGCGCCCTGTTATATTTCACTGGGGCAAGTTAATACCTAACTGATTTATCGTCAAATGAGGCAAAGAAATATCCAGGCATGCGACAGAGAGAAACCGTGAAAATATCCCAGTCATAGGGGTGACTGACAGATCCATGCAGAACGCGCTCGCCGGTCACCATGTAAACAGTGGAGATAAATGTTTGCTAACAGGAAAACAGTCAGAAAAGTAATCACCAGCCTGGCACAGCCAAGTCAAACAAGTACCCACTCAGCCCCCCCCCAACTCCTTCTAGATAGCCGATAACCCACAAACAGTCACAGCTTCTCGTTTTGTTTGCCTGGCTCAGAAACTGCTCTGAGAAATCGCTTGATGATACCGCTGTAACAAGCGGTCATACTGAAGCAGTCCAACTCTGGCAGACTTGGATTCGCTGAGACGTCCCAGTTACTTTTCACTCGCAGATATTACACTGAGAAATGCAGCTGTTAGCATCCTTCCCAGGAGGGGAAAACAATGTTTTGCAAAAACAATATTTGTGAAATATGTGACAGAACATAAATCTCTTATGAAATTAACTTACTCAGCAGAAGACCCATCTTCACACGCATGAACTAGGCATGCTGACGCTAACGTCTTTTTTTCAGAGCCAAAGTGATTTTTCAGCAAGTTTGCTCACCTGGCATAATGAGGAATGCCTCATTAGCAAAAAAAAAAAAAAAAAAAACCGCACCGAGACAAGTGTTTACTGTTCAACATCATGGCTCGTTGGCATGTAGGGTCATTTGGAAGCTTGTTTGATGTTTGAAGTGAGATAGTCCCACCCCAGGACCCCAGGTTCAGGTCTCCTGAGGGATCTGAGAGGAGAAAGTTGAACATGGAACAGCAGTGGAACGTAGTACTGTGATGAATAGCTGCACCTAAGTAAACTCTGTATCCTTCGAGCAGAGCTCAGCGATGCCATTAGGGGACGAATACACGAGAGCACCCCCCTACAGAGTACACATTTTCTCCGACACG
This sequence comes from Gymnothorax javanicus, assembly GCA_029692085.1. Taxonomy (NCBI): domain Eukaryota; kingdom Metazoa; phylum Chordata; class Actinopteri; order Anguilliformes; family Muraenidae; genus Gymnothorax; species Gymnothorax javanicus. The sequence goes on from CM056199.1 coordinate 19,881,069, forward strand.
TCACTCTGATTATCAATCTTCTGTTCTTCTCCTTCCACACCAGTTTGGCTCAGTCATCACATCCCACAACTCCTCCAGCTATTGCTATGCTAATTAATCTCAGTTCCGTCTCTTTTTCCACCACAAGTACATACAATTAATATTCATATGCTTGTACAAAATCATGGATGTCTTCAGTTCCTTTATATAAGAAAGTGCATGTAGAAAGTCAAAGGGCAGTTTAATTTAACTCCACAATGATATTTGTGTGTAGCATTTGGAATGGCCTTTAAAATTTTCATTCTTGTCCTAAGCAAGCAAAATAATCTTTGGCTGGTGAAGAGTTGCTCATTCTGCCAAAACAATGACAGTGGTTAGCTGATATTCGAGGAGGCACCTCTTAACCAATAAGTAGCTTTGACATAGCTTCAATCATTTTTCTTGATACATTTTTCAATGATTAGAAAATCCATCGGCTAGCAAACGCACAGCTTCCTTCTTAATGCAATGCTGTGGCAAGTAAATTCAATAATGAAAAATGTTTTACTCACTTTACAAAAAAAAAAGATAAACTACTATGTTAACTTTCGCATTTGCTTTTAACACATCCAGCAATGAATAACTAACCTGTACGTTTTATGATTGTTTAAATAATTACAAAAAAAAGAACTAAAACTCCGTTTACACGTGGCCGGCTATTTTCATAAACAAACATTTCACCGTCTCCGTTTTCAAAAATTATATCATGCACACGTATCAGCTTTCAGAAAAGTTTTTGCTTACACGTACCCGTGTATATATGCCGTCAAGAGCATATCAAACCTGTAGGTGGCAGTTTAACGATAACCTCAAGCCCACGTTAGCCAATCAGAATCCCGAAAATAGCAAGAACAGAAACGAATCACGATCATCCATGATGACCATAGCCAAATGGAAATGTAAACATAGGTTGTACTTTTGGCGCAGGTGCAAGTTCTGGCGCATACTGTGACGTCAGCTGCCTAAAACTCCGTTTTTCTCAGTTTACATGCAAACTTGCAACCAAAGTTTTCCAAAATCTCCACCCAGGCTTTTTAAAAAGAATCGTTTTCAGAGGCGCATTCTCCGTTTGCGTGTAAACGAAGGGCACAAGCGCAGGGAAACGTCTCCATTTGTCAAAATAACCGTGTACGTGTAAACGGGGGCTGAGATTAGAAACAAGTATTCACAACCTAATGATGTTGACTGAAAGGCACTTGAGTATTGAAATGATGTATTTTATTCCTCTCTTTACCCTAATAAGGGAACCTGGCCACACCTAGTAGAGCTAAGTGTTTTTGGAGATACAGTTAACTTCTGAAAATAACAGAAAAAAGATCAGCACCCATCATTAATTGAGAGGAATGTTCTGTGCCTCCTCTGTTTTCAGCTCCCTAGCTGCCATCAGGCCATAATGCTGTGGACTCATTGACATTGTGTCGTGGTTCTTGGTGTAGCTCCTTGATATGGCAACAAATTGGTAATCTGCCTTCTGGAATGCCTTCATTGGTAGCAGGTGTTCCTCGTTGCTTCTCTCTCTGGGCAGGCCTCTATTTAAGCACTGACTTCCCTCCAGTCTGTGCTTCTGTGTAATCTTGCTTAGCATAAAGCTGGTGAAGGTATAGTTGGTTGTGGATGGTGTGGCAGAATCTTTGTCAAAAGAAATTGAAAATTTTGCGTCCACTTAATGGTTTCTTTCTAAGTTGAGAGGCCTCCAGAGAGACACATTATCTAGAGTTTTCTCTTCCTATTTTCCGTTGGTTCTGAGTAGTCCTTTCTGGACCTTTACTAAGACCAGTGTTTTTCTTTTTTGGGCTGCAACCCTGCTTGGGACATTTGGGGTTGGGTTGTTTCACTAGGTTGTTCCTAGTGGGGGCTTATTCCCGACTGTTCGGGTTGTGGGTTTTTATTTCTGATGAGCTGCATCTCGCATTCCCTGGTCCACGGCTTAGGAACCTCTGCTCTCCCAACCCACAGTCCACCAAGCCTGCGTCGCCCTCTTAGGGGTACAGTATCTCAGAGTTCCCTTACAGGATCAGTTTTTCTCTGATTTTGCCTATTTCATTTGTGTCACTGGGCTGTGTCCCAGCTAGGTATTTTCCCCTTTTTTCATTTTCTTGGCTTATATATAGAGCCTGTTATTTTACTTCAGTTATCTGTGAGATGAGTCTCAGTCGTTATTGGGGTGCCATTTTTAGGTTCTGTTTGTCCAGACCTAGACACCTCTGTACAGTTATTAGTTTGGCTTTCGGCACAGTTGGGAATAGTTTCCTTATTTGTATTTACCATTTTGGTTTTTCCCTTAAACCCTTTCTCCCCTTTTTTTTTTTTTACTTCTCTTCTGAGTCTGTATATTCGCCCTTATAGGGTCGCTTTTTGTTCTTCCTTTGGGTTTGTTTAGTTTGTCCCCAGTCCTACAGGACCTAGTGGCCAATCAGGTGCTTGGCTTTCAGACACCCCCAATTGACCGTCGCATTTGATTCTCCTCTAAAAACCCCTTCCCTCACGTATTGAAGCTGGTCAGGCTGAACATTGTAAGGTCATGACTATAATGCTTCATTTAAAGCTTAGAGTGCACGGTCAACCCATAATGAACGCTTCACAATGTACTTCCTTGGCAACATTGTCAGGCCTACCAAATAAAACGGCCCAGCTGTAACAAAAGTTTGTCAGATGTCTACCTTTTTCAAAAAACCAGCAGCACAAAATCAAAAACATGGCCCATTCCAGCAAAACTTTGCACCACAACACTTTGAAGTCGATACATTTTCACCAGAACTCAAAAAATCGCACGGTCTGTAACAAACCCAGAGACGAGCCAACTGAGTTTTTGATCGTGTTTTGCTGGTTCTTTGAAAAAGGTAGACATGTGACAAACTTATGTTACAGCTTGGCCATTTTCTTTGGTAGGCCTGATTGTGGTGTTTTCCTGCTCTGCAAAATATATGCTTAGGCTCTCATACAATATTCATTCTCACATCTGTGAGACCTGGTCAGCATCAGTAAGGCAGGGAAAGGCGGAGGAAGCAAGTGAACTGGGAAGAGAATTGAGGACAGTGTATTCATGCTACATTTTATTATTTACTGTGACATAAGATGTAACCACAGTCAGGAATTGTGCACATGACCTCATTTCTCCTCTCTCCTTTTCCAAACCATTGAAAGCCATAAAACATGCAACAAAATGGAAAAAAAAAACTTAAGAATTAAGAAAAATGAGCTGGTAAGAGAACAATTGTCATTCATTAAAGCTGAACTCAATAGCTCCAATGAGCTTAAGGGTTCCTGACACAAAGCTTTAGCATAAAAAAAAAATACCTTGAGTGCAGAGAGTTATTCATGCTCTGTGGTTGAACACTGGTTAGTTTCAGTATTAAGGAGCCCCCAAGGCTTCGGGATTTAATGAATGCAGATCACTCACAGCACTGAATGAAATGAATGTGCTGATGTCAGAAAAATATCTTCGGGAGACCTGAGGATTTAAGTAAGCACTGATTTACCCTTTTGTGAAATGAAATGTAAAGCTACAGTATCCTAAAAAAGTATTCTATCGAGACAAGAGAATTTATTTCAGCAGGTTAAAATATGCTCAAATTCACAATTTACAGTTTTTTTTTTTTTGCTTTTTTTTCAGATATGCAATATGCATCTTTAAAATCCCTGGGGAGAAATGCTAGATGTATCATATTTTGCTACAAGTGAACATATACACTGCAAAAAGTGTCTGTCTTAACAAGTCATTTTGTCCTAATATATGACCTAACTTCCTAGTTTTTCTCTCTTAAGTAGAAAAAATGACTTTATTTTAAGTTACCATGTGCTTGACAAGTGAAATGTTTTTATCCCATTGGCAAATCTTAAGTCAAAATTATCTCACCCCATTGGCAAATTTTTGTCTGGGGAAAAAAAGGTAATAGAAATAAGTGTTTTAAATCTTAATACAAGATTTAAGTACAAGGTAAGGTGAACCTGTTTTTCAGGTTTTGCAGTGTAGACTATATATTGCTGCTTTTTATGTGGCTGAAAATGGCCAGCCTGATGGGAGGGGAAGGGGTGCATGGCCGTGGAAAGGAAGATCTCAAGAGAAAGGGGAGGTAGAAAGAGAGGGATGGAGAGAGATGGGAGGACAGGAAAAGATGAGTATACAAGGACAGCGAACGCATCAATCTATTACAGATGCCACAGTCTGCACGAAACGGCAGTAGCTTATCCCCAGGTCTGGAGTCACTGCTGCTAAATTGGCCGTGTAGACATTGCAGTTATTTGGCTCAGGCTTTTTATCTGAAGGGATTTACAGATGATTAGGCTAAGCTCGGACCAGTCGCTCGAGGAACAGTATGGGATAAGGGTCTTGTTTGGGCGAAGCTCTTACTGTGTTAACAACCCTCTGACTCTTATGGCTCAGTCCCACTGGGGATTTAGCATTTTGCGATGGTCGCCGATGGGGAAATTTGGAAAAGTTTGGCGATGCCTTGCGATTGTGCGTGACAAAATGGTCAAAAAAGTGGAGCAGTCCCATTATAATTTGCTCTTGGGATTTTTTGCCGAAGGAAGGGATGACAGTCATTGTGCGATAAATTGGCGACAGTCACCGATGATCGGCGTTCGGGGGACCATCACCAAGAATGTTCGCCGACTGTTGGCGACATATCGGCAAATGTCCTGTGATGTTTGCCGAAGGCTCGCCGAATATTACGCAATAGTTCGGCGAGGGTCGCCAACACTTTTTCAGTTTTGAAAGTGTGGCGGATGGTTCACCGATGCAGCGCATACATTCGCCGACCGTCGGCAAACATTCGGCGAACATTCCGTGACAACTTTTGAGACGAAAACGTTGCGAATGGTTCGCAACAAAATTTAAAGCAGGCTTTGAAATTTTTCGGGCTTTTGCGATCCACTCGTGATCCATTGCGATGGCTAGAATTTGCCTGTGACACTCGGCGAACATCGCCGCACATTCTGCAAATGTGTTTGCGATGCATTGCGATTCTCACTTTTTCCATCGGGAATGCCTCGCAAACCATCGCAATCCCCAGTGGGACCTAGGCATTAGTCAACTGCCTTCGCCAGTAGGCTACATAGCATCCCATTTGGCACCAGAATGTGAAATGCACAAACATTATCATATTTTAAATGCAACTGTTTGCTGGTTCTTTGTTGTTTATTAAGCTAAGTAATTACTTTTGTCTTAATGTTCTGTGACCCAAACTTTAAGTTCATCCCAAGGCCCCCTTAGTGGTTCCATGAGTCCCATTTTAGGACCCCCACCTTCCCTGAGAACCAGGGCCTACACCGCTGCCATACAAAACGATTGTTTTTGATAATACTCTGCATTACAATATGTCATGGCTTTTTGAGATGGTTTCTATCATTCCAGTGGAAGGTCTGTGACTTATTTGCTTTTTGACTGTACAGCGTTTCTGGCAAAACCTGTGTGTATTTTCAAACTGCCAGATCCAAGATATTGCAGGATCCCCAAAGACATTTCACACTTGGATTCATTCTGTATGCTTTCTGAAGTCAAAACATCTGCATGTAAATATTGTGCTCAGCATTCCCACACTAAGTGTGGCACTGCACTTACTGTAAAAGGTTTAAATAAATTATTATTATTGTTTATGGTACTGTTCTGTTTCTGTTATCGCGGTCAAAAAAGGTTCAGATTTTGTGAGGTATCAAATTCATGAAAAGTTCCGAACACATTTAGTGCTAAGTAATATTTACACATAGCTTTAACCCACCGGCCACAGCCGGTCACTGCTTGTAGTGTTATTCTCCTTAGAAACCTGACTGTCAGTGTTCATAACAATCCAACAGAATGACACTATCCCCCACCTCCATGAGATTATTTTACTGGAAGGTCAGGGGGAGGTGGGAAGAGGGGCCTGGCCCTGTAATATAACCTGCAATTTGCTGGCACACTAGGATCCGGCTCCAGAATATGACATCCTAGCCAGGACTTGCTGATGATGTCATAAAAACTGAGGTCACTGCAGGGTCTCCATAGGAAGTGGAGGGGAAGGAGGAATTAGCGGTTGCTCCGTTACTGAGGGTAGGTGTCCCACTTCCTGTGCTCTCCAGTTCTCCTCCCGGCCAAGTGAAACCTCGACTTGCACTGTGTTTTACTGTTACTTACAGGCTTTAGCCTCAATGTTGTCAATTCTGGGGTGCATTTCTCAAAAGCCTGGTAGCTAACTAAGCTAACAACTTTCATAGTTCCTTAGTTCACAGTCAATGGGTCCAACTATGTAATTCAGCGTCTCTGATATTGGGAAACGCACCCCTGAATATTAAATAATCATATGAAAACATCTTTTTCCTCAGAAAAAAAAATAGGACAATTCCTTGGATGAAAAAAAAAACAATTTTACATTTACAATAATTTGATCAGGTACCAGTGAGCTTGTTGTTCATTAAATACATTTGTCAATCACAGGTTTTGTTCCAGTGAACATTTTTCTGGCCTTTTCTAAATCCAGTCGAGTTTGGAATGAATGTCCATATTTAATGTTCAGGGTTTTCCCTGCCATTATACGGCTTAGGCGCGGCGCCTAAGCGTTTTCGCCTCCCGCCTACGAGAAAAAATAGAGCAGGTGAGCAAAAATGAACAAGAGCCGCATTACATCCCATTGATGTAATGTTGCACCGACGCACTGAACGTGACCCGGAGCATGGATGGGAGAGCGACGGACTTACGTAGTTAAAAAATGCTAAGGGGTTCAGAGCCACAACTACACAGGGTAGAAAGCATTTAACAATACCGGAGGTCAGAAGGCGTCTCACTCTGTTATCTGAACGCCGCCAAAGAAGTCCCGGTGAGTAACATTAGCCAAGCTGACACGCTATTTCTCCCTTTCTTGGCTTTCCCCAGTCAATATACGGTGTCTAAAAATAATAATTAATTATTATTCAGCTTTTACTGCTGTAGTATGAAATAAAAAGAGACAAATAAAGAAAAGCAGAGGAGTTTACAGGCGGGCGCAGATAAGTGTGTTGATCATACGGTAGGTACGGTGGAAATCCACAAAACTAGTTGCTGTGATGTTTCAGACCAAACTAATCCGCAGCACATGTTGAAACACGGTGTGTATACACCGCTGCATCAGTGACACAGCTATGAGCACAGATCCGTTAACTTTGTTTTATTTTTAAAAAACATTAAATAGACAGGGATTAAAGTGGGCTGGAACGGTCTGGAACTAAGTTCCGCCACCTTAGTTTGAATTGAAATATTTATTTGACTAAAGCTGCTTTCACACCAGACGCGAAACGATTTTTTCGCACGACTGATTACATTCAAAGTCAACACGATGACGCGAATGCGTCTTTGCGTTGACTTTGAATATAATCTGTCGTGCGAAAGATTTGTTTCGCGTCCAGTGTGAAAGCGCCTTAACGGTAGCGCCGCGGACTACATATCATTTTCGCATGCTGCTTTCAATACAGCCTGCCTGCCACTCTTTCAAAAGCCAAGATGCTCAACAAATCAGAGCATAACATCAGTCTCTGCCAGCCCCTCCTTCACTAAAACGCAGCTGTATCGTATGCTGTATTTTATTTGAATGAGTGCATTGGTCACGTACCAGCCTGTGAGGAATTGTCAATGTTTGAAACGGCATTTATAGCCAAAGTAAGTGGATTAACTTAAGTTGAAGTCGATGGTGAAGTTTTGTAATATTCAGCAATTCACATCAGCCAATTAACAGAATTTAAATTTAAAAAGGGGTTAACATTAGCTGCTTTAGGCTGTGTGCAAAACGTTAACCAGGCCTCTTTACTTGCTTGCTAGTGCATTAATAAAATTATTAGCGATTCAGTCAAAGTCTGACAAAGGCTCAGTTGCACCAATAGTTTTGCGAGCAATGTTGGTTTGTGTTTCTGGCACACAGTAACGTTACTTGTGCATATTTTTCTTTGACATCTACAGTCGCCAGCTACAGGCAGAGCTACTTGAAAATCACTGCGCTGGGCAGGACGTTTTTTTATGTAGCTGGCGATATTATGCTGGCAGCATTGCAGCGTCCCGTACTATCCAGGGATGCGTTTCCCAAAAGCATAGTCGCTAACTGCATTAGAGCATAAAATTATTAGAGATCCATCTTGATACATCTAGCCATAATTTTGCATTGGAAATCAGAGCATTTTGGAAGTAGAATATGGTTTATGTGTGCAGTGTAAGGACAGTGTCTTGAAACTACCGAAAGATTCATAGATAGACTTGTTCATTTTGGTAATTATGTAATAGTTTTGATTTACTGTTTTAGGAAATGAAAAATACTGTAACAGTAGAATATCTTCCCTGTCATACTTCCCATACTGCAAGTTTTCAGCCAAATCCATCACTGCTTTTCTCTTGTTATGCCCACTTCCTGATTATGTGAATACGAATATTCAATGTCATAGTGCCAATGAGCCAAAAATAAAGCGAATACAGTTATTTGCAATCATTTGCGTCATCCCCCCCCGCTGCTTCAGCTGCCCACCCCCCTAAGACCTCTAAAAACCCAGGGAAAACCCTGATGTTGATCAAATGATTCGGAATTGTAAGGCCAGGCCTCCAGCCTTCAAACTCACCAGTCTATTAAGACGCGGACCACATTCTTCAGCTTGGCAATCATTGCTTGCATCTGTTGTTCATTTCCACCGTGTGGTAGTATTGTGCTATTTAAGACCGAGCCTCGCACTTAGTCTTTGCGAAGTCTCGTGAGCCCCAAGTCTGTATTGAATTTCTAGTCTTGTTTAGACTTATCTCCCGCGTTTTGCGTGTATATATTATAACTTTTGAACTGAGTGCTGTTGATTGTTTGTTTCAGCACTTTTAATAATATTATTATCAAGGAACCTCGCTTCCTATTTCTTTTCCATTTGTAATACATTGTTACTGCAGCTAAGGCCCAGTGTTTGTATTACTAATAGTGTTATTCAGGAACATTGATTCCTTGTTTGTTTTGTATTGCATCGTACGTGCCTTCTTGCTGTGCCAAAGGCATAATAAATACAACCAAGTCCATCTCCGCACCTGAGTCCAGTCCTCAACTTCCTGTCCTTCGTGCACATCACTGGTGCTCAGAGCCCAACCATTACAGAAATACCGTTACAGAAATTCTGCAGGGTTATTGGTTTATTTGGATATATGACATATCACGGAAGTTTGAAATGCTCCACCTTCCTTTTCTTGCAGACTTTCACCAAATATCATTCACTTGGGCTATGTCGTGGAACTGAATGAAGAAGCCGATAGTCTTTTATACAATTAATTATGGTAATCAAATTCTCAGGAAGTAACTGAACAACAATCAAACAAATAAACACTACTGAAGTCTGTGGCCCCCTGGTACTAAAAAGAGACCCCAGAATGGGCCCTTACAAATTTATAGCAGAACAATGTGGGCTGTTCTTTACAGTAGAGTTCATATTGATTGGACATGGAAACAAAAATGGAGGGAAAAACCAAGAAATGTCCTACAGGGTGTTTTGGGGGGGAAATTAAAATGATAACAATGGAAAGGGGTAGTTGGAGGATAACAGGTACAAGAAGGGGGGAGGGGTATGAGAAATTCTTCCTTCCTCTACAGATACAAGGTATTGACATTCCCCCAGAAGTGGTTACAAGGCAGTAGTGGAGTTTGGTACCAAAAAGAAAACCTCCCCATCTGAAGTTCCTTTCAAAACTGTGTGGTTTTACTGTGGCCAGCGGCCAAATTATTCTATATTTGTCTATACTTTTCAATTCCAATTTTGTTTGACTGCTCATAGCTCCCCAAGTAACAGCGCCCCCCCGGATTCATATATTTTTCTCATCTCCTCCTGTTTAGGTTGCTTAAAATGGGGTGTTTGGGAACGCCATCTGTACCTTACACATTGACTCATTTTCTGGTTAATTTTCGGTATCACAGCACAAGTCCAGCACTCAGTGTATTTCCTCTAACTGGCCTCAAATATGAGAGTATATCCAATGAGAAAAGCAGAACGTGGCAAGCCTGGGCTAAATGCGGACGAGATACAGTACATCATTGTGATGCTAAAATGAATGTTGGTGACCTGATCCGCCTTTGTGCCGGAAACCATAGATTGAAATGAAAATAACGCCAGCTAGCCGAACAATGCCTTTGTTTCTGACATACTGACGCATACCTCTCATTCTACAGGTGGCTGCTTGCCTCGCTCATGTGCCAGGGGGATTTTTATTTCGCCTCATTTTGTACTTTTCACATCATCTCACATTGTAAATCACAACATGTCACTCAGACCAAAACGTCTTTCTTCATCTACAGTAACATCTCTCATGATTCGAAGCCTGATATGGAAACCAAAGATGGTATCATATGCCCATCCATCCAAAGATTCATTACCAAACCTGCTTATTCCTGGCCTTTGGGGCGGGGCATTGGGCAATAGCCTATCCCAGCATCCATAGTGCAAAAGGTAGGAATACACCCGAGGTAGTTTGCCAATCCATCACAGGGCATATTTAATACTATGAGAAATTTTAAGTCTCAATTCAGTCTAACATGCTGATTTTTGGACTGAGGGAGGAAACCGGAGGACTCAAAAGAAATCCAGGCTGATGTGGGGAGAACATGCGAAACCCCCCCAGACAGAGGCCCAGCAGGACTTTAGCCCTGGCTGCCTTGCTGTGAGGCAACACTGTTACTCAATGCACCACCACGCTGCCCTAAATAATACACGGTTGAGTCACATTATAATGCCCACCAGCTAATATCCAGAGTAACCGCCATGTGCAGCATAAACAGCAGCTAGATGGGCTGGGAGTGTCTCAGTAAGGTGCTGGAAGGTTCTCACAGCTATCTGGAGCCATGCTGACTGCCGTGCATATATGCCCACCAAGCGAGCTTGCAACACATGCCTTATTTTCATTGGCTACGCTCTGCTGACATCAAAAGTAGGAGGTGGTCATAATAATGTGACTCGACGGTGTAAATGTATTATATTAAAATGGAACTGAAAAGGCCGAAGTTATTTCACCTCTGCTTGAACAACTCATGAAAGAGGGAGGATAACTGTCATTCAAACGTAAGACCTTTGGAGGAAAGTGTGAATCAAATCCCCCATAGCCACTTCACATCTCAGGCCCAAACTAAACCGCAAAAATAACACCGGACACAAAACAAAGCAGCCTGATAGGGATATTAAAAAGCCAACACAATCTGATATTCATCAGGCAAAAATATGGCACCAGAAACTAGGGTATGTTTAGAAGCAAGGCACAATCGTTCAGATCCGACTCTGACTGGTCATTCCAAAGCAAACCAAATTGCAGGGCACTTTACTCCATTATTCAAAATTGTATATCAGGTTCGTGGGAAAGCAGAACAGCTTGCGAAAATATAAACTTTGGGAAATTTACACAGTGGTTAATCATTTTGCAGCTTCTTGCTCTAAACAGCACAAAATAAACACCTGTTACCCTGAAAAATTGATACAGACACTGCCGGTCTCGGATTCCCCCATCTTCCTAGTCGTTCTCCAAGCAACCACTGCAAAAGGAATTACCTACACTTAAACTTAGCCTACCAAAACTCTTAACTAGAGTGCAATGAAAATAAAAGGAACAGCACAAAAATGACACTGTCTGTGCCCATGTACGGCTTGGAAATGTTTCAGTGCAATAAAAAAGCAGACCAAGCTCTTTCACTTGCAGTGCAGCCAGGCCAGGTTTAGAGGAAACGAGACAATAAAATGAAATGAGAATTTTAATGGCATTGCCCTGTGGGCAGCAGTCGCAGAATCTCATCATGATGTTCGAAAGGTTCAAATACCCCTTCAACTCCTCAGATTTTAACAGGAATGAACAGAGAAACTTGCATATTCTGAATCTGATTTCAGAGTAACCCAAGATAAATGGCAATATATTAATATTTTTGTTATAACCTAGCCTAGAAGGTTATGCATTCAGTTCATTTTCAATGGTTGTTTTTTTGTCTGTTTTTCAGCAGGATTATGGAAAATCTGTCGGCCTGATTTTTATGAAACTTGGTGGACGGCAGCAGATAGGGCCAAGGATGAACCCATTCAGTTTTGGAGAGGATTCAAATCACAGGGCAGAAACACAAATTATTTTTCACTTTGGTCAACATTGCAAAATGGGGCATTTGGGGCCTTGCTGGAGGTCTGTGCTCTCATCTAGTACCCATCTAGTTTATTTTATTGCTTTTTCCTGCAGGTGAAGATAGTTCTCTTACATTTTGACTAACAGTGAGCGAAGAGTATCTTGCTCTGTTTTCACACTGCAAGTAATGTGCAGTACGTCAGAGAAAAATAAACAGATCGGCATAATTAAATCACAGGCCGAATGCAAAAAAGGATGTGGTTTTGCTTTTTTGGAAGCATCAACATGAACACAAGCTTTGAAAAAAAATTGTTTTTTTTTAGCGAAATAATATAATGTCAGCAAAACTATGCTTGCCAAAACTCTATTTATTATTTCAGCTGATGTTTTTGGAAATGAAAAAGAACTGTAAAATTGTATAGAGCATGGATGACATATCAACCTCTGCTCTCCAAGCCAACGAAACTGCGTGGGCGGTGAAGTATGACTGAGTATTGAAATATAAAGTTTGAAATGGGAGGGGGGGCATGGTTGCTTAAAAACATTTTGTCAATTATTAATACAGTATATAGCCAACAGTGTACATAGTATCCGCTCATACACAAGCTGGATAGAGGCCTTTTTCCATTTAAAGCATATTTTCCTTCCTGCTGTTTTAATCATTCTTTAAGCATTTGACCAAACAAGCATACTATGATCTCTCTCTTCAGAGATGATAGATTAAAACCACGGTCAGTTGGTGTTGGAAATTGCACTTCACGGACATGTCTGTGCTACCCCAGTTGAACCTGCCCCTGTGAAAATTACACAAGGCTGAGATATGTTGCTCAAATTGATTTGTGAACAGTTATGAAAATAAAGCAATTTCACTGGACCAAAAGGCAGTGATGAGTGTTGAAAACAAGTTCTGCTGTGATGTACGTAATGGGACAATGCATATCAGACAGGTGCATTTTCATTAAAAAACAGAAGATATTATATAGTTATTACCCATGTCAAATCTGCACCTGCCACAAGCCATCGTCTGAGGCACTTTATACTGACATATCAAGGGCACACTAGGCACATATTCCTGATTCTTGTGCTGACAAAGCTTCTGGAGCCAGAAAATACCATTGAAATCCATCCAGAACAAAGTAAAATGTCCACTGTTAAAATTACTCATACAGAGAGCAGATGGCCTCTACTCAACTCATATTATGCACTCTGTTAGATTTGGAGTCTGGACATACAGTGATGTCCACTTTCCTCCACAGCGAAACAAGGTGCGGATTCGGACAATACTGTTCCTTGCTTTCCCAGAAGGCTCCGCGAATACATAAGTTTCGAATCATAGTGCTGAGATGCAGGTCACAGGTGTGGGTCATTTGTTATATGGTTATCTCTCCTTCAGTATTGCACTTACAAAAAAACCCCTCCAGCGGTTAAGAACCCCAGACTCCCACTGCAACCATTACCTCTTTTATTTCTAATGACATTTGTGGAATCATGGACAGTTCAGCTGCTTTCTGCATTACTCACCTGCTTCTCTTGACAAGTTCTGCCTTTTTACATATGGAGCACTGAAGTAAGTTTGGCAGAGCTGTATTCATTTCATGACTTACTTGTTGTAGCCTTATCCTGAGCGCAGTATACTAAACTGGTCATAACTAGTCTGTTTCTCTCCACATCTGACAATGAAATTCTATATAATGGCAAAGATTTAAATCATGATAAACCTTTCATGTTTTCTGTGGTCTCAAGGCATAAAGATAGTTCCGTCCAAACGCATGCTGGCATCCGAGTAAAGGAAACTGACTCGACAACAGGATGTTTCTGCACCTTCTTTATACGCTTGAGCCAAAGCTTTCAAAACCACTAAAGCTTTCTTTTCGAAATATGTGCCTGCCTTAATGAATGATAAATTACACTCAAGCTGCATGCATTACTCTGGATCAGAACAGCCATGTCTGCCAAACAATTGCATAAATAAACTTTGTATATAATTTCCTGTTAGTTTTGGTATCATTTATTCTTCCATTCATGTTCAACACATGTGCTTGAAGCTGAGATGCAAAATATAAAGAAAAAATTCAAAATAAGTTTCCAAATAAACACATTTCTTCAGTATCTTTGCTCACACAAATGCACAAGTTCTGACACCTTCTGCAGTTTTTGAACCGCATTTATAAGGTCAAGCACATCGTTACTCGAGTTGGAGATGCTAATATCCCTCCAAAACATTGACCTCACACATTGTCCATGCTGGCATCATATGAAAACGATGCACAGCCACATGGCTGTATAGCATAACGATTAGGAAACCACGAATGAATTGCATGTATGGATGCATTTGTTTACAGGTTAACTCTGCCCATGCCTACCAGTTGTTAAAACAATGTGAGCAAAGGCCACCTCAACTGATCTGAGAAGAATCAATCAGAATGATCTAGAAGGAAGGACTTTCAGCTTTAATTTACAACTTTATTGCAACAAATTGCAACCATTTTTATATATGTCCCCAATTTTTTTGCTCAAAAGTATTTGCAGCTTCTGATAATACACATATATTTTTGATACTTGATTGTAAATCCTTTGTATTTGACTACCTGAAGTCCATAGACAGTAAAAGATGCTGGCTTTCTTCCCTGGTGATGGTCTGCTGACTTTGAATGCAGCAGTGTTCAAGTCCCGCTTGTTCTCGGGAAGTTTTCCCAACTGTTTTGCCTTCAGGAAATGAAACAAATGCTCCACTGAATTCAAGTCAGGTGAATGAATTGGTCATGCAGAAAATTCCCCTTTAGTGCCTTAAAAAAACTTGGGTTTGCCTTCACAGTATTCCTTGGGTCATCGTCTATCTACACTGTGAAGCGCTGCCCAATAAATTTTGACGCATGTGGCTGGAACTGAGCAGATACTGCATCATAGCCTAATACAAGTCAGAATTCATCTTGCTGCCTTTTAAAGAGAGAGTAAGCCTGTTACGAGCCTAGTGGCCCATCGGGCCGGTGCTTAACCCCGGTTTCCATGGCATGAAGCGACTAGGAGTATTACTACTCCCCCTGGATGGGATGCCAGTCCATCGCAGGTACCCCCCCCCCCAGCTCTTAGTCAAGTTTCCCTGACTATTTGCTGGTACCCATTTATATACCTGGGCGAAGTGAGGCGTGGGGTGTGGGAGTGAAGTGTTTTGCCCAAGAACACACCACGAAGGCCGGGGCTCGAACTCAGGACCTTACGATCCCAAGTCAATCCTACTCGATCCTACCACTGCACTATCGTGTCTCCCTGCCTTTTAAAGAAGTCATATCATTAAGACATACAAAGGAACAAATCCCCCTGGTAGCCAAACATGCCCATACCTGACCACGCTTCACAGATGAGGGGATATGCTGCCCTTCATTGATCATCCAATTTGAATGTAAATGCTCTCAAACATTGTGTTGCTTGGGTGGCACAGTGCCTTAGTAGGTAGCACTGCTGCCTCACAGCAAGACGGTTGTGGGTTTAAGTTTAGAACTAGGACATTTGTTTATGGAGTTTTCATGTTTTCCCTGTGTTTGTGTGGGTTTACTCTGGGTGCTCGTGTTTACTCCTATAGTCTAGAGACATGCATGCTAGACTAATTGGAGACTCTAAATTGCCAGCTGGTATGAATGACCGGTATGCGCTTGGATTGCCTGCCCATTTATAGAAGACTTATGGTGGGTGGCAATAGCAGAGAAATAATGACAGCCTCATTAAAGGATGAAAAGCAAACATATTAAGGCTTGAAGTTGTTATTTCATACAATCTCCAATATGCAGTGGTAAACAGTTAAAATAACAATTACAATAACTCATCAAAGATTTATGGGCATGACTATGAATTGAATGTTCTTGAAGGAGAAAAAATTTCAAAAGGGTGATAATTCATCTGTGCCCTCACTTTTAGAAACTTCAGCATCATTCCCAAAGCTCCCACAGTCAGAGTGAAGCACTGCTTGTTTCATTTTAGTTGTCTACATAAATTTCAGCAACAACCATAACTCAATCTTGCGCAATGGGAGCTTAATGCAACAGGTGCTGGATTCTCGAAGTGATCCAAAAAAATCCCCAGCAATAAACGAGGAAGTTGACTTGGAACCTTGTCACAATGCTGAGCAGCTTATTTAACAACTTACAGAGTATTAATTGCATAAATTACAAATTATCTTGGCAGCGATTAAAGTTATGGGGAGAAGAAGCCAAAAGCATTACGGTGTTGTCAGAGTGTGTAACGGTCTTCTCAGTTGCTTTCTCAAAAAGCACGTCACACTTACCTCAAAATTCAGAGGAAGGGGATTACATTTGTCCTATTTTGAGTGTCAAAGGAAAGCATTCTCCAGCTGCACATCCTTCTCACTGAAACAATACCACAGCCTCCCCTAATTCTCAGAGATATCCCTTTTACATGATTACAAGAGGTCTAAATCCAATGTAAACACGCCATAAATTGGAAACTGAGCAACCTGAGAAAAGGCTGTTTCCTTTCCCATGATATCATTCCTTAATGCTGGCTGATTTTTTTTTTCACGGTGCTGGTCACCTGGGACCTGAAGCTGTTTAAACATCAGTTTGCCGCCAAAATAGCCAACAAATCTCACAGCTGATTTCTGTCCGTCTGCGAGAAGGACAAGCAATGAAATGTGTGCTTTCATTTGCTTGCAGCCTTTAAACCTCCTTCACATAAGACATAAAGTGCAAAATTCAGTTCAAATTCAAAGAGGCGAGCTGCAGAGTTTGCAAATGTCTACTGTTCCCTCTGAAGCAGGGGCTAAATTTGACCTTGAATGAAGCTATGTGGAAGAATCAGTGACCCAAAATAATTATTAAGTGTAGAAACATACCCAAAAAAAAAATCACAACTCAAGGGAGTAGAGCCTGAATAACCCTCTCCATCACACTGAGGCTGTTCCTGATAAAGTTGGTCCAAGCCGGTGAAAGAACAAAACATGACTTCCCATTCAGTTTTCCAGGAAAAAAATCAACATGCTTGAGTTGTCTTCTGCTGAAATTCTCTCTGGCAACAATAACACAAAAGTCAGGAAATTAAGAAAAGTTGCAGTATTTTGCTGAAATGGGACAAAAATGTGCTCCCAGTTGTAATTGCCTGGATGAACACAGCCCAATTCAAGGACTCAAGTGTGTGAAGCTCTTCCAAAGGCTAATTCTTCGCCCAAAAAAACAGCTGGGAGACATTGCAAGTATCACAAGCTCTGAGGTGAAATTTCTTAATTTTTTGAGTGGTTTTTGAGTGCTATGTTGCTCCCAGACCTTCTGTAGGATTTGAGTCATTCAGTATATTGGATTCAGCATCATCTGAGGATAATATTGGTGAGCTAGGTATGGTGGGGAGTGGCGTCCCCCAGGGATCGGTGTTGGGACCCCTGCTGTTCCTCATCTACATTAATGACCTTGATAGGAATATTGAGAGCAAATTAATTAAATTTGCAGATGATACTAAATTGGGAGGTTTGGCAAATAGTTTAGAGTCCACTAAAGTGATTCAGAATGATTTGGATAGAATCCGGAATTGGGCAGAAATGTGGCAAATGAAATTTAATGTAGCGAAATGTAAAGTTGTACATGTAGGTAATAAAAACATTAGATGGGATTACTTCATGGGAGGTTTAAAACTGGAATGTGCTCCACACGAAAAAGATCTGGGAATGATTGTTGACCAGACCCTCACAGGCTCTAGGCATTGTGCCGTAGCAGTTAAAAAAGCCAATCGGATGCTGGGATACATTGCCAAAAGTATTGAGACAAATCCAAGGAGGTGATGCTTCTTTTGTACAACACATTCGTCAGACCACATCTGGAGTATTGTGTACAGTTCTGGGGACCATACTTTGGGGACGATATCGAGGCTCTAGAAAAAAGTTCAGAGAAGAGCCACTAAGCTAATTCCGGGTATAAAAGATGAAAGCTATGAGAAGAGGCTGAAGATCCTTAATCTCTTTAGTCTTAGGAAAAGGAGACTTAGGGGTGATCTGATTGAGGTCTTTAAATATGTTAAAGGGATTAACAAAGTGAATTATGTAGGATTCCTTCGACCAAGTGTTGTTAGTAGAACTCGGGGTCACAAATGGAAGTTGACCAAAGGTAAATTTAGCACTGATATTCGGAAATATTTCTTCACCCAAAGAGTAATTTTGATGTGGAATAGCTTGCCTGACCATATTAGTGAGGCAGAGACCTTGGGAGTTTTCAAGAGCAGGCTTGACTTAAAGCTAGATACCATTGAGTCATTGAGTATCTGAAGTGATATATTCACAATAGTATAAAGAAACTGGCGAGCCTAGTTGGGCTGAACGGCCTGTTCTCGCCATTCATGTTATGTTATGTTATGTTAATATACTCATGTGATGACGTTTGGATCGATGAGCCTCCAATTCAGAATTAACCTTAGTGTTATAAAATGCAAAACTTGATTGACAGAGGATGCAAATGTACGCAGACCGCTTAATTTGTTATAATAAATATCCCATTAGAACTTGGATTAAAATGAGAACAAATTTTTCCATCCCTTCGTTTGATCATCCTAAGTGCTTGGCTAGCTTAAAAGTGTACGCTGCCGTTATCCCGGTGCTACAAGAACTCTCAAGGACGTTTCCTCGAACTTGACAGCTGAGATAAAACATTGGCTCTACTGTCCCTGGGTGGAGTGCTCTCTATTTACGCATATTTCAGTTACACGGGCTGGACTTCATAACTGAAACGGCGATTAACAGAAACCATTGGCTTGGCAAATGCAGGCCATAATGTGCTGAAAAGCAGTCACGCCAGCATTAAGCCGCAGAAAACTGCTATGATAACTTCAATGTTCCAAAAGCCAGTCCTTGATTTTATTTTCTTTGTGGTCAAAAATTAAGTCAATCTTTTCAAAAGGAACCTTCTTAAGTGTTCTCATTGATTGCAATACTTCCCCTGCTGTGTTATTTGGCTGCTCAGCATTCTGTTCCCAAACCACTCCCTTCCCCATAAACTGCAATAAAAAAAACAATCAGAAAACATCTTGTCCATAAGTTCAGTATATCACTTGAGCATCAAAATTCCATACAGAGCATGCTATTGACTTGGACTAGCAGTCCCCAAAGGTTCACTTAGTAGACAGGTCATGGCTGCCATGCTGCTTTTTGTATGTTATGCTGCTCATACCATATCTGCACTGAGAATTTCCAGTAGAATCACTGCTCACCCTCCTCTTATCCTCTTGTGAAAAAAAAAAAAGCTTACTGGAAATTTGCCTTTTCAATCTGAAAATGATTATTTCAATTTGCTTGCCTGTGCACAATGAGCAGATCCAGTCAGTTTCAAAATAAAATAATGGTTTTGCTTTCTGAAGAAAATATTTTGAAACCTACGCTTTCCTGGCTGAGTGAATTTAAACAAAAAATTGACCTGGACCTGCCCATACCTATCAGATTCTGCTTTGACTGGTCATGCCTGTCTCTGTGGTGGTCAGCAGCAGCTGTTGAGCAGAAAATACGGTGAACATACTCCGAGAACACTCAAGACTCAGGTGCGGCCAATTCTCTTTGATAGAAACACTTTGTTTGGACACAAACTGTGCACGTTTCAATCTTCATTTTCGGCCCGGAGTCATGGATAAGCTGCTGACCTCCAACACAGTCAGCAGATTAACAGTCTCCAGTCTGGACAGCCAGGCTGGGAAAGAGGCAATAAGACCGAGTCATCCAGACACTGATATCCCTCACATCCATGAGACAGTCTGGAACATCGACCCTACTTCCCCTCTGTATGGCCCAGGCAGGACTAATCTCTCCAGTATCTCCGGAATACTCCTCTTTTAATCAAAACAGCAACATCAGCTTAATGTGCATGAACAGCTGCGAGTGCCGCTAAATTTGTCTCTGAATCTTATGTGATATTTAGACGAGTTGTACCGTTCATTATAGCATTAAATTTTGAAACCAGGATTCAATTGTGACGTAAAGAGTGGGGGAAAATGTTTTCAAACATCATTGCTGTACAGTGTAAGGAATTGTGAATCATTCTGCTGGAGAGCGGGAGACTCATAATCTAGTCAGCCCCAGCAATCAACAAACATAGACCCGCCACCTCTGAAATGGTAATCTTGTCATGGTATTAAATAGAGAAGCCCCGCACCCTGGCATCATGGTAACACCTAGAAACAGGAAAAGCCAACGACGGCCATCAACGGTTGAAACGTAATTAGCACCCAAACTGCTACACTGCTGAATAGACAATGGTCTTCTGACCATTTGTTACCTAATCATGCTACACCTCATTAATATATATTGAAGCCAAGAACCATCCTCTTTACTTAATATACATATGCATGTTGTATAGTATAGATGTTCAAGCCTTTCGATTGTTCGGGGCTCATTCTGACACCGATGACCCCGAAGCATTTGGACATGTTTCGTTACTGCTAATTACTTGATTAAAGACAAACTTTGCAACAACTCAGAAGAATCCTTGTTTCTTCCGTTTTTTCTTACAACAGTCAAGTTCATAAGGTACTTGAACAAAGTCGTTGTTACTTACCTGTCTTTTGACATTGTATTGGAGTTGAAATTGAATAATGATTATAAGCTCAAATGTGGGGCCTGTCATCTACAATTTGAAGAAATTTACATCGAAATCAGGTGAACGGGGGATGAATTACAGCTCTTCTTATATGTATTTCTCCCTTTTTTTAAGGGACCAAAACTAATTTGACAATTGGCTGAACAGCCGGCCCATGGCCACATGTATGTTATTCCCTCATTATTTCCATTATAAGTAAGCTGATGAAAGGTCGAAGGATGATTTCAAATGCGACATTTGACATCTGTTGCTCATAACTCGCAATATAAAATCCGAAAAGCTGTCACTGCCAGGGATGCATGCCATCAGTTGGCTGAAATGTCACAAAAAACTCATCAGAGATGTGACAAAAACATTAGGTGTGGCTAAATGAACTATTTTTTGCATTAACAAAAAGAAGGAACGCCGTAATGAGCTCAGGAACACCTAATAAAGAACTCCCCACCGCAGTTGTTAGCCAGATCGAAGATACCCTCTGGGAACCAGAGGTGCCTGTGTCAAAGCCAAAAATCAAGAGGACTTCACCAAAATAAATACAGAGAGCTTTTCAGAAGATGTTACTTATTGGTAAACTTAAAAAAAAAATCAAGTTCTTTTTGTATTTAAAAAAAAAAAAGCCAATAAGGTTCTGGAACAACCTTCTACAATCAGATGAGAAAAAAATTGTCTTGGACCAGAATGACACCAACAGAACAGTGTAGAGAGGGAAAGAACTGCTCATGATCCGAAGCATACCGCTACAGCTGTAGCACGTGGTCATGTGTGGGCATGTATCACTGCCAATGGAACTGGTTCCCTCTTATCTTTCATGATGTGACGGTTTAAAAAAGCAGGCAGCATGAATTCTGAATTGGCTATATCATCTTCTCAGGTTCAGATGAATGCCTTCAAGACAGTGTGTCACTGGTCAGATGGACAATAACCCAAAGCATACTGCGAAAGCAAGTACTTTTCTGGGCAAAGAAGTGGAATATTCTATAATGGCCCCATCAGTCACCAGACCTAATCCAACTGAGCATGCATTCCACTGGCTGCAGTCGCTGTCTTTTAAAATTTCCAGGCGAGTGGCTACAAGCTCGCGTCGGAATTCAAGGCGAGCTTTTTTTATGGCCCTTGCAGCTTGTTCCAAGGATGGGGCAACCGGAAGAATGAAAAGATTGGATGTGTCTTTGCTATGATGGGCATGTTACTCCAAGATGGATTCATTCTGAGGTACAGGGCCCATTAAGATGCATAACAAGTTTAAACTTAGTTTACCTCTTACACAAAACATGCTGAGATTTTGAGAGGCATCCTGAACCTATTCTCTAAAGCTGAAACCTCTTAATACAGCTGCATGGGCCAAATAGAAGTCTATCCCGAGAATACAGAAACAAAGAGCAGATCTACAAAAAAAAAAAATTGCCTTTTTTATTAAAACGTTTTTATCTAAAATTAAAGAAGGAATACATTGAAAACAAATGCCACCCTGACACTTGCACGATTTTTGTCCCCACAATGCCATGCAATGCGTCGTGGCAAGGCGTGCCATTTCGGTAGTACGCAGCGGAGCCTTGTTTGCGCCCTGTTCGCACACTGTACACGCATAAGTTACGCACTGTCTACGCAATGCGCAGCCGAAAATTTGAACTATGCGCGAACAATGCGTGAACACTTCATGAGAAGTGCCCGAACTATGCGTGAGCTGGGCATGCCATGATCACATGAACAACTCGTGATAACACCCTTACACGGCACAAATTGACATGCATCATCAGCAGTGTTCGCGCCGAGTTCGCGTAGTGTTCACGCATGGTTCACGCAAGTGGCACGCACATGGCACGAACATTGTGTGCCAAATGCGTGCTGAATTTTTGAACATTTCAAAATTCTCTCTACGACATGGCATGCACCCCCGCACCCTTCACACACTCCTCATGCTCGTTCCCAAAGACTTTAATCATTGCCACCACGCATTGCGTGGCATTGCAGGAACAAAAATCGTGCAAGTGTCAGGGTGGCAAAAATCGTCAGGATTATGAAATTCTCAGTTGCATTATAGGGGCTTACCTCAATAACTGCTTAACCTGACATGGCTCAAAAGAATCACTGAATCACTATCAGAAATGGTAGTTGCTACTTGGCTACATTAACAAACCATGCACATGGACTCCGTATCGTAACCTGACCAAAGTTGGAGACCAAAACAAACGGCACTGTCTAAACCTTGTCCATAGTACCCACTGACACTTCAGCCTAGTAACACAACGCGTGTCCACAGCAGTTGAATTTCTGGGAACAAGAATCGTTAATTTATGCACATATCTGCTGTGGACAAGCATTCTTGCATGCACCTCGGAATGTCCCAAATTGCAAAAGTTTCATCCCTAATGGCATGTCCCGCAGCTATGTCTGCCGTCTACAGCCGCTCCGAAGGCGAAAATGAAACATAGGCGATTGGTTCAAAAAGGGTCACTTGGTATGGGTTGCCCAATCACAGAATGGGTATCTCTCGCTTTTGTTTTCCCAGTATCTACAAAGACTTGTTCACATTTTTTTTTTACAAAGCAGCGTTGGCGTTACTGTTCTGTATCATACGGAGTGTTGACCAACGGAGTGTAACGATGGAGACGGAACCAGTCTAGTTTCCATGAGGCGTGCGTTTTTTTCCAGCTTTGTTATTGTAAGGTGCGTGCTTTTTTCCTCGCCTCAATTTTTTTAGGCAGTGCTTTGCCAGGGTGGACACCTACCGCTAGGTAGTGTTTATAGATTTCTTCCTTCAAGCTGTCATTGACTGCAAATAATTTGTGACGAAGTATTGAAAAGGACAATTCAATTTTTGATGAAGATAGTTCATCCAATTACTTTTGAACCCCTACAATGTCAGGGATAAGCATAAAAACATTCTGACTGGTTTTTGCAGTATTTTTAATGAAACCTGCAAATATAAGCTGTACTTTTACCCTTAGAGCTCATCTTGATCGTTTGATGTTATTGTTTAAACGATCAATATTGTGTCCATGTCCAAATATTAATGGACCTGACAGTGATTTGTACAGATACTGTATACTGTACACAGTAGAATCAGATTTTATGATACAGTATATAAATTATTATAAATAATTAATTATACATAGGAAAACTAGAGGCAAATGTGCAAACCTCCACAAAGGCAGCCCAGTTGAAATCTTGCTGCGTGAACATGGCTCATAAGAAATTTAAGGTATCTGCAACATAGGATTTTGAGATGGTTGCTGTGGTGGCCATATTGTTTCACCGATCGTGGTCAAAATCAATTGGGTCCATCCCTCATGTAATAGCAACCCACCCACAAAATTTCAGAGATATCTGTTTATTACTTTTTGAGATATCTTGTACACAAGCAGACAGACAGACAAACCAAACGCCGGCAAGAACATAATCTCCTTGGCGGAGGTAATAATAAAAACTATATTTCTAAACATACTGCTATATTTTGCAAACTGTATACACTGTAGCAAGATGAAACAACCACGGCAGTGCGATTGTATACCACTTTAAATGCTGGTGACGATATACAGATATGAAGGTAATCTCACTCCTTAATACCACACATCAAACACATTAGACACTGAAAAGAAGTATTTTGTCCTGTCAGGGGAAACTGGGGAGTCAACAGCACTTTTTAATAAGAGCGTATCTTTATCCGATTATGTTTTCCTCTCCTAATCTTACAAGTGTACTTCAAAGTGGAGGTGCGGTTCTGTCCAATTTCAGAGGAGATAAAGGACTTGGACATTTGAGATTGGTGAAGTCAGGCTGGATCCTGACTATATACAGTATTGTCAATATCTACAATAACAATACTCACTGGAATTACTCAATATCAGTAAGATACCCATTTAAAAAATAATTTTACCAGAAAATTACTCACGAAAACCAAGTCATATTCACTCATTGATCCGAAATGTTGATACATGATGTGTATTGGATGGTACATGTGCTGTTTCTAATCTTGTTAACATCAGAGTGTGTCCTTAGCTGGCACATTGTGGCGGTGTTCTTTGTTTTGATTTAAGGTTTCTTGGCACAAGCAAAGTGGTGAGTTTCTAAGAAGAATGGAACAGAGAAGGGCTCTGCATTAAAAAAAATGACTTCAACATTGAATATCCCAGTCATCATCTGGATAGCCTATTCTTTCTCTTTCTATTAGTTAGCCAACAATATTTTATTAGTCATTCTAGAGAGTCTAATTGGTAAGCAACAAGGCCAAACTCACTTTAATCACTGCAGGATGTTGAGCAAAAAATGTACGTTGTAAATAAATATTATTTTTGGCAAATGATGAATGCTGAATATTATTTAATCCCAGATATTAACTTTAAAGTGCACTTCAATAATTTAAGTGGACTCTTCTGGAGTGATTAACTTTTATAGAGCATATATCGTGTCTCTTGAACTCTCATAAACACAGTAAGAGTCCCCGTAATACAAAAATTCATGAAGTCGACGGCGATCGTTCCCAGCCGAGGTTCTTTTTGGGACATTTTGAAATTACTGAGTAAAATAAAAGTGTTTCATGCAAAAATAAGGATAGAGTTGAATATGACGTCATACATTATGACATGAAAACATTATTTTATGATGTATGCACATAGTGCTATAAAAAAGGCAAAACGTTGTTCCTGCTTACATGACTACATCAAGGAATTATGGAGCCTGGGACAAAATATACTGCATGCTTGGTCATATAATATAAATATATATATGAATATACTATATTCTACTGACCCACTCATACATTTTACACCAAACTAGAAATAGCACTGCTTAACATCAAACCTTGGGCCTAGAATAAAGAGTTAAAACTTTCCACCCTTGTCTGTGGGCCTAACAGCTGCCTGAAATTGATTCTTTGAAGAAGAGTATGATTGATATGCCACAAAACTGAATAATCAACAGGAGTTCCTCATGTAATAGATTTAGGGGTCATAGATAATTTCTGTCTCACCTGAGAATGCTGCCTGTGGGTGCACATATTCCTGACCTCCTGTCCTTCTCCTGACGTCTTCCTGGGTGGACACCGTTGGCCGTCTTGTCAGCTGATTCTGTTCACAGCACTTTGAGGTTGGGTTGGGGGGGGACTTGGCCTTGAACGATGTTCAGGGAACTAGACCAGACGGCCTTAAATCTGCTGTACCCCATCAACCAGGGTCAAGAGTTTCAACTTGTTTTGGTGGAGTTCCATTAGTGCCATGAATAAGTCCTCTTTCTGCAAATTCAAAAAGTTATTTCTGTGTAAATCAAATGTGCTCCCGTACAGTGTATTTGGTTTTATCACTATAGTGGATAGCTTTGTTATCTCTGCAGGATGCTTGTTCGACGCCATCCTAGCATCCTCCTTGAGTCACCCAGGATACATATGACTGTGCAGAGAAAAATACAATAACTCAATTGTCCACATTGTTTGTCGCCTTCCAGGGATCCAGACTGTGGTCAAGCACATATTTAAACTATTTTAACTCTGGTGAATTTCATGAACACAAATCACAGAGTGTACTCAACAAAATGTGCACTTTCCTGAAATCTGCAGTTATGTGAAAGAAGTGATATGTGTTGGAAATTATCAATACTCTCAAAACTATCAAGGAACTGCTGGAATGCAGTTCACATGAGAAAAGGGTTAAATTGTAAAAAAAATTGTGTGGCCAAGTTTTACTGTTCACCGGAGACTCACAGCAGCTAAAAACAACAGCTCTCTAAAACTAACTGCAAGAATAGCACACAGACTGTGAGGTCAAAATGCGTACAGTCGATCAACCACAGCATGGGACTTAAAGTGAGAATAGCTCACTGACTATAAGGTCAAAACCTGTACAGTCAATCTGCCACAGCATGGGTCTTTAAGTGCCCGAGTTTCTTCAGGGCAACTCTGTTCTGAGATTTATTGTATAACTCTTGACTTTAAAAAATTACAATAGTTACACTACTTGCCTGAAAATGATGTGGACCTTCTGTTCTTCTAAAGGCTCAGACTGGAAGAGTGATCAGTGGGTCATGCAGCTCTAGGAAACACACAACTTTCAAGTTAACCTCCTGTCTTGCATTTTTCCTAACAGAAAATAGACTCTCATCACTAACATCCCCTGCCTTTAATGTAGGACAATGACAAAAAGTGGAAGTGACAATATTTTAAATCAACGAACAGTAGGCTGGACATAGAAGATTGTTAAGAGCAATGTCATTAATTTAAACTCTGTATTTAATGCTGTTTGTTTATTTATTATAAATTATTTTACCTTTTTGCATGAATTTTACTCTTTAAACACAAAATTTTGCCTCTGTCCATCTCAGGGCTTTTTCAGTTCAATGCAGCCAACCCTTGAATAATTTTAAAGGGGACCTATTATGCTACATTTCCAAATTTATACTTTAATCTTGGACTCCCCTAGAGTACTCCTGATCGTTCAGAGTCCAAAAAAGGGTCCTTATTTAGCTCATACTGCCATCCTCAAAAAACCCCATTTGTAGTCCATTGTAGTCTCTGCCTGAAACACCTCGTTTGGGTGGCTCTTCCGCTATGGCCCCCCCTGCCCGTGTGCCCACTTTCTTCTGATTGGCCAGCTCTGTGGAGGGCGGCGCTGGGCGGGGCTCGGCAGAACGCAGTTTTCCGGGTCCGCCTCCCTAGTGTGAAACGTGAGACGCGTCTGCCATCTGAGCTGCCATCGGCAAGAAAATTCCGCCATCAAACACAGTACATGTGTATAGATCTAATGAAATGAACTTTTTCTAATAAACACAGCGGCGAAAGTGGAGGATGCAGTGCGAAAGTCTGGCAGCTCAAGCTCGAATTTGCTATCTACCTACGGCTACTATGGTGAGTACACCGGTGTTTCTACTCTATCGCTAGGATTGAGGGAAAGCTAGAATCCACCCCATACAGACACATTTGTAGAACGGGTTGACATACCCAAGTGTAGACTGGAGACCGTAGAAATCCGGTGGGTCTGAGTTTAGAGGGAAACATGGACAGTGAGGAGCAGCAAAAAGTGGACCAACAACTTATGGACTGTTAGGTGTGTATTATAAGGACCTGCTGGTTCGTGTGCATAACTGTGGTGTGTCGTTAGTGTGGAGTAACTAACAGCTTCTGCGCTGGTATATGACGGAGGAGAAAAAGCTCCAGGCTAAACGGCCTTTTCGGAAATTGCCCATGGTGATGGTTTACTTATTGCGTCGGAATGACCAGCGTTTGCTCGCGAAAAATGGGCGCGACAAGCTGCTTTTACACCGGACGCATAACAAATTTTTCGCGCGACAGATTACATTCAAAGTCAATGCATTGTCCGGTGTGATGCGTGTATTTGTGTCTTTGCATTGACTTTGAATGTAATCTGTCGCGCGAAAAATTCGTTTCGTGTCAGGTGAAAAAGCGGCTTAACGCGCCCATAATGCGTGTATTCGCGTCTTTGCATTGACTTTGAATGTAATCTGTCTCGCGAAAAATTCGTTTCATCTCCGGTGTGAAAGCGGCTTAACGCACCCATAACACGTGTATTCGCATCTTTGCATTGACTTTGAATGTAATGTCGCGCGAAAAATTCGTTTCGCGTCAGATGTGAAAGCGGCTTAATGCGCCCATAATGCGTGTATTCGCATCTTTGCATTGACTTTGAATGTAATCTATCTCGCTAAAAATTCGTTTCGTGTCTGGTGTGAAAGCAGCTTTATGGGTAGTACGCGACAGCTAGAGAGAGCTCCGATTATGTTATGAACATAATACAGGTTTTACAGACCGTAAGTTCCGTTTGCGTGGACAGTTGCTTTTGTGGAGCTACCGAATCGATCACTTCTACAGGAAAGAATTTCCTATTCAATCTCCGACTCTTTCGGCTTTATATTAGCCAGAACAATTTCTAAAGGGGGATTAAATTATGGCAATGCAGAGAAATCGTTTGTTATACTAGACACGTTAGAGCTTGTGCGTTTCACGCTTGCTTTCATGGTAGCCATCAGAGAGCTAGCCCAGATATTGGTGAAGTATCCGGCTGATCCCGGTCATGGATAAGTGACGCGATTACAAGCAGCCGTAAACAAACCCAAACACATATCCCAAGCTCTGCAAAAGCTACGTCTGGTCTAACTGCAGCCTTTTCAGCCCAACCTTGCAGACACTTACAGCACCTGTCCGCTTAGCTTCAACTGCAGTGGCTACAATCGGGCAATGTCATGATGAAACTGCCACATTGATGCTTACCGAAGTAACATAAGCATACCAATCAGAATTACTGCATATGAGTTAACCAGGAGCATTTTTCATTAGCACGGCGGCACGCAAACTAACATGCAGTAGCTGGTAAACCAGCATTCATAACAACCACAGAGACAAACCCTTGCAATACAGGTCTTACAGACAGCAAGTTCCGTCACCGTGGGCAGTTGTACCAAGCATCCAAATTGCAAACAAGTATAAAAAGTTCGCTTCAAATGAGGTTTATGTTCACACACCTTCTGTTGAATTTCCCCTGATATTACTCTTGCATATTTAGGACACAAACATTAGCAACAGTAACTTGGCTACGTTAGCTGCAGTGCTACAGCCACATTCAACTGGCTATCACGTTAGGTAGGCATATTCAGTCAAGCAACTTACAGCTTCTGCGTCTGAGAGTCACGGACAGTCGCGACCGATCCAGGCTTTATCTTCAGATATTTTACAAAGCCTGCGTTTGAGGCCAGTTGTTAGTGCTAACTATCGTTAGTGGTCCTGCTAGCCACCCGTAACACGTTAGCTTCACTTACATTATTTGCTGTTATATCATTACTTACAGCTTGTGGCTCCGAGCGCTTGATCGATGCAACTGCTTCAGGTTTGAGAAGCAGCTAAAACGCTTATCCTGTGTCGAATTATCCTTTATTAACAAAGCTGTCTTTGGTGAAATTCTGAGCACAAACAGCTAACGTTCCCCTTGGCCGTGGCTGTTTGCTGCCAGCAAACAAAAAAGCTACCCACTAATTTCTGGGGGCATCGTCTTTTGGAAGAGAAATAGGTGCTTTTCTTTGCGTCCAAAAGTAAACGGACAAGCAGCTTTCGGAGAGATACTGACAAAACTGCACCTCAAATGATCTGTGGTTCTTCTTTTGTATTTCCAAAAGTGTAGATGCTACAAGGCATAGCATGATCCCCGGTTGTTTGTGCCTGCTAGAATAGTTTCCGGAGTGGGCAGGTCCAGCGCGGTGATTGGCTCTGGCTAGGTCTGTATTAATTGGACGGCACAACCTGACGTCAGGTTTTGCCCAGATCTCGTGAAGATCTTGGGACGAGCTGTTCAGAGAGAAAATCGCGTTCACGAAATCACGTTCTTGGATTACAGCAAAACCACAGTATCTTATGTTTAGAAACTTTTCAGAGGTTGAGTATGGACATCCAACATTATAATATTACTTATATGTATTAAAAGAAGGATCAGCATAATAGGTCCCCTTTAAACTAGTTTCATAGTTGGTTTCATCGGCAGAAATTATGTAAAAAAAAAAAAACTTTGCCTGACAAAAAATAAACCACTCACAATAATGTATCCCCTGCTTATACTCACATTTCAACATCCCCTAGTGTGTCTCTGGACAAACTGGACAGTGCAGATATCTGGACCCACTGGCCTGTTTCATAGGGCTGATGACTAGCAGTGTACATCCACATAAAGAGGAAACCGTTCATTTATTTCCATATCACAGCTGGCTTGTGTGGACAATGTTGATTTAGAGCATTTCTCCTCCAAAGTCTTACTGATGACTATATCTTTCTGACAAAAAGCTGGCCACCAGGACAAATAAAAACTAAACATCTCATTTTGATTAAAGACAAGCTGAAAAAAAGAATTGGCAGAACCATACAGTTGACCTTAACTGACTCATTCTTATGTACAGTACTATACAGACTTTTAAAATGTTCTAAACTGAATTGTGCCAAAGCCACACCTTACCAGTATAACTATTCTGCATTCCCTACATGTAGCACACTGCATTAATGTCAGTGTTAATCGGCAATACAAAAATTAGGACATATTTTATTGTTCAATTCATTTCCATGAATGATACCTCTGGAGTGCAAATTCATGCTGTGTCCATGCAGATATCTTCCAGATGAACAACACATTGAAAGTCAATGTGTGACATTTCAACACAATCAATCATCAGGTTTCGTTCATACCGTAAGTAAAGTGAGAAATTCAGGCTACAATGGGTTAAAATGTGTTAAGCCTTGACAAGTTTTGAAGACTGACTGTGGGCAGTAAGGATTATAATTATTTGAACAAAGAACACTTTTGTGGGCTGTAGCACTGACACAGTTGACTTTATACAGATATAGATATCTTCAGTTTAACAC
The DNA here is from genome assembly GCA_029692085.1 of Gymnothorax javanicus. Classification (NCBI taxonomy): domain Eukaryota; kingdom Metazoa; phylum Chordata; class Actinopteri; order Anguilliformes; family Muraenidae; genus Gymnothorax; species Gymnothorax javanicus. Next base: position 19,912,057 of record CM056199.1, read on the forward strand.
TGACAGTTTGTCCCTTAATCTGAGGTTATTTACATTCATATAAACTGAGGAATGGCAACAGCCCTTCAAAATTGTGTCACTGTACATATAGTACCTGATTCTAGATGCTGACACAAAGCAGCAAAAATAACCAGCATCATCCCCATAACTCACCGTATCTCCTGTGTTACCGCGTTGACTACTCATAGTCAGCATTAAATCCATATTTTCAATATTTTAATCAATGTTCACATCACTTTATAAACATGTGCATCAATGGAAAAATGTAGAGTACATGTGTAATTTATGCTCTATGAAAGATAAAGTAGATTTTTTACATTTTGATTTTATTTTTCATTAAATATAAATGTAATTATGTTCTAAAATATTCTATAGAACAATGTTAGATATACTGTATGTCTGTCATGTATGTTACATGTATCATGTCACATGTTTCATTGATACTCAAAATATATGTTTCAGTATCCAGTATCTTGTTCCACAGCTCAATAGTTTTTTTTGCAAAAGCACCTGATGCAGATCAAATTCCCCTGAGTACAGAGCCACATCCCTTGAATCTGGCAGCAGACGGTTGAAAAGGAAAAACCCTGATAAAGACCTGAGAATGAATCATGGAAGGAAGGGTCGATAACAATATCTGCCATGTCATATTTTTCAATGATAATCTTTTCCATATAGTCTGGATACCTGGTGTCTTGTTCGTTCCCGACCTGCCTTGTGACTCAACTTTGGCGCCTGTGACTACATTAGCAAACATGTTCACTCTTTTGAAGCGATGATACAGTCTGCACAGGTAAGGGCACATACCTTTTTCTTATATGTAAATTCGGAATTGCTAATCCCACCCAAATCTGGAGTGTCAAATTAGCGAACTATGCACAAACACGCTAGTATGCGACTCATACAGCTATCTCAGGAGAGTGAGCACAGTTTGCGGTTCTCCTCCCAAGTGTGCACTCGTCAGCCTGTTCCTTTCACACTGCAGTCTCAGTCCTGGCATGCATTGAAGGAGGACGGAGGAAACCTGAGCATCTACTGCTCCAGATGACAACCCCAGAGGTGCCCAGATGACCAGTAGGTGGTGCTAGAGCAACAATTAAGGTGAACCGTATCCCTCCCATTTCCCCAAGCAGCACAGCACCAATTATGCACTGCTCTCTTCCAGCCGCTGGGAACAGTCGGATTAGAGGGATAATCTCGCTGAGCTTGTTTGCCATAAGTCCGATAAAAACCAAATCAGGTAAAGCGGCACAAAATTTTGCAGACCTGCTGTCGTTGGGAAGAATTTTGCTTGCAATACTGGGTTGGTCCTTACATTATGGTGTCCCTAAAATATTCAGTATATGTAATGACAAAAGAAATGCACCATAATAAAATAAGAACAGTGCATTGTGCTTGCTTTTTGTGGCTTAGAGATAGTTGTGGCTCAAAATGAATGCTTAGAATATTTATGCTATAATATGTCCCTCTCATTCAGGACAGCATGGTTCAGTCACAATTGTTCTCATGTGAAATTTATTCAAGGAATTTTCCCTGTGCATAAAATTAACCAAATCAGTCATGCTTCAGTTCATTGATGTTTGAGGGCATTTGTTTATGCACAGCTCTCTTACGGTCCCGCCACAGCATTTCAATCGGGTTGAAGTCTGGACTTTGACTTGGCTGTTGCAACACCTTGATTTTTTTTTTATTTTCCAGCCATTCTGTTGTAGATTTGCTGGTGTGCTTAGGATCACTGTCGTGTTGCATGACCCGTCTGTGGCCAAGCTTTAACTGTTGTACAGATGGTTTCACATTTGACGCTAGAATACTTTGGTACACAGAGGAGTTCATGGTCAATTCAATGACTGCAAGGTGCCCAGGCCCAGTGACTGCAAAACAAGCCCAAATCATCACCCCTCCACTACCATGCTTGACAGTTGATTTGAGGTGTTTGCGTAGATACGCGGAGTTTGGTTTACGCCAAACATGGCACTGTGCATTATGGCCAAACAACTGCACTTTGGTCTCGTCTGCCCAAAGGGCATTGCTCCAGAGGGCTTGAGGTTTATTCAGGTGCAACCTCGCACACCTGAGCCATGCTGCCATGTTCTTTTTGGAGAGAAGAAGCTTTCCCCTGGCAACCCTTCCAAGCAAGCCATAATTGACCTATGGCTAAGCCCCGCCCTCAAATGCGATGAGCCAACCACAGTGCGTATTCTCTCCCCATATACTCGGACATTCTGAGCCTGAACTTCCAATGAAATGCATTACGGAAACTCCATATCGTTTGTTTTTATGGGGTTTTAAAATGTTTCTAAGTTAAAAAAAAATGGTCAAACGCTGTGCTTAGGGTAAATGTAACTCCGATACGAGGTATGACGATGGGGTGTATTTTATACCCTTCCCAAAGCCACATCGTAACCGAGAGAAGTATCTCCTCTGGATAAAGCTTTGTGGAAGACCTCACTATCAGCTTAATGTAACAAAGATTACTTAAATTCCGTAGCAATAATGTTAGGAATGAGGTCAGGTGGACACCAGGCGCAGGATCCAGAAGTGTTTATTACAACACAACACTCAGAGGAAATAGGCGCACAGGCCAGAAACAAAACACCATGCACATGCACTGAACAACAGGAGAAACTAAGGTACACTGCCCAAGGCAGGGGGGAACAGAAGTACTCACTCAAGGAGTGGCTAGACTAAGGAAACAAAAACTGGAACTAACTAAACTGACGGGAACACTGGGAGACTTAGACAAAGGGCAGACAAGATGAGGGCACACGAGGCTGGGGAAAACTCAGGATGCGAAACAGCAAACAAAGTCCCGTCTGACGGTCTTTTCAATCTTCCCTGCTTAAATACACATGGGAGGAGGCGGGGATACGGAAGGCAATCTCCGGTGGAAAACACCTGGGATTAAGCAAATTACACGAGAACTAATTTATCATGACTCAAGACAATCATGCAAGCTAGACAGTTTAGATTGAGGTAATCTAAACTTGACGAGTACAAGCACCACAAGAACAGCAAAGGAAAGCATAGCTTTAAACGCAGTTAATTAGGGAAAGCTTAGGAAGGAATTTACAAAAGCTAGAAACACTCGCACTCGCTAATGGGTTAATTAGGTTAGTACTATGTGACAATATATACACACCCTTAAGTGCAGGTTAGTACAGGTTAGTAATGGCCCTATCAGAGAACGCATTCACTCAGAGTTTTGGGAGACCCAGAATAAGCACAGGTGGAAGCAATGAATGAAATACCGCAGCCAAAACCGAAAGAGGAAACGTGATTGGACCATGAGACTCAGGCATACTGAAGGCTGTCACACGACACCACAGGAGTCAGGGCAAGAGGGAATGAACGGTCAGACCGCAGGAACGGAGCTGAAAAACAAATCAAGAGGCACAGGGGGAAAACGCACAAGCACAAACGAGCACACGAGGCAGAATCATAACAATTACGTAGAAACAGTAGTGCTGTTACAGATTTCAAGTGTAAAGTGGTTGAAATGAAAGTGCGAATTCAGCAGAGAAGTGATTCTGGTTTATATATTCTTCCACCAATCAAGGGGCCCTTCATACAGAGCGGGAATCCCTTTCAGTTAAGAAATTTAGAGATACCACTACTTTTCCTCACTTTTTCAACTAAATACTCTCCACAGGCAGGCAGGGTTAAAAGCTTAATCCTTAAACATTGGAATGTTCTTACAAGTGACCCTTCTCTTAACACTATTAAATCTATGTCACCCCTTATCACTTTTACATGTTGCTATAATCTTAGAAACAGAGTAGTGCATTCTGACTCCAGAAAACTTCCTTGCGCTGTCTCGTGGTTGTCTGATCGACCTGGAGGTTTCTTCCATTGTGGTCACAATGCACAATGCTCTAACTCGCTAGATACCAAGTACCTCACTTTTGTGCATGCTGGCAAAAAGTATTCTATCAATTCTTTCATTTATTTCAGCAGTACACGTTGTCTATATGCTTAAATGTCCTTGTGGTCTGGTTTGTTTTTGATGAACAAAAAGAGCTTTAACCCTTTGATGCATAGAGTACATACAAATGCCTTGGACCATTTGCTGGGATTTGGTGCAATATTTTGTGTGTGTGTGGGGGGGGGGTTGTAAGTGGGTGGTCAGTCTGTCCATTATTGAGGACATTATGCTTGTGGGATGCACAGTGCCATCCAGTATTTTGTGTTAAGTAGGCAGGGGAACACCAGATGCAGGAACTGAAGTGTTTATTGAAACACAAAACACTAGGAGAAAATAGGCACACAGGCCAGAAATAAAACATCGTGCACATGCACTGAACAAATGGGAAAACTAAGGTACACTGCCCAAGGCAGGGGGAAACAGAAGTACACACTCCAAGATTGGCTAAACTAGAAGAACAAAAACTGAACCGAACTAGACTGACGGACACACTGGGAGACTTAAACAAGGGGCAGACAAGACATGGACGCAGCAAAATACAAGACTCGGGAATCATACAAAGGAAATACTCGGAAGGCACAAGGAGCTGAGATTTCAACATGCAGAGCGGAGTCTAACAAAGTTCCGTCTGATATCTTCTCCCATCTCTGCCACATTTATAGTCACGAGAGGAGGCGGGGACTCGAAAAGCAATCTCGACTGGAACAGAAACACATGGGATTAATAAACAAATTAACGAGGACCGGGTAAACCATAATGACTCGAGACAAGACGTTGAGACCATCAATCAAACTAGACAGTTTAGATTAAGGTAATCTAAACGTGACGAGTAAAAAGCACCACGAGAGAAGCAAAGGAAAGCACAGCTTTAAACGCAGTTAATCAGGGAAAGCTTAGGCAGGAATTACAAAAGCTAGAAACGCTCGCACTCGCTAATGAGTTAATTAAGGTTAATACTATGTGACGAAATATTTACAATCACCCTCAAATAAGTGCTGGTTAGTATGGGTTAGTAATGGCCCTATCAGAGAATGCATTCACTCAGAGTTTTGCAAGCCCAGAATAAGCGCAGGTGGAAGCAATGAATGAAATACCGCAGCCAAAACCGAAAGAGAAAACGTGATTGGACCACGAGACTCAGGCATACTGAAGGCTGTCACACGACACCACAGGAGTCAGGGCAAGAAGGAATCAATGGCCAGACCGCGGGAATAGAGCTGAAAAACAAATTGAGAGACACGAGGGAAAAACGCACAAGCACAAACAAGCACACGAGGCAGAACCATAACAAATAATACGTAAATTAAATTTATTACCCTGCAGTGCACGAACAATGCTGATCCTCTATCTTGTTGTGTGAGAGGGTGACGGAAACGAGATGCGGTTGATCGCGTTTGCACTGAGACCTGAAAATTTTAGCTTCTAATTTAAACTTTTCGTTGACCTTCTCCACTCTAAATTCATTGATGTATCCCTCCAATGCATAATGTAACCCTTTTTGCTGACTGCTTGATGATATTTGAGCCTTTTGTTGCCAAAAATCGTCGATAGCATCCTGAAAAATATCTCTGACTTTGATACCCGCCATTAGCGCCTGTTCAAAGATGTTGATTGTTTGTCCGAGTCAGTGGAGGGGGCGGGGCTTAGCCATAGGTCAATTGTTCAGTCTTTTTCCAATTGTACTGTTGTGAAATTTAACCTGTAACATGCTTACTGAGGCCTGTAGAGTCGTAGATGCAGTTCTTGGGTTTTGTGCAATTTTTTCGAGCATTGCACGGTCTTATCTTGGGGTGAATTTGCTGGGACTTCCACTCCTGGGAAGATTGGGATCTGTTGTGAACGGTTTCCAATTGTAAATAATCTTCCTCACTGCAGAATGATGGACTTCAAATTGTTTGGAAATGGCCTTAAAACCCTTCCCGGATAGATGGACAGTAACAATTGCTTCTCTAAAACTGCAACTGAAAGATGAAGTACTTTCTTTTTCTTGTGACATAAAACCATAGACCTGAAAAAGTGAAGTTTTTTTTTTCTCATTTTTATTCATATTTTACTATATTTTATTCAACCATATGACCTGTACGGCACGGCGGCATAGTGGTTAGCACTGTCGCCTCACAGCAAGAAGGTCATGGGTTCGATTCTGGCCTGGGGCCTTTCTGTGTGGAGTTTGCATGTTCTCCCCGTGTTCGCGGGGGTTTTCTCCGGGTATTCCGGTTTCCTCCCACAGTCCAAAGACATGCATGTTAGGTTAATTGGAGACACTAAATTGCCCATAGGTATGAGTGTGAGAGCGAATGGTGTGTGAATGGTGTGTGCGCCCTGCGATGGATTGGCGAGCTGTTCAGGGTGGGTTCCTGCCTTCGCCCGTAGTCAGCTGGGATAGGCTCCAGTTCCCCCGCGACCCTAGTGAGGAATAAGTGGGTATAGACAATGAATGAATGAATGTATGCATGTAAAGGCTCTGACCTTAACACACCCTGCTGCTAACTCTGCTTGAGGGGAAGAATACGGGGAGTGTCAGGGTAACTGCCAACCCTAAGGGAAATTCAAAGCACACAGGTAGATGTTTGTGGTGGAGGTGGAATGTTAACGAACAGTTGGTAAGGGTGACACAGCAGCTGGTAATGTTTGTCGCAGCAGCAGAGAGTGATGCAGTGCAGCAGGCTGAGGCATTTTTGCAGCAGAGACAGAGCAGTTGGCAGCTTAAATAGCCTGCCTTGCAGAGGGGCGGAGCAATGCCAGATTTGCATGGGAGTGACTATGAGAACGAGGGTATTTCTCGAGACATCTGCCTGAACTAGCTACGCCCCATTTACATGCAAATATTTGCTCTCATATCAACTTTTTTTTTTTTTATCGGAGGTGGGTCTCAGGAAATGAAGTAATTAATTATGGTTTGTTTGGTTTTGGATGAAGAAAGTTCTTGAACTTTTGATATTGGGATCGCTTTGGATACGGTTGCTGTCATAACCACCGCAGCAGTTAGAAACACCTTTTCAGCTGCGGCTCAGCTCCATGGAACCAGTGTAGGACTCACATCAGAGTTTGAGGTAAGAAACTAATGAAATTGACTTCATGACAGAATTTTATTTTTTAATTGTTTTTATCAATTTCATTTATTTTTGAATCACAAAAAACCTCTGACAGAGTGACACAAAACAGACATATAATTAACACGAAATATGAACTATTTATATGTGGCTAATTATTCTAATCAAAGTTTCCATATTGATACTTATTACAAACTAAGACAAAATTGCATAACAAAAATTTAAACGAAATTCTCATTAGTGTTTGATATTAATGTGTGTTTCAAATGAATGGGTACCTGTCAGAACACTTGTGTGAATGCCTCATGTCTCCTCCCGTCCAGCTGTTTACATGTCTATAAGAAGTATTGTCTCTTTTAATTGGTTTTTGTCTCGCATGCTTTCCATACCAGCTGTATCCTGTGCATATTCCCCTTCCCGGCTTTCACCAGCTTTCTTCATATCTTAATCAACATGAAATCACTGACAAGTTTCAGTCTGATTTTAGGTCTTTACATAGTACAGAGTCAGCACTTTTGAAAGTGACTAATGATCTGTTACTATCTCTCGATTCGGGGTCCTGTGTTGTGCTAGTATTACTGGACCTTTCCGCGGCCTTTGATACCATTGACCATGGCATTCTGTTGGATCGCCTTAAATTTAGTGTTGGTATTCAGGGCACTGCCCATGATTGGTTTGCATCATATTTAAAGGAGCGGTCATTTTCTGTACAGATAGGAAATCTGTCCTCGTCCTCAGCTGCAATCACCTGTGGTGTTCCTCAAGGGTCCATTATAGGCCCCCTCTTGTTTTCACTGTATATGCTCCCACTGGGCTCTGTTCTCCAGAAGCACAAGGTTTCGTACCATTGTTACGCTGATGATACTCAGCTGTACCTTTCTCTGAGACCTGATCATACCTCCTGCTTGCAGCCCTTGGTCAATTATTTAAATGATGTCAAAACTTGGATGAACAATAATTTTCTCCAATTAAATGAGGGAAAAACAGAAGCTATTATTTTTGGGCCCCCTGGTTCGACTGAAATTATTAAAGGAAAACTTGGTCCCCTCTCTGTCAACACGTACTCTGTAATTAAAAATCTCGATGTCTACTTTGATTCTTCTCTCAGTTTTGAGAACTAAATTAGTGCAGTAGTTAAGAGCAGCTTTTTTCAACTCAGATGTATTTCTAAATTAAAACCTCTACTCTCCCAAGCAGACCTGAAGACTGTTATCCATGCTTTTATTACATGTCGGTTGGATTATTGTAATTCTCTGTACTTGGGTATCTCACAGTCTTGCCTCTCCCGACTTCAGTTAGTTCAGAACGCTGCAGCTCGGCTCTTGACTGGGTCAAGAAAGAGAGACCATATCTCCCCTGTGTTGGCAGCCCTGCACTGGCTGGCAGTTAAATTTCGAGTTGATTTTTAAGTTTTATTATTTGTTTTTAAAGCTCTCCATGGTTTGGCTCCAGGGTACATATCAGATCTTGTCTCGCCCTACTCCGGTGCACGGTCCCTAAGATCATCCAATAAACTGCTCTTGTCAGTTCCTTGGTCGAACCTAAAAACCAAAGGTGACCGTGCCTTTTCAGTTGCGGCTCCTCAACTGTGGAATAAACTACCTCTGGAAATCAGGTCTTCACCTTCTCTTGCCATTTTTAAATCACCTTTGAAAACCTATTTCTACTCTCTTGCTTTTTAATCCACTTGTTCATCTGTTTTGTCATGTCAAGTTTTTATTGTGATGTTTTTTCTGTCTTGCTTTTATGCTTGTCTTTTAACTGTTGCTATTAATTGTGTGCACTTTATGTTATCTTTATTTATTAACTTATCTACTTCTGTTTGCTTATATGTACATTCTTTTATTGATGGTGATTTCGTTTAACAGTTTTATTGATTTTTATTAATGCTTTAGTTTTCCCATTTTATTCTTTGCCAATTGTCATTGTACAGCACTTTGGTTCAACTTCTATTGTTTTAAATGTGCTTTATAAATAAACTTGACTTGACTTCCCCACATGTGCTGACATATTTATACCTGCGAATTTGAGTTTGCAAGTTGCTGGACAGTCACTTGCTATGCGCCCTTTTGCAACCTGTAAGTATTTGCCAGTAAAGCTTCTCATCCTTTGAAATTAATTTGTAACCTTTAATGATAGTAATTTCCAGAAGTTCTCTTCCTGGTTAAGTCAAGGATATGTCCACACGCCCTTGCTGTAACATCTGAACTGAACTGTGTCATTCTGCTCTGGGCTCCATCTCTCTGTCTTATCGTATTACTATCAATAAACCTTACTGCTGGATTTTACTCTGCCTCCGCACATATTTCCTGGTCTGGATCATAACAAGTGCCAACATTTTCCAAACAACATCACCTGCAACAAGTTCCACAATTCTTATGAGCAAGCCATATCAGGCATCTGTTCAGACTCATATTATCCAGACTTTATATTAATTCCTCCTAAATCATTCTGTGAGAAGGTGTAATTCATTTCTGGTAAACTACAATAGCTTTATCTGTCAATATTGGGCCTTTCCAAAAACCAACCACTGAAGTAACAAGGAAATGTGATCAGCTCCCTTTTGTAATATAAACCCAAGGACTCCCACTATCTGGCTCATGCTAAGGTCTGGAAGAGGGTGGAAACCTTGATCAGTTGAAAGTAAGCATGATACATTTGTTCGGGTGAAGTGGAGAGACGGTTCACCCCAACCTTCCAATATTTGTATCCTATTTCCTCGATAATGACTGACTCCTCCAAGCAGAACAGCTGTGGGCATCATGACAGGGAGTTCCATCTTTCGAGACAAACAGGCCATACTATTCCCGGAAAGGTACACCCCATAATAAGCCAAGGAGCTAAAACTTCAAACATATCCAAATCTTTACTGGCCCTTCTAAAAGCCAACCATTTGAGCAGGAATTGCAGATAAGCAAAGCCTTCAGCCTTTGTTGTTTTCTTCCAATGGGATTAGACTTGTTTTATCTGTACTACTTTAAACACAAATTCATGCTGTGAGGTTATTAGACGGAGAAAATCAGGGACACTTTCTCAACTGAGCATAAGGAATGCTGGAGCACAAAACATACTGCCCAGCTGCAATCCAGCATCTTCGGAGACAATGTACACAAAATACAGCCGATTAAGGGCACCTGCGCAAGTCAGTTAACACAGTAGCTACCTAGAAGCTGCCCATTTGCTGCCTGCACAACTCCTGATACACTTAAACATAGAGTAGGGGAGACCGGGTCTAGTTGTTACACTTTTTCTTTTAACGGCTGTAGAATTGACATTATCAGGTTTTTGTTATCAATATGCACTGTAAAGATAGAAAGTTTGTTAGACTACATGACTGATCTGCAGTAACCCCTATATTCTGCGCATGCGTAATGCTGGTGAGGAAAAAATAGACCCCTGTCGCCTGTAACAAACTACCCCATATACGGGGTTGTTTTTTACAGGAGGGGTAGTTTGTTACAGGTTGTGGGGCATTTTGTTACACTAAGAATTTGCTTAAGTGAGACGTGTTTCCCACTTAAGTAGGCAAGTTAAGGGGGATGCCTTGCTACTATTGTCCCACGAAGCCACAGTAAGGAACCTCTGGAGTCATTCTCTAATGGCATTGCCACGTTTCATTATTCGTTTGTAATTTCAAGGCATCTTTCTGAAATACAAAAAGGTAGAAAGTCATTCAGTGCGGTAATTTGATCTTGCCCAAGTTGTTACAGGTTTTGGAGCAAGTTCTTACTGTAACAACTTGGGTGTATCAACTAGTCCATCAGCAACCCTTCCCCATTGTCCTGACATTTTGAAATGTTCCAGTGCAATCTTTACATGGGTGTGTCATGACAAAGTGGCTAATGTCTTCCTCTCTCATAACCCAGAAAATCTCGGGTATGTATCAATTACACTTGATGAGAATCAAAATCTCCCAAACACCAAGAAAGTTACTTTTTCGAGCATTTTTCTGAAACACTAACCTGCGACTTTCGACGTACGTCCTTCTGTCACGTAAAGATGCGGGTCACCTTCGCGGAGCAGCAGGAAAAATTCGAGCGCCGTCTATGCTTTATTATCGGAACTATTTAGAATGTAACAACATGGACGTGTAACAACTAGATCCGGTCTCCCCTACTTCTGAACTATTGTGATGCAACTAAGTTGCTGAATAGTCCAGCCATTGGATGAATGCTGTAGTGCTCATTTCTGAAATTCGGAGGTGCCAGTTGTTGGTTAATCAGCAATTTGGTAGATTTTTACTTGCCTGGGCCTGGCTGGGACTACGGAGAAACATGTCCTGCCAAATAACCCAACTTGCTTTAAATTTTTTTGTTCCACTGCTTCACCATTATTTTCTGCCAGAATAGGGTCTATGTGGTCAACAAACAAAAATGGCCAATATATATTTTTTCAGCTTCAGTACTTCTGAAACATGTTATGAAGTGAAAAGTCATGTTTATGACTACATCTTATTAAGTTATGAATACTTATGAAATATCAAGTGGATAAAACAATGTTAAATATGTTATTTGAGCTGTTAAAAAAGGCTCTGGGGTCAATGGAAACTCAAACGGAACATAGGATTTACAGCCAGTGGAGGATTTATGTCATCTATGACTGCTGCTGAAAGGCTTTGACACAAATGACCATAAAAACAATTTGCCAGAACCCACTCTTCACATTAAAGGCTTGAAAGAGCCCGTATTGTTAACACAGTCACATAGCCATGCTAAGGAGTTGCCAAACCATAATGAAGGAGTGTTTGAATAAAACCCAAAACCAAAGCAGCCACAAAGCATCACTTGTTTAGGAGATTAGGTTTCGCTAATTGCTAATTAAATTCAGTGTGATCATTCATTAAAAAGCTGTGTTTTCAGCTCACTGATCACATGACGGAAAGTGCTGAACATGAAACTGTGTACTTTTTTAACCGTGCATGGCGGAGTGCAAGATTAACTCTCAGGGCTGTGTCATGGGTTCTCAACTGCGATGAAGAGGCTTGGTTTCTCATTGTGGAGAAAAGTATCTCTCCTCACAGACCTCTAATGAATACAAGACATCACTATGGCACAGGGCATTGTTGGATATCTCTGGTTTTAGCCAAAGAACAGCAAACCTCCTGCAAGGGAAACCAAATCTGTGACTTTGTGGATTTTCTTCATGCTGTTCAAGGCAGTCTTCGTGAAAAAAAAAAAAAAAATTTGAAAAATGAATTTGCTTGTTTTCTGTCTGACAGTCTAAAGGACCCATAAATTAGAAACCCTGCCCATTTTATATGGCTTTTCAATTCGTATGCAGTAAATGAAGTATGAATCAACTGTGACTTTTTCATCTATGCCAATGCTTAACAGAAAACCTACAGGTCACCTGACAGTTTATTCCTTCATCTTCGGGGGAAATGCAAGTGATTGCTCTTCCTTATATCACCAAACAATTTAGATGGAAACTCTCCATGGAAACAGCAAAATACTTGGAAATCCCAGTTTTCATATGAAATGCCTCTTTAGTCAGCTTTTAATAATGATTGCAGCAATTAATCATGATACAAATGATTATAATATAAAATGTTAATCTTACGTATGTCACAAGTTGGCTGCTGTATGATAGAGGCTTAAAATTCTGATGATAGGTTATTGAGACAATACGCAAGTACAATAAACAACCCATTTCGAGTGAAATGTATGTACAACTCATGTCTGTTTTCTGCCCTGTTTCTCCTGATGCACCTATAGCTGGAAGATGAATTCAGAAAATAATGTAACGTGTGTGTGTGCGTGTGTGCGTGCTGTTCCAAATTACAAACTTTAACAAAAGAAATTATAAGAGATTGTGTTCACACGGAATACATTGTTCAGGGGAAAATGTAGATGTGCAAATGTAGCTAGTGAAGCTTTGAATTAAGAAATAAACATTAAAATTTTTATAAACATTCCCAAGGCATTGGAGCTTTTACTGAATGCAGCCTCAGAAAACAGCATTGACAATGCATTGAAAATGAGCTCAATACTAGTGCAATAAAATAATGCTTTTATGAATGTAAACAATGAGACACCTGGCTTTTGGTCATTTTGCACATTTCAAATAGAGTGGTCAACAAGTGGTCTTCCTCTTTCAGCTTAACTGCCAAGGCTCTACAGTCCACTAGCAGCCTCATACTGAAAGAGGTCAACAATGGTGGCTGTTTCCATGCCGGCCAGGTATGAAACAGCAACCAGTTGCCAGCTGGTGCCTCTCTCTCTCGGCATCTGTTGCGCTTTGGTTAGACTCAAACCACTCAAACTGGGTATGGCTCAACTAACTGTAGAGCAAGGCAGCCTTAAAACAATTACTCTGAATATACAGAATACCACTGATCCTAATGACCAGAAAGTTTCATTACCAGTGCCCATCAAGGGGGTCTCGGGGTAATGCCATACAAAACAACTTGATAGAATAGCGTTGAATAGTAATAATTTGGAGATTTATCTTATGAAGTCAATCGGTGATGAAAAAACATGCAAGCATGTACTGCCACCTGCTGGTTACCCGAGATATGGACGATATCGATGATAAAATTCAAAAAGTTTGTCAACAGTGCTCTCTGTTGGCACAAGTACAAGGATGCAGACTCTGCAGTTTGTATTTCTTCAAATGACACTGCGAGTCAATGGGGCAATGTGCCAACAGCTAGCGTCCAGCCTGATCATTAAGCTAATAATCCTTTCAGATATGCCACTGCACACGTTCACCGTTTAACAATCACAGATGTGCAAGCAGAGGGTTTAGGCTTTGGTTTGATTCACTCTATGGAGTTGAGGAATCATTCTCACTGCAATCCTTTACCAGACTTTTCACTATATGGGTTGAGTTTTAATTCACTTCTTGAAAGTGAAATGCAGGAAAATGACCACAGACATGATGCATGGCAGTCGTTTTGCGGAGTTTAATCGCAAGCAAATGCGAGAGCCTTTCAGCAGTTTCTGTGGTAATTCAGAACACACAACCACAGAAGATTGTGCCAGATTAAAGTGTTTTTGTGATTTTTTTCCCCCAGAGGGCCTTACAGAAGCTAATTTCATACAGAAATGGAATGCATTGTAATTCACTACCTATAAGTAAAATTCAAGACTTGCTGTTGACCACAATGTAGAATTCATCATTTAAAACTGTCTTTTTTTGTTTGTTCAAACACTGTGCTGCAACATCCTCATTATTGTATTTTAACCTCTCTAGCCCTGAGCCTCTGGCTCGAAAATGACATGCCCAAAATTAAATGAGTATATCTCTGCAACTACAACGTCCATTTGAATAATCTTGGTATCTTAATAAAGGTAACACCTAGTTGATTTTTGCCATGCTGTAAAAATCAGTATATAAGTCATTGAGTCAGAGTAAATGAAGATGGAACACTGCATAAATGAGAGATCACATTTGCGCTTAACACAGTTTTACTTTTAACACTTTTGAAATCATTTCATTGCAGTCTGAAACCTTTAAAAATTACAACACAGAATCTCACCATTATCTGTGCCAAAGTTTAGTCTAATCAAATAAAACAGAGCAAAATTTGAGAGGAATATCTAGGTGGCGTCTCCAAATTGACACTGTGTGCCTTTTTACATTTCTCAGGTACCAAACTGTAAAACTCAGTTAATTTAACTTATAGGTCACTACAGGCATACATTCCATATAATTACAACAATTTTATTAATTTTTATTATTTTTTTAATTGCAACCAGTCCTGTGTACATTTTTCTATTCAAATACATACAAAGGAAATGAAATTTCCCTCCACTGGAGCAGATTTCTTTTCAATATAACAAGCACATAAACAAAATTAATTATACAAAGATAAGGTTGAAAATGGTAAAAAGTAAAAACAACAAACACCCCAGCAATTATTTATACAAGAACTATGCCCCTGCTGCTCCGAAAAACTGAGATTTGAACCTCAGATCTCCCGCATGCAAACGCAACATCTTAGCCACTACGTGTACCTGTGTCTTATCAGTCAATTATCCAACATAGCCTTAACCCTGAGATTCGCACCACTGCGGTGCAAAGTCTCTAAGCCCATTGTGTAGTGTTCCACGTGAAACCTCTAGAATCCTGATATTTAGCAAACTATTGTTAGTCTAGCTGTCTTTTTTTTACCTGTTTTGGGAATTGTTGTTTTCCCATATTATTCTATGATCGTTTGCTTTTGAAGCTTCACTTCTAAAGTAATAAATACAATCCAGTCAAGGTCATTTTTATTTCAGTGCACTCCACATCGTGCACTGAAAACAACATTACTGAAGACTTCACCGCACATAATGGATTCGGCAATGGTCCCTCTCCCAGAAGACCGTAAGTACGCCGCAGCAAACTCTTCGCCCCCCAACCTTCTCAGTGTAGTGCAGCAGAGGGAGATTTTTTGGCTGAGAGCCAACATGGACGAACTCATCAGATGCTTCTCGGAGATGAACCCCTCCTGTACGCCCCCGCCACCCACTGCCCCAGCCTCTCCTGCACAACAGCGGTCCTACCTGGCCCCTCCCCGAGGAGAATCCCCTGTCAAACTGCCAGACGGCTACGAGGGCTCCCCTACTGCCTGCATAGGATTCCTGCTCCAGTGTTCCCTCTTCTTCACATATCACTCTGCCTTCAGTGATGTGGAGAAGATTGCAGTGGTCATCACCTGCTTGACCGGGCTCTTGAATGGGCTACCGCAGTTCGGGATCAATCCGCCCTTACCACCTATGACAGTTTTATCAACCAGTTCAAGGCAGTATTTGATCACCTAGGGTAGAGAGCTGGAGAACGACTGTTGGAGCTGAGACAAGGGTCCAGGTCAGCGGCAGACTACGCCCTCGCCTGCGGGACCCTGGCTGCAGCCAGTGGCTGGAATGACCCAGCCCTCATCACCATTCACTGCAACGGGCTGCAGTCAGACTTGAAGGCAGAAACGGCTTGCAGGGACTACACCGCTATCTTGGATTCCTTTATTGAGACATCCATCCAACTCGATTAGCTGCTGCAGGAGAGGCAGCGAGGGCGCCCCAGGGACCTCATCCAGCTGCCAGGTCCGGAGCCGGAGCCTGGAGATCGGCTCCTCCAAGTCCGCCTCTGCCGAAGGCCGTGACTGGAGGAAGACAGGACCATGCACCCACTGTGGCAAATTCTGTCCATCGCCCTCCTTAGGAGCATCCCAGAACTTCAGGAAACTTCAGGAAACCAGATCTGGAGCCTGCTTCACCTGTCATGGTAAATGCGTCTCCATCCGCTATATCTGCCCAGAAGTTCCTGATTCCAGTGCGTGTGGCAAATAATAACCTGTGCCGTCAAGCAGAAGCCCTGATCGACTCCGGTGCAGTGGGGAACTTCATCTCCCAGCAGTTAGTGCTAAGGCTTTGGCTTCCGGTACATCAAGTCAATACCCCCATCAATGTGGCAGCTTTGGATGGCAGGCATCCTCTTTCAGTCAGCTCCAATCTCCCTCTGCTTCGCAAGGAGCCACAAGGAGGAGCTCCCATTGCTTGTCCTCTCCATCTCTAATCATCAGCTCATACTAGGATTACCATGGCTAAAAAGACAACCCCACCATCTCCTGGCTTCACCATACTATATCATTCCGGTCCCGGTATTATTGACAGCACTGTAGCCCCCTCTCCATTGCCCCAGCCCTGACACCATGACCCATCTTAAGATTCACAGGGAGTACTGGTCCCTCCGGGAGGTCTTTAGCAGCACTAAGGCAACCAAGCTCCCCCCTCATCGTCCGTGGGATTGTGCCATAGAGCTGCTGTCCGGTTCCAACCTTCCACGGAGCCGCCTATACCCCTTGTCAATGGCAGAAACTCAAGCCATGGAGCAGAACGTTCAGGAGGCACTCCAGCAAGGCTTCACTCGTCCCTCCACCTCACCCACCTCTGCCAACTTCTTTGTTCTGAAGAAAGACGGAAGTCTTCAACCCTACATCGACTATTGAAGGCTGAATGAAGTGACAGTAAGGTATTGCTATCCACTTCCTCTGGTCCCCAGTGCTGTATAGCAGCTCAGAGGTGCAAAGTAATTCACAAAACTCAACCTCCACAGCGCTTACAATCTGGTCAGTATCCAAAAAGGAGACGAGTGGAAGATGGCCTTAAGCATCACCTCTGATCATTATGAGTACCTTACGGGTGATACCTCACGGGTTTGATGACGCCCCATCTGTGTTCCAGTCCTTCAAAAATGACGTGCTGAGGGATATGCTTGCAAGATTTGTCATTGCCTGTATTGATGACAACCTATTCTATTCCCCTACATACTCGCAACATGTCCAATACTTGAAGAAGGTACTCACTTGACTGTTGGAACACTACATCTACATTAAGGCGGAGAAATTTGTCTTCAATAGAACGGCCATCTCCTTCTTGGGGTATGTGATTGGACCAGAGGAGGTTGCTATGAAACCGAAGAAAGTGGAGGCAGTAGCTGAATGGCCAGCCCCACGCACCATTAAGGAGCTCTGGTGCTTCCTGGGATTCGCTACTTGTACCACCGGTTCATTAGAAACTTCAGCATGGTTGTCCAACTTCTCACTGCACTTTTTAAAGGGAAGCCAAAGAGGCTGGCATGGAATCCAGAGACCCAGCGCGCCTTTGACTCCCTGCAGCGGCTGTTCACTACAGCCCTGATCCTGAAACGACCTGACCCAGAAAAATCCTTTGTCGTTGAGGTGGAAGCCTTCAGTGGTGGAGCGGTGGCTGTTTTGTCACAGCAGGATGGTACACTTGAGAAACTTGCGCATTCTTTTCCCGCAGACTCACACCCACAGAAGTGAACTACGATGTGGGCAACCAGGAGCTACTGGTGGTGAGGCTGGCACTCGAGGAGTAGAGGCATTGGCTGGAGGGGGGCTCTCCATCCATTTACAGTGCTGACCAATCACCGGAACGTGGAGTCCTTACAGAAGGCTGTACAGAAGGGGGGGGGGGTTTCAACTGTCATGCCACGCTGTCAGCGCTCCGCATCACCAGAGTTCTGAGGAACCGGCCTGCTCTTCCATTCTTCACTCAACTGCGTACAGCTGTGTATTATTTGCCAATTATCCAGTACAGCCTTCATAAGCCTGAGCTTCGCACCACTCCGGTGCGAAGTCTGATAGCCCATTGTCTAGTGTGTCACATGTAACTTCTAAAGTCCTGATATTTAGCAGATGATTTGTCAGTCTAGCTGTCTTTTTGTACTTGCTTCGGGAATTATTGTTTTATTCTATGATTGCTTGATTTTAAAGCTCCGCTTCTAAAGTAAAAAATACAATTGGTCTTTTTTTTGTGTTTGAATCCAGTGAATGTCATTTTTTTTTCAGTGCACACCACATTGTGCACTGAAAATAACATTATAATTGTATGGCAGATTACTTTGCCAAAATCTCCTGGACAGTGTCAAAGCAGACTTTGCTCTGCAGCTCTGGAAATAAGAAAGGGTAAAAAATTGCTCATTCCAATAGACAATTAGGACAAGAACCCACCAATTTAAAACTATTTATATGGAACAACAACTAGTTTGAACCAAGGTTTCGAACAGTTTAACCAGCATGAGAGTCAAAACAGTCAATCAACTCAATCATCTAGATTTCCTCTTATTACTGTTGCGCAAAAATACTCAAAGCAGCATGCAAGGTGCCTGTTAGCTGAGAGTTATCATCACTAGTCAGTGACAGACCTCAACTCCAAGTGATCCATAGCTCTTCTGTAGCACTGTATATCAACTATGTGTTTTATTTTCTACTTGACTTTATCATTCAAATTCACAGGCTTCTTGAAGACCACACATAAAGATGACAAAACAGATCACATGAGAAGGAACTGTTTTCACTCATGTTTGCGGCTGCCCATTGTTTTTACTCAAAGACCTTTTGCAAAAACTGGCCGGAGATTGCATTCGTTGGACAAAAGGCAATTGGAATCGGTGAAAGAAGGAAAGTCGGTGTGAGCATATCAATATTTACACATTCCATGCCTCACACAGGGAATTTCAAGCAAGAAGTGATAATGACTGCATCCCGCATAGAGACAGGCAAATAAAGAGGGGTTGGAGAAAGGCTGGAACATGATACATTACCGTATGTTTAAGAGCGTATTGGCAACAAGCAGCCGCGTGGAATTTCCGTGATGGAAATAGGACTTAAAACAAATCTGCGCACTTTTTCACTTCAATTCTATCATACGGCTGTTAGCCTTCTGTTATGCAAGATTAAGTATCTTCATTTCAAGAGGACTGAAGTTAAACAGATTACTTACTGCGGCCAAAAGCAAACGCGTCAGACGACTGCGGAGGATAACATGTTTGCAGGCCATTATGTAACCTGAGACAGAACATGTGTTTTCCATGTAAATGAGGACGCAAAATCTTGGGTTTACTGAAAACTGAGACCGTTTTTCCATCATTGCTTTCAAGCACAGTTTATTATGAATACCAAAAATTCAAATTCTGATTAAATTTTAATGTGAAACTTCCAAAAGATTAATCAGTTAATTCAGTTGGCACAATTTTATTTCAGATTTTATAGCATATTTCTGCAATGTCATCAGTTGCTTTATCCCAAAAAAAAAAAAATGCACACGAAAACAACTAATTAAACATTATTGGTCTTTTCGTTTTTACCCATATGCATGGAAAAACTTTTTTTTTTTTTTTTTTTTTTTTGCTGAGGCAATTTTGAATAGTTCCAGTAATTTCATTGGATGCTTCTCAGATTTTACTCTATCATACCTGATGGAGAACATAATAGTGGATATTTCCGGTGGACATTTAAAATCTGGTTGTTCGTTTCGTTTGTATTGAAAACCATTGTATAATTCGATCTTTGTTGAAGTCTTCCTCCCCCGGTACATTCAATCAGTCTCATCACTGCACCCTCAAAGCTTTGAAGAGCTCAATAAAAACAAAGAGTTAGACCTGCACTGTCATGGAGAACAGTACTTTCTGTCAGATCTTTTTGATAAGTGGCCAATATCACCCTTTTGACTCCCACCAATCAAAAAAACTTCAAAACATCATTTGCTATAAAGCACCAAAGCTTCAGAACCAAAGAATTAGTAGACAGAATCACACTCCAGGACTGGAAGTCTTGTACCTGTGGGTTAGTTGAACACAGTGTAAATCTTTCTTCTTCCTCTTTTGCTCTAAGGTCATAGCCCAGATTGATCCACAGTTCTACAGGGACTTTGAGCCCTTTTTTTTTTTTGCCTGCTTCCCAGAAGTTTTGAATTTAAATGGGGGCACAGTAGATGGCCTTGACTGTTCCTTGACCTCTTTGGGTGTCCTGAAGTTGTCAATGATGTAACCCACCTCTCAAATCAAAACTACAAACTTTGAAATTGAACCACCTGTCTGGATGCCGCGGTAGCGCGGTCCATAGAGCCTACTGACGTAAGGTGATGCTTGGGTCACTGCAGAAATAAACACTGGCAAAGCTGGCAATCTATGTGCTCGTAAACACTTACCGGAAAAAGATGCTGCAAATTCAGACCTCAGAGGCTCTTTCATTTAACCCCAGCTCCCAAGTGAGGGATCATTGCAGGGGTATAAATAAAGTAATCTGAACCTATCAAATAATGCAAGTGTAGTGTGCCACAGTGGTGATACACATCCTGCCAGGGCACGGTGCATGCTGGGATATGTGGGCAGCAAGTGTGACCAGAGAGAATGTCCAATGATTTAAATTCCTGCCAATATCTATTATTACTGCATAAACAGCCTAACCAACCATTTTCGACTTGTGACCAACTCATATAAATATGCACCCATTTGATTCATCCAAATGCAACTTATATATGCAGTGCTTAACACATTTATTAGACCACCTGTCATAAAAAAACAAGAAAAAAACGAATATTTAAGAAACTTCTTTAAAACTAAAAATTATTTTTGTTATTTCTTTGGCAAATAAACTGAAACCACTTAATAGTCCTTATTCACACTTAAAAACAAAAAAAACTTTATTTTGTATGGCCTCCTTTGGCCTTGATAACAGCTTGCAGTCTTGCATTCAACCACTAAAACTAATTTTTATGTTCAGGAATGCTATAAAATAACTTTTATTTGGCATCTTAATCAAAAAATAATGATGTGCTTAACTATTTTTTCTGTTTTTTTGTAAAACGGTAAATTCGAAAATTCATGGATAACAACAATAATTTTATTTTAGCATTAAAAATATCATTTCAGTTAAAGAGCTTGCGCATACTGGTGGATTAACCATTATAGAGACATAAAAATGATTTTGGTAATTACCAACACTGTTAATTTAGGGCAGCTGTGGCACAAACCTTACATAGGGTGGTGGTCTAATAAATTTGTTAAACACTGTATATTAAAAAATTCCAGTCGGAGAACCGATTACCCCGATTCATGATTCAACCTCACAAAACCAGCAGTTTGAGAGGCTTTGGGATTAGAAACCTTGGCCTCAAACTTTAGCCACCAGAAACCCTTTTTTTTGTTTTATCAATTAAGATTCACCAGCCAACAACTAAGTACTGATCTCAACCACCATTATAGTACTTTACAATTACTGAATAGCGTTATCCTGAGCATTCTATCCACCCATCCATTATCTATACCGCCGCCTCCTCACTAGGTCCGTGAGGGAGCTGGAGCCTATCCCAGCTGTCTATGGGAGAAGGGCAGGGACCCACTCTGGACAGCTCATCAATCCATAACCGGGCTCACATACCATTCACTTTGCACAGTCATACTTACGGGCAATTTTGAGTCTCCAATTAGCCTGATATGCAAGTCTTTTGCCTGTGGGAGAAATCTGGAGTAACCAGAGAATACACACATGCAAACTCCACGCAGAAAGGCCCCAGTCCGGATTCCATCCCAAGACCTTCTCGCTGTGAGGACAAAGTGCTACCCACTGTGCCACCGTGCTGCCCTCTTGAGAAGTCCTGCTGATGTGTGCATGTTTTTCAGCTTTAAATGTCTCATCAATAATGATATATTTGACACAACCCCTCGTAAAATGCAGAAATAAAATTTAATTCAACTAAATTGTGTCCCTAAATTGAAGCCAGCACTCGGTCGCAGAACAAAGTTTTCATGCTGTGTGTGTTATATGGCAGAGGGCAGACAAACACAGCGTTTTATTTCCACCGGGCACGAGTCTCGGCAAATACTGTTACTTTTTGACACACGAGTTACGTAAAGAACATTCTGGAACAATGAGAGTCGCGCAGCAGTTACGCAACGACCAGGATGTCTCCGGTGATTGAAACATCTAATCCTGTTCTAGACAGGACACCACGTTTGCATTCTTTCATCTTTATCACAATATCCCTCATGTTAACACTTAGAGTCGTTCCGCAAAAACTCCCTCTTCAGTCAACCAAACGCAAAGACTGGAGGCCAAGTTCTGATCTGATGTTAATTATCAGAGGTCCTTCACTGGAGCTGTCTGATCCTTCTTTGTATTGAAGCTGGATGGATCTCATTTTACCTCTTGGCTTGGATTTTTTTCTTTTTTTTTTAAAAAGAATTAAGAAGTCACCTTTTTTCACGTACACTCATATGCTATATATTACGTTCGGCATCAACATGTTACTTTTTGAGAAGTCCACGTTCTCATGCATACGTTTCTAAGTATGAGCCGCGGAACCGTGTTTTGGAAGAAGGCAAACACATCAAATGATGCAAAACATACACTTGCAGCCGTGACTAGTGTGATACAACTCGATGAATTATATAGAACATTTGATGTGTGATTCAAAATCATTGGATGAAATACAGCTAAAATGTGATTTATGAGCTACTTTAAACAAAATTCTCCATTTGAATGGGCAGCCAACCCTTTAGTTTGTTACGATGCTCCCCGAATTCCTGAGTGCCCACAGACGTGAAGGTGCGAAGCATAACAAGACTACAGTGTCTCTGCGGGGTGAGGTCTAGGGCAGGGGTGGGCAATTCCGGTCTCGGTTGGCCGGTGTGTATGCAGGTTTTTATTTCTACCAATTACCCTGACTAATTGAGTTAATTGATTACATACACAAATATAGATTTGGGCAAAGATTAGATCAAAGAAAAAAATTTTATGTGGGGAGATGAGAACAGTCTTTGTTGGCCATTCATGATAATTGAAAGAAATGCGCCTGAAATGTCAGATTTCATAAATAGTTTGGCTAATTTAGATTATCAGGTTACACTTTACTTGATGGCATCGCCATAAGATTGTCATGACACTGTCATAACTGTTACATGACACAGTCACAAACATGTCATAAACATTATGTCAATGTCATAAATGTTTATGACTGTTGTCATTAGGTGTCATTTGGTTTTTGTAATGAGAAGTTGACATTGTTTGGGTTGTCTTGAGTCATAAATGTTTATGACATTGACATAATGTTCATGACACATTCATGACTGTGCCATGTAACAGTTATGACGGTGTTATGTCACTCTTATGACGATACCTTCAAGAAAAGTGTTACCGATTGTCAACTAATGAGAGGCCAGAAGTTGGTGTGAAAACCAGGGACAGATACGGCCCTCGTTGCCCACCTCTGGTCCAGGGGAAATAAAATTCCACCTCATTTTATGTTTCCTGAATGACCTCTCATCAAATGTTCACCTGTGCTTTGTCTGTATAATCTGATGCTGTGGCTCTGCGCACTGGCTGTACAATTCAGACGGTGGGCTACAGCGACAAATACCTACAAACTGCTGGTGTGAAATGTGATGTCTATGATAGTAAAGGGCATAAACATGATTCATTCCATTTTTGGGCTTATGTATAAAATAAAACACGTATGTACGCAGATATTGTACATAAGATTGATATTATTTTCCCGATAAAACTTCCTCTCTCTACAAACATTCGTAAACATATAGGTACAGTACATTTAGACCTGCCCCCCTTTTTTTCTTGCTGGAAATGTACGACAAAAGACCAAACTTGAGAAGAAAAAAAAAACCTGTTGCTCTCACGCCTGCTATGTCCTGCCAAAGCACGGCAAAAGGCCAGAATATTGTTATCTCCTTTAAACCAAGACAGACTGATCTTCCAGACTGCGAAAACAATGTGCTTGGCTACTTTACTGCATAAACTGAATTCCAATTTGTCATTCTCTTCCAACAGATGAGATCTCAAACTTCCAAAAACGGGATTGGCATGCACTGAAAAGTATGAATAGAAGTTGAAAGATGGAAATGAAAGAAGCAACCCAAAATTGCTTACCAATGACCGGTTTTGTGAAAATGCAACATTTGATAAAATGGATGGGTTTTTTTTAAGGTTATCCAAATAAAGTAAAATACGCTGTTGCATTAATGTGACACGGAGATATCCAGTGACACATTACATGATGTATGTAACCTTACTTTGCTGAGGTGGTGAAAATTCTCGAGAGCAAATTTTACTGTGCAACTCAAGTGTGTGTCAATTTTCCGGTATAAAATATGTTCCAGTTAAAATTGGAGTTCATGATATTAATATTCAGACAGTGCAGCAACAAGCAAGCAGTTACATTAATTTGCGTAATTCAGGTCAATACCAGTGCTAAGTTTCTAGGTACTGAAAGAAGGCTGTAATGAAAGAGCCATTTTAAAGGCTGACTGGGAAGGAAGCACATCTACCCCAAAATGTGAGTTTTCATACTGTAAATATGGTGACAAAACATTCAAAACTGAATAGAAACAAGTAGGCTGGTGCTATAGACAGGAGCATGACTGTTTCATGTACATCCACACACACTTCAGACCAACAGTATTCAGGTTTTAAAATAATATGGGCTGTGCATCATCTATATTATAATAGCCAAGTGGCCTGTGTGTGTGTGTGTGTGTGTGTGTGCGTCCGTGCGTGTGTGTGTGTGTGTGTCCGGCCAATCAGAGCTAGATTCCACCAAGCGCGTACCTGCAGCATAGCGGGAGCAACGCTATTTGGCTCCATCTTGCAGGCGACTGTGTCTGGCCAATCAGTGCTAGACTCCACCGGGCGCGTATCAGTGCTAGATTCCACCAGGCGCGTACCTGCAGCATAGCGGGAGCGACGCTATTTGGCTCCGTCTTGCAGGCGACTGTGTCCAGCCAATCAGTGCTAGACTCCGCCGGGCGCGTATCTGCAGCATAACGTGAGCGACGCTTTTATAATATAGACGTACAGGGGGGATTCCCCCTTTGTCCTCTCCTGGGGATTCCCCCTGTATGTCCTCTCCTGGGGATTCCCCCTTTTAAACCCAAGCCAATTCATCCACAGGAGTCCTGAATCCTAAAAAACAGATGCCAGACCGCAAGAGAAAGTAACGCCTAATCTGCAGCATAATGTGAGCAACGCTATTTTGCTCCGTCTTGCAGGCGACTTCGTGTTCCACTGAGCGCGGAATGTCAGCGCAGCGTATTCCCCTTGATGGTTACTTAGTTTTAGTTACTATAAAAACATCAGTTGCATGACAGCCACCTTAGTGTTTATGGAAACACCAAAGCAACGTGATGACATCACAGAGGTGCATGTGATGACATCATAATAATGCATTGTTCACTATAATATAAAGACGAAATTACATAAAATAGAACCCGTGGATCCCCACGGGCAGAGTGCTAGTTGTACTATATTAATTTTGTTTTCCTTTCCTCTTCTAATCTTCCAACTTAATTTTTCTATCCATGGATTCATCATGTAACCCGACTATTCCTTATCAGGGCTACAAAATGGCTGCCATGCATTGCAGTAGCCAGTGGGCGAGTGGCAGGCAACCATCCTGGGGTGCGTTTCCCAAAAGCGTGGCATAATTCGTCCATTCACAGTCAATGGGACCAACTATGTAAGTTAGAATCTGTGATTTCGGGAAACGCCCCCCTGGATTGTTTTCCAAACCTATTACGGGGGCCGCTTGTGTTAACTCCCTCCGGACACCCACCTCCACGTTAAATGAAGGTTTTTAAATGAACTTTTTATATTATTATTGATAGGAGATTAATTAAATTCTTAAAACGGCAACGTAACACTTCATTGTTATAAAAATAATCATTTTTCTGTTTAATTTCCGATTTTCTAAGCCGACTATGGCTTGAAAGTATATATTTTAGTTATTATGTGCTGTAAGAATGATAGAAGAGAGAAAACGTAATTAAAAAACATATCTTGCAGAAAAATCTTGCTCCACCTCTGCATTTACTTGGCAAATTTGCAGTCTTTCTAGGAATATCATGGCAACAACAGCCCTTCCTATTTTGTCCAAAGGGTCAGAGCTCCAGATGTGGTGATGTCATGTTTTCAGCCCTGAGCTGGAGCATTAACCTATTAGAGGCCTACGTGACGGCTATGAAAACGGCATGAAAGAACACTGTTCTTTGTTCATGCGCTCGGAGATCCATCCTAGCCTGTCCTCAATTTAGTAATGAGTAAGGTACACATAACAAGAGACAGAGAACTCCATCTGATGCTGAGGTTTTTATTGTGCTTGGAATGTTTTAATTAGCACTTCCACAAAGACAGGAACACTCTGTATCTTGCGCACTGCAAGAACACAATAAAAAAAGCAGTTATTTTCCGAGAACAAAATCTTCACAATACAACGTGAATTTACGTCACACGCCATAACCAAAGCGCATGTGACACTGCAGTACATATACTGAAGAATAGAGGTGAGCTTACTGGAAATAACATGCCCAACCACCATAACAAATACTGTACCAGATAAACAGAGTTTTATGACATTCAGTTTCAACAACACTGTTCCCCTTGATGCTCAGAACACACACGTCGGCCATTTTGTGCCGTCGACATTTCCCACATCGAAGTGTTCCTACTGACACAGAGTCAACAGGATAAAATTCAGCCAACTGACCTATTCTCTCCTTACCCATGTGTTAAATATACCAGCTGTTTGAAATCTAGAAGAAGAACCAGCCCCGATGAACTGGGAGGCTTGTGCGTATGAATGTGTTCTCTGTGTATTCACATACACACAACACAGCACAGATGAATCTCTGGCATCATTACAAACAGCAAAATCAAGCACAGGCAAATCTAGATTCATTGTGCAACACTGTGTCAATAGCCGAGCTGGGAAACATTGTGATATATGATATTGTGAACTGTAATATATGTTTGAAACTGTGTCAAGCGTAGTGCTGGGAAAAACTGCCCAATATGACATTGCCGTCTGTAATCTGTGTTTGAGGCGATAAGCAATTTTTATTCAATTAGGACTAACTTGGAATGTTTTATATGAGCATAATCATATAAACTCTGCATGTATTTTCGGATCAATTTTGTTCTTATACATCAGAAATCCACAAAAAAATTTGCGTGTGCATCATTTCAGTGCCCAGGCACCATTTATAAATGCGACCCCTGGTCTCTAGGAGGAATTTTGGAACTTCGTGGGTACATTTCCTTGCAAGATTCAGTATCCCAAAGCCTCTAACAAGTTCATTTAGACTACTGCAGCAAAGCAACACTATGGTTTCACTGAATAAATAAATAAATAAATAGTTTGGTTTCAAGGATTAACATCGCTAAATGTTCACTGGTGTCACGCAGCTTAATTTTGTAACTTACAATTAATTAGATTAATTAAACGGACCAAAAATCCTCTAAGTTTATTAGAAGTTACTTAAAACACCTGAGTGCAAGTAGTTGACAATATTCTGAAGTAGATCAAAAATTTCACTTTTTTCAGAGCTTCTTGTAAAATTCCATAACAACATCATATTTGGAGTCTCCTCTTTTATTTAAACAATTATTAATACTTTTAATTATTGATATTACTAAATATACAATCCTGATCAAAGTAAAAACACATAACTCCTATTTTCCAGATTCAAGTACAGATGCAAACCCCACTCTCTCATGGGTCAATCTGGTTTGCCACTTGCTGAGTGAAAGCAGGTAATATGTTTCAATAAAATCCATTTTTTACTGACTACCGACTAAAATAGTACTGGGTGCCAGCAGTACAGTTTCCCATCTATAAAAAAAGAAAATAATTAAATCCTTCAAGAATAAATTAGGGCTCTTCCAGAAATCAAGGAAAGAAACAATCTAACACATGAAATAATAGACAGCGTCCAATTCAGAATACTGTCGATGCATTTAAAAGTATAGGAGCAGAACATCACTGTGCATAGGCAACGAACTAAACTGCAGAACTGAAAGGTAAACATTCAAACTGAGCAACATTAATACTGATGTACATAAAACCAGACAGTGCGGTCACCCGCAACCGCATGGGTGTAGCCCCCGAAAGCCCGCTTTTCCGCTTTTTTGCGCATTATTCGGCCAACACAGTCACCATGGCAACCAAAATCGATAGGTGTCATAACTGAAGCATAACACACGTCCATGCCAAATTTGAAAGAAATCAAAAATCACAGCCTGTACAGCGTCCACAAGGAAGTGTCTACGGATGCGGACGGGGCGGCAGCGGAGACGACAAGCATAAATCCATAGTAGCCGCCCAACTTCGTCCAGGGGCTACCATTAATACTTAGTATACACAAGGAATAACAAAAAACAAGTATACATTCATCTCCTCACTGTTTAACATGTAACTGTGGTGTTTTTTTCCCACACACCGAATGAAAGGCCCGTAATGAAGCCCCTTCAGTTCATAGTGCATTAAGGCTAACATTCTTTCTCTCTCCTATAAGAGCATCACTTTTCCGCAGGAATTAACGTCATTACTGCTCACGTGAACTTGTCATTTGAGATGGGAACATTTCCTCAGAAGAAACTGCACTCACTGAGCTTCCTTCCACAAGCTGTGGACCACCTGTTACATTCAGGCCCCCACAAAATGTCCCAAACCGGAGCCAATAAACAAATGAGCTAAAGCCCGTCGTTTCTCACGCGGCCGAGCACAGCGATGCAGGAGAGGTGCATTTCCAGACTCTCGCATTGTGCGGATGTGGTGGAGACACCAGGGAACTTCAGAGAAGTGCAATGGCAAACACTGCCAGCCTTTCACCGCCTGCTTCCTGCCCACACAACACCAGACCAAATTTACAACAGGTGTTCCGCGAAAGCCAGCGCAACAACAATGAGCAGAGCACAATGCGGTAAACAGCCAGCAGAAACGCCCAGAAACTGCCCCGCTATGCCCTCTCTGAATCCTGAGGGCATTTCCCTGAAGCTTTAACCGCAGAGAGAGAGGCCCCTAGAGGGGAGCTGGTGCAGCTCGCAGTCTGGATGAGGAGTCTGGTCAGGTCAAGGGAATGTCAACTGAGCTAGTGTCGCATGAGCAAGAAATACTCAGACCCCCCCCCCCCCCAACAGGATGGCTGATATCTGGCCTGGAAACAAAATGCGGCAGAGGGACGTACAGGAAGATGGAAGTGTGAAGAGGCACATCTACAGAATAAGATGTATCCATATATCAAATTTCGTCGAGAAATATTGAAGGGTTTAGGAGTTCTGGCCCGGGAAAAAAACGGATGGCTGATATCTGCCCGGAAAAAAAAACCACGGTACAGGGACGGATAGACGGACGGGAGGACAGACTGAAAAGGCACATCTGCAGAATAAACTGCATCCATACATTCAATTTCATGGAGATATAGCGAATGGTTTAGGAGTTCTGGCCCAGAAAAGAATGGTAACAGACAGACGGAGTAATGGACGGACGGACATGCAGAAGGACAACACTCATTCCCATCTCCCCATCCGCATCATGACACGGGATAATAATGGGGGAGAGAGCCCCAGGTATAGAGAGGTGGCTGGACACAGGTCCAGAGTGAGCCAGTTTTGGACACTTCCTGGAAAGCTGAGGAGCAGGTTGTCGAGTAATGAAAGCAGTCTGGTGTGAGTGGAGTTACGGGTTTGGGTTTAAGAGTAACGGTCTGGTGTGAGCGGAGTTACGGGTTTGGGTTTAAGGGTAAAGGTCTGGTGTGAGTGGAGTACGGGTTTGGGTTTAAGGGTAAAGGTCTGGTGTGAGTGGAGTACGGGTTTGGGTTTAAGGGTAGAGGATGTGAGTGGAGTACGGGTTTGGGTTTAAGGGTAAGGGTCTGGTGTGAGTGGAGTACGGGTTTGGGTTTAAGGGTAAAGGGTGTAAGTGGAGTACAGGTTTGGGTTTAAGGGTAAAGGTCTGGTGTGAGTGGAGGACGGGTTTGGGTTTAAGGGTAAAGGGTGTGAGTGGAGTACAGGTTTGGGTTTAAGGGTAAAGGTCTGGTGTGAGTGGAGTACGGGTTTGGGTTTAAGGGCAAACGTCTGGTTTGAGTGAAGTACGGGTTTGGGTTTAAGGGCAAAGGTCTGGTTTGAGTGGAGTACGGTTTTGGGTTTAAGGGTAAAGGTCTGGTGTGAGCGGAGTACGGCTTTGGGTTTAAGGGTAAAGGTAAAGACAGACAGACTGGCCTGAGGATTGGTGGCTTAAAATCAATAACAGGCCAATCCGAACCCGGCAAGCTGAGAAAATAATCACGCATCACTGCTAACCACTCTCAGGCTAACCTCAGGCTACAGGTGCTCTGAGTTAGTGAGTGTGGACATTCTGCTTCATGTTGTGTGTACGTGTGTGTGTGTGTGTGTGTGTGTGTGTGTGTGTGTGTGTGTGTGAGAGCAGGTATTCCTTCTTCTCGTGGGGGCCAAATGTCCCCGCAAGTGATGGAATACCAGATTTCTTCATTCATATGAGCTATTTTAGGGTTAGAGGTTAGGTTTAGGGTTAGGTTAGGGTTAGGGTTGGGCATGTTGTGTTCATGTTTATGGTCAGGATATAGGGTTAGTGAATAAATGTAAGTTAACTGAATGTCCTCAAAAAACATGAAAACACAATATGTGCTTGTGTGTGTGCATAAGTGTGTGTTTGATTTGGGTGTCTACAAATGCGTGTGTAGACCTCTGTGTCCTCATGTGCGTAATCCTTGGATGAGTGTGTCTGCGTGTATGCATGTGTGTCTAATGTTAGTATTTGCACCTTCTCAAGCACGTTCTGTGGGTGAGTATGTATGTGTGTGTGTGTGTGTGTGTGTGTGTGTGTGTGTGTGTCTCCGTGCACATGTTGTGTATTTTCACGCTAACAGCCTCCTGGCTGTCCCACACAAGAGAGCTTAGCAGTGATCTCTGAAAGCCCTGTTCAGAAGATGACGGAATCATAACCAGTGTGTGCGCGTGTGTGTGTGCGAGAGAGAGAGAGAGTATGCGTGTGTGTGTGTGTGTGTGTGTGTGTGTGTGTGTGAGAGAAAGAGAGAGGGGAGAGAGAGAGAGAGAGTATGCGTGTGTGTGTGTGTGTGTGTGTGTGTGAGAGAAAGAGAGGGGGGAGAGAGAGAGAGAGTATGCGTGTGTGTGTGTGTGTGTGTGTGTGTGTGAGAGAAAGAGAGAGGGGAGAGAGAGAGAGAGAGAGAGAGAGAGTATGCGTGTGTGTGTGTGAGAGAGAAAGAGAGAGGGAGAGAGAGAGAGAGTATGAGTGTGTGTGTGTGTGTGTGTGTGTGTTCTTCATGCACATGTTGTGTATTTTCACGCTGACGGCCTCCTGGTTGTCCCACACAGAGAGTTCAGCAGTGATCTCTGAAAGGCCTCCTCAGAAGTTTCTGGAATGAGCACCTCCAGCAGCAGGTCACACACACTGTACAGCACGTGCCTGTAGGGAGACAGAGGTGGAAGATAAGAGCACGGCTCACACCAGACACACACACACACACACACACTGACAGAACAGAGGACAAACCACAGACCAGAGACCAAGCGCCCATAATCCAGCTCCATTTTGGAGGTCATTTCCTGACCTTGCTAAGAGATGTTACTCACATCCACTGCTCCAGTTGGCATAAGCATTTACCATGGAGACCCATTCTCCATTCAACTCACCAGTAACTTTACCCCAAGTCCTGCCTCCAGGCTAATTATTGTTCCCCGGCATACAGGGGAACAGCTACCAGGGAACAATATATTAACAACCGGCTCACAGAGAAACGCGTGTGGGTCCTCTATATATCGGGAATCAGCAGGACAAGGGTTGACATGAAAATAAAAAGCCCATTATGTTTTTTGGGCGGATAATGCACACTCAATGTGAGTTTCACATTTAATTGCCTACCCATGTGCCATTTGTTCAATCAGTGTGCAATTTGGACAGCAGAAAAGTATCTGAAAGCAGGTGCATCACTGTATCAATCATTTTAGAGGACGAGTCAGACTCAGTGGCCGTTCTTCGAAGACTCGGGCTCCAAGTCGTAGAACTCAGATAAGCATCGTCTTTTTTTACAGTCTATGAGCCAGACCTGCATATCCAAGATGCTCTCATGCCCCCTCAGTGAAAGACAAGTCTCGCTTCCAAAACAGCAAGAAATATCTCCAGCTGGAGGTTCAGCACATACGAATAACGATGAGTACAGTATATACCTCTTGACAGAAGGTTTTTTTAAAAATACATTAATTTGTAATCAAACATTATCTGTAGCTATGCTACTAAGCAAGTCAAGTTCGCAAATCTATAGCAATTCGTCGAGTAGTTTCAGCCTTGCAGCCATTATTGTGGTAAGGAGACCACCCTGAGCCACTTCCACTGGGCAGAATATGGCAGCCCATGCATTTTGCTCCAACAGAATCAGCTGACCTCACCAAGCGCTTTAGACAGCACATATTCATGGGAGAACACTATTTATGCTTTCGTATCTTTTGTAGAGATGAGATTACAGCACAAAGTTTCACAGGCAGGACTCGACCCCAGCCACAGGGGGCAGACTCTTATGAGTATGTGAGATGATTGTAAAGGGGATTGAGCCACAGTCTCAAATCCATAGGGGTGCTTTTACTATTCTGCAGGCCATCTGGTCTCCATGTGGAATTAAGGGCTTAAATCTTTACAACACTGTCAAATCAACAGCCTCAGTGCAATGAAACTTGAGACTGGAATAAAGTGGGACTGCGGGCATTCAGAGAGGATGTCATGAAATTAAAACAGTTCAACACACACACACACACACGCACACACACACATGCATGAACACGCATACACACATGCACACACAGGCACACACGCACCCATACAAAACATAAGAGCAAAAACAAAATTTTCAACACACACGCAAACGCGCGCGCAGACACACACACAGGCACACATGCACCAATAAAAACACACAAGCACGAACAGAAGTATGAACACACACACATGCACACACACGCGCACACACACACACACACACCCACGCACGCATGCACAAATAAAAACACACAAGCATGAACAGAAGTATGAACACACACACACACACACACACACGCATATACGCACACACACACACACAGGTTTGTATGGCCATACTTGTCCATAACCAAATTATGCCTAATCTTAACCTCACCCTGACTGTAACCGCAACAATAACTTTGGCCAAAACCCTCTGCAATATCACCCGGAATTTCCTCGCGACCCTAAATGTCCGCACAGCATTGTGGTTTCTCAAGGGTTGGTTCTCACAAGCATAGCTACACAAGCCCCCCACCCCAGCACACACACACACACACACACACACACACTCATAAACACACCAACTACTCACAATAGCAAATAATTCTTCAACAGGTCAAATGCCCATCTATCAGAAGAGAGGACTAGCTTCACTCATTGGGTCCATAGTTAGACTGGTAAAGAGGGCGACCCAGACCCTGTTGTACAGGGGACTTCCTCTCCTGTACCAGTCCAGGTTCAGGCTTTATACACCTCCTACTGAGATCCCTGCTTCAGCAAAGCCCATCAGAGGAGCATAACGGATCACTAATGCAAAACACAAGTGTGACCTTTTCAAAGCGAGACCAAACGCACTTTTGATAGCGTTAGTCTCAGAAAGAGCATTTTTTTTTTCCAAGGAAAAGTACATTAGGGGATAATTTCTCACAGAGGGATCTGAGGAAGACATCTTTAGGGCACAACATATTGGCTCAGTCAGCCACCATGGATGTAATAATGAACAAAGACAGGCGAGCTGGAGGGTGGCGCTCAAAGCAGGAATATCCAATCAGCAGGATTAAAGTACAGAGTAAAACCTGATACGGCTCTTCAGACATCTGTCCATGTTCCAGTTTTATACGCCTTCCGGGTTTCGTTTACAGTGCTATTCCATCTGATCCAGTAAACCTGCTTCATGAAATAACCTGGATGGGCTTTTCAATTTTGAAAGCAGAATAGTGAAATAGCCCCGCTGTTAGTTGTGTGTGTGTGTGTGTGTGTGTGTGTGTGTGTGTGTGTGAGCTTGTATAGCTGTACTTGTGAGAACCAACTTTTGCTAAACCGCCAATATTGTGAGGACACTTGGGGTTGTGTGGAAATTTTGGGTGGTCCTCACAGAAGATTACGACTGATTGGTTAACCCTTTCATGGCCAGAACTTTCGGTATTATGCTAATTGACTTCTCTGCCCAAATACAGATTTTGCCGTGTTTTTCGTTTGCCTCGGGGTCCTCAGTCTTATCCAGTAAGGGCTGGTGTGGGTGCAGGCTTTCATTCCAACTAAACAATTACACACAGGATTCTACTAATCAAGGTCTTCAGCACAGATTCAAATTCAAACTGATCATGTATCTCTGAATGTTTGCTTTCGATATGTAAAATCTGCTCCATTTTGCTGCAAATAAATGCATCCAACTTGTGCTGAAATGTATAAGTAACCGTTAATTTTATGAATTCATGCCATGAAGCGCTATGGGCAACCCAGAGTTTATATACACTTCGAGCATATCTGAATTGATTTTAATTAATGAGTGGTCTTAATTAACTTGGGCAGAGCAGTATTTTTGGTTTTGTAGAAGCTGGGTGTCAAAGGGTTAAAGTTAGGGTTATGGTTACAGTTAGGGTTAGGTTAAGGTTAGGGTTCGGCATAATTTGGTTACGGTTACAGTTCAGGAAATGCTGTACAGAATGAGCACAATGTCCTCACAAGTATATCTATACCATATGCTATACCATTCACTAAGTGTAGCTATTCCGTACACTATACTATACAAACTTGAGTGTGTATGTGTGGCTGCATGTGTATTTGTGTGTTCTTATACATGCTACAAAGTGACCACCAGAAAATGTTTTTTCCTACATAGTGGGGACATTATTGGGATAGAGGACATTTTCAAATGTCCTCACAACTACAAAGGCAAATTGTGACTTTATGACTTCTTAGTTAAGGTGAGGGGTAAGGTTAGAATTAGGGATAGGTTAAGTTTAGGGTATGAGTTTGAGTTAGGCATACACTAATTATTGTTAAGATTAGGGAAACACTGTGGAGACACAGAAAAATGAATGGAAGTCAATGTAATGTCCTTACAAAGATAGAAACACAAGGATGTGTATGTGTGCCCGCGTGTGTGTGTGTGTGTGTGTGTGTGTGTGTGTGTTTGAGTGTTCTGAATGTATTCCAGTCTCCCACAATGTCACAAGTTAGAGTGTCTGCATATTCATGACTAGGCATGTGCAAGTGCTTACACGTGATGAGTTCTGTCTTGCAGCACTAAATGATTCAGACTGTACTGGACATCTGTCATGATGTGGTTGCTTATGATCATGATTGCTGTGATTATTATACCTGTCAGATGGTACAGCTGTACTTGCATGACCTTGAAATAATCCATTTTATGCATGATCTTGGTGGGTGGGTGAATATGTGGTTGTGAATATGCGGTGATAACATACGTGCGCAGCGAGGCTTGGTTGTGTTTGTTTAATAGCTGTATAATGGAAAGGTTATTCACGCGTGACTTGTGATCATGCGCTATTTAGTTTTGACGATGGAGTCGTGCATGCGTGTCCGCGTGATTGTATAGTTCATAGCACAAACATCGATCTTGGGGTTGCACAGTTTCGGAGTTCCCTTTCAATTACACATGTGCATTTGGACATGAATACTTGCACTCAACTACATTTGATTTTGCAATTGTACACGGTACCTCGAACACCTACTGCATACATGAGTGATCTTGAGGTTGAACATATATAAAGCTCTTTCAGCCATACATCTGTGATCTTGTGGTTGAGCTCACGCATGGGTTCTCTTGCACTGACATGAGTAATTCTGTGGTTGTATATGGGTGCTCCAGCTGGTACTGAGGAGTGCAGTGATGATTATACACGTGACAAAATGAAGATAAATCAGAAACCAAGTACTATTCAAGTATCTGCTTCATGTAATATTGGATCATAAACAACCCCAATTCCAAAAAAGTTGGGATGCTGTGTAAAATGCGAATAAAAACAGAATGCAATCATTTGCAAATCTCATTAACCCATTTTTTATTCACAATAGAACCTAGACAACATATCAGATATTGAAAGTGAGACATTTTACTATTTCATGAAAAATGTTGGCTCATTTTGAATTTACTGGCAGCAACACATCTCAAAAAAGTTGGGACAGGGCTGTGTTTACCATTTTGTAGCATCCCCTCTTCTTTTAAACAAAAGTCTGTAAACGTCTGGAAAATGAGGGCACCAGTTGCTGGAGTGTTGGGAGAGGAATGTTGTCCCACTTTTGACTGATGTAGGATTCTAGCTGCTCAACAGTCCTGGGTCTTCTTTGCCGGATTTTCCATTTTATGGTACACCAAATGTTTTTTATTAGTGAAAAGTCAGGACTGCAGGTAGGCCATTTCAGCACCCGGACTCTTCTACTGCGAAGCAATGCTGTTGTGATGGATGCAGTATGTGGTTTAGCATTGTCTTGCTGAAATATGCAAGACCTTCCCTGAAAGAGACGGTGTCTGGATGGGACAATATGTTGTTGTAAAACCTCTATATACTTTTCAGCATTGATAGTGCCTTTCCAGATCTGTAAGCTGCGCGCCATAGGCACTAATGCAACCCGATACCAACAGAGGTGCAAGCTTTTGAACTGAGCGCTGAAAACGAGCTGGAGGGTCCCTCTCCTCTTTAGTCCGCACAACACGGCGTCCGTGGTTTCCAAAAAGAATATTAAATTTTGATTCATCTGACAACAGAACAGTTTTATATCTTGCCTCAATCTATTTTAAATGAGTTTTGGCCCAGAGAAGACAGCGACATTTATGGATCGTGTTCAGATATGGCTTCTTCTTTGCTTCACAAACGTGATCCTGTGGTTGTATATGAGAGCAGCAGTGGTATAAACATGTGATCCTGTGGTTGTATATGAGAGCAGCAGTGGCATAAACGTGTGATCCTGTGGTTGTATATGGGAGCTCCAGCGGATAGAAATGAATAGCTCTGCGGCTGTACATGGGTGTTGTAGGGGTCGTACGGTGTATGTGATGCTCACCTGTTGATAAGGGGGTCCTGCAGAGACTCCAGCACAGTTTGCCAGCTCAGACGATACTTCTCAGAGCCGAGCAGGTCTGGGATCAGATCTGGGAGCAGAGCGCATGGATCAGGAACAACAGAACAAACGCATAAATCTGCTGAACTGAGGCACTAATGTGACGCAGGAGGGCCGTAGAGGAACAAACTGTTCTCTCACCACCTGAGCTACATTCAGTTTCTCTCTGCAGATCGGTACAGAGCCACTTAAGGCCCAGTATAAACTCGGTATGGACTGTCCTTCAAACTGCAATACAGTTTCTAATTCATTTCTGATTACCTAATGGAACTAAAGGCTAAATGCACATCTCCCCAGCTTTGGTCAGATAAATATGTTTTTAATCCTTTTGTTCAGTTCATTATATCTTCCAACTGTAGAGTTGGATATTGACGAGTAATTACAAAAAAATGAGCCACAATGCCACATCATAAATAGTAAAAATAAAAATGATTAGTAACATAAATAAAAATGACTGTAATGACATTTATGTACTGTATGTAAACAACAAAACAAAACAGCATTAAGCCCATTTGTAAAGAATTTACTTTCATGGGTCAATGACGTGACATTGTCTGAGTGCACTACTTTGGTTGAAAATAATTTTAAATGATTCATAGTAAGCATAATTTTATTCAATAAAACCTGTTTAATTTGAACATATTTCCAGTTTATCATAAAAATGATATATTTTATGTTTTGCCATCTCAAACCCTCACAATGTCAGGTGGCACAACCATCTGAGCAAGTTAACACTATGTGAAATGTATTAAATATGTCATTTAATATATGAATTAATATAATGTTAATATGGGGGCATAATTTTATAATGAAAACCTTTCAGATAAACAAAGTTTACTAGTTTAATGTTCTTAAATTGTTTGGAAAACAAAAATACCCTCCCCCTACAATAAAGAATTCATAAGTTACTTTTAATACCCAGCTCAATTACAAAATAGTAATGTTTTAGGCAGAGTAGACACTCTCAGGTATACTTACTAAAAAAAAAAAGAGGGAAGTGTGTTTTTTTTTCAAGAAACTTTTGGTTGCGCCACCTGACATTTTTTGGCTGGTGAAATTGCAAATACAGTCTAAAACTGTACTAAAACCCTGTAAATGTTGTGCAACCTTTAAGACTTGTTTAAACACACTCTTCCAACTTCAAATAAATGTATTCTGTACATTTTTAAAGATTTATTAAAAAAAACATTTTGAAAAGGCTTATTTGTCATTGACCCTCATACATACACAGTGCAGTCTGCAAGAATTTGGACAGTGAAAACTAATGTTTAGGCTCAGCATCCCAGCTTATTGAATTTGAAATAAATCAATGAATTTGAGGATAAAATGCCGACTCAACTCAAAACTTTAAAAAAAAATTTTTTTTAAAAATAAATTTGGCATCCACAATCCCACCCGAATCTGGAATTCCCGATCTGAGAACTATGTACGAGCCTTCCTCATATGCAACCCCCTATTGCCAGCTCAGGAGAGAGAGACAGTTCGCGTCTCTCCTCTGAAGCACGTGCCTGTCAGCCCCTGCATCTTTACACTCACTGGTCGAAACTATCGCAAGTTCAGAACGAGGGCGGAGGATACCCGAACATGAGCAAGCTTAGAATCTTACTAACGAGCGCCCGGCTGGCCAACAGGAGGCGCTTGAGCAACAAACGAGGCAATCATTTTAATTTCCCTTCCCAGC
This sequence comes from Gymnothorax javanicus, assembly GCA_029692085.1. Taxonomy (NCBI): domain Eukaryota; kingdom Metazoa; phylum Chordata; class Actinopteri; order Anguilliformes; family Muraenidae; genus Gymnothorax; species Gymnothorax javanicus. The sequence continues at coordinate 19,950,916 of CM056199.1, forward strand.
AGTCCCTTCCCAATTTGCATCCCTACAGTGCTGAATGCTTTTAATATAGATTTTTTTTGTAATTACACTGACCAAAACAAAGCACACAGAATTAAAGACACTGGGTGCATCCAAATTCGGAACAAAAATGACCTATCCAATATCTACAGCTGCAAAGGATTGTGGTCCACATTCGATCTTTCCTTCACTTCCGAGGCTGGTCCTGTGTTCCCTCCTTGGAGAGAAACAACAGAGGAGCGAACACCTCCTCTCCTTCATGACACAGACCATTCTGATGCTCCTTGTCGTGGCCACCAGCTAAATATTTCCAGTTCATGTCCTTAAGTAAGGAACATTCCTTGCTCTTCAGAGAATTTGGATGGACCCAGTGACCCAGGAACTGCTACATCATTGCTGTTAGGACAGCAGTTTCACAAGAGGGGCACACCATCAGAAATCAATCACTTTATTGAAGAGCACGTGTGAGGATGTCCAATGTGGATCAACTTAGAGGAACCCCATCTGTGGAATGGCTGGTCATTCTGGGTAATCAAACTCCAACGTATGATAACATGTCTGAAGAAAATAAGTTCAAATCTAAAAAGGGGAGGTGAAAAAAAAGTGGTTGATTTCTCACAGAATCTCCCCAGATGCTGACCCAGGATGCACTAAATTAGACCCTGACTGCAGAACATGCTGAGTTGCGACTGACCTGGGAGCAGTTTCATGAGACAGTGAAGGGACTGTACCCGGGTCTCCTCCTTCTGCTGGGGGCTCCGGGTCGGGCGAGGCTGGGTCGGGAGGGTCCCCCCGGGCCAAATGGCCTCCTGTAGAACCCGCAGGTAGATCACCCAGCAAGGGGCGCTGGTCAGGTTAGCCATACCCACATCCAGCCACCTGGAATCACACAGATGTACACAAAGGAAAGGTAAGTCTGCCTGCTGACCAATCAGATGAGGTGATACTTTCCTCGGAGAGGAGGTGGCAGTTCCTTCTTCCATTTTTAACATAAAAAGGATTTGCAGACAATTCTGACAATATTTTGTAGTTCTATTTTGATTGCCATTGTACAACCCCAATTCCGAAATAGTTGGGACAAAGTGTAAATTGTGAATAAAATCAAAACGCAATGACTTTCAAATCACACCAGCCAGTATTTTATTCACAATAGAACAGAGATAACATAGCAAATGTTGAAACTGAGAAATTTTACAATTTTATCCACAAAACTAGCTCGTTTCAAATTTGATGGCTGCTACAGGTCTCAAAAAAGTTAGGGCAGAGGCCTGTTTACCACGGTGTAGCATCCCCTCTTCTTTTTAACACAGAGTGGAGGTGTCTGGGCATTGAGGAGACATGTTACTTGAGTTTAGCCATTGGAATTTGACCCCACTCTTGTTTAATACAGGCTTCCAGCTGCTGGAAAGTTTTGGGTCTCCTTTGACGGGCTTTTTGTTTAATTATGCGCAAAATGTTCTCAATCGGTGAAAGATCAGGACTGCAGGCAGGCCATTTCAGAACAGACTCTTCTACTACGAAGCCAAGCTGTTGTAATAGCTGCAGAACGTGGTTTTGCATTGTCCTGCTGAAATACACAAGGCCTTCCCTGGAATAGATGTCGTCTGGAGGGGAGCATATGTTGCGCTAAAACCTTTATATACCTTTCAGCATTCATGGTGCTTTTTAAAACATGCAAGTGTCCCACACCATATGCACTAATGCATCCCCATACCATCAGAGATGCTGGCTTTTGAACTGAACACTGATAACAAGAGGGGTGGTCTTTCTCCTCTTTAGCCCGGAGGACACAACGCCCATGATTTCCAACAAGAATGTCAAATTTGGACTCGTCTGACTGCAGGACACTTTGCCACTTTGCTACAGTCTATTTTAAATGAGCCTTGGCCCACAGAACACGGCGGCGCTTCCGGATCATGCTCAACCATGGCTTCCTTTTTGCATGATAGAGTTTTAGGTGGCATCTGTGGAAGGCATGGCGGACTGTGTTTACAGACAGAGGTTTCTTGAAGTATTCCTGAGCGCATTTAGAATGTCAATGACAGAATCATGCCGGTGAGTGATGCAGTGGTGTCTGAGGGCCCGAAGATCACGGGCATTCAGTAAAGGTCTTTGGCCTTGTCCCTTACACACAGAGATTTTTCAAGTTTCTCTGAATCTTTTGATGATATGATGCACTGTCAGTGATGAGACCTTCAAAGCCTTTGCAATTTGACGTTGAGGAACATTGTTTTTAAAGTATTCCACAGTTTTTTTCGCAAGCCTTCACAGGTTGGAGAGGCTCTGGCCATCTTTACTTCTGAGAGACTCAGCCTCTTTAAGACATCCCTTTTATAGCCAATCATGTTACACACCTGATGCCAGTTAACTTAATTACTTGCTAAATGTTCTTTCAGCTGATTCTCTTATATATTAATTGCTTTTTCAGCCCTTTTTTGCCTGTGTCCCAACTTTTTTGAGACCTGTTGCAGCCAGAAAATTTGAAATAAGCTCATTTTGTGGATAAAAATGTAAAATTTCTCAATTTCAACATTTGAAATGTTATCTATGTTCTACCGTAAATAACATATTGGCTCATGTGATCTGAAAGTCATTGCATTTTGATTTTATTCAAATTACACTTTATTTTATTACAAATTACACTTCGTCCCCACTATTTCGGAATTGGGGTTGTACATGTCAAAAAATAATTTGAGATTTGATTTGATTCAGGTTTATGTTTCAATCATTTGTTTTCCACTGAGGGGACATTCTCAAGGGCTCATGATATGGGATAACACAAGACAGCAATTAAAATCATTACGTGATATGAATCATCTCTGAAAGACAAGAATATGTTTACAGGGCATTCATTTCATTCAACATGAGTGCAGACCACAAGCTTAAGCAATATTCAAAACAAAAAATTAATCATATTTGAGAGAAGCAGAATCAAACTAGGGAACAAAGAATTCATAAACCCACTTCAGAAGAATGTACCATAATGTAGTGATCTTCGCAGGAACATTGAACAAGCATGAAACTCCGCATGCAAATTTTCTGCTCGTTTCGACTTTTTGAAATGCAAATTTTGCTAAAATTCTCTAACACACAAGGTGACAAGTTCAGAAGTGGTGATTTGGTCAGGAGGGAACGATGCCATGTGTTATTAAACTACGTTTCCATCACACCCTTTCAAACGTACTCCGTCTCTTAAAAGAAAGACCTGCTCCGCAGCCACTCACATGGATGTAATCTCACATCTGCACTTCACAACCCTGTATGCTTGCGAAAAAAATATGCCAAAGCCAATCTTTACGAAATACCTCACTCAAATCAGCTTTACGTTATTTCTGATGATGTTCCCCCCCCCATTTACAACACAACTAAAGGCCAGATTAGGCGACTGCGCGTTTAAAAATAAGCAACTGCTTTCATTCACAGCAAAACTTAGGGCCAGTGCCACTGGAAAAAACCCTACTGCATATGATAATATTAATAAATCTGGCTTTAAATCTTCCCCAAAATACATTAAGTTTTAATGGAAAAACTGGTGTAGTATTACATACTGGTCATGCGGTTTCAGGCACTGTATTGTCAAATTGTTATTGCCAGACGCCAAAGATTTAATATAGAAAGCAGTGGATTTGACTAAAGTGAAATATTACAAACTCCCATTATGGAGTTTTGGAGGCGCTGCACAGCAGTTCTGTATATGTACTCGACCATGAAACTTGGCAAATTTTTTGATTTACAGCAATTCTGTATTTATAAATCTTCTCTGACCTGTTCAGTGCTCCCTTTTTTCTTGGTCACAGGAAGCCACATGCTGATAAAAGTCCATTCAAGTTACTGTAGCATTCCAGCCTGCGGCGAGCTCCGTGAATCATCTTTATGGGCAATCCCTTCACATAAGGCCGACATGAACCGTCTCGTACTGTGCATATAACGACTGGTGTCACAAGATCGCATATCAGGTGAAGTCCGTTTCTTTCAAAAGTAAAAAAAAACTGCAATTGCATCTATTGGTAAATGTTGTTTGCAATTATATCTGCCATGTCATTTACAGATAAAAGAATGGCAATATGATGTAATTTGCTGTAAGCTGACTTCATCTACTATGCGATCCAGTTATGGTCCCTGTCATGTCAGGGTGTGGTCAAATCATCATAAATAATGCCATAAATATCAGCTTTGTGAGGCTCACCATACTGCTTCCATAGAGACTGGTTCTGATCATTGACTGTATAAAACATGCACGTAGCCTCCGTCACTTATAGGTTTCTGAATATCCATTCTGAAGCTCATTTGGTCGCCATCTTGGCACTTACTTGACTCCGCCTACCTCCCAAATCTAATCCAAAAATGGGAAAAAAGGTGGACCGCTGCTGGAGCTGAGGCAGGCCAAGTGGGTGGGGCTGATTGGAACCTGTTTGCTGAAACACGCTCTCCTAGCTTGAAGCTACCAAGCTAGCTATGGCTAACAATCTAGGCTAAGAAGCCAGCTTAGCTCAATGCCACCAAGTTCGCTATGGCCGACATGTTAGGTCATATCTTTCCTAGTGAGGGAATGGAGCCTGACAAGTTGCTTGCGGTGGCGAGTCGAACGCTGTTTATATCCGTGAGGCGGTTGTGAAACGAACGTTGTTCGTATCTGTGAAGCAGTTGCGAGACGAACGCTGTACACCTCTGGGAAGTTGCGGCGGTGGGCTCACTGAGCTTCACTATCCCCCACCCCCCCAAGCACGAGCGGGTGCTCAGCTTAACTTTTTGACGCACCTTAGCCAGATCCCATTAACGTTAGTATGGCCAGTTAAACGATAACATTGCATTACGTAAGCTTACCAACAAACCTGATGGACCTTTATTTTCCTACCTCACAATTACACATTTTGATCACAATTATTATCCCTCCACATTTTGACTTCAGTGAATGCTGAATTCATTGGTAACTGGCCAGCATACGTACGGCTCATCAATGCTAACGCAGCTGGGTGTCTGGCTCCAAGGCTCCATGGCTATTTCATCAGCTGCCCTGCAAATCTATGGCCTTTATATTAGCTAACAATACCAATGTGACATGCTACTTTTCTATCGCGTCGTATAATTGAAGGTACTTTCGGACCTCGGAAAAAGCCTTCACTCTTAGCGACACCGAATATAGCCGAACATGGCTAGTTAGTGACACTGTTTTCCATTGCCGTTTGGCTTATTAATTAGGTTAATGTAGCTAGCTAGCTTGTGGATGATGGACTTTATGAAGACACACTTTTAGCAACAGCTAGCTAGCTTGTGAGAGAACATGGGATAGGTTAAATTACCTATATAGCTAGCTGGCTAGCATTTCCATTTACAATGATACCACATCAGTAATCGCACTGAAAATGGAACGAATCCATTTGTGGCGAAGCAGTGGCAATTGTAGCTCTATAAGACATCGTTGTGTGAATCTATTGAGTGTATAACTACAGCAATCTCCGGATAAGCCCTCCAAATGCTCCGGGGAATAAGCTGAGGGACCCCGTCATCTGGTAGCGTGCTATGGTGGTTCTAATGCTGTAGCTAACTAGCCAGCTATGTTGGCAACCTGTTAGGGAAGCTGTGACGGTTTTCCAACCCCTGACTGATACCCTTTGTTCAAAAGTATTTTAAACCTAAATTCTGACACTTTTCTGTTACGCTATTACTTTGCTGCATGCCAGTATACCTGTGGCAAGCATACACTCCCATTGGCACAGCTGGACATCTTGGGCAAAAGCTAACTGGGGGAATACTGTATTCATTCTCTGGCTAGTTGGCTAGTTAACGAAGGAACGCTACTTCGTGCTGACATATAATGTTATATGAAATAATATTAGAATTTCATCACCTTAGAAAATAGACCACAGATTCCTAACCACACAGCAAAACATTATTCTGTGGATTTATCCTGATATTTTGATAAAGTCACAAACTCAGCCAAAGGGTCAAGTTCCGAGACTTGAGTGAGCCTATCTAGGGTAACGGCCCACAGACGACTGGATTAGGCCAAGGGTTAGCGGCTAGGCTAGCCGAGCTGAGGCAACCCCCCTCCCTCAGACAGCCAGGCTAGACCAGGGGTTAGGGGCAGGGATTGGCGTGTAGGCCTGTGCTCTAGCCCAGCCACGACATAACCGGATGTGATGAGTCCTGTCCATTGACTCTGTAATTCAAGGTTCTGTCACTCAAATTGGCCACGCCCTTAATTATGCAGAAATTTAAGCCTGGATATAATGTAAATAGTACAGTGACAAAAAAAAAAATTCACTCCCCCCACAGTTTTCACGAAGGGGAAAATTAGCCAGAGACCGAAACCGTATTTTGAACCAGGCTGTAAATATGTTTATTTTTACTGTAAAATTGGGCTTTTAAACATGGGGGTCAATGGGGATTGACTCACTTCTGCAGTCAGCCTCAAGTGGCCATTCGAGGAACTGCAGTTTTTGGCACTTATGTATTTGCTTCACTTTTCAAACTCGGAGATTCCCAGTTGGTTCTGATATGAATAGATTCAACTTTAGTTCAGTTGAGATGATTAAAGCTATGGTTCAGTGGTTATACGCAAAAGTGTCGGAACTCACCTGTTGCAGAACTTTGACCTGTGGCCACAGTTAATTTTTGTTTTCGCTGTTTTCAGTGCTCGTAATATGTTTGACATCATTCCCAATTTTCTCTTTTTGTGATCGATGCACCTGCAATTCGAGTGCCAACTATCTGGCCCATTGTGGACTTTGTTAGTTTCCTCACCTTGCTTTGGACACTCACCCAACAAAGTCCTTTCTGTTTAGACCTCTTATGAGCAGACACATGCTGCTAATCAGCAATTAAATTAATTATATAAAAAGACAATAATATTAATTAATGTCTTGTATAGATGCTTTTGTAATTGGGGCTCAATCCATTTTCCAGGGGTGCTTCTGAATTTTTTTTTTTCATGTTCAACTGCGTAATGGCAGCCTTGCGTTAAGGGGCTAGAAGTGTTACAGTAAATAAGGGGTTGAAAGAGTTAAAGCGTAATGGCTTTATGTGACTCCACTGGTGCTGGCGAAAGGGCAGAGCCACTTTATGGACTCGCAGATTAAATGGCCCGTTTTATGAAACCAAATGTTTGGGGAAGCGTGGGGCCCACAGTGAAGGGCAGCCCCAACAGTCACAAATTTGACGGCATGTTTTACGGCCCGGAGATGCTATCAATGTTTCACGGGCCCTGGGAGACCATGCAAGAGCTTCAGGAACACACAAACACATCTCATTTATTAGCACATGCTCATTTACACTCATTTCCTCAAACATTTCTTAGTTTTGCAGTCACTTCCGCTGGATGACCAAGCATCCACAGAAAATCATGCAGTTTTAGGCATGATGTGCCATGGTCTCCTAACAGCTATCCCTCTGAGGGAGATCACCTTGAAGACTGCAAGAGTGGTAGAGTTTGCTAGTACAAAGGAGTCATGGCTTTATCCTGAAAATTAGCAAATACCTAAATGTGTAATCTTGCAGCTGAATCAAGAATCACCTGGATATTGATGGACTACTAGGTTCACTCACGATTTAAGTAAATCAGAGCATTCACACTCGCCAATATGACATCAGTTTTTTTAAATATCTTGATTTACTCGATAATAATCTTTCACAAGGTAATCTTTTGATTTTTAATTACACTGAACAAAAATATAAACGTCCCATGTCAAATATTGATGCCACATGGAGTTAACAACTCTAAGTGAGCATATGCTGACTTTTACTTGTACAATAGGGATATTTCTCTAGATTTGTGTACCATTTTTTAATCCATCTCTGTCTGTGAGCATTTGCTCAGTGATGCAGTGATTTCACTCAGTACATGGGTGCGGCATTTCCAGACGGTGATCAGACAGAATGAGCAGTACCCAGACACTCCTTATACTGGGAACAATAAAAGGTCACCCCAAAATGTCAAATTTTGTCAAAAGTCATCATGCCTCAGATGTCTCAGGTCATGCGGGAACGTGCCATTGGCATGCTGGATGCAGGGATGTCCACCAGATCTGTCGCTGTGCTGCTGAATGTTAACTATCGGACGATAGGCCGTTTGAGAGTTCGTTTCCGACAGATGGGCAGTACTGCAAATCGACCTCATCCACGTCAGCCATGTGTGACCACACCATCACAAGATCGCTACATCCGGCTCGTCCACCTGCGGGATCGGCTCAGATCAGCGACACGCACAGAGGATGAGACGGTTGGTCTGCACAACAGACGCATCACACCACAGACAGTCCGTAACCGCCTACGAGAAACCAACTTGACTGCTCGGCGTCCTCACCTTGGTCTGGATCTCACCTCTGACTGGCGTCGGAACCGACTCGCATGTATTCGCATCTTTGCATTGACTTTGAATGTAATCTGTCGTGCGAAAAATTCGTTTCGCGTCCGGTGTGAAAGCGGCTTAAAATTTCAGGTTTGGATACGAGATGATGCGATGATCACGATTGACAATTAATCGTGTTGATCTTAGGAACTTTTTGAACCGTCCAAAACTTTTCTACGATCAACACGATTGCCACGACTGACCTCAAGATCTGATCAGATCTGATAGGATCACCACGATTACTCCACGATTAAGACCACGATTTCAATCGTGCCGCGAATCGTGATAGTGGGAACATAGCATAAAATATAAGTTAAAGACTGACTATCGACTTTAGATCAGGTTTTTGTTGGTCAACTGTGCAAGAGCTTAGCGTTATTTCAAGATAGCAACATACCAGCAATGCGCCGGACCACACCTCATTTTAAGACCAACAAGCCCATGGGTGCTCAATTTCGCGTAAAAGCATTCGTTATTTATACAGCGTGGATGCAGGCTGTGAAAATGGTGTCTGCGTCAGTCGTAATGTAGCAAAGACACTTACGTTACACTTTGCACTGAATGCAAGAGAGAGGCCAGTAACTCTTTCTCTGTCTATGTATTTTGCGTGAGCTAAATTGTAGTAGATTGCGATAATTCCTCTGCGTGTATATGTTCGGCTCCTTCTCTCACTTTCTAAGTGAAGCTTAAGACACAATCCTAAAAAATATAGTCACAAATCAGCAGAACAGCAAAGCGGAAGAATAGCGCAAGTAAAGCATTATATACAGGTTAAAAAGAAAACATGGTCGGGAAGGATATTAACTCTTACAGCACTTAGATAAATTTTAAAAAAGAGCTCCTGGGAGCTCTTTTAAACAAGTCACCACATGATAGGTTTTCAACAGCTTTGATTTTGATGTCGTATTTGATATCATACATCATTGAGCAACAATAGCTGTATTTAGCGCTCCAAGGGTCAGTTTACACGTTATGGTATAGTATCTTCCCACAATTCTCCAGTACACCATGCATCAGGATGAACAATGCTCGTTATTTGTTTCTGGAAATATCTGCTTATTTTCCTTGCTCATTAACCCACAGGGAGAATTAACAAGAAAAAAGCGAGCAAAGCTCACGTACCCCCGCTCCCCATTTGTCGCTCAATGAATGTCAATAGCAAATAACGCTTCTATGGAAATGTAATATGCAGTCATATTCAAATCAAGTACCAAAAAGGTCCATTTAGTGTACAAACTTGTCTCCATTGATGCCTCCCTGTCGATTTTCGTACTAAGTTGAATTAAGATTCAAGGGCAATAACTCCGTAAAAAATACAGTTTAAGAACTTTCGGTTTCGAAACTCGTTCGAGAGTATCGTCAGGAGTACCCACAAGCAAAATGTCATTGATCTAGGTGTAGTAATTTCCGAGTAAACTTGTTCCCATTGACGCGTCCCAGCCAATTTTCGCACTAAGTCGAATCAAAGATTCAAGGGCAATAAGTCCGTAAAAATAAAGTTTCGAACTGGGTTTGAACTCGTTCAAGAGTATCGTCAGGAGTACCTACAAACAAAATTTCATTCATCTAGGTGTGATAGTTTCCGAGAAAATTTGTCCCCATTGATGCATCCCGGCGGATTTTTGCACTAAGTCGAATCAAAGATTCAAGGGCAATAACTCCATAAAAAATAAAGTTTCGGAGCTGGGTTTCGAACTCGTTCAAGAGTATCGTCAGGAGTACCTCCAAACAAAATTTCATTCATCTAGGTGTAATAGTTTCCGAGAAAATTTGTCCCCATTGATGCATCCTGGCGGATTTTTGCACTAAGTCGAATCAAAGATTCAAGGGCAATAAGTCCGTAAAAAATAAAGTTTCGGAACTGGGTTTCGAACTCGTTCAAGAGTATCATCAGGAGTACCTACAAACAAAATTTCATTCATCTAGGTGTAATAGTTTCGAGAAAATTTGTCCCCATTGATGCATCCCCGGATTTTTTTGCACTAAGTCGAATCAAAGATTCAAGGGCAATAAGTCCGTAAAAATAAAGTTTCGAACTGGGTTTCGAACTCGTTCAAGAGTATAGTCAGGAGTACCTACAAACAAAATTTCACTCATCTAGGTGTAATAGTTTCCGAGAAAATTTGTCCCCATTGATGCATCCGGCGGATTTTTTTGCACTAAGTCGAATCAAAGATTCAAGGGCAATAAGTCCGTAAAAAATAAAGTTTCGAACTGGGTTTCGAACTCGTTCAAGAGTATCGTCAGGAGTACCTACAAACAAAATTTCATTCATCTAGGTGTAATAGTTTCGAGAAAATTTGTCCCCATTGATGCATCCGGCGGATTTTTGCACTAAGTCGAATCAAAGATTCAAGGGCAATAACTCCGTAAAAAATGAAGTTTCGAACTGGGTTTCGAACTTGTTCAAGAGTATCGTCAGGAGTACCTACAAACAAAATTTCATTCATCTAGGTGTAGTAGTTTCGAGAAAAACTTGTCCCCATTGTCCACTATAGAATAAAAGTACAAAATGTGACGTTTCCATGGAAACGTCAAAAAAATTGACATCCCAGAAAGCTGAAAATGACTGGATGCGTAGTTTGTGACATGGTTCACGATTGTACAAAGTTTGGTCGAAATATTTCCAACGGTTTTTGAGATATGACCCCGGACGGAAGGACGGACGGACGGACGGGCGGGCCGCTATATATATCAGGTAAAGAAAAACAGTTTTTTTCCAAGAAAGGTTTGATTTTGGGGAATACGAGACTAAACCACCCTGGGGGGAGGGGAATAAAAACCGGACGTGCGCAGGCGAACCGCAATGATGAACATCATTCCAGCCAATGCATTCGCGGCAAACAATCTCATTACTCTACGCCGCACCCGCGAACCTCCAATTTATTTTCATTTCCGCGCTGGAGTTCAGACGCGTCATGCACATTAGCGTCTACAAGGTACCGTGCTCCTCTACTGAGCCACAAGGGAGGACCGCCTCATGATGTTTGGCTTTTCATTAAATCCACATGTTTCTTCTCATCCTTCATGCTGTCAGCTCCCTGGGTATCGCGTTTTGAGTCGCTAACACCGCAGAAGCCAGAAGTTCAGTCAAGACTCTAGCAGTCCTTTACTCCCATAATTTTAAGGCCCTTCCCCTGTACACATTAATGTTAGGTTACGTTAGGCGAAGCACCTTATATCTGTCATCACATAAATAATCTCATAGGAAAAAAAGGAGGAAAAAAAAATAGCATTCATCTAACACCAAGACGTAAATACATGTACCAACTGTGGAATTTTCACACCGTGGGGCACAATGCAAACAATGATGTCAATTCCACAGGGCGTGACTCCAAACTGTATCTGAAAACACATTTTACATAATCTCTGATAATTGACTGCCCCTTGAAAAGTACGAAAATACTTTCAAAATGTACATTTCAAAGCAGTGTTGCGCAGAATACAAATATTGTCAATTCAGTCCTGTTGTGCATGAGCCCATTTCGGCTTTATAACTCAGTATTTGTGTCACAGAGACCCTGGAAAATTATTCCAGTTAAGCAAGACATCTGGAAATTCAATTACAGAATTATTTAGGAATTAAATTTCTGAATTTACAGGACGCCAGTGTCTATATCTGCGCAAAGGGGTTAAAGCATTTTATTGTATAGGGGCACTTGTTGTCTAAACATGGTGGATCTCCCATTGATAATCATTTTATACCTTCATCTTAATATCATGCATAAGCTCCACACTGAATTTCTTTCCTTGGCTAAATGCCTATTTTAAACATTACTACAAATACGGTAAATGGTCCATATGACCTCATAACCATCATAACTCATTTTTCAAAAAGGTACTCTGTCTCCATGCCTACTAGCACTCTATTATTCCAAATGAATGCTTGATTATTTTAGCTAAATGGACTGAATTTTATAGGCATGAAACACATCCCTTCATCTTGACAGAATGTGATCAGATCTGCCCATGTACAGTCAGGTCCATAAATATCTGGAAATCGGCAACATTATTGTTATGTTAGCTGTGGACCATAGAATATTGGAGCTGAAATTCAATAATAAATATAAGCCCAAAGTTCAAATCCTCAGATATTTAACCCTCAATGTGAAATCCTAAAAGCTGTGGCTGCCAGTGAGTAATAAACCCGCCAGAGAAAAAGAGAAACTATTATGTATGGACAACTGAACCATGTAGTTTACTCTTAAGAAGACAAAAAGGACTGACGAGCCCAGAAACACAAGAAGGCCTGGAAGAATTATATCCCTGGTTCCGAAAAAAAAAAAAAAAAAAAAAAAACCCACCAAAGCTAGATAGATCATGAATACTTTTCGGGAGATAGCTCGAATCAGTGCCAAAGTCTGCAGTGGTGAGAAGACTTCACCAGAAAAACATACATAAGGTTTATCTCAAGATGCAAACCATTCATAAGGCTCAAAATCATGAAATATGCCATTTTAAAGTGCTTGTATAGTTCTGGAACTACATACTGTGGATAGATGAGACAAGGATTGACTTTCACCAGACTGATGGGAAGAGAAGATTTGGAGAAAGGAAGTAAAAGCTCATGATCTGAAGCATAGCAGCTCATCTGTGAAGAGTGGTGGCTGCCAAATGAAATGGTTCCGTTGTATTTACTGAAGATGTGTCAGTTGGCAAAACCTGGAGGATGAATTCTTGATTGTACAGGGATATATTATGTGCTCAGATTCAGCCAAATGCTTCAAAATGCCGGGGAAAACACTTCACAGTGAAGACAGAGAATGGAAACATACTACAAAAACAGACCAAAATTTTTTGAGGCAAAGAAGTGGAATATTCTACAAGAGAACAGTCAAATTCTGAATGCGGCCGGGATCTAACTGAGCATTAATTTCACTTGATGATGGCAAAATTGAAGCAAAATGCCCCATAAACTGATGACAGCTGCAGTGAATGCCTGAGATTAAGATTGCAAGCACCAGTGTAAGAGCCTGCGGGCGCCATTTCACGTGATCTTGAAGGAGAGCGGGCGCATTCAAAATCCTTTGAGATGGCATCTCACTACACGTGTAAAGCGGTCGATCAAGCACTCCTCTCAGAATCATCTGATAGCAGTGACCATTCCTGTCTGGATGGTGACTAGTGTATGTTTAGCTCTTCGTAGACCAAGGCAGCGTTGCATCAGTTCCAACAAATAGTTGTAAAACAATATTTACCTCGCTGGCAGGATGATTGGAGTCTTTCAGGCACATGGAAAGTGTATTTCGCAGACAAATCATCATTAGTTAATGTCATAAGCACAAGAATCATGCTGGTGGACGCCATGTTCGCAGAGAGAAATACGTCCACATGGGTAACATGTGAGCTAACTGTCACTTGGCGGAGCGCCCCCATTCAGAGGCAAAGGATTTACCACCGAGTATCAAAAATGACCATTTAATTGATGATTGTTAATTTGTCCAATCACTTGGATGGATGCAATTCCTGCACCGTTGACACAAAATTTTTGGCACAACCCTTATCAAATTGAAGTCGGAAGTCTGCACTCAAAGCACATCTTGGTTGTTTCTTTTCAAATCCATTATGACGGTGTACACAGATAAAACAATAAAAATTGTGTCACCGTCCAAATATTTATGGGCCTCACTGTAAGTCACTTACATTTTGAACACTTAACACACTTACAACGACGACTCTCTGGAGGAAACCGTTTTAATGGCAATAATGGAAACCATGCTAAATCATGTTTTCTTCCCTGCCAATCAGAGAATAGTAAAATCTGTTGCAGTCAAAACAGTCCATGGTGATAAAATTAGAAACCAGGCTTATGTTTAAAAAGAGTCAAAATGAAAATAAAAGTTCCAAGTCAATCTTGGTTTTATCCTGGTGATATTTACATGGGCAGACTATAAAATGGCAGCATTCGCTAAGGCCAGCGTCGTAAATCAGCATCGCGCTGCTGCATAAATAACGTGGACTGCTAACAAACTCTAATCCCGGGCTTTGCACGTTCTTAAAATTGCTCTGCTTTCATCCACCAACATGGGCTAGGCAGAATAGTTTTTCTTTAAATCCTGAAGCTGTTCTGGGAAGCTGGGGGGGGGGCAGGGTGTAAGGGTGGGGGTGGGAGTAATGAGAAAGCCCGACGAGCAGGAGGAAGGGAGGGGGGAGAAGGTGTCCAGCCGAAACGTGCTTTGAAGGTGCACGAGCACGCGCGGTCAGTCCAGGAAGAAGGCTGCGTGAAGAATTCTATCGTAAACCTGCAGCTACGCGCACATGAAATGTCCTGTCACGGCTCACAAGGCCTGCCTTCCTTAATTAAAATGGCGGAACAATCATTCATCTACAACCCCAGTTCCAAAAAAGTTGGGATGCTGAGTAAAATGTAAATAAAAACAGAATGCAATGATTTGCAAATCTCATAAACTGATGTATCAGATGCTGAAAGTGAGACATTTTACCATTTCATGAAAAAGATCAGCTCGTTTTGAATTTGATGGCAGCAACACATCTCAAAAAATATATCACTCTCACAGAAGGTTCAATCATGGCAGGCCAAAGGCACTTTCCTTTTGGAGCAAAAAGCAAAAAAAAACCCCCAAAGGAAGTCTTGAGAAGAACCAAGTGTTACTCCTGAACAAATTGATAATATTTGTCCTGCTCCACATCCGTGGCTGGGCTATGCTAGTGGGGGGGACAAACCTGGCAATGCTCAGCCCTACAGGGCTATTCAAGAGATCCCAGTCCAAATGTACTGAAGTCCTGTCTGCTCTCTCGCTTATTTCTGCGCCGACATACACTACATAACCAAAAGTAGATCGACACCTTACTCAGGGATGTGATTTGGGTGAAGAGAAATTATCTGAAAATTTAGCCAGGGGCCCCCAGCTGGGTCCAAGGCAGCACCCTGGTGGGGGGACAAGGGGGGCGAAGCCCCCCAGAGGTCCTGGGTTTTAGTCATTTTTACTGCCATAAGTGTACTAAGAATTCAATATAATAATAAAAAACAGAATTATTATCCAATGTATATTCAAGCCAACAAACATGCAATCTTTGATTTCTAGGTCAAGTCAAAATTAGTCACAAGCTCCAAGCTTTTAAAGAATTTAATCTGCCACTACTGCACTCACATAAAAGTAAAATAACATTCATTAAGTATAGCCAATATATCAATAAAATCATTGACTTCTTAGTCAACTCCAAAATCATATCACAAAGTCACATGTTCATGGGATTTTATGAATTTAGACTTCCCTAAATGTACTGTGTAATAGCAAAAATGAACAAATAAGAGAATAATCACTGTAGACACACAGCACCAATAAATCTTTTTTCTTTATCCAATCATCTGTAGAAACCATCCATGAGTCCTGTGAGTATTTTCAGCTTCCAATTACTGACTAAAAACACAATCCTGATGGAACTCCTGGAAATATGTATTACATATTAACCTAATTAATAGCCAGACGGCAACGGAAAACAGCGTCACTAACCAGCCACGTTCGGTTATATTCGGTGTCCAGTGACGCTCCATTTACACAAAAAAAAAAAAAAACAAAAGTGAAACTAAGAGGAAGGGCTTCCGTCGAGGTCCTGAAGCACCTTTAATTATACGACGCAATAGAGAAGTTGCGTGTCGTAGTGGTATCGTTCGCCAATATTGCTAAAGGTCATGGATTAGCTGGGCAGCTGATGAAATAACCATGATTTAGCTTTGGAGCTAGACGCCCAGCTGCGTTAGCACTGATAACCCGTGCGTATGCTGGCCACAGTAACCAATTAATTCAGCATTCACCGAAGTCAAAATGTAGGGTGATAATGTTTCATATCAAAATGTGCGAGAGTGAGGTAGGAAAATAAAGGTCCATCAGGTTTGTCGGTAAGGTTACGTAATGCAATGTTATGGTTTGACTGGCCATACTTCCGTTACTGGGAGCTGGAGAAGGTGCGTCAAAAAGCTAAAACGAGCACCCGCTCTCACTCGCAGGGGGATACTGATAAACACTGAGCCAACCGCGCAACTTCCCAGCGGTGAACAGCATTTGTCTCGACGAGGTACATAAAGGGATGCAGCAGTGTTCAGCCGTCGACCACTCACGCCGCTGAAACTTATGCTACTAGACTGCTTCATCCTCACTCCACTAGCCTAGTGGGCTACACAAAATACAGGTATACTCACTATTAATTATTATTACTATACTATACTACAAGCTATCTGTCGTCTCGAATATCCGCAATATCTCCGTCGTTTGTTTTCCGCAGTGATGAAACTTGCCGCCGCGGCACCGCCCACACCCACACAGCATGACATTTGACCGGAAGTGCCTTAGCTGGCTAATTTGAAAATGGAAGTTCTGTGGAACGCATCGTGCATAAGGTCAATTCAGTTACGGAAGTACTAAAAGTCGGAATGCTGTAGAGACATAATCGGATTTTCATGACTGAAAAATCGGAGTTTTAATTTTTTGATTTTTGAAGATAAAAAAAAAGCGGAATTCCGCGAATTAGCGGAAAAATCACATCCCTGCTTACTGAAACCCCACTGTCATGTTTAGAAAATGATCACTTTAACATGACAAATGTCCGGCCTTTTAATGGAATTTAGAATGAATTGGTCAGTATGGGCCGGTAGAACAGACTTTCCGCTTTCATTTGAGGGTATTTCTGTACAATTCTGCTCCACGATTGGAAATTGTTGCCCTTTCTATATGTGCTCCTTCCACCTATTTCTCACTCCAGTGAGTTTCCATGGAGCCTTCAGTGCGGGAGGGAGTGAGGGGTATGAACTGAAATATCCTCAAATGGAAGCTACATGTTTGTCCTATCAGGCCATACTGACCAATTCATCCCAAATTCAGATAAAACGTCCAGTTTTTAGAATTTTAAAGACGTCCTTTCTTCTACATCTTTCAGTGAGGTTTCAGTATCGTGTCCACATACTTTTGACCAAATAAAGTACCTCGATCTACAACAAAATGAGAAACAATCAATTTTTGTGCTTATTGACGTTCCACAACACTGCCAACACAACTGCTCGGCAAAGCCGCACCGGAACCTCAAACTCCCTGTGGACGACCCAGCCGGTGCTATTGGAGCACACAGCCAATCAGAAGCAGAGGCCCTCAAGCTGGGATAGGGCACCCAACCTATGTACTACCAAAACACTTCTGCGCGGAGAGAAATTTTGACCATGAGGAAGAGGGCCGAGTGTTAAAAATGAGGAAAAATTCACTGCTGTCGCCATCTGCCCTGATAGTTAGCAGTGCCTGGGTGAAATAAATGTTGTTGAAGTCTAGACTGATGACGTCTGGCTTTAATTTGAAGCATATTCAAATCCATACTGAGCAAAAGACGAATGATTCACATGATAATTACCCCCTTACATTTGTGCCAAACTAAAAATTGGACGATTAGCTGTTTCTTGACCAGTTGCGCAATTTTTCCTCATTAGTTAACGTAAAAGACACTTATTCTGGAACTGATTCTGTGTGCTGCATTCACATTTGAAGTCTGCTGCTTTCCGAGCATGAGGACTGAAGAAGAGTGACTGACAGCAAAGCAGGCCATTAGGAAGCTATTGTATCTCAATAAATCAATCAAATCGTGTGCAGAAACATACAAAAGCCTGAGACCAACATTTTTATTTATTTATTTATTTTTACCATTTTAAAGCAGTTTAATCAAAACTATTTGTCAACCTCATGCAATTTGGGAAGCCAGACAACAGTAAATGGCTACACTACCGACCACACTAGAGAAACCCAAGGTCAGATTCCACCAAACCGTAATCAAAGCGCAGCTTTTAAAACTGACAGCAAAATGACAGCTTTGCTCAGCTACGAACATTATAAACTGTTGCGCAGTGAAAACAGTCAGGGGTGCGTTTCCAAAAAGCGTAGTTGCTAACTACATTAGCAACTTACACAGTTTGTCGATTCACAGTCAGTGGTTCCAACAATGTAAGTTAGCATCTGTGATTTCAGGAAACGCACCCCAGGGCAGTTCATTATGACTGGTTCACAAACATTATTTACAGACTAAGAAGCACAGTCAGAGTAAAATGCATCAGTGCTGCTTTAACACAGTGAACTTTAGAGTGTTGCTACATGCTGAGGAACGACAGAGGGAATAGTTAGACGCGCCAAAGGAGAAGATTGTTTATTCAGAGAGTAGGTAGATGTAGAGAGTAGATGTCTGATGAAGGGCTGTTGCCCGAAACGTCACACGCAGTGATACCAATAAAAAAAATTTCTAAGGAGCAGTTTCTGGTGTGCGGACTTATATTTTGTACTTCTGTATTTTTTTTTTGTCCAGCAGCCAGCACTCATTGTTTTTGGATGTGCGTGCAGCTTTTTGTATCTTTAGTCAGAAAGTAGGCCAGGTTGAACATGCACGTAAGCCACAGAGCGTTCATAGGCACATATATACGAGCCTGACTCCATGGGCCAGAGGAGCCGTAACCATGGTGATGGCCTACAGGTCTTTACACAACAGACAATCAGAGGGGTCACTCCAGCATGCACCTCCAGATTTGTTTGCCAGAGACCCTTGATGGGTCACTGACATGAGGACCTGTCAGTGGTTCAGACCACGGAACAGGACTCCATGGCCCACAGCAGCAGGTGCTACAGTGTTATGTTCCAGCTGTAACAGGGCCTGCGTGATCAGAGCAGCGGTTAGGCCCTTAGGTCAAGCCCTTGGCCCCGCACTGCTTCTGGAGGGATTGGCCCCTTCTTCATCTAACGGACTGTCCGTCACTTTACATAAAAGCGTCAGTTTAATTATGGAATTATTATTATTAGTAGCAGTACTAGTGGTAGCATGTCAAACTCACAAAGAATTGCTGTTCCATTTATTAACCGATTAAAACTAATTTAAAGCATAAAATGCTTTTTAAAATAAATTTTAAAAATAAATTCATGCTATCCACCCATTTGGAAAGTTAATTGATGAGCAGTTCTATACTGGAACTAATTTAATAGTATTTTTATGGCTGGCTAACTAGCGATGTATCTTTCATTTAATACCATTCATGACCATTTTTTATTGCGCAGTATTTTTTTTCCATTTCTTTATTTCTACTGTCTGCCATGCTACTATCCTAATGACGTTGAGGAATAATGCCGAAATTCATTATAGATGAGGCCTGCCACCGTGTGGTGAGAGATGGTCACTACATCCAAAAAGGGCACCAGACTTCTTTCAGGCACACCCCTAGGACATCAAATTATTTAAAATAACTGGATAAAGTCATGATCCAGCTCAGTTCTACCTCTGATTCCCTCTGCAATGAGGACTCCAGCATGTACAACACAGCATAATTGTGAGTCAGAGGTAATAATAATAATAGAGAAAATATCTGTATCAGTGCCTTTAACTTCATTTATCTCAAATTTCGGGTTACAGAGCACATAAAAAGCTTTCAGACGGCTATGTTCTTATTTTAACTTCACAATATTCAAGAAATGCATGAAAATGCATACATTCTTCACAGCCCTCCCATCAGTTTTTCACCACAGCAATGCTGTGCATGAACTGTCCACATCTGGTTAAAATTTTTTATTTCAAAACAAGTGGTGAGAGAATGAATTCAACATGGACATTAATCACATTTTAGTTCTTCATCAGCTGGTACAGACCAAACGAACAAAGTAGGAAAAGATCGGTCGTACCCCTGTTTGAAACAATGTAATTCAGTAGTGTCCACAGCATCTGCCAGCGTACTTTTTAATAATCAAAAATAAGTTGCCTATTTTGCTTACATTTATGTCAAATTGTCTTTTTTTTCCAAAGGGAATTCGCAGTCACCCTAAAGATATGCAAGTACAATTTTATAGATCCATTCCCTGATCATTCATTGGACTGCTAATAAAAACTACATCACTCACCAGATTTTAGCCAGATTTTACCTTGATATGCGCAATGGGAACATTCCCTTTATATTTTCTGGAACAGTTTGCAGCTTCAAAGGATTACACAGCAATGTGGGATGACATCAAATGTTTTTTCATTTATGGGGGAACACAACATTAAATCCCAAATTCTCTTTTCAATTGGAACAGGGGGTAAATATTTTTATTTTGTTTTTAAATTCGGACAGAGGGGTGTCCTACAAAGCGAGGTACGTTGACCAACGCCAGGGTTTTCAATGTCAAGAAAGTGGGTCTCTTTTAATCTGCCATGGTAACTTATGGTGCGTCCAATTGCGAGTTTAGGGTTTGTTGAGCCAGCTCATACAAAGAAAGCCTGACTATTGTTGAACTGGCTTCATCGTCCACCCCTCATCTCACAATAGATCTCAGCAGGGAGGAGTGACAGACAAGTACAAGGTCCAGCCCCATGAGAGTGAAATACCTTCTAACATCTTGTTGTCTACATTCATCCACACAGGGAGCAAGAGCAAGCCTGATCACAAGTTAATATAGAATTAAACTACTGCTGCTGTAACAAATGCTGGGATACAACAACATTAATTACTGCACTGACTTTTGGGATGCAGCTTTAATAATTATTGTTCTCTTTGCCTGTTTGTCGCAGGAATGGAACACTTTCGGGTGCTGCCCACCAGATGGCAGCATGTAAGCCCACAAAAAAGCAGGGCCACAGCTGCGGGGACTTGTATTCACAGAAGCTGCGGCCTATTGCTTCATTAAGAATACCCGGATAAAGGGGCCTATCTCCCAGGTCTGTAAAGGAGACAAGCTGGGAGGAATGGCTACATGGAAGTTCTTCTATTTGTTTTCTGTTCTTGTTTTCATGGTTTCTTGAAGCTTGGTTATATGGTTTAGTTAATTCCATTCCATGCTTGAAGACAGCAATATAAGGTCATCAGTGACCTTACTAACCATCTGTCAATGGTTTTCTGCCCATTCACCACGTGGTGTCATGGCAAATCCCAGCCTGGCACAAAAATGGAACAAAACTATGTAAAAAGTTTGAGGGAATAAGTACATGCAGTTTTGTATCACTGAGTTTGCATGGGAGGACTGATAGCCAAACAGCAAAGGTGTTTGGCTTTGACCTGAAAGCAGGCAGTTCGTGCCCCAGCAAAGTGTTGCCACAGTAAGACCAGTTCAGGTGCCGGGCTTTTCGAGAAAGATCCTTAAACCCACAATGCACCAAGGAGGACTGGCCCATGCTTGGCCTTATCAACTGTAAGAGAACCATTGGATAAAATTGGCAACAAAATGACAGTAATGCTATTTCAGATTGGATTTCTTGGCTGCTAAAGTTGCTGAATACTGCAATCCATTTCAAATTATTCCAAAAAAAAAAAAAAAGACTGAAAATAAATGTAACTGATGAGCTTCTTTGATGGATTGTCATTATAGCATGGTGACAGGCAGCATTGTTCAAAGGCATTAAGTGCCATGCAAGTACACCCAGGCCTTGCCATGCACAGTTCAGTTCCGTTTTATTTGTCCAGCACTTCTTTCAGAAGGACTGTCACAAAGACGTGATACAGAATAGTAAGGCAGATGCCCAGCCTAGCTCCCAGCAGGGAGAAAAATCCTAAAACAGTGGAGAGCGAAAGTCCGCAATTGATAGAAATCTCAGGAGGAACTCGGCTATAGTGGGGGAGCTCATCTTCCACTGGCTGCGTAAGTGATTCGTAATGAGGCTTAGTTAAACAGGTCTATTAAAGTCCATTAGAAGGGAATTATACAAATAAAACACTGTTATAATGTAAAAGCTGAACTGCTATTCTGCAAGGCGACCACTTATACTATAGATACTGCAAAAAAAAAAAACCCAAGCCTTGTGTGGTGGAGGTGGATCAGCTTTAATGTTAAAGGCGGCACACAATCCAATCAAAGCCCAAAACTGAATGTGTTTCCCGGGTAAAAGTACCACTATTCTGTCAGTGGTCTGATGCCCTATGTCCTCTGGCAGAGGGCTCTATGTGCAGGGTCCAGCACTGAGAGGTCTTTGAGACCACAGCCCCCCACATGCCACCTACCGCAAACATCCTACCCCCTGCAGTTGTTTTGGAGAGATGAAATTACAGACACCGCTAAATGTTTGTCCAACTTCGTCTCTGGCGATCAACTTACAGCCACCAGTGTTCTGACACGGAAAGCTGTCATCCAGCCGATGCTGTTTGGAGACGGGTTTTGCAGGCACTGTCCTCCTGACATGTATATTTCAGAGCCCCCGGAGCATGTGATGGGGCTGTTGGGATTTTTCATTTGAGGGAATCTCCAGAGGCACACGGTTTTAAGCTCCTCCTGACACACTGTCTTAGCAATGCAATGGCCGGATGGACGTAACCCCTGTCTGATACACAAGTACAGGCTGATATAGCGAGC
Source organism: Gymnothorax javanicus (assembly GCA_029692085.1). Classification (NCBI taxonomy): domain Eukaryota; kingdom Metazoa; phylum Chordata; class Actinopteri; order Anguilliformes; family Muraenidae; genus Gymnothorax; species Gymnothorax javanicus. The sequence continues at coordinate 19,973,551 of CM056199.1, forward strand.
CTCCGAAAAGAAGGGACCCAAAGTATGCATGCTCTGCAACTGCAATTACAGCCGATGATGCAGGAAAAAAAAAAAATCAACAGCAGGGGAAGGAGTTCACTTTTGCCACTGCTGGTCAACCAACTGTTGATGTATTGAGATGTATTGAAGCCATTGTTCCCAGAAAAAGATTGTCATCTGAATAACCACTAAAAGCAGCACACAAAAACAAACGTATTAAAATCACCACCTCACATCAGCCACGCCTTTCTCCAACTCTCTGACAGCACCATATATTTCTCTTTGTGCTTGACTGCAGCCAGGGTGGAGCCGAGTACAGACCCCAGTTGCAAACCCGCTAAAGACAACCAGACAAGTTAGCAAATATCCTCAGCAGGGCACAAGCAAATATGGACACACAGGAGTAGACTACCAAAAAACGCCGATTATTTCCACTGCCCTTTCTTCTTCAACTGAGAGGACACCGCAGAGCAGTGCTGACTGTCCAGGAATAACAGCTGAAAAGCCTAAATTTACTTGTGAACCATGCATTTATAGTCCAAAAGAAACTATTCAGAGTGCTAAAATGCTAAAATTAGGCCAGTCATTTGGGTAATTATTCGTCAGGCTGAAGGAGATTATGCTGTAGTGGAAAATGCATGCTGTCAATGAAAGATGCCTCCGTCCTCCTATTAGCACTAGCTGTCCTGCATTGTGGTGCTGTTTTGGTGTGACAAATGGGGTACAGGTTCATAAAGGATTGTATCAGAGGACAGGTCATATTCTGTTGATGTCAAGCTGGCAGAAAAGCATGGCATAAATGCTAATTCCTTGTAATGCCCCCCCAACATTACTTCGATAGACTGCATTTAAGTCCTTAAAATGCACCAGAAACTTCACAGATTTGAAACAATCTCAGTCCAATGATGAAATATTTGGCCTGGATTAATCATTCCGATTTCATAAATTACAGATAACACACTGATTTATCTAAAAAATGTGTATACAGAAAAATCCCAACAGTTAGAGCAATGGGCTCCTTCCTTCAGTGGAGAATGACCATTTCTGGCCAAAGAATCTCGCAGTGACCCTTATTTGAATCCGAATTGGCAAGCGAACCAGCGGACGGCTGAGAGAGAGAGAGAGAGAGACGGTGCAGGAGAAGAAGAGTGGATACACATTCACTTTTACGCGATGAGTTTATGTCACCACATGTTTATGACATGATCTTGTGTCCGGCTTGTGTTACTCTGTGGATCATGTGACCTCGTGGGCCCCTTTTTTTAGAATCCTAACAAAATCTTCCTTGGCCCATGGTGGCCAAACTGGGGGGGGGGTCCTTGCATCACGCCTGTGGTGTCTTTGCTCGGGGGTCGGACGGGGGATCTTACATGAATATATAGCCCCAAACCCCCACCTCCCAATTGTCTGTCATCAGGCTGCCGGATATAGACATCTCATTGCGTGTCTGGGAATGTGTCTGGATGTGTCACTGATTTTGGGGGGGGGGGGCGTTTGAGAGGGAGGACAGATTGCTCTTTATAGCTCAATGAAAAGGACAAGGGCGTCTGTCTGTTCCTGGCTGAAAAAGAGGATGGATCCACAGTTTTGGATGGTCCGCAGGACGGAGACCAGGGTTACATTTCCCAAAACTTAGTTGCCGAGTATGTTAGCCATGTTAGCTAATTACATACTTTTCTCTTAAATGGTTCTGCTTAAAACTATGCAAGCTGCTAACATAGTTAGCGACGATGCTTTTGGGAAACATACCCCAGCCCCTCTGCATCGGCCTAGCGGCGCAAAGTCGGAGTCCGCTGCAGGCAAACAAGTTCCCTGATGCTACCCAAAAGACCCATATCTATGAACACGCATCTGGCGAGAGGTTTATCTTGCATTGCAGGTAGCTCAAGGGTAAAAACCACAGGAAACAGAGGCAAGCAGATAATATTAAAAGTGATAAACCTTAGCCTTCCTACCTTTTCAGAGAGGAACAGACAGACCAACCCTAACTGAAAGTTCACTTTTCTTTCATAAACAATGTTTAAGTATTAGTATATGCTTTTATGTTACTGCTATACTGATAATATCCTCAAAGCTGCTGAAGTGGTTGACAGAGGAAGATTGGGAGAGAGAGGGCCACAGGTTCAGCATGTGTGTGTGTGTGTGTGTGTGTGTGTGTGTGTGTGTGGGAATGAATGTGTGTGTGTGTGTGCGCGCGCAAACCTGCTATACTGGAATGCATGATGACATATTTCAATAAACTGCTGTACATTTCAATCCAGGAACATGACTCACTGTTTGCTTAACTAAAGCTGCACTGAATGACGCAACGAGCTACAAGTCCCGTAAATGCATGAGACCTCACACTCAGGACAAAAACAAGATTAAAACTGATTGAACTTCAGTTGTACAGTTCAATGTACAGTGTTTAACAAATTTATTAGACCACCTGTCATAAAAAAATGAGAGAACAGAAATATTTAAGAAATTTGTCCAAAACTTGTTTAAAACTAAAAATTGTTTTGTTATTTCTTTGCCAAATAACCAACTGAAACCACTAAATAGTCCTTATTCATACATAAAAACAAACAAACAAAAAAAAGCTATATTTTGTACGGCCTCCTTTGGCCTTGATAACAGCTTGCATTCTTGCATTCACCCACTATTACTAATTTTTATGTTCAGGAATGCAAGAAAATAACTGTTATTTGGCATCTTATTCAAAAAATAATAATGTGCATTACTATTTTTTTCTGCTTTTTTGTAAAATGGGAAAATTCATGGATAATGACAATAATTATATTTTAGCATTAAAAATATCATTTCAGTTAAAGAGCTTGCGTACACTGGTGGATTAACCATTATAGAAACATAAAAATGATTTTGGTAATTACCAACACTGTTAATGTAGGGCAGCTGTGGCATAAACCCTTCATTGGGTGGTAGTCTAATAAATTTGTTAAGCACTGTATCTAATTTGGTTAGAAAGGAGCTCAAAACACAAACAGCTTTTTCCTGGTATTCCTATATTCTTAATCAGGAATACAACACTGATCAACGAATATCCACATGATCTGTAATGTCACGTCAGCTATTTCCGGAAAAGGAGAAGTGAGGTTGGGCAGGGATTTTGGCCAATTAGGCCTGGTTTGCAGGTCACATTCCACCTGATCAGGACAGTGTTTGATGCATTGAAGTCAGGGCTCTGTGCAAACCAGCCAAAGTCTTCATCAATTCTCTCAACAAAACATTGTAAGGATACTACACTGCGCACTGGGGTACTGTCATGCTCAAAAAAGGAAGCTTTCCTAATATTTTGGAAGAGCAGAATCATCCATGATGTCATTGTATTCCAGAGTGTCAAGATTTTCAATCAATGGAACACAGACGCCACGGCCAAGCCATGAAATACTACATCCCGAGACCAAAGAGCATCCACATAGTACAGTATATCCGTATCAAATTTTGGCCCACTTGCACAGTATAATTACACAGTGGTAATCTGATAGCACTCGTGCAGCAAAAAAAAAAAGAAACATTTCCCCTGCAGACGAATATTTTGCTAAGCAGGGACCTGAAGAGCTCTGGACGCTAGGCGTTGATGTGTCTTGTTTGAAGTGTTATGTCTCGCATCTGTTGAGCAGATGGCGATAAAGAGGTAGTCACAAGTTCTGTTGAAGTTCTGTCAAACTCTCTCATGACAGGCAAGGTATGTAGTAAAAAAGGTTGACCAAGCGAGATAGTCAGACCCCCACAGAGTCCTCCGTACTCACAACCGTACTACAGCACGAGGGGAAGACGAGATGAAAGAGTTCATTTGTCCACATAAAACATCTGCTATTGAGTCCTTTTGTAAAGGTATTTGGGAAGCAGGGCTGTCCAAACTGCCGAGAGCTTGGACGGCCACCAGGACTGTTTTTTCTTTCCCCTTACTCTGCCTTCTCCTTAAAAGGGACACAGTGCAGGTTCCACGTATGTGAAATGGAGTGGTCCAACTATCGGATACCCAGAATTCCTCTTAGCTCCATTCCTTAACTTTTCGAAAAGGCCTGGGCGCGGGCCTAGTTTACCAAAGAAGGACTCCAGGCTGTTTTTTGTAACATTCTGTTGAGAGCACAAGAACTTTCAATGTCATCACAGCTAACGTTAAGTCATGAAGACTTACGAAATGAACTCCAAACTCCACAATTCCTGTAAAGACCCTAACACCTCCTCACAGTGCCGTTTATCAAAGTATCAATTTCACAATGGAATTAACCGGAAAATATGAAGGTAAACAAACACTGCAGTACCCCCACCCAAACCAGCTATTTTTTCCATAACAAGGACTTCATGCCACAGGACGACAGGACACTCCATCACTCCAGAAACCCAGAAATAGTATTATACCGTTTAACTTTACCTATTACATCAGGAAGAATCCACATAATTTCTAGGTAAACACACCCAAAAAGAAAATATATGTTCAATTCACGTATGTTCTAAACATCAATCTAGTTTGCTCAGGGGGACTATTTTTCGATAATTATTTTTCATGCCATCATACAACTTAAAAGTCATGTACTTTTCGTGAACTCAGTAAGCTTTTTCCTAAAAAAAAGAGCCAACTTCTACCCCATAATATTTCTTTAAATCTCCAGGACTTTTGGGACATATTGTAATAGTTAGAAAACACCTTAAGGGAAAATGTGTTTTTATATATATATATATATATATATATATATATATATATATATATATATATACACACACGCCCCATGATTTACTAGGCGGTTTGTCAACACTAATGGGTTATGCAACCAGACACCACCGGGACATGGGTACTCTGTGAAGGTCAGGGGATAAGACTTATTTACAAATTATCAGAATTAAAATAAGCTGCGGCTCGGCTGTATCAGATTCCGTCCCCTGGGTGCTTTGCGGCATGGTGAAGATTATCCAAACCGGCTCAAGTACCAGAGAGCCTTAATCCAACAGGGCAACAGAAGACATCCATGTCAATCATCTCCGAGCACAGGGAAACACAACAAAGTCAATTTTCAGAACACAGTTTCTATGAAAAGCTGATGGCCTTGTTCTTTTCATCTGTTCTAATATAGAGCAGGGACACACAGGGCTTGGTCTTGATACTAGAACAACTGAACGTTTTATTTTGAAATGGATAGTTACTCCGAGATTTGTGTCCCTTGTAGCCCAGATGTGGAGCTTTCGATCAAGATTTGCACATCCCTGATACAGAAATAACATTATAATTATAATCAGGTTTGATCATAGAACATACAGTAATATCTTCAGACTCAATAACCATCGCTCCTTTGAGTCATTTGTATGTCTTCATGAACTAATGTGGGCTCATTTTAGGGACACACAAATCATTAAAGAGAAATGATGTCTCGTGTCATGACCCTCCAGTCTCAGTGATTAGTGTTCCCCTTACACGAGCAGTCCATGTGAGTTCTGCGGTTTGTTCCGGTGAATTGATTATTGCCTCGTTAACTCCCCTATTCCCACATGTGATCACCTGTAGCCACACGCTTCTGTTTGATTGTCTTGTACATGTAATTTGCTGGTCTTCGCTGGATCATCTTACCCGAATGAACGTTCCTTGTGATTCTTTCAGCGAGCTAAAGCTCTTCTTCCGAAAGTCTGCGTATATTGACAAGAAAAACGTAAATCTCTCTTCTGAGCTAATTATTAGGTACAGCTCCCTGATCTTGGCAGTCTCCAGATCAGGAACATAGTCCCTGGTAATCCACCCTCTGAGGAGATGGTTCATTCGCTGCAGCTCCGGATTCACCACCTGGCTCCTGAGCCTTGGACAGTCTAGACCACAGCCTGGATTCGCCCCATCACTGCTGTCTGCCAATCGCCTGAACCCCAATGTCCCACTTCTCCCAGATTGTCAAGTCCTCATGTGTTTCACTGCATTCAGCTCATCATAAAAATGTATCCAGCGGATATTTCCAGGATTCTGGATGATCTAGAGTGATTCTGTTAAAAGCAGTGATTTAAAACTCCCTAATCACCATTCTCAAACTCTGTCCCTGCTCTCCGATCTTGTTAAAGGGAGGGTTAGCAAAGTATTAAATGGAGGGGTGCCAATAACTGTGGCAAGAAATAACTACTTCTTGATGTAGAAATTTTCTCTTCTGATAATACATTTATTTCAATTAAAGGTCCTCATTTTTTTCAGGATGGGATTAAACTAATTCTTCAAAAGAACAAATTTTCATAACCACTTCTACTCATCTTTACCAAGGGTGCAAATAATTGTAGCGGGGGCTGTATGTACTTGCATTACTATGCAAAAATGACCACACGTAGATGAAGTGAATACCAATACCTGATACCAATGGCCCATGTCAAGGTCATCAATAATTCATTGGGACTTAAAATTTCCAAACTAACAAAGTTTTCAGCCAAAACTGGTAGGTTTTCACTCAGTTTTGTAGAGTGGGAAAGAAAATAAGGAAGCAAGGAAACAGAGTTAAAAAGTAAATAAAAAATATTGCCCTCATAAATGTAAGGTATGCACATATGGTTAAAAAAAAGAGAAAAAAACAGTCAGCCACTTAATCTGTTAGTATGTGAAAATAAAACCCTTAAGGCAGAGCTATGAAAAGAGAAGGGTAAAAACATACTAGAGGAAATTGCTGTTTCCAATCTTCTCTGTTTTTCCTAGTAAGAGAAACACAGTCATCAATCAGAAGACATAAGTGCCTAAATTTAATCTCTAGAGACTCAGGAGGAAAAGCACTATTAATCAGCTAAATATGCAATTCTGACCTTCAATATAAAAGAAAATGAAAACATTCATTTTTACTTTTGGCGTAGTTTTGATTAATAAAATGCTAAATATTTTGTTTTGAGCCAAAACATGACACACGTAGAAACAGCCACAATTTCAGTTATCAACTCTGACAGGATTCAGACTCGCTCTGTTATATGTTGGCACGAGTAGGAAAGTGATTATTGTTCCGACGGGTGTTGGCTAGAACATAGTGAGTTTTCAATATTTCTAATTTTTTTTTTTAATGTAATACACCAATATGAACCTGTGAGGGTTTAAACTGTGATACTAAGGTAGACTGGGCCACAAATACTGGTGCCTGACGTTCCTCTAACGTAACGTATAAGTGTAACACCAACTCTTCTGCTTCCAAGAATTCTCGACCAAAAAATTCCGAATATTCAAGTATGTGACCTTTCTTTACAGACAGCAACACTGTCTTCAACACCATGTTTCTATTTTTCAATATTTTACAGATCATTTTTCCCTCCATAAAAAATTCAGTCTAGCACAAGTTGTGGGCTGCTATTCGCATTCAGTTTTCTCATAATGAAAGACCACATCATCCCAGTCTGGAACAAAGCAAAATGTCTGTTCCTTCCCAGTTAGATAGAACAGATAGAAAATATGGAAAGAAACAAAAATCTTTGTTTTACATCCTGTGTCTCACTTAATTAATCTCACTGCATTTCTGGCAGTCCGTGTCAGTTTCAAATTTGTTCCGCTGATTGATTTCACTCAACTATCATCTCGTTAACTCCCCAATTCCCCATTCGCACTCCTCATGCCTTTTCAACACGTTTCTCGTTGTTACTTGTTGTCTTTGTACGTTTTACTCCTGGCTGTCTTTGCATCATTGCGTGATTGTTAGTTGAGCTTGTGCTTGACTGTATTCTTCTACTATTGTTCTTCCTAGTTCCTCAATTCTTGTTTCCCGGCCAGTGTCTGGTCAGTATTGCCACACTCTATTGTCTCTGGCTTGGGCATTGTCAAGATTACCATCCGTCACGATCCCGCTCCTCCTCAGGCTGACTCATTGGCTTTGACATTGGACCAGACTGCAGACTTTGCCCTGTTCACCCCTCTGCACCCTGACTGCCGCAGCCCAAACTCGCCCACATCCCGTGCTTCGCGCATTGTTCCGGTTGCTAACTCATGACCAGACTGATCACTGTATCAACTCTTAGGGCCTGATCTACTAAAGCTTTGCGTGTATAGAAACGCGTGCAAATGCCATATCACCCGCAAATCAACCTGCAATCTCTTCTACTAAGGGTGTGCACTGAGGATTGCGTCTTTGAAGTGTGCAAATTTGCACATTCTAAGCAGTTAGTACATACTTGCCAACTCACTACGGCTTTTGGGGCGTTTTTTTCAGAATGAAACGCCCCAGAGGCGGTGTTAGACCCGAAAATTATTGGCTATTATCCCACCCTTTATTGACAACAATTTGTCCTGGCTAATTCTTGATGGTTTTCCTTCATTAACACGTTTTCCAATTCAAGAATAATCAAGTGACAATTGAAGAAATGGCTTCTCTCCCCCATGCGATCTAAAAGCGACAAAATAATGGGCTACATTCAGTTCAGAAAAATAATTTAATTATAATTAGGTCTTTGCACTGGCACTCGGCGACGGCATTTCAGAACTCTTCAGCGAATTAAGGAAATTTCGGCGACAAGTACGTACACCTGTTTTTGCAGCACGGTCACGCAACTCGCTGTATAAAATAAACAGCTGTCTGATTGAAAAAATGTAATTGGACGAAACCACGTACTAGTCACCAAAATAACCTTAATTCGCTGAAGAGTTCTGAAATGCCGTCGCCGAGTGCCAGTGCAAAGACCTAATTATAATTAAATTATTTTTCTGAACTGAATGTAGCCCATTATTTTGTCGCTTTTAGATCGCATGGTGGAGAGAAGCCGTGTCTTCAATTGTCACTTGATTATTCTTGAATTGGAAAACGTGTTAATGAAGGAAAACCATCAAGAATTAGCCAGGACTAATTGTTGTCAATAAAGGGTGGGATAATAGCCAATAATTTTCGGGTCTAACACCGCCTCTGGGGCGTTTCATTCTGAAAAAAACGCCCCAAAAGCCGTAGTGAGTTGGCATGTATGTTAGTACTTTTGGCCCGAATGAATAGGTAATAAGGGGCGTGCCTATCCTAGCGTGCAAAACATGGGAGGAGAAAATGCAAATACAAAATTTTAGCACATGCAGAGTGACTTATCAAGCCTGAAAGCAATTTCAGTGATAGTGATTGTGTTTGCTATTTAATACCTTTGAAGGGTAGATACTAATTGCGCACAGACATGGCTGCCATTATTGCCGCGAGGAGAAGACACAGGTGGCGAGTACGCCGAGAACGGGTGTTCTCCATCCGTGTGACAATGTTTGGGATGTCAGAGGAGAGAATAATCCAGACATATCGCCTGTACAGCAATGCCATTTTGGAGCTGTTAGATGAACTAAGGGCTGATTTGGAGCCAGTCACAAGAAGAAGTCATGCCATACCTGCAATGACAAAACTTCTTGCTACTCTCCATTTTCTTGCAACTGGTTCATTCCAGCGTACAGTAGCTCTCACTGCTGGGATCTCCCAAAACAGTTTCTCTGTGTACTGCCTGAAATACTGGATGCCATGTTGCACAGGATGGGCCGGTACATAAAGTTTCCATCCACACAGGAAGCACTGAATGAAACCAAACATGAGTTTTATGCGGTTGCTCGCTTCCCAAGAGTAATCGGAGCGGGTGACTGTACTCATGTGCAAATTGTTCCCCCCTCAAACACTGAGCATGCACTGTTATAAACTTGCACCTTTTTTTCCAGTTATTTTGACTGTAATTTTACAATCAGTTTATAACACAGGTTCTGTGCATGGTAACTGTAAACCACAGTTAAATGCGCGCAGGACTCTACTTACAATTAAAATAACAAGGAGACAATGCATTATTTTAACCGTAAAATTCAGTCCATTTATAACAGTGTATTTGCTTCCTCAACAAGCACCTCCAACTCCATCGAGTCAAATTTTATTTTACGTTTGCATTCGCCCTTTTCCTCCAAACTGTCCATGGCTGCAGCATGCAAGGTCCTCATTTAAATAATGCTGTTTGTATCAGCAATCATTTAGGCAATTACTCTTAGTAGATCACCTGCAAAATGTAAGCAAACCAAATGTGCAAAATGTTGCCACGGGCACGCTCTTTATCTGGGATCTCCGCAGATCAGGCCCTTAGAACGTTAAATGCAGCTATTGTTGCTCAATGATGCGAGATAGGCTTTCAACAGCTTTGATTTTGCTATCATGTGGCGACTTGTTTAAAAGAGCTCCCGCAGGGGGAGCTCTTTTAAACACGCCGCCACATGATAGGTTTCCAACAGCGCAAGATAATTAAATTTAAATTTTTAAAAAATTTATTTCGGCGCTCGAAGGGTTAATAAAGCTGTGAATGGTCTCATTCCTGGTTCTGCGGCTGGTTCCTTCGGTTCTGCTACCCCTTACACTACGAAAAGGGTCGGCACATTTCTGTGAAATAAACTGTCGGAAATGCAGAGAAGCTGAAACAAAAACCCAAAAAATGAAAACATCTGCTCCCAAAAAAATGAAAACAACATGCAATTTCACCTGTCATAACTTCTGACAGCTGGCTGGATTTCAGGGAAATAACAAGGCCAAGAAAGGCGAATTTTTTGTTGCGTTTCCTCAATCCACTATGGCAAAAACCCTTTCATTTGTAGTAGATCTCCACTTTCACCCAGAAACTCAGGGAACTGAAATTGCTGGGAACTGGCACTTCTATAGTGCGCAAATTCAGCCGACCGAAGATCGAACCTCAGTCTGCCATGTGACTACCCAGCACTGAGAGAATGCACAGGTCAAAGGTCATAGCATGTGCTTGCCAGGAAAGGCACCTCAAGCAGCCTAAAACCAGTCTGTGCTGCATCTGATTCCAAAAAATGGCCACCCTCACCAAGGCACATTTCACATCTTAGGCAGTGATGGGGGGAAAAAAATTTGCATAGAAAAGGGAAGTTGCGTCCCCACAAAGAACTAGTTCCTCAATGTATTTGTTTTCCTTTTTCTCTTACCAGGAAAATAGTAGTAGTAGTTTGGATCTAAATCTTTTTTTACAAGCAGGGAGCCTGACATAAACCGTACTAAAAGCCATAAAATGCCAGTGTGAATTGAGTCAGTGAGTGATAAACCGTTGATTTAGAGTGCAGTAATCACAACATATGGACTTTTATGGAGATGTTGTAATGATAAAAGATAACCACACCCACCGTGAGCAGATTTGGCTGTTTTCTCATGTCTGTTGGTGACAGAAGCATCCTACAATAAAGACGCCCAACTTATTGCGCTGGTTCGAAGTCAGATCTCAACATCACTGTTGTTCAGTATGGATCTATTTATTTTATGCCAAGTCTGCAAAGTTTTTCCTATTCTCCGCACTAAGGGACCAGAAAAAAATTGTTGGCTTAGACTGATCAATGTTAACCCCTAAAGTGCTTAATTTTCACTCATCCTATCCCTCCAAATGACCTTCAGAAGGACTCACAGGTACCTGCAAACCCTTCTGAAGGTCATTATCAACTAAAAATGGACAAAATTGTTTCCCTTTTGAAGGGTGAAATCTGAAATTTTGCTTTGTACAGTACCAGCGTGGATAAAGGTAAAGTAAACGAGAAGTTGGCTTCGTGTTTTCATCCACCTTTCTCTGATCGGCCTGGCGGTGGCATAGGATTACAACAGGTGTCGGTGTAGTCCCGGCAGGCAGAACTTGGGGGGACTGTCGATAGGGGGGAGCAGTTTCTGGGTATGACTGGTGTGTACCAGATGTTATTGCAGGCCTTGAATTTTGGCAAGAATAAAATACCGCGACTGTTTTGGATACGACTTATTTACAAGTCAATTGATGTTTTTGTTATTAGAGTTTTAAAATATCTAATTTTATAAGAGGCAGTTAGAAGTAGGAGTAGTCATGAAGTAGAAACGCTTTCCTTATGGATGACAACTTACGCATTTATTGTCACAAAATATTTATTAATACATTTATAGTTTCTCGTTGGATGCCCAAAATTTTAAATCTTGCTTGTGTCACTGTAAATGTCGATAATTTGCTGTGGTGAAATATTGGTCTTAATAATGTAAGACATTGGCTTGCACACAGTTCGCAAGTTGATAACTATACCATTAAATCTGAATATAAATGTTTTACACAGTATACCTAAGGCGGATAAGTCATCATTTCTCATAAATGTGAAAACATAATCAGTCCCGCTGTGAGAACAGTTTTTAATCCGCGCTGCCCCATGACACTTGCAACTGAGAAGGGCTTTATCGCGTTAATTTGTCGGTAACAACCAAAGTTTATTCTTGAGATTAGCTCTCAAATTATGAGTAAAAGGCGACAAAAGTTAGCACACTTTACGTTCAGCCGTTTGATCCGACTGAACTCTCACCGCTTTCTTGACTGAGAGTTGTTCGGCTACACAACGAGGACTAAAATCTCCAGATTTCCAAAGGCTGAAACATTTCTTGCGGACTTAGGAAAAAGTGACAACGTTATTGAAAGTGACAACTACATAGATATTTGCGTATTTTATTTCTATTTTCAGAAGTGCAGGTTTTGTTCATAATTTAAATATTAAAGTGGAGGCAAAACATGTTGTTGTTGTTTTGCTTTCTCCGATAACGGCGCTTTAGAACTAAAGGTTTCATTGCTTAATTCATATAGGCAAATATTACGGCAAAAATATTATGGCAAAAATATTATGGCAAAAATACATGAATTTGCAGACATGAACTTTCCTGGAAATAAATATATCGCCAACTGCGCGAAAGAAAATCGGTAGCAAAAATTACTTCAGGCGTTTACACTATAGCCTAATACAAATATAATGGACGTCATGTTGTCCGACAAAAAAATTTCAACGCTGAACTTATTTGGACTTCTTTGCGACGGGGATTTGCACTAAGATATGAGTGAAACGGCCGGCCAACATGCCTTCGCACTCACTGTACTTCTCAGTTCAGTGAGCAGGGCACGTCCACCTGACTTTCGACTCACACACGGCCAACGGCGCGTTGGCGAATGTGGAACCTTTATCCACGCTGGTACTGTATATTTTGCACCTTGCGTCACTATAGCAGTGATTAGCACTTTAAGGGTTAATTATTGAACCCATGAGTTCAAGACCAGCAACAGCATGAACACCAGAATCTGCCTCTGTTAACTCAAATCAAGTGCATCATAGTTACTACACCGCAAAGCTAGTTGTGCGTGCAGACAAATAACTGCCTCGGCAAGAATTTCCTTTTGAAGACCTCCCACATGATACTCAGCTGTCATCAACTCCATTCTTCCTTAATTTACTTATAGAGAAATTTCGCCACGCCATTGCAAATTGCATCGACCGCCTTTTTATGATGAAGCTTTTCTCGTAAAACAAACTCAATAAACCTCATCAGGAAAACATTCAATTTTATTCTAGTTTTTTTTAAATTATTATTTCAGCGCATGGTAATGATTTTTCATGCCATGATTTTGTCAAAATAACATTTTTTTTTGTAAATGGATGAAATCAATTTATTTTCCTGAAAAAAGTTATTGAAGACGATGATTGCTGGTGATATCACGTACAGGCCCAGCAGCGCACAGCTAAAGCCAGCCCACGCTTGTCTTTTGAGACAGGGATGACATCTTAGAAAAAGACTTGTAAGCAAACATGAAACATGAGTCAGCCGACTCATTTCTAAATAGTCAATTGCAGTATTATGAACCCTTTAAGTGCTTAATTTTCACTCACCTCATCCCTCCAGAAGTTATTCTTTCATTATTTAGTTGACAATTGACCTTCAGAAGGACTCAGAGGTACCTGTGAACCCTTCGGAAGGTCATTGCCAACTAATAAGCCGACTAAAAATTGACAAAATTGTTGATGTTTTGAAAGCTGAAATCCGAAGTTTTGCTTCATATATTTTGTGCCTTGTGCAACTATAGCATTGATTAGCACTTTAAGGGTTAAATAGATACAATGATAGATTGGTTTCTAAGCTCTGATTCTGACACACGCTGCAACCTACAGAGCGGAAAACATCAGGATACATCTCCCCCACTATTTGAGAATATTCAGTGCCCGCAGGTAGATGCAGGGGTGGAGGTGGGATGTTAACCAGCAGCAGGCAAGAGTGATGCAGCAGCACAATATGCTAACTACCAGCAGCAGAGAGTGGTGCAGGGTGGCAGCAGGCAGAGCAAGGTTTTTGTTGCATGGGCAGAGCAGAGGCAGATTTACAACGGTGTGTCCATGGAAATGAGGGCATGTTTTGTATTGTCCGCCAAAACTAGCTCTGCAAGCTTTGCCTCATTTTTACACACAACCCTGAAGGTGTGTACTTACCTTACTTTAATGCGCAGATCATCAATTATGGGCAAAGAATCCAAATTCTGAAATGGAGCGATCACAGCAGGCGTACTAATGACAGGAAATGCAGTCAACTGCGCTAAGGTGCTAACTCCCAGCATACAATACCACACAATATCCACCCGACTTCCCGCTGACTACGCCAGCCAAAATTCCAAATGCCCATTTGCTCACTGCCAAATCATTCAGTCTATTTAAAGCTTTTGTATAAACAAATGAAATGCTCCTTCGTATATCTGTACTTCATACATTAACAGCTTGTTTTTACTCAATCACTAAATGCTAAAACTGACAGCCTTGTCTTATCATACAATAGCAGCATCATAACAAAGATGTCATTGTTGCAGAGCTCTGCTCTGGGGAGGGTTCATCCAGCACTGCCCACGTTTCGCTTCATGCATGCATGAACATGCAGAGAGTTCTCATAACAGAGTGACGCCACATCCAATCGCTGCTCGTTCGTACAGTTATTGTGTTCATTGATTACTGCATATTCACTTTTAACAAAAGCGATCTTGGCAAAACTGATTTTGTTCAATTTATTGAACAATTTGCAAATTCAGTTGGCCAGTCTATCATCATATCATCACTCCTGACTCCCAGGTAAAGGTACACAGGGTTTTTCCTGCATAGAGCATTTGGTGGCGGCCGCCATTTCTTACCGCCACCAGCTCACGGCAAAATGCTCAGTGTTTTTATGGGACACTCATAACCGGGATAAGCCTCATAATCGGGATACTCAAGCCCATGTGAACGCACTCACTGTCAGGATCTGTCATTTCTATCAATTATAACTGCAATTGCGGCACGCAACCACAGGTAGTGGCGGTGGCGCTGCATCAAAATCAGCACCAATCATGACGCTATGAAAAGAGCCGACGAAAGAGAGTCGTTCACCGAGCCAAAGAAGAGTCTTTCACCGCGATTTTCCCAGCAGAAGCGAGGAGAGTGTCTCAGTTCCCGGCTGTTGCAGCTCCTGGAGGTAAGTTAATGTGAAACGCCGCTAATGGAGATCCAATAAATGAATGAATGAAGCAAAACTCGACCAAAAGCTAAATTAATCAGTTATCCGTTAATGAAATGATACCGTTACCACCAAAGTTTAACGTTAGTAAAATTAACCGTTTGCCTGCGGGAACGCATATATGCAGCGAGTTTGCTTTGCTGTACTGCGGTTGGTACACAAACCGGAAAGAGTTCCATTTCCAACCTCCACTTTTTTTCGGCTTTTTATTTGCCAGACCGATTATAAAAAGAGGCACAAATATGTTTTGGGGGGTTTCATTGGTGAGAAGGTGGGTTTGAAGTTGATATTAATATTGCGAATGCATATGCTGCGCATGCCCCAGCAACCTGGTGTGTCATCAGTTATAGGGCTACCGCCGTTATTTACTATTACCACGTATGGCAGCGCTAGAAATTAAACTCTAAATTTTCTGGACTGGATGCACGCTTGATGTTTTTACTCACCAGAATGTTTGTCTAAGTACCCAAACATCAAGGTAGGCCAAAAAAGTACTGATTCCATACACACTGGTGGAGGCTGGTTATGTTACCCTTCCTGAACGCGGATGAATTAAATTTATAGCCGACAGTTTGAGCACTTACAAAGTAGCCTGCAAATGCAACACGTCTCGTTCTAGAAGACATGGTTTTAATGTTGTGACTGATCAATGTATATCAGGTAAATTAACTGCATCACTATTAACCCCTCAGTCTATTGGTTTTGAAGAATTATTATATCTTTGTTCTCACTTTTGCTCTACTTCAGAATTAATCTATGGAGGAGGTGCTTCAGTGGCTTGTATCTCCAGAGACCTCCCAACTGTATCCCACCCTGACCCTTGCGGCACTTGGATGTGTGTTGCAAGGTGGCCATCGATGGACCAGACCAGGAGGCCTTTGCTTACAAGGAGTGTATGAAAAGGTTCTTCAAAATAAAACCTAAGAGGCTGAAATGTTCTGCCACTGGTTGTGAACTGTGTAAATGAATGGCTGGTGTATTAAACCACCTTGTAAAAAGGCCTGATTTTGCTACTTGTGAAATTTGTCAGAAAAATACTTGTTTATATTTTGTTATATTTATGTTCTAATTTTGCATTTTTACCTGCAGTTATCAGGTCAGGTTTGTACTGCAGCTTCAGCACATTCTTTATTACTACTACTGCTTGCCCAGCACACCCCTGTTAGTGTGATGTTACCTCAACGTGAGGTCCGGGCACCTCTAGGGGTCATTGAGGGTTTTCCTGGGGTCCCCAGGAAAATGAATTGTTCTAAAATGCTGTACAGAGCACATTTTTAAAAAATAAATATGCATAAAATAATACTTCCCATTTTTAATCATGCAATTATAACTCCTAAAATACACTGCTTGTAAAATATTTGCTCGAGCCAGTTGAAGGTACAAGTGCACGTGTGAGCCCATGACCGGGTACCACCACCACCTCATTTTCAACCAGGAAAAACCCTGGTACGGTAGATAACCAGCAGTTCTAGGACTTTGTGGAGCGTGATTTGAAGATTCCTGTTGAAATGGGATAGCTAGGGCTTTCCTCTGTACTGATCGACAAACACATACCTTGTATATGTATCAGATTTTTGACACATATTTGTTTTTTTATGATGACAAACAAGAGAAAAATTGGATAATGCAGGTATTCATGAGAACACACACACACACAGACACACACACATGCACACACGAAAAGATGCAACTTCTCAAACGAACGAGGCCACGGTCGGGTTACCTGTCGATGCAGGTTCCAAACAGCAGTCTGATGGTCTTCTGAACGTTCTCTGTGCAGAGCCAGCTCCACTGGTCCTTCATGAGCAGGCACAGGATGTTCAGGGCCACATCCGCCAGCGCCGTCTCAGCAGCTGCGACCGCAGACGCTCGATTACTCACAGAACCTCAATCACAGAGCTCCAGCGCTTAGCACTACAGAAATTTATCGCCAGATAGCATAACGTAGCAACTGAGATTTCATGTTGTGCACTGTTCAAATCCTGTATCACAGCATGATTTTGAGATGTTTAGTATGAATATGCAACTTTGAATACAGTGTATTTTTAAAAATACACTCCCAGTGTCTGGTCCATTGTAGAGCAATAAAGTGCTCCAAGGTGTATAAGGAAGCAGATACAGTACATGTCAGCCAGATTAATTTAATTCTAAATTCTTTGTTTGTGCACAATACGAAGGCCATTATCACATCAAATATAAGGGGGAAATCCCGTGCTGCACCAGTACAACTGTGACTTTGAACACACAAACACAGGCTGTGTGAGAGTCAAAGAGTAAAAATATGGCCCAAACCACTGAGACCACAATCACACACAGGATGTGTTTATCTATTACAAATGAACTCTTAGGAACATACAGCAGTGTTCATTTGTGCTGTAAAACTAACGCACTTTTCACTGTTATCACAGCCACACTGAGGAAAAACTTTCTTGGCAATAGACGTGGATCCACACTGCTAATAAAAAAGACAGGCTGCAATAATAAGACCTGGATCTTAACAAGCACACGCGCTTAAAGCTGCAAATCAGTTTTGCTTTTCAACTGCACCAAGACGACAAGTAAATCTTGAAGCATATTCACAAAGATTATAGACTTCATCCCCATTAAAAATGTCCTAAATACAGGAAAAAGTGATATCAAGCGCTAATCCCTCTCAACCCCAGCTCAGAATGGCATGAAGAGTGTGGTGCATGTATGAAGCAACACCGCCCTCTTGTGTCCATATTTCTTCAGTGCAGGATGAATACAGACGAGGCTCATCAAACATGAACGTCAGAAGCAAATTTTATTTTTATTTTATTTAACCCTTATTTAACCAGGGAAGTCCCGTTGAGAGTGAAATCTCTTTTTCAAGGGAGCCCTGGGGGTTGAGGTGGGGAGGGAGAGGGCAATTTACACAGCCAATTGGATCAGGGGATGATTAGGTGGCAGGTCGAAAGAGCCAGGTTGGGACTTTAGCCATGACACCGGGGAACCCCCTACTCTTATCGAAGAGTGCCATAGGATCTTTAATGACCACAGTGAGTCCAGACCTCGGTTTAACGTCTCATCCGAAAGACAGCGACTCCTTCAGTACAGTGTCCCCGTCACTGCACTGGGGCATTGGGGAATTATTCCACCAGAGGGAAGATCGCCACCTACTGGCCCACCAACACCTCTTCCAGCAGCAACTTGGTTTTCCTCGGTGGTCTCCCATCCAAGTACTGACCAAGCCCACACCTACTTAGCTTCAGCCACGCGGCTGGAGCAGATCGAATAATGGTATGGCTGCAGCTCCACTGCATAATTACAGTATGTTAATTAATTATAAACTGTATAACTGGAGACTGAATAGATCCGATGGTTTCCGAAAGAACAGAAGCTGAAAATCTGAGCGCCGTGTCGTGATCATGACGAGTTCACGATGAAGGTTTCCCTTGGCATGCAGCATATATCCTTTTTAAAAAATGAATCAGACAGAAGCTCCATAACAATATGAGTTCTGCATCTTGTCAGGGAGTCAAAAGTAGCCGGTCACTGCATAATTTCTCCCAGGGCATCGATGGAAAAGGGAAACATGTTCTCAATGGAATGAGAACCTTAAATGAAGGTAAAAATATATATAACATAACATAACATAACATAACATGAGTGGCGAGAACAGGCCGTTCATCCCAACTAGGCTCGCCAGTTTCTTTATACTATTGTGAATATATCACTTCAGATACTTAATGACTCAATGGTATCTAGCTTTAAGTCAAGCCTGCTCTTGAAAACTCCCAAGGTCTCTGCCTCAACAATATGGTCAGGCAAGCTATTCCACATCGAAATTACTCTTTGGGTGAAGAAATATTTCCGAATATCAGTGCTAAATTTACCTTTGGTCAACTTCCATTTGTGACCCCGAGTTCTACTAACAACACTTGGTCGAAGGAATCCTACATAATTCACTTTGTTAATCCCTTTAACATATTTAAAGACCTCAATCAGATCACCCCTAAGTCTCCTTTTCCTAAGACTAAAGAGATTAAGGATCTTCGGCCTCTTCTCATAGCTTTCATCTTTTATACCTGGAATTAGCTTAGTGGCTCCTCTCTGAACTTTTTCTAGAGCCTCTATATCTTCCTTAAAGTATGGTCCCCAGAACTGTACACAATACTCCAGACGTGGTCTGATAAATGTGTTGTACAAGAGAAGTATGATCTCCTTGGATTTGTACTCAATATTTTTGGCAATGTATCCCAGCATCCAACTGGCTTTTTTAACTGCTACGGCACAATGGCTAGAGCCTGTGAGGGTTTGGTCAACAATCACTCCCAGATCTTTTTTGTGTGGAGCACATTCCAGTTTTAAACCTCCCATGAAGCAATCCCGTCTAATGTTTTTATTACCTACATGTACAACTTTACATTTCCCAACATTAAATTTCTTTTGCCACATTTCTGCCCAATTCTGGATTCTATCCAAATCATCCTGAATCACTTTAGTGGACTCTAAACTATTTGCCAAACCTCCCAATTTAGTATCATCTGCAAATTTAACTAATTTGCTCTCAGTATTCCTAACAAGGTCATTAATGTAGATTAGGAACAGCAGGGATCCCAACACCGATCCCTGGGGGACACCACTCCCCACCATACCTAGCTCAGATGAGATACCACTGACCACCACTCTTTGTGTTCTGTCCTGTAACCAGTTTTGAATCCACTGCAGAATACCTCCTGTAACTCCAATGGAGCTCATTTTAAAAATTAGTCTCTTATGCGGTACTGTATCAAATGCTCTCTGAAAATCCAAGTATATAATGTCATAAGCCCTGCTCTGGTCATAAGTCTTGGTGGCCTCTTCAAAAAATTCCAGGTTTGTCAGGCATGACCTTCCCTTACGGAAACCATGTTGGCCATCCCTCAAGATATTATTACGTTCAAGAAAGAAGTCCAGCTCATCTTTTATGATAGATTCCAGTATTTTGTATGCAATGCAAGTTAAACTGACTGGCCTGTAATTTCCTGACTCAGTATGGTCCGCTTTCTTATATATTGGAATTATATTGCCCTGCTTCCGATCATTTGGTATTTCTCCAGTTTCTAAAGACCGTCTGAAGATGGCAGATAGCGGCTTAAAGATGATCTCACTAACTTCCCTGAGCACTCTAGGATATAAGCCATCAGGACCCGCCGCCTTATCTGCCTTTAGTTTATGCAACTTGTCTAATACAAAACCCAAAACCAGTGAAGTTGGCACGTTGTGTAAATCGTAAATAAAAACAGAATACAATGATTTGCAAATCCTTTTCAACCTATATTCAATTGAATACACTGCAAAGACAAGTTACTTAATGTTCGAACAGGTAAACTTTGTAATTTTTTGCAAATATTAGCTCATTTGGAATTTGATGCCTGCAACATGTTTCAAAAAAGCTGGCACAAGTGGCAAAAAAGACTGAGAGAGTTGAGGAATGCTCATCAAACACTTATTTGGAACATCCCACAGGTGAACGGGCTAATTGGGAACAGGTGGGTGCCATGATTGGGTATAAAAGCAGCTTCCCTGAAATGCTCAGTCATTCACAAACAAGGATGGGGCGAGGGTCACCACTTAGTGAACAAATGCGCGAGCTGATTGTCGAACAGTTTAAAAACAACATTCCTCAACAAGCTATTGCAAGAAATTTAGGGATTTCATCATCTACGGTCCGTAATATCGTCAAAAGGTTCAGAGAATCTGGAGAAATCACTGCACGAAGCGACAAGGCGAAAACCAACATTGAATGCCCGTGACCTTCGATCCCTCAGGCGGTACTGCATCAAAACCGACATCAGTGTGTAAAGGACATCACCACATGGGCTCAGGAACACTTCAGAAAACCACTGTCAGTAACTACAGTTCGTCGCTACATCTGCAAGTGCAAGTTAAAACTCTACAATGCAAAGCGAAAGCCATTTATCAACAGCACCCAGAAACGCCGCCGGCTTCGCTGGGCCCAAGCTCATCTAAGATGGACTGATGCAAAGTGGGAAAGTGTTCTGTGGTCTGACGAGTCCACATTTCAAATTGTTTTTGGAAACTGTGGACGTCGTGTCCTCCGGACCAAAGAGGAAAAGAACCATCCGGACTGTTATAGGCGCAAAGTTCAAAAGCCAGCATCTGTGATGGTATGGGGGTGTATTAGTGCCCAAGGCATGGGCAACTTACACATATGTGAAGGCACCATTAATGCTGAAAGGTACGTACAGGTTTTGGAGCAACATATGTTGCCATCCAAGCAACGTCTTTTTCATGGACGCCCCTGCTTATTTCAGCAAGACAATGCCAAGCCACATTCTGCACGTGTTACAACAGCATGGCTCCGTAGTAAAAGAGTGCGGGTACTAGACTGGCCTGCCTGTAGTCCAGACCTGTCTCCCATTGAAAATGTGTGGCGCATTATGAAGCGTAAAATACGACAACGGAGACCCCGGACTGTTGAACAACTTAAGCTGTACATCAAGCAAGAATGGGAAAGAGTTCCACCTGAAAAGCTTCAAAATTGGTCTCCTCAGTTCCCAAACGTTTACTGAGTGTCGTTAAAAGGAAAGGTGATGTAACACAGTGGTAAAAAAGGCCCCTGTGCCAACTTTTTTTTGCAATGTGTTGCTGCCTTTAAATTCTAACTTAATGATTATTTGCAAAAAAAAAAAATAAAGTTTCTCAGTTTGAACATTAAACATCTTGTCTTTGCAGTGTATTCAATTGAATATAAGTTGAAAAGGATTTGCAAATCATTGTATTCTGTTTTTATCTATGATTTACATAACGTGCCAACTTCACTGGTTTTGGGTTGTACCTCGTTATCCCTAACCTCAATTTTAGCTAAATAATCTTGAGCATTGGACATGCCCTCTGGCCGAATAAAAACCCGCACTGAGGTAAAATTCTCAACAAAGTAACTGTTTAAGGTATCCGCAATATCCTTGTTATCATATAGCAGCAATCCATATTAATTCTTTATGCACTTAACCGCCTCTTTGACTTTCCTTTTTCTGCTACAGTACTGAAAGAAGCGCTTAGGGTTAGTTTTTGCCCCATCTGCAATTTGTCTTTCATACAGTCTTCTAGCATTCCTCAGCTCTTTTTTGACCACAGCCCGCATTTTACAGTATTCAGCTTTAGTGTTCTCATTGTTATCCTCTATGTACATCTTATAAAGATTCCTCTTTGCCCTCAAACTCCTACGAATCGCTGTGGTCATCCACTGAGGATTCTGCTTTTTCAGCTTACTTTTGGACACCTTTGGAATTAATTTGCATTGTGAATCAAGTAAAACCCCCTTAAATCTTTCCCACATCTCATTTACCCGACTCACAGTCCAGGAGTGTCTCCCATTTTATTTCACTTAGATATCAGAGCATCCTGTCAAAGTTTGCTTGCCTAAAATTGAAAATTTTTGTTTTTGAAGACACCTTTTTAACTTGCCGTGAAACATCAAAATTAACAGTGAAGTAATCACTTGTCCCAAGTGGCTCCAGTACCTCAACATTGCTAATTCTATCAGGGTCATTACAGAGCACCAAGCCTAAAATTGCCTTCTCTCTTGTAGGTTTATTAACATACTGCACCAAAAAATTATCATTTATAATATCTAGAAATTCTTCCTCCCCCCTCCCCTGTCCTTTCACCATTTCCCAATCGATACCAGGATAATTTAAGTCTCCCATAATAATAGTCCCTCCTCTTCTACAAGCTTGCGTAATCCTCTTAAAGAGCATTTCATTGACAATACCGTCCAAAGCTGGCGGTCGATAGCATACTTCTATGTTTAAACCAGTCTCATGTTTGCCAATGAGCCAGACCCAGATATCTTCACAGGGCAAGAAATGTTCAATTTCAGGAATTTCCTGCACATTTATGTTTTCGTTCACATAGAGTGCTACGCCCCCTCCTCGCCTATTGCATCTATCCTTCCTAAAGAGCTTATAACCTTCTATATTATATTCATCTCCATCCTCTTCACTAAGCCATGTCTCTGTAATCCCAACTATGTCATAGCCCTCACTAATGATAACGGCCTCAAGTTCTGGAAATTTATTTTTTATGCATCTTGCATTTAGATAAAAACATTTCAGGTTATCACAAATGCTCCTCCCCTTCGATTTCCCATGCGCCCGCTGCTCCAAGCCCCTCACTATGCTTTGTTACTTTAAAAATATATCATCAATAGTGTATGTAACGCTGTCAGCTACCATCAGGGCAGTCTGCATTTCCCTCTGTATAACACTCTCTAACCTCCCTGCCCCCCAAGTCCCTAGTTTAAATAACTCTGTGCTACCCTCAACATACGCTGACCCAGTGCAAAGGTACCCCTCCAGTTCAGGGGTAGCCCATCCGGCTTGAACAGGTCACCCCTGTCCCAGAAGTAGTTCCAGTGCCCCATAAACCTATACCCCTCTTTTCTACACCAGGTTCGTAGCCACGTGTTAAACATCCAGATAAAATTCTGCTTCCCTCTGCTTGCACGTGGTACCGGTAGAATCCCAGAGAAAATTACTGTGGAGGATCTGTTCCTAAGCATTCCAGCTACAGGGTGGGGAAGCAAAATTTGCAAAATAAATCACCATCCATAGATTGTATATTATTCTCAACCGGCATGTTTATTGAAAAAAAGAGATTAGACTCAGATTACAGCTTATAGTCTTTGCTTTTTCAAATAACAGGTGCACACAATTCAGGGGAGTGGTTGTGGGATTGTTTGTACTTTAAATGTCAGTGCAAGTTTTGCTTCCCCACTCTGTAATTCCACATATTTGCCTTGCAGAACCTCAAATCTACCCTTACCTATGTCATTTGTCCCAACATGGACTATGACAGCTGGATCCCTCCCCGCTCAGGCCAGGAGCTTGTCCGCATGCTCCAGGAGGTCTCCTACCTGGGCACCAGGCAGGCAACACACCGTATGAGACTCCTTGTCGCGCGAACAGACTAAGCTGTCTATTCCTCTAAGTACTGAGTCCCCCACTATCACTAACTCTCTTTTCTGAGGGGTAGAGGCCAACAGGGTGCCCTGATGCTCATCAGTCCCCCCACTCTCAGGGTCAGGGGCCAATTCAAGTTCCTGCAAGGGCCGGAATTGGTTGAACACCTCAACCACTGGAGGAGCTGTCGCTGTACGGCAAGCACGCCCTTTCCTGCGCTGACGTCCTACAATCACCCAACTTTCTCTCCCTGCCTGCTCTGGGGTCCCCGCACTACCCTGCTTTGGCGTACACACTATTTCTGTAAACGGCATACTGCTTAGTTCCTCTAGGAACTCTACTGATTGTGAACTATGTTGCGCCGCCAACTGGCCCTGAAGATCAAGGATCTTGCTCTCCAGATGCTCAATTAGCTGACAACGGTGGCAGACAAACCCACCCTGGAAATCTCTTTCCAAAAGTGTGATCATCCTGCAATCGTCACATAGGTTTGACCACATTTTGAACCCCCTACCTAATGACCTCGCTCACCCTAGATAACAAAGAAAATTACTAATGCCGCAACAGAAGCTCAGGAACCACATTTTATTAATTTATTAACCTTAGAAGCCCTAAGCAGCAGTCACAATAAAAACCGTGGGGAAACTATGTAAATTGATAATAAGCCTCTTTTAACAGGGGCTTAGTTTCAGTTAACAGAAATGAAATACCAAATTGAGACAAACTCTATAGGTAATAAGCGCTCCTAATAAGCCGACTTGAGTTTAACAAGTCCCAATTAATATACCAACCTAAAAATATCACAGGGTTTAGCTGAGGACCCAGATAAAACAGACTAGCTACAACGCCCAGGAGAAACTGGAGGAGGGAGGAGGCGGAGCACTCCGGTAAACCTTACCGTTTAAATTCCAATCTACCCGAATGGACGACTCAAGTGACTGTTGCCCCACTAACTAAATACTAAATTTCAGATCCCAAGTCAAAAATGCAAACAGTAACTATCTAGCTAGCTAGCCACAAATACAACCAAAGGTAACCGAGAAAAGAGTAAAGCCCCGGTTCCTTTTAATTAAAACGGACCGAATAAACAAGTCGTTTACTATGTGAGCGAACTAAACACGGTATCTCCCCCAACAAGCTTGTCACTAAGCACTCAAACAAGCAGTTAAACTTTAATCAGCTGATCAAGGCACCGCAACCAGAGGAAAATACAAAGATAATGTAATTTGCAATGTGTTTAATCAGAAGAGTCCTTCAGTAAAAATGAAATGTGAAAAAGACAAAAACCCCGGTTCGCGTTAATATTCAAGCTTGGCAATGCGTTTATGCTGTAATGCGGCCAGGACAAAGAACGAAGGGGACTAAAAAACCCCAGTGAACGTCAACATTTATTGGCTAGAAGACTGTATGACAGGCAAGCCACCAAGTATGAAACCAATCCAGGTTATAGTTAGATATCCAGTAATTCGATAATATTCTTGGCGTTGAGAGCTTGCTGAAGTTCATTAGCTAAATCAGCTACAGAAAAACCAGTAGACAGTAGCTCAGTCCTTGAAAACAACTCTGTTTTACTTTGTATATCATACAATTCACTTAGTCAGCCAATTATTTAGCGTTTAAGTTTATTTTACTTTACCTTACTTTGCTCCCGGGGGACTGAAATCCCCCAAAAAAACCCCAAAAAACCCCCGTCGCCTTTGTTGGACCAGATTAGCGAATTAATTTGGCTGTTTGCTCACCGAGTTTTTACAAGGGGGAAAAAGGTGAAAAAGAAAGGGGGAAGATTCTCCCTGCCCCTAATGCGACAAAGGTTATATCTCGGGAGCAAATCGTCTAACCTCTATTGATGTTTGAGCTTTAACACACAAATTATTTTCTGAAAAACCCGTTTGCACAAGAGTAAATCTTCAGTAAATCTTCAGCTTCAATCCCCAATCCCTCCACACGTCTTTCTCTGTCTCAACCCAAGCAGAATGATAACCAACGAACAGCGCTACAGCACAGCCAAGAGGTCAGCCTATATATATATATATAATGTCTCTCACAATACTAGAGAGATTTCAGGGATAGTTGTTGTTCATTGTCTTATTATCAGCAGATGATGATTGATGCATTTAATTCAAGTTCATTTTGTTTAGCACACTTTTTAAATTAAACTAATTAAAATGATTTTTGGCTCAAATAAGGACACCAAAATGTGACATCAAAAATAAGTTTTTATCATAAGTTATTTACTCAAGGTCCAGTGAATAAATTCCATTTTGTTACAGAACTTTTCTGGTCATAACATAGGACAATATCAGACTGCAGTTTTCACGTTTTGGTTGTTGCTCAATGTGTCCGCTGTGCTAATGACCGTTACCACGGCAGCCAGGCCTTGAGTGAGCGGCACAGCGCCAATGAATTGTGACTGCGTAGAAGAACTGACTTTCCTTACGCCAATAAACCAACTTTTTGACCGCTAATTTCCGTCGATTTTGAAAAATATTAACTCAAATACTAAAAATCATGTTGTGTACAATAAATCACGACCGTTACCAAGGACAATTTTTGATTTTTATTGTTTGATTATATGCATAAATTTATTGATTTTTCATGTCCTATGGAGTGACTCCGTGCACTCATTTTATCCGCAACGAAAGTTTTCCCGTGTGCTGCTGTGAGTCGGCTGATTTCTGCGACCTTGCCCTTCATGTGCACAATTGTGTATGCAGCAACGACTATTCAGTGAAAGAGGAATTATGATAAACATCGTCTGAATCCATCCTTACTCTTGATCATCATTCAGAAATTTGCCATCCTCCCGCAAGGTAAGACGCTACTGAGCGCTATTTTCATGACTTTTCTGTATAATTTGCATTATTGATTTCATATTTTAGGATTATAATGCGATTTCTTACCATGCTTTGACGGATTCGTGCCCAATTCTTGTCCACCGTCATCAACTGCGATGAAAGTTATGCTTCAGAATAATGTCATCCCATAAAATATCACACAAATTAAATGTACAGTTGACGTTACCCGTAAGCAGTGATGACGACTTTTGAAATTCAATATAAATTGGCATTTTCTTGCTTATTTCATGGTCAGGCTTTTGTTACTCAGTATCGTGAAAAGACACATCTTTAACTTAAAAACTGTGAAATCTCTGTGCTATCGTGCAGTGCAACATAAATGAACCCATATCATCAAATGGCCCTGGTACTGGGACAGTAATTAGGGGAGGCTTCTAAAATTTGGTGTTGGTGGGCCAGTAGGTTGTGATCTTCCCTCTGGTGGAGTAATCCCCAATGTCCCAGGGCAGTGATGGGGACACTGTACTGAAGGAGACGCTGTCCTTCGGATGAGACGTTAAACCGAGGTCCTGACTCTCTGTAGTCATTAAAAATTCCATGACACTCATCGACAAGTGTAGGGAGTTCCCTGGTGTCATGGCTTAAGTCCCAACCTGGTGCTTTCGACCTGCCACCAAATCATCCCCTGATCTAATTGGCTGTGCAACTTGTCCTCTCCCTCTCCACCTACACCCCAGGACTCCCTTGAAAAAAAGAGATATCAATCTTAAGGGGACTTCCCTGGTTAAATAAAGGTTAAAAAAAAAAAAAAATAGAAATCCATCTCTCCTGAGTTGGCAACAGGGGGTCGCATATGCGAAAGCCTTGTACATAGTTCCCCAATTGGACATTCCAGATTCGGGTGGGATTGGAGATGCCAAATTAAAAAAAAAAAAAAAAAAAAAAGAAATGCATTAACATGTAGTCCAAAATTTATCTGTAAAACACTGTTTGTGTCACAACCCTCAAGTGAATCCCATTCATGCCTTCTCGAATTCAGGAACTTCCATGTCTATCAGGTGTATGTCTGTTGTGATTGGTTTACGTTCTGAGCGTTTCCTCACCCCTGGCTGCATCTCGTTATGAGGTTACCCTCCGACAGCCATGTGACGAGTAATGAAGCCCTCTGCTCATTGTTACAAGTTGTTGAACTGTAATGTGCTATTTGTGCTTAGAACTAGTCAGTATAGCTGGTGTAAACTCTTCGTCTTTGTTAAATGCAATGTGTACTTAAATGATAGCAGGTCTTAAACATTATGCTTCTAACTTAGTAAACTCTTTTTCCCATAATGACTATGCCTGTATGCGGGGAGAAAAGTGTCAATTTGAAAAAGAATCCATTCGTAATCAGGGTCCATAATTTGGGACCGTGTTCAAGTTAACCCAGCACTCGTCAGTTCGTCATTTCCAGTTTATAAGAACAAGCTATCGAGCCAAAGCAGGGTCCAGGATTGGGACCGCATTCTTTTTAACGCTTCCAAGTGTGTTCCTCTGTCCAGTTCGTTAGGAACAGGCTCCCATTCCCTCTACGGTCATGAGGATTGGAACAGAGTTCCCCTCAAGCTACACCATCCTCCTGTGGGACAGTTCGGTTCTGGCGAGGTCTGCATGCCAACTGGCTCTGATTCCCACAGCCACAGGCCAGCGAGTGACAGCTCAGCTTCGTCGATAACATCTGTACTGAGCTGTGTTATCATTATTCAGGGTTCTGTCCCCGCCTCTTCCTCTGGGGTTCCGCCTCCTTCACTGCCATGTAAGCTGTCAATAAACTACCTGTTGCTGCGTCCGCAACTTAATTCCTGGTCTGGACCGTAACAATTTGAAATTAAAATTTCCTGATTACAGAAGCCCTAGAAAATCAAGGAAAAACAACATTTGAATGCCAATGGAGAAAGATTTGCCGGACTCCACATGTACCCACCTTCACTCCCCTGAAACTACAGACTGCACTCTTTCTACATAAACCAAGGATAAGACAGTCAGTACCTTATATTGTCAGCCTCCAAGCAAGTTTAGTTTAGTTCATTTGGAGAAAACTTCACTTAGTGGCACTCTATAGCAGGAAGAAAATCGACCAGTGAAGAGGTTTAACATTTCTAGCACAGCGGAATTTTATGCATACGGTTATTTTCTCAGTGAATCTAACTCAGGATACTTATATCGCTATTTTATCCAATCAAGGGCACAGCCGTGCCCGCAAAAAAACCCCTACGGCTCAGGGATTTAAAAAGTAACATTTAGTGACCGTGACAGCCTAAAGGTAAAAGTCCCCATTGCATCATGGAAGTGAGGTTGGAAAGTTTCACCTTACAAGTAGCTGGGCACATTACTAAAAACATGTGGTAAAACAAAAAGCCACGATGAGTCACTAATTAGGCGCTCTGTATCTCACCAGATTCTTTTACTTTTGTCCCCAGACAGGCAGAGATGACAACATTCTCTCTGGTTTGGGCTTCCTCTTGCACGCCGCGAGCCCTGCCGCAGCCCTGCACCTGCTCTTTCAGGAAACTCTCCAGCACAGTCGGGGAGAGGCCCCTGAACACCTGCACAAACAGCGCAGGGACATTACATCAGCCTATCAACGCAGACAAAGCCACGAGGCACACATTAGCATTGAGATGCATTAAAGGAGAAGTACCGTTTTTACAGTTTTGACATTATTTGTGGCATAAAGTACAATCATTTACCCATATAACTTTCGTGTCACTAGAGGTCCTTCGGAAGATATTTAGATCCAAAGAGAGCTGCGTATATCCGTATAATGGGAGTGAACGGTGCACCGAGAGCGCAGCCTCTAATGCTGCATTATCTGTCGCGAAACTCATTCAAGTGTCGTTCCCCTTTTGAGTCCGGGGTTGCCTGTTATCGTCATCTGGCGTCTGTTGCACTTTCTGGCCCTCTTTTTGTGGCCTTGCGAGAAAAAAGTCTTCTGTAGCGAAGTGAGCAGTGCAAACTCGAAGATCCGCACGCTTCAATGCTTCCACTTGAGTATTTTGGTCTATTTTCAGCATAACTAGCCAGAGCTTTAGCAATTCCAAATTGTGTAAAGGTAGCTAAACGTTGTCCAACTGGTCATTTTGTTGCAACAACTTAGAAAAACGCAAACACGAACCATGATGTTTTACCAGCATGTAAAGCAGCCAACCGTCGCTGAGCTAATGAGCAGGGTTGCCAACTCTGAAAAGACAAATAAGCGACATCAGCTTCAAAAACAAGCTCAACACAAGCGCAATATAAATTAGACGATACTAAGACGGTGTAGACCTGGGGTGGAATCTCTTTCATTTAGTTGAGCAAGGGGCGAGGAGAGAGGGCGGGTTCTCTCACATTGCTCGTGATGCTGGGAGCAGACAGAGTCAATCAATGAATCGGGGGGAAATAGCAACCATAAACGTATAACAATTAGGTCGCTTGTTACACTTCTCTAACAAGCAACCATATTTTTAAAAACAAGCCCAAAAAAAACGCAACCCGCGACCCGTAATTCTTTCAAGCGACTTCAGGAAAAAAGAAGCCCAAAGTCGCGTATTATAAGCGGACTTGGCAACTCTGCTAATGAGCCGTACTGCGCCTACTCGCAGCACCTGAGATGACAACGTCCAGTTCAGAGGTTAGTAGGTCCAGCTACAGATGCCGGATGACGATAACAGGCAACCCCGGACTCAAAAGGGGAACAACACTTGCGAATCATAACAAAATGTTGGTGAAATGAATGAGTTTCGCGACAGATAATGGGGCATTAGAGGCTGCGCTCTCGGTGCCCCGTTCACTCCCATTATACGGATATATGCGGCTCTCTTTGGATCTAAATATCTTCCGAAGGACTTCTAGTAACAGGGAAGTTATATGGGTGAGTAAATGATTGTATTTTATGCCACAAATAATGTCAAAACTGTTAAAACGGTACTTCTCCTTTAATACAGCCAAAATTTATAAACCATATTGATTAAACTGTATTCTGGCCTTGACAACAGCTAGTGTGGCTGTCCCCCCCTTTATAAGATACTGATTTCGGACTGAGAGGCCAGGCAGGTTGGAATGCCCAATCGAGGCCAATAATCGATACACTGCATGTGTATACTGCGTGGTAAAAAGAAACGTTTAGGGCTGTTGGACTCAAGAAGTCTTACCGAGCCAGTTGGCCCGGTGGTTTCTATTGTTTGCATTAATGCACGAGGAGTGAAAAGCGAAATATACAACCTGTCAAAATCTTGGAATCACTTGGGATTTCCGCGTGGATTAAATGTGAGAAAATTTGTGTTACCGCAAGGCAACAAAAAAACATAAATCCAAACTGCGCTGGAACTTTTTGGTAAGAAAAGAATATGAAAGGCCATTTCATAATGTTTATCACCAGTTTTAAACCCTGTACAGTTGTTGTGGATCATAAAGTTAGCGAAGTGCACCTATTATCAAAGACACACTCACAGGAAATATTGTAGTGTTCCAGCGAATCTATTCAGGACGATACTTGAGTCAGATAAATATTCCTAAATCCTAAAATTTTCAAAGCAATGATTAAACCACACAATGGATACATCTGGAAACCTTTTCTGTACCAAAATTCGTAAAAAATGACTCAAACATTGAACTAAATAGGGTCAGTCCATATCTAAGCATCCAGACCCTCCCAGATGACCCCCTCAGAAATTTCTCAAAAAATTCATATGGGTACCTCTGGTGGACTTATGAAATAATACCAAGTATTAGACCAATATCCCTAATAGTTTTGAAGTGATGGCCTGTCACAATTTTAAGCATTTTTTTTTTTATTTTGACAAAATTGTGTTTCGTCCAACTTTGGGCCTCCACTGCTCCTCTATTATTTGACCTACAGATCAGATTTTTGGTTTCCCTGGCCAACTTTTCCCCTAGAATCAGAATTTCTGGTCAGATTAGGTGTATCAACCTTGGTTGCTCCACAATAGGGCTCCAAAGTTGGCCTAAAAGCCAAAAATCGCAAAAATTGCTGTACTTTTTAAATGCTACAGATCAGAAAGTTTAGGGAATTCAAGCTTGAATTTTTTTTGTGACCATTCCTGATACCTCTCATGGGTAATCCACTTTAATCTTGTTTGTATCTTGGCAGGAATGAGAAGAAAAATTGCTCGTTTTTTATTTTATGGAAAAAATAGCAATTTTGAAGTCCATGGTTCACCATGTGCGCAATTGACCACATCCTTCAAATCTTTACCATAGATTGCTACAGTTGTCAACTTCACCTGACAAAAAAATTGGGATGGTGTTCAGCCTAGTTTATTTTATGTGAATTTTGAAATTCAATAGACACACCATATTGGCCATTTAAACGCACCATCGTACATCATAAAATGCTATAGATTTGTTGAAAGTATGAATATTAAGTAATGTTCAGTTAATCATGTTAAAACTTGAACAAATAATGAAATCTTGAGACAAGCACAAACTTGTTTCATCTTACATCATCATTAAATCTGCAATCTGAGGTAAGTGAAGTGTGATGACTTAATCCATAATTCGTCTGAACTCGTTTTGGTATTGCGTAATGATGACCAGTATAAAAGAGCTCCAATGATCAGATTATCATAATCACTCAAACCATGGAGGGTAAGAAGGATTTACCACAGTGTGACTTAGGCACCAAATTGGGTGATGAATGTCACAACACACGTATGTCAAGAAAAACTGGCTTCTTCACAGTGGATACCTTAAGCAATGAGGATCAAGAATTGCTCGCCTGGAGATCTGGAGTTATGCTTGAGGAAATTGAGCAAATTTGTTTTCATCATGAGAAGATGTTTTTATCTCGGTTCATGAGTGAACAGCGTACATGTGCAGATCCAGGAAATATTCATACTAAACAGATTTCACATAAGTGTAATTTCCATGTTTTGGTGTAGCAATTGTATAAGTTTATCCTGTTTCCATTACAGATTTGCATAATGTGTGATTTTTAGTCCTCTAAGTTCCTGGCAGTGAATGTAAATTTGATAGTTAGCAATGTTAGCAAAAATTACATAATGAGATTAAAAGCAGCATTCTTATGGTCTCTAACAAAAACCACGTGAACCATTCCAATGTAGTAGTGAACCATTCCAATGTAGTAGTCGTACATGTAATCCATTGTTAAGCTTCAAATAAAACAATGATTTTGCTTGAAAAATTGTATTGAAGTTATTTTTTGCATGTATTTAGCTGTTTCAAAGAGCCTAGATGTGGCAAATGTGCTGAATTTGGCAATTGATGCTACACGATGCTGAATTTTCATCAATATCTGCTCGAAATAGGTAACATCATTCAAAAAATTGCAGTAAAAATACTAGGCTGAACACCATCCCATTTGTTTTGTCAGATGAAGTTGACAACTATAGCAATCTATGGTAAAGATTTGAAGGATGTGGTCAATTTGCGCACATGTTGAACCATGGACTACAAAATTGCTATTTTTTCTGTAAAATGAAAAACGAGCAAAATAAAAAAAAATGTTTTCTTCTCATTCCAGCCAAGATACAAACAAGATTAAAGTGGATTACCTATGAGAGGTATCAGGAATGGTCACAAAAAAATTTTCAAGCTTGAATTCCCGAAACTTTCTGATCTGTAGCATTTAAAAAGTACAGCAATTTTTGCGATTTTGGCTTTTCAGCCAACTTTGGAGCCCTATTGTGGAGCAACCAAGGTTGATACACCTAATCTGACCAGAAATTCTGATTCTAGGGGAAAAGTTGGCCGGGGAAACCAAAAATCTGATCTGTAGGTCAAATAATAGAGGAGCAGTGGAAGCCCAAAGTTGGACGAAACACAATTTCGTCAAAATTTAAAAAAAAAAATACTTAAAATTGTGACAGGCCATCACTTCAAAACTATTAGGGATACTGGTCTAATACTTGGTATTATTTCATAAGTCCACCAGAGGTACCTATATGAATTTTTTGAGAAATTTCTGAGGGGGTGACCCAGGAATTTTCTGATTTTCTGGATGCCTTCACTTGGACTGACCCAATAGCAAGGATTACTCAAAAGACGAGTGATTGTAAACTTTCGAGAAGTAGAAAATTTATTATCTAATGCCTTGGAAAGATATTTTCCTGCCCCCCCCCAAAAAAAAACTTGGCAAAAACACACTCAACCAACATTTAAAGGATATCAGGAATTACCATCATCACTAATACACACAAGCCTAAATGGATGTTGGGTTAACATCATACCGCTCACATTCATCCAATATTCACCCAGATACTTCCTGGTCAGGGTCGTGCTGAACTGACACCTATCCCAGCACGCATTGGGAGAGTGCCAGTAATACACTTTAGATTAGATCAACCCTGGTCCTGGAGAGCCGCCATGTCTGCTGGTTTTTGGTGTCACTCAGTACTGGATTGATGAATTAACCCTTTAAAGCCTAATGCAAAAATCCCAGCAGAGAATCGTGCTGCCATGTTTACCATAGTAACCTGTATTTGGGCTGAAGCACAGCTTCTCAGCTTTCAGGAACAGTTGGAATTTTTTTCTATTGCGCAAAACTTACAGTAATTATGGTACTTTCAAAATTACGCGCATATCTGTGTCGGCAACGACACGTTCTTAAAATGCGCACATGCTGTCCCGGTTTAAATGGGTTAAAGAGTTGACTACACACTTAATTTAACTCACCTGGTGCCTTTGGTTTAAACTGGGTGAAGAAAACCAAAGTCAGCAGGCACTGCGGCTCTCTAGGACCAGGGTTAGTCACCCCTGATCTAGATAGTTCACCAATCCATCACAGGACAAACACACATACACACATTCTCTCCCAAAATCATACAAATGAAGACTTGACGTAAGTTCTGATAGGCCATGGAGTCAAGCCTGCTAACAGAGGAGCAACTTCTACCTGAGTGCACATGACTGTCATCTGACCTAGCTGCCTGATGATTGCTTGGCTGGTAATATGCTACTCTACTTAAGCTCGCCTCAGGAAGCTGCTCCTCAGTGCGCTCGCTCAACAACCCTCCTCCACCCCAGCTCCACTGATCTATTGTATTCATTAACCCGGCTCTTTGTCTAAATTTTCATTCTATAGCAATATCTCCTTCGTGAGGTCATTGCTGCTGTTGGATCTGTTCCTTGGAGCAGCTCCCTGCCTTCGGTTCCTCATTCGGACGGGCAGGGATCTCTCAAAACAGAGCCATGTCACCAAACTCAATGTAGGATTGTATGCCTGTATGCCGCCAATAAACATTTTCTTTTTTGACTAAGTGGTCCTATCAGAAATGGGCAATAAAGAGCCTCAGATTGGCCTGATGTATGTCTTTGGACTGTGGGCGGAATCCGGAGTACCCGGCGAAAACCCACACACAAATGGGCAGGACATGCAAACTGCACGCAGAAGGGCCCCCAGCCGAATTGAAGCCCGTCACCCTCTTGCTGTGATATGACAGTGCCACCTACTGGACCAACAGGTCACCTTACAATGTGCAACAGTATACAAATTATACATTTAGTATCGTTTGCACTGGCCCGAACAGCTATTCACAGTTTTCCTAGAGCCCTGTGTTGCATCTTGAAAAAATTGAAATCTGAGTGTCCATAACAGTGTCCGTAGTGTCTTCTGTTGTTGGAGGGGTATGGGAGATCGAGGTTGGTTCACTCGCCAGTACATTTTGTCTGAAAAGATGTGGGCCATTTCAACTGTATATCAAATCGTACTTGTAGTATTAAAACAAGGGAGAGACAAAAGCCAATGACTTCTGTTTTGTCTCACACAAAGAAAATATTTACATGTGGAAATACACCACGTCACATTGTGCCCTGTGTTGTGCCTTGGATGAGAGAAAGTCTGATCTTCTGTAAGTGTCCATAGTGCCTCATGTTGTACATTGGATAAAAAAAGCACGGGTCTGTAATGATGTCCACACAGCCCTGTGTTACACCTTGGAAGAATAAAGCACTGAGGTGGGTGAAAAGCTGTGTTAAGCGGTCCAATGTGAAGAGCGGAACAGACTGTGCACTTACTGTGTTCCCTTCGCTGAAGCAGTACTGCACCTGGGGCTGCAGCTCACTCACATTAAGAGCAGGAGACACCTTACTGGAAAACCTGAGGCGAGACCTGCCCGACCAAAAGAGAACGAGATCATTAACCCCCTCGCGCAGAAGCCAAATCTGGCTATTTATGTGTTACCCTATTTAAGGCTCTATAATTCAAGATTGCAGCCTCACAGAGAGGAAAGGAATGGCTCAACTGAGTCAAGACACTTGGAGCATTCAGAATTCCATCGTATTTCAGTTTATTTTCATGATTTTGGTCAAGAAAAAGGGCTGCAAACATAAAAAATCTTCATGAAAATTCAGCATTGAAATAAAAAAATAATACTGAGAATTGAAAAATTGCTGGGGCTTAAAACTATACATTTCTGGGATCATAAACTCCTAAACCAAAAGTATTCTTCATCTGAGCATGAATTGCTAAATTATCTACTCTTTAGGAGCCAAATAAGACAGCCCTCCAGGTGGCTGCCCAAACTCTCAGATCCCTCAAAATGGCGCACTGTCACATCATAAAATAATCACATATTTAACAAAAATCAACTTTTGACGCATGAAATTCAATATGAAAAGATTTTCTGGTTGAATTTAGCATGTTTATCCATATAGGTGCAGTTGGACATCAATGGTCACCAGTAACCTCTCCAAACCCAAAACATGCCTTTCCTCCATGATAAAGTTTAGAAATTTGTCCATTTTTCTTCAGGATCCCACAAGCCAGTGCACATTCTCATTAAAGGAACTGCTTATTGAACAGTCAGAACATTCACCCTGCAATGAAAAGCTAGCAGTTCCCACCTCTGAGCTTGCATCCTAATATAAACACTTTCCACACCTTATACGGAACAAGTATAGCTCACTAACTCAGTAATATCTGAAATATGCCTTATTATGACAGAGCAGACATTCCACTATCAGGAAAAAACAGCCAATATGCCACCCTAGATTGAACAGAATGGAGCAACGAACATAGAAGAGGGTCTACCGAAGTTCTTGAGCTGTTTGCATTTTAAACAAGCCGAAACCACGGCATTTGATTTCGTTGAATATGGTATAAATTATAAAACAAAAATCCACGTTGACAAAATGCCATCAAATGCAGTATTATTAACAAAGACTCAAGGTTACTCTTACTAACCAATGAGGCAAACAAGCTCGGTGATCATCATGGTTATGGTAAACCGAGAATAAAAACAGCTAGCCAGCTAGCCATATGTAAAAAAAAAAAAAAAACATAATAAATTTGCACTTTCTCATAAAATGAACAAATATCTTTCTTAAATGAATTCCTCCAGAGACATAGATCTATTTGGTAGAAGGAATCTTCCAGTCCTGTTTCATTCAGAATAATTCCCATTGATCAAGTTCTTATCTCATTTAAATCCTATTAATATAAGTGAACACTTCAGGGCGGTTTTGGAAGTCTTTTTTTCTGTGCAATTCCGTCATTTTCAGTTGTGCAACAAACGACCAAACTGCTGTTACGCAAAGGTATAAATACTTATCTGATGGTCCAATCAATGTTTTTCAGTTACTGTGGAAAGTTTATACTCTCTGGAATTGGATAAGAAATGTGTCAATCAACAGATCATTACCAGGGAAGTTTCACGTGGGCATGAACTATAACTGTGCTTCACGCAGATGAGCCAAAGTAAGAAATTGAGTGCCTGGCTAATCAAGGGGAGTACATAGGAGGATATAAGGGAGGGCTGTATTTGTCGATGGAGAAATTTACGTGTAAATCCACTGTAGGGAACTACGCGTTTTTCATATGTGATGACTATAATTGATGGTAGAATGACATAATATCAATACCATTTTGAATTTTTGCTTCAGAGAACTGATTTTTCTTAACTACTTAATTGGGATACCACTGGCTCACTGTAGCTGAAGTGGTTGCTACAAAGGACAATGATTTTTTCTGTCGCAAGAGATGATTTTTTTGAACTGCTGGATAGATACTATGGACAAGTACATTAAGCAGTTTCTACATCAGGCTTAACTGAGGAGTTTAATTAATGCAACTCCTTAAACACAGGGATGGGAGTGAACTCGTCCATATTCTAAACCGTGTTTGAGCTTGGCTTGCTAGTGAGTATTCAATAACTGATCCGGGTGTGCCATGTAGTGATAGAAAAGTGTAACTGCACGCATAAATAGAGCAGCTCTATGTCCGCGGGTGGACACATCTGCAGAGAGGGGTTAAAAGATGTGAACTAGATCATTAAGGGCTAGAGAATGAGATCATTAAGCGAAGAGAATGAGATCATTAAGGTAAGGGAATGAGATCATTACGGGAAGAGTGCGAGATCATTGGTTTCTGTATCCTGGGAGATACGAACATTTGACAGGCTGTGGCGGGGGGGCTTTAGGGGGGTGCACTCTGTAACTTCAGACACACTGAAGCGGTGATGAACCCAGTACTCAGGTCATGTGACTGTATCCCAACATTTACACAGTTGCTAGTAATTTCTATCAAAATCCAAAATGACTGCCTGCAGGGACCAAGACACTGGACATGTGGTAATTGTTGTTATTTTATTCTCTTAAATTTTTTTTTTTTTTTTTTTTGGGGGGGGGGGGGGTATTTTTTAATAAAATATTATTTTTTAAGCATGATTTAACATGTTCCTGTAAAAAAATAATGAATTCCATTTTCGCCACTCTGGTAATCACTTGTGCAATGTCTGTATCCTGGAGGATACATTTGCCAGATAGGGGTGTAAAGCAGGGATAATCACTCACAGATATACTTGTGCTTTTCAGGCCTATACTGTACAGATTTC
Source organism: Gymnothorax javanicus (assembly GCA_029692085.1). Lineage (NCBI taxonomy): Eukaryota > Metazoa > Chordata > Actinopteri > Anguilliformes > Muraenidae > Gymnothorax > Gymnothorax javanicus. The sequence goes on from CM056199.1 coordinate 20,012,337, forward strand.
AGTAATATGTAAGGGATAATGTATAGTGAGCCGGTGATTGTTGAAAAATAACTCCCGACAGGGGAATGGAACCCCACTTAGAACATGGCTAAAACATTAAATAATGTGACACAAAATAATAATTAGAACATATACATCCATCATACAGGGTAATTCGAGCTGTTCTTCCGAGCAAGACGCACACAATCACTCGGTACACAGCTTAGCTTCAGTTAGCTTGCGCTAACGTAAGCTAAGCTTTAAGCTGACAATAGTTCGCTTTAAGCTTAGGTTAGTTGGCTGAATTTACTTCACAATTGCGGTTGTTGACCAATGAAATTTGGGATTGTCGGCTCTGGCTTGGCTTCCCTAGCAACGGACAGCAGCGCAGCGGTCATACCTCTGGAAATAAACACCGCAGAATTTTGGTGATTGACCAATCAGAATTGAGTATTTAAGAGTGCCATGTTCTAATAAGATGTTAAATATTCATTAGTCTTTATTTTACTCTTGAATGGGAATTGTTTATTAATTCACCATCTTACATATGCTTTCAGGGAATTTCTGTCTGCAGTTTTTATGGTTCAAGAAAGAGAGAGGTCAAGTCTATAGTTTTGCCACCTGATGGTTCATCAGATTCAGAGGAGGAAAGCAGTGATGAGGAAATGGAAGATGAGGCGTATGCAGAAGGACAGGTGGAGGGTAACAGCAGCAGCAGTGACACTGATTTGAATGGTAGTCCCAGTGATGAGGCAGAGGAAGGGGCAAACCAGAAGAAGCGAGAGAAGAGGGAGTTTAGGTAATGATTAGAGGAGTACAGTAGGTGCTCCAAAAACACTCACACGCACACGCACACGCACACGCAGACACACACACACACACACACACACACACACACACACACACACACACCTGCATCCACAGCTGCATGTGCACCTGGCACAAAGATGTAACTATCTACTTATTTGCAAGCCGCAAGAACCAGGCTGCTCCCTCTCTGTCCTCTCACTCACTCATTCACTCGTTCACTCTCACACTCACTTGCGCACTCACTCACTCATTCACTCACTCGCTCACTCACTCGCACACTCATTCATTCATTCATTCATTCATTCACTCACTCACTCACATTGTCTCTGGGTTGTCTCGGTGATTGGGAAATACGTTTTTTTTTTTTTACATTGACTTTTTTTTTCCTTTCAATGGACGGAGAAAAACAAAGTTTGAGCATGAGTCAGCTGCAACACCAAGCTCTTCACTGCTCCAGACAAGCTCTACTCCTCTGGAATACTTCTCCAAATTCTTTAATGACAACATCTTTGAGGACATTGTGTACCAGACAAACTTGTATGCGTGTCAGATCACAGTCCCAAGGCCTGTGGATGGCATGAGATATGACGGGATTGACCACTTTACACAATTACTTAATTTTCCAAAATATTTATATATGCCTGCCCATTTAAGGGTTAAGGGAAGAGATCGGGATCATTAAGGGAAGAGTATGAGATCATTAAGGGAAGAGAACGAGATCATTAAGGGAAGAGTGAGAGATCATTCATGGAAGGCCATGGTATCATTAAGGGAAGAGTCCAAGATCATGAATGGAAGAATATGGCTCATTAAGGGAGGAGTACGAGATCATTAACCCTTAAATGGGCAGGCATATATAAATATTTTGGAAAATTAAGTAATTGTTTTTTTTCTAATGCTTCTAGGCTAAAATAACACAATTCAAAAAATTTTTTCAAAATATCACCTTTATTTTTCAAGTTACAGTTTTTATCTCCCGGGATACATTGCCCATTTAGGGTGTAAATTTTCAACTTTTCCCTTTTTTTTAATATTTCGTGTGTTATCTTCTAAAACATTTAAGAAACAATTAATCAGCTGTTTTTTCATGTTTTGTCCACATAGTTTTTAAAAATTCAAAAACCTGAACAGTATTTAACAATAGCACATAGTGCATCTGCCATTCACTAACAGGATAGGGAACTGGTCAGTATTGCTAAAAAGTGTAGGTGGGGAACAGAATTTCTTTTTGAACACTGGAAACAAATCAAATCTCTAAATAAAAAAAAAAACAACCTATTAACTTTTATAAACAAATCTCCTCATTCCTCTTTTTTGAAATTTTTTTTAGACTACCATCTTCCCCGTGGTGGCTGTACACTATTTGCAGTGGAAACAGAGGAAACAGTTTCGGGCATTTTTTCCACTGACAATGCAAAGCCTCACATCGCACTTCTGGCACCCGATGGAGGTCTGTCCATCCTGGCACATTCTGCATCGGCCTTTCACTGACAGAATAGGGAAGTGGTCAATCCCGTCATATCTCATGCCATCCAAAGGACTTGGGACTGTGATCTGACACGCATACAAGTTTGTCTGGTACACAATGTCCTCAAAGATGTTGTCATTAAAGAACTTGGAGAAGTATTCCAGAGGAGTAGAGCTTGTCTGGAGCAGTGAAGGAGGTGGGGTAGCAGCTGACTCATGCTCAAACTTTGTTTTTCTCCATCTACTGAAAGGAAAAAAAAGTCAATGTAAAAAAAAAAAAAACGTATTCCCCAATCACCAAGACAACCCAGAGACAAAGTGAGTGAGCGTGCGAGTGAGTGAGTAAATGAGCGAGTGTGCGAGTGAGTGAGTGAGTGAGTGAATGAATGAATGAATGAGTGTGCGAGTGAGTGGGCGAGTGAGTGAATGAGTGAGTGAGTGCGCAAGTGAGTGTGAGAGTGAACGAGTGAATGAGTGAGTGAGAGGACAGAGAGGGAGCAGCCTGGTTCTTGCTGCTTGCAAATAAGTAGATAGTTACATCTTTGTGCCAGGTGCACATGCAGCTGTGGATGCAGGTGTGTGTGTGTGTGTTTGTGTGTGTCTGCGTGTGCGTGTGCGTGTGAGTGTTTTTGGAGCACCTACTGTACTCCTCTAATCATTACCTAAACTCCCTCTTCTCTCGCTTCTTCTGGTTTGCCCCTTCCTCTGCCTCATCACTGGGACTACCATTCAAATCAGTGTCACTGCTGCTGCTGTTACCCTCCACCTGTCCTTCTGCATACGCCTCATCTTCCATTTCCTCATCACTGCTTTCCTCCTCTGAATCTGATGAACCATCAGGTGGCAAAACTATAGACTTGACCTCTCTCTTTCTTGAACCATAAAAACTGCGGACAGAAATTCCCTGAAAGCATATGTAAGATGGTGAATTAATAAACAATTCCCATTCAAGAGTAAAATAAAGACTAATGAATATTTAACATCTTATTAGAACATGGCACTCTTAAATACTCAATTCTGATTGGTCAATCACCAAAATTCTGCGGTGTTTATTTCCAGAAGTATGACCGCTGCGCTGCTGTCCGTTGCTAGGGAAGCCAAGCCAGAGCCGACAATCCCAAATTTCATCGGTCAACAACCGCAATTGTGAAGTAAATTCAGCCAACTAAACTAAGCTCAAAGCGAACTATTGTCAGCTCAAAGCTTAGCTTACGTTAGCGCAAGCTAACTGAAGCTAAGCTGTGTACCGAGTGATTGTGTGCGTCTTGCTCGGAAGAACAGCTCAGATTACCCTGTATTATGGATGTATATGTTCTAATTATTATTTTGTGTCACATTATTTAATGTTTTAGCCATGTTCTAAGTGGGGTTCCATTCCCCTGTCGGGAGTTATTTTTCAACAATCACCGGCTCACAATACATTATCCCTTACATATTACTGAAATCTGTACAGTATAGGCCTGAAAAGCACAAGTATATCTGTGAGTGATTATCCCTGCTTTATACCCCTATCTGGCAAATGTATCCTCCAGGATACAGACATTGCACAAGTGATTACCAGAGTGGTGAAAATGGAATTCATTATTTTTTTACAGGAACATGTTAAATCATGCTTAAAAAATAATATTTTATTAAAAAATAAAAAAAAAAAAAAAAAAAAAAAAAAATTTAAGAGAATAAAATAACAACACTTACCACATGTCCAGTGTCTTGGTCCCCGCAGGCAGCCATTTTGGATTTTGATAGAAATTACTAGCAACTATGTAAATGTTGGGATACAGTCACATGACCTGAGTACTGGGTTCATCACTGCTTCAGTGTGCCTGAAGTTACAGAGTGCACGCCCCTAAAGCCCCTCCCCCACAGCCTGTCAAATGTTCGTATCTCACAGGATACAGAAACCATTTAAGGGTAAATGGAAGAATATGCGATTATTAAGGGAGGAGTACGAGATCTTTAATGGAGGAATATGGGATCATTAAGAGAGAAGCACGAGATCATTAATGGAAGAATATGGGATCATTAAGGGAGGAGTACGAGATCATTAATGGAAGAATATGGGATCATTAAGGGAGGAGTATGAGACCATTAAGGGAAAAGAATGGGATCATTAAGGGAAGAGAATGGGAACATTATGGAAAGAGTAAGGGATCATTAAGGGAAGCGAATGGGATCATTAAGGGGAAGAGAACGGGATCATTAAGGGAACAGTAAGGGATCATTAAGGAAAGAGAATGGGATCATGAAGGGAGGAGTATGAGATCATTAAGGGAAGAGAACGGGATCATTAAGGGAAGAGAATGGGAACATTATGGAAAGAGTAAGGGATCATTAAGGGAAGAGAACGGGATCATTAAGGGAAGAGAATGGGAACATTATGGAAAGAGTAAGGGATCATTAAGGGAAGAGAACGGGATCATTAAGGGAAGAGAGTGGGATCATTAAGGGAAGAGAAAGTTATCATTAAGGGAAGAGAACGGGATCATTAAGGGAAGAGAATGGGATCATTAAGGGAAGAGAATGGGAACATTATGGAAAGAGTAAGGGATGATTAAGGGAAGAGTAAGGGATCATAAAGGGAAGAGAATGGGATGATTAAGGGTAGAGAACGGGATCATTAAGGGAAGAGTGCAGTCCGGGGGAAGCAGGAGATTCTGCTTCAGTAACAAACTCCCAGTACTGTGTTAAAATAGTGCAGTTGCCAACTCAACACCCAGCGAGGAGAAAAAAATAGGCACTCAGCTGGTGCAGTCTGAATTCTTTACATCAAAGTATCAGTTATTGACAGGTAGCCACACTTGGAACAATTTTGGGTGGCTATTGCTGAGTCTAGCCTAGGCTTTACAGCTACAGAGCTTGGGTCAAGTCTTCAAGCTGGATAGGATCTTTCTCTAGTTCCACACACATGATTATGAATTAATTCCAGCATGAAATACATTTCAAGTACACATGTACATTGACCTATTAAAACGACAAAAATGTTAACAGTAAAACAAGGAACATACATATTCATAAACCAAGTCAACATACTACTCAGAAAAAACAAACAGACCAGGCTTGTCTCTTAAGATCATAACAGACATAACATTTTCAGAACAAATTCACTGAACAAGCAAGAAGTTTCTTCAATCTCTACACTTGCTTTCACCACGCCACACGCAAATACCGCCACTCAATGAGCTGTGGAATCACGGCTTAGTAGAGCAAGAGTGTTTGTGCTCCGAGAGACTGATTTTCTAAGACCTTAACCCCATAAAACCAAAGAACCCATGTATGAGTTCATCAAAAACAGCTAATGTATTCAGACCAGTGGAACTTCAGACCTATTTTAAATTGTAGTTAAGACCCTAAGGTTTCCAATGATCCCAAATAAGCCCACCTGAATGACAGGGAAATGTGTATAAAATGATTTACGAGATCTAAATGTTTTCCATTTGGTGTAAGGCTGTGGTCATAAAAACATGGCGTCCTGGGTTTGAATATTTTTCTCAATGTAAGTGTAATGTAGCTTCAGTGAAGCGCTGCAACCAGCAGATAAAGAATATGTACCTGACATTGCCCTACAATTTGAGAAAAAAACATATTCTTCCAAAGTTGACCCTACTTAAGTGAAAACTTCAGTCAATAGTCAGAGTTTACAGGGTTAAGCACGTGCAAATCCCTTTATTACACGCAAAACCAATAATATGACCAATGATTGTTCCCAGCATTTGTTAAGCGCCAACCACAGGCCATGTTATTGGCTTTGTGTGTGGTGATAGGTTTTGTGCGTGACAAAGATATGAGTGAAATCAGACCATGGGAGTAAGAGGAGGTGAAATTCAGAGCACGCCCTGTTACTCCTCCAGTGAGAATAAAACGCATACTTCGTTTTCCTCCCATCAGACTGCGGTTTCCCCTCGGGCTCTCCTTCCTGCTCCTCTGTCGGGCTCGGGGGCTCAGAGCGAGGGAACGCGGTTTTTAGAGTGTCCACAATGGCGTTCACCACAATCTGTTTCCGCATGATGAGAGAAGCGAAAGAGTCAACACAGTCAGCCCCGTCAATACAAACATCTGGTCAAAACTACTTTGTCTGCATGCGGTAATTTTAGAAACAACAGCTACCACTTAATTTTAATAAACTCAGTTACACTTTAAGTAAGGACAAGTTTCGACAGTTGCCAAGTACGTTTCGAAAGTTCTTTTTCTGTCATTTAACAGACACTGCATGGATCTAAAACTGGCTGCACTGCAGGGGGTTTTCCCTTGGAATATGTCTAGGGAATGAGTCATGTTATAGTACCATTAACACGATCAGTGCCAGGTTAGAGCTCACAGATACATAATTTTATCCTTAATTTTTCAAGTATTTTTACCAGAGAATGTGATATGGGGTACAATTTAAAACCAAGAGCGTGTTGTCAAAGAATGACCTTCTTCCAGTTGGTTCTACTGATTTAAACCATGAGATAATCATACAACCATAAAACTGAAAATTCACTGATGAACAAACAACAAAAGCATTTTGCACATTTTCAGAATGCGGGGAATTACCTTATCTATCCTGGATACAACTAAAGGTTTCTTCACAAAGGCTATTCTGGCATCAGTATTGAGAGCAAGGAACTCCTGCAGTTCTTCACTGTTAGCAGTTTCAGGGATAGCACAGAGGTGCTAGCAGATGAAATAAAACAGATAATGTCAAAGTAAATGAAATAACTTAAAAAGCAATGAAAACAGTCCATTACCGCATATCTGAAGGAAAAGTCGGGCTCATTCTGTACCCTGAGAAATGTCTCCAGCTGGCCTTTCCGGGCCCCAACTTTGTCGATGTCTGTGTTTCCAAAGGACAGATCAGGAAAAGGTTTCTTGGGCCCTTTCACATCTACATTTTAAAGGAAATGTCAGTAAAAGTTAACAGTAAATGCATCCCATCTCAAACCGTTTTTTGTAAACAATTCTGGGATGGGATGAGCACGTTCTGAAGTTCAAGCGACATAATTTATTTATTTATTTATTACCAAGTAATTTAACGGAATATAATAATCTTTTTCACATCGATAGTCAACTGAACAGGTACGAATCTGAGAGGTTTTAGGCACTGTAAAATTAATCAGCTCAATATCTGGAGAAACAGTGCCTTCTGAGAGATGGGCTAGCATCTGTCTGAAAAGAACATGGATTGACTGAGAATGCTCAGCACTTCGGGGTGATTTAAATCCCTGCAGATCACGTGAATTACTCTGCATTTGACGTGATTTTGTTTGTCCTCACTCTTTATCGCCTTCCGCAGGTCTGGCTTCTCCTCCAGTCGCGTTTGCAGGTTAAGGAACTCGCTGTAGCGGCGGTTCACCAAGTGGAAGGCAACGGGATGAAATGTGCCTGGGTTCTCTGCCTCTACCGTGGTCTCGTACTGCACCAAAAATACAGGGACAGTCTCTGATCGATTACTGAGTACCTTCATCTTGACAACAGGATTATAGCAAAAAAATGTGACCTGCTTACTGATTACTTTCAATTTGACAACAGGATGAATGGGTCAGAAAAATATCACCAGCAGTCGCCCTCGTCCAATCGTCCCAAAATTTGAACATTTTTAACAGAAGCAACTGGTTCAACGTCAAGGCAGACAGCTCAAAGGAACGGACTTCGGACTCAAGATCAATTCCCGAAAGAAATCATGCACCGTCGTAAACAGCTACACCCCATTCGCAAACAGATGATATCACAAGGAAAAAAAGCCGTTCTATCGGTGGACAAACTTTACATTGATGGACAGTTATACCGTGACAAGAACATTACACCTTGGCTCTTCTAATCATCTCCCCTCCCCCCATAGTGTTAGCCAGCCGCCCGTCTCCCCGTCTTTGAGACGGGTAAGTCTGAGTTGAGACGGGTCCGGCCGTTTCCAGCATTAAATTGCCTATATGTGAGACGGGCAAGCATTTGTATAGATAACAATGGTTGTCCCGAAAATCTGCGGAGTCGACTTGACTTTAATTCTTGAGGGAACTGAAGTTTGGTAGGCCGTGCGCGATATTGGGCTCAAATATAAACTCATTAACATATGATCAATCCGCGCACTTCTGTCTTATCTGTGCCCCACACATTGGCGCCATAGCCAAGTCTCGTAGCGTGTGTGTGCAACTGGGCATTGTCCACTTGTAAGTTGCACAAGAGTTGCTTTTGAGGTAGATCAGTGCTTACATTGACAACGTAGATGTCCAAGAGCATTTTTCTCACTGCTATGTGTTTCAAAACGCTCTGCCTTGTACTGATTTGTTAGATTCAATACCCCTTTCGAAGCCCCTTCAAGTAGTTTTTATTCGTATCGGTGTGTGAGTGTCGGCAATTGAAACTTGTTTATCAGAAATCGGGCATTTGAGTAAATGTAGCCTGAAAGAAATACATGTACAAATAATGAAGACTTGACGTAAGTTCTGATAGGCCATGGAGTCAAGCCTGCTAACAGAGGAGCAGCTTCTACCTGAGTGCACATGACTGTCATCTGACCTAGCTGCCTGATTGCTCGGCTGGTAATATGCTACTCTACTTAAGCTCGCTTCGGGAAGCTGCTCCTCCGTGCGCTCGCTCAACAACCCTCCTCCACCCCAGCTCCACCGATCTATTGTATTCATTAACCCGGCTCTCTTTGTCTAAATTTTCGTTCTATAGCAATGTCTCTTTCGTGAGGTCATTACTGCTGTTGGCTCTGTTCCTTGGAGGGGGGTTAGTAGCAGCTTCCTGCCTTCGGTTCCTCGTTCGGACGGGCAGGGATCTCTCATAACAGAGCCATGTCGCCAAACTCAATGTATGATTTTATGCCTGTATGTTGCAATAAATATTTTCTTTTTTGACGAAGTGGTCCTATCAGGACTGAACAATAAAAGAAACACAAGTTAGCTAGTTAGTTAATGTACTCTTATGGTTACTCAGTCAAAGTGACCGCAAAATAAAGAAAAATTTGATGAAACGAGTGTAAATGTGCACGGGCTAGTAATAAATTTGATTTCCTAAAATAATTACGCGCAAACTTATTTTCCAGTCTGCCTTTCATTAACTTGCGTATCTTTTGTTGTTCAGTATATATTTCGTTAATCGTGGCTCCGCTTATTTATTTTAGAATCATGTCGCCGGCTGTCCTCTCTTTGAAGTTCAACAGTCGCCAGATTTCATCCCCAGCTGACCCACTTGTGGCGCAAGACCCATATCATTTCCTTATTGGCTCTCTCTTGAAATCCGAGCCCACAGGATATAAAATACAATTCTATTGGAGACATGTTTCATACTAATGGTAGAATTGGGTGAATATTCCTATTAATAATTAATTTGAAATGACAATCTTTAGGCGAGATGATATTCCATCTACTGCCGCTGATATGAACTACGTGTAAAAGCTAACAGTTCTGCCACGTTGAAACTGCTTGACTCTTGATCACATAGATGGCGATTCCCAACAAGTTATTTTGATCATGTTGATTGTGTTCTGAAATCGCGAGGCGAGCTACGAAACTTGTGCGATACCGTCCATACATCAAAAAGGCTTCCGAGTGCACGTCTCGTCATTCCAAGTGTTAATGCATGCCAAAAGGCTCCCTAGTACTAGCTTCGTTACTCCAATTTTTTATGTGTGCGGCTCTGACACGAGAAGTGATTGGTCATATGTTGTATGTTATATTTGAGCTCAGAACTGGAGTGGGGGAAAAAACTTTTTGCAGGCCGAGCTATATTCTCAACTGAGAGATCGCCCCGGATACTGCTTCGCGCTGAGCTGGCGACTCACGGACGGACTGGCCAAGCTTGGAACCCAAGTTGAGGGAAATCGCTTCGGTCAGAATCTCTGTTCTAAACAAGCTAAATAAAGTTGTGGCATCACCGATTTTAATAAATAAAAGTACTGTCTTCAGGCTTGTATTGAGTCTAAAGCACTCGGCATGAGACGTCCTTAGGCTGTTCCCAGTATTCTTCGGGGTAGTTCAAATCGAGACTGTCCGCACTCGGCGCATGCGTATCGTCGAAGATCACTTCAGGTTTTCCCAGCGACAGTACAGCATTGAATTCATTTAGGTTTGAGGTTTCAATAATGCCATGATTTTCTTTTATTCACAGTTCCTTTTAGTGAACCAAATACACTAATGCACTCATGTTTGGATGCAAGTACAGCTGTATATGTAAGATGAGTTTCTTGTATAATTGAATGTGGTGTTTTGAATTGAAGTGGCGTCTTTGACTTTATCTTCTGTGTCAATGGCAAGAAATACCCATCAGTTATTGTGTCTCCCCCCAGGAGGGAGGGGAGACCTATTGTTTTTGTACGGTTTCCCGTCTGCGTTCGCATCGGCATTCCCACTGTTTCTAGGCTGTAACATCAAATTAACATCAAACCTTGCACAATCTTTAAATATTGTATGTGGATGCGCCTTTTACTGTCTATGAACATGAATGGGGGGTTGCGTTGGGGTGGGGGGAGACATTTGTTTCTTTTTGTGCTTTAAAAGCAATCTCTAGATTATTTTGTTTGCAACAAGCAGGTTCAATGGGATGAATCTCTACCGTAGCAGTGTTTCCCATACATAGACGAGATTATGGTGGCCTGCCATAATGTAATTAACCCCTGCCATAGTCTGAATATGCGCAAAATGGGAATTCCCCCCGCTCAACAAAATGAGAATGACCCCCGCAGACACTGGTCTGCCACCACACGTGTGCCCCCATTTTCTCCTAAAATTCTGTGGGAAACACTGCGTAGGCGGTTTCGTCTCGGCCAAGTTGGCCTGGTTGCTGGGGTGAGACACCCTGAGATTCCATTCTGGCTAACACTATGCCTCCCCCCGTCAGTTTCTCCTCTTTTTCACCCACTCATTCATGGTCATAAGAATTAAGAACTCCCATAATCATTAATATCATTGCACCAATGTCTCATATGCCTCAGTTTGTGTTCTGATCAGCCATGTACTCTCCATTTCAGTTTTGTTTTCGTATGGAAGTTTTGTCTTGTTTGTCTTTACAATTGTATGGTATTTTTAGCATTGTATGGAATTTTTTTTGTTTCCCTTTATTATTTATGTTTTTGTAGCTGTAATAGGCTTGTTTCTCTCTGTTCTATGGTTAATGTCTGCAGGCCCTACCTTATTAGTTATGCATACGCACACACTTACATACGCATCCGTGCACACACACACTCACACACGCCCACAAATGTCAGCAGTAATATCAGACACATAGCCTTAATTCTCAAATGTTACCAATAAAGTTTTTAACTTGGAACATCCGTGGAATTGGTTCTCGGGCAAAAAAAACTTCAAATATTTAATCACTTAACTAAATTACAAGCAGACATATGTTTACTGCAAGAAACACATCTCTCCCAGTCAGACCATGACAAATTAAAATCATCTCAATTTAATCAAGTATCCTCAGCCCATTACAATACAAAACAAAGAACAAAGTCTCATTTATTCACAACTCCACGATTACCAACCCGGTAGGACGTTTCATCATGATCAACATTTCAGATAACAATAATCCAATTACAATCGGTAATGTTTACGGCCCAAATACTGACGATCCATCTTTTTTTAACAACTTTCTCACCTCTATCTCCATTAACTCCCATGGCCCAATCAAAATAGGAGGCGATTTCAACACAGTCATCAATCCATCAATTTATAGAAGTAACGCTTCAAACAAACGTATCTGGCAATCCACAGAAACCATAAAACAGTTCATGTGTGATGTTGGTCTTGGCAATATTTGGCATTTGCAACACCCAGCCACAAGACAATATTCATTCTTCTCACCGGTTCACCAGTCATTCTCGCGCATTGACTTCTTTCTTACCAGTAACTCAATTATATCTAATATTTCAGATTCAAAAATCCATCCCATTATTATCAGTGACCATGCCCCTGTAACATTCACATGGACAATAATCAGTCCGCATAAACTCATAACTAGATGGCGATTTAACTCATCCCTTCTCAAAGACCCAGAATTTGACAGTCTTATTAAAAAAGAGTGGGCATCCTTCCTAGAAATAAATGATTCCCCAGAGTTATCTCCATCTATTCTATGGGAAACAGGTAAAGCAGTTTTAAGAGTTATAAATCATTTCATACTCCACCTACAAAAAAAAAGAAAGAACAACAACAAGAAGCTGAACTAGAACAAAAAATCAAACAACTTGAAAGTATCATTGCGAGTAACCCACTCGAGGAAACACAGAATGAACTAGGAAAATATAAATTTCAGTTGAATGCAATCACAAATACAAAAACTCAATTCCAAATACACAGACTCCAGCAAGAACAATTTCAACAAAGCAATAAATCTGGAAAGTACCTGGCAAACTTGATCAAACAAAATAAAGAATAAACAACAATCTCTGTCATTAAGGACTCAGCAGGGAAGCCAACACAATCACCAACAGAGATAAATGATATTTTCAGAGCTTTCTATGCCAAATTATACTCACCAGAAATTAATCCAAATCAAGACAATATTAACTCCTTTCTCAACAGCATTGACTTACCACAGCTTACTCCTGAACAAATAGCTACACTGGAAGCACCAATAACAGAGATAGAATTATTTACTGCCCTCCATCTCATGCCCAGTAACAAATCGCCCGGACCTGACGGCTTCCCTGCTGAGTTTTATAAACACTTCTGGTCTATTCTTGCTCCACTGTTCCACAGGCTCATCATCGAAATAAAACAGAATGCAGCACTACCTACAAACATGAATATAGCCACAATATCACTGCTCCTTAAACAGAACAAAGATCCAACAGTACCATCAAGCTACCGCCCAATCTCTCTTCTTAATGTGGACACTAAGCTCATTACTAAAACACTTGCTCATAGGTTAGAAAAAGTCATCTCTTCCATAATCCATCCTGATCAAACTGGCTTCATCAAAGGCAGACACTCTTCTAATAACACACGCAGACTTTTCAATATAATGGACCGCTCATCACAACAAAAAGCGCGAACCATCATTGTCACACTTGATGCAGAAAAAGCTTTTGACAGGGTTAACTGGTCTTTTCTTATATCAACAATGCAAAAATTTGGCTTTGGGGAATCATTTATTAACTGGGTTAAAATTCTGTACACTGCACCTTCTGCCACAGTGATCACCAATGGACTAACTTCACAACCTTTCACACTGCACAGGGAGACAAGGCAAGGATGACCACTCTCTCCCTTCTTATTCACCATTTTCATCGAACCTCTAGCTGCAGCCATCCGTCGAAACACCAACATTAAAGGAGTCCAGACACAAAACACACACCACAAAATTAGTCTTTATGCTGATGACATTTTACTCTTTTTACAAAACCCCCTCTCATCCCTGCCTGAAACAATTAAACTCCTAGAAACCTTTTCTAACATCTCTGACTACTCTATAAACTGGCTTAAATCTGCTATCCTCCCATTGAATAGTTACATCTGGGATATGGCTGACTACACCCCTCCTATTCCTTTAAGCACAGGGCACATCACATATTTGGGTATTAACATTTCCCCCAGGCTATCAGAGCTGTTTAATCTCAACTACATCCCTCTACTTAAAACAACAACCGACAATCTCCTCCGTTGGATGAACCTACCACTTTCCCTAATAGGCCGGATAGCAACCATTAAAATGACAATACTTCCCAAAATTAATTATCTCTTTACTATGATTCCTACCCAACCCACACTCGCATGGTTCATATCTCTAGATTCAATCATAATAAAGTTTTATTGGAAGAACAAAACACCAAGAATCAAACGAACAACTCTACAGAAACCAAAAACACAAGGAGGACTTGCAGCACCGAATTTTTATCATTGCTGTACATAGCTAATCAGTTACAATACATATTCAAATGGATTCATCCCCACCAATCAGACAATATATGGTTAGATATAGAACAAACATTTTGTAACAACATCGTCACTTCAGATTTACCATTTCTCAGTCAATCCATTAAACACCACCCCTGTTATAAAACATTAACAATATCAACGACTCTGATAGCCTGGTGGAAATTCCACAAAATCACAAACTCTACAGTAGGCCTGTCTAAACTCACTCCAATCTGGAACAACCCTGATTTTCTAAGCAACAAGAAACCACTTTACTTCCGCTCATGGTCAGAAAAAGGGATCACACACCTCCAACACATATTTCAGAACAACACACTGGTTTCATTTACCCACCTGGTCCAGGAGTACGGCATCAGGAACAATCAATTTATGGAATATCTACAGCTCATATCATTGATCCAGGCCACATGTAACATCACAACCACCAACCTTGCTCTCCCCCAGTCAAGCTTAGACCTTGTTAATATTAGTTTTGCAAAAAAACTCCTCTCCAAAATATACAGAATTATATCAAAATCGGATGGAACACTATCATTACCTATTAGGAAATGGGAAAATGATCTGTCAATTGCTCCTGATGCTGACTTCTGGAACCACATCTGCCGTAACGTTTATGACAAAAAATGCAAATCTTCAACTAATTCAATATAAGATACTACGCAGAATTCACTACACCGGGCAGAAAATGTTTAGAATGGGATTCTCGCATGACATTTGTACTAACTGCACCCAAAACAAAGCAGACACTTACATTCACGCCATATGGCACTGCACACCTGTCCAACGGTTTTGGAACGAGGACACTAAGTCACTCTCAGTTTTCCTGGGCTGCCATATCCCTTTATCCCCATCTCTCTGCCTACTTGGCGACACATTAAACACAAATTTATCTGGATTAAACAATAAATTACTCCTCATAGCCCTAACTATTGCCAAGAAAACCATCCTCTTGAACTGGAAATCAAAAAACAATACAACTATCGCACACTGGAAAAACTTACTCATGGATCACACCTCAATGGAACACTTCGCCCAACACTCTGCAATAGAAAACCCCTCCATCTGGTCACCACTCAAAAACTTCCTTCAAACTTGATTCATCTGTCGTCTTTAATTCAACCATATTTCTCCCCCTTATTTTTTTACTTATTTTTAAATTTTTTTTTTTTTTTTTTTTGCCTGAGAATCATCTTTAAACCCTATCCCTGCATCTCCAGTTGAAACTAAAGGACACTTATTCAAACACACACAAAAATACATTTTTCACTTAAATCTTCACATTCCCTCCTCCCAGTTACTCCAAAACCAGTTTCTGTTTATCGCCCCCCAGAAAACACACTCACTTATGCATACACATAAATCACACACACACACACGCACACACACACACACACACACAACCACATATACGCCCTGTGGTTGCGTGATGGTTGATTTTGTTTTGTTTTGTCTGAGAGTGGTTTTCAATGTCTTGGCTTTTCGGTGTGTTTGAGTCTCCGTGGCCTATTCTTATAATTCTTTTGGCCCCTATTGGTTTTTTTATTTTTTTATTTCTTATGATTATTATGATTATTATTATTCTTTTTCTTTTGTACTTCCTCCCCTTTTGTGCTCTATGTTTATCTTCTATGTTTATCAACAGCACTATTATTATTATTATTATTATTATTATTATTATTTATCGCTTTTTCCCTCATGGCATTTCCTCATGGTAATTACTGGTAACTGTATCATTATTACGATTTTGATTCCTGTTAGTATTATTGCTATTAGTAATACTATTATATTTGTTATTATTATCTCAACTTTAATTTCCCTATCACATGCAACCCTAAGAATTCATACATAACTTCATACTTTTTTTTCTCTTCCCTCTCTCTCACCTGTTGCACTCCCCGCTCCTTTTATTTATTTATTCTCCGTTCTCCCCCCTACCCCACCATAACATGCTCTGTCGGCTGTCCCCAGGGCGGGGGGCATGAGGAGGGAAGGACTGGGTCACCTTTTTTCTTCTCTTCTCCCCCTTTCACCAACTCCACACCCCAGTTTAACATCTGCTGGGAATCACCCCGGTTGACCTCGGATGGGGGCGCACCCTGGGCGGTCGCTAGTAGCCTGCAGGCATGCAGGGTTTCTTGCAGACCCCTGCCTATGGGCAGAGTCACCAGTCAGCCAGAGATGAATGAGGCTGTGAAAGGGTGATTGGTGCTAAGAGTGCCTGAAGAAGACTCACGTGAGCGTGAGCAACTATGCAAGCCTCACAACGGGCTGGAAATGAACCAGTGAACTCCACATGGGCTGGGCGCGAACCCGCGAACCTCTAGCTCTGGCATGGCAGCATCGCCTACTGCACCATCGTGGCGCCCCCACTCCATTACAATACTCTCATATGAATAACTATAAAAAAAGAAATGGTAATCTTGATGATCCGGTCTGACCCTCCCCGCTGACTCGTTCTGGAGCCCCCTGACAGTGCCTGACCCTCACCTTATTTTTATTTATTTATTTATTTTTAATGTGCTTGGTTGTTATTTTTATTTATTTATTTATTTTACTTTTTCTTTCTTAAAGCTCACTTTCCGTATAGCTCATCCCAACCCCATTTTTTTCGATTTATTTATTTAATTTTTTTTTTCTTTTTTTCTTCCCCCCCATAGAGGAATGCAAACACGCACACATACACCACACACCACTCAGGCTACACACATGTACACTTTCCTATAACATCAACTCACATCAACTCTCATCTGTGTTCTAAAAAGATTTTGGTTACTGGCCTGTATTCTTTGTTCTTGTCTTTGTTGTCAATGTTTGATTTTGTCTTCAAATAAAAAACAAAAAAACTTGACAACAGGATTACAGCCAAAAAATGCGAGCGGCCAAATTATTAAGGCTACCACAACATTAGGTACCCATTTCCAGTCAGGAATGAAACTTAAAATGACTTATTCAATTAATACATTAATATATTTATTGTATTTTCACCAACATTCACAAGTCAATGACTTCAATTTCCGATGTCCTCCTTTGCAGGACTTAGTTATTACTTTTGGTAGTACGGCAACTCACTGTGGAAGCCTTTATATGTAACAGGCATTTTTTAAATTTTACAGTAAAGAACTAATAATTTTTGAAGTTTACAATTTGACCATTGGAAGTATTCAATAAGAGTGCGCTTCTTGCCAATTTTTCATGTAAGGACATCAACAGGAGTTCTTACCTCAACTTTGTAGAGAGTGTACTGATGGGAACTGGAGCCCTTGTGCTCCTTGGCAGTGATGGTGCCAGAGATCCGCAGGTTCTGAATGACCACCGGGCCTTCAGGGCTGGCAGGCGGCTCAAAGCTGAAGGAGGCCTGGGGTGCCCCGCCGGAAATAGGCCCAGTGGCCTGTGGGGAATTTTCAATTGAGAACTCGTTCATGTAACCTCGATCAGCTTGCCTAAAGGTCTCGGACTCCTTCCCAGAAAGTCCATCTTGGTAGATGTTTCCCCAGCTACATTTCCTCTCTCCTTTGGCTCCTGACATGCTGGCTCGGTTTTCAGGTGGGTGCAGGTCTTCAGTGACCAACACCTTCGGGCAGCAACCCTGGGCCAGACCTGGACAGCTCAGCTGCTCCTCATCCTGGTCTGCAATGCCAGAAGAGTATTCATACAACCTGTCCGCCATACCTTCCTCTGGGCCTATCAAGACCAGAGACTCCATAGAGCTTTTCCTGAAATCGGACAAGGGAGACTCCTGGTCGGAGTCCGACTCTTGGTAGAAAGGGTTAAACATGTCTGGTCTCAGGGAGTCCAGGGTGCTGGCTCTGCCTGGTTTGCCTTGGTTAGCCATACCTTCCTGCCTAACCCCTTCTTCTTGATCCGGCTGGAAGTACAGCTCTGCAGGGTCGATGACCTCATAGGCAGCCAGCTCAGGTGGTGGGGTAGCAGTTAATACAGGTATCACTGGTTGGACGGCCAGATTCAATGAACAGGGGACATTCATTACTTTCTCCTGCTGGCTCCGGACAGTTATCTGAGGAGGAGGAGGAGCTTCTGAAATCTCCACGTCTTCTGCAGCTTGCTTGCTGGACTTGGCAAAGATGTCGATGATAAGCAAGTTGAGCCAGTCTGGATCAGACATCTTAGCGATAAGGGGGAGTAGGACATTACAGGTGATTAGCTCTCCAACCACAAACCGACCTGTTCTGGTCTCCAAGTGAGGAGGTGGTACCAGCACATGCATTAGCAGGTCAACAATGGCCCTGGTGTAGTTCAGCTCAGCAGCTGCGCTCTCCATGGCAGGGTGAGCCCTGCACGCTTGACGATACACCTTCCAGAGGCAGCTCTCAAGGCAACGGTCATCTTTGCCCACATCTCCCACAAGCTGTTTCTCCTGCTCTGCCAGGACCTCTTTAGCCCCTATATAGCTCTGCAGGTGGCACCCACATAGATCCAATAGCCTCTGTGTCAGGGACTTCCTGTCCACCTTCAGCGCTCGGGCCTTCAGCCCCTGTGCCACAGCGACCATGGCCCTCTGCACCTCCAGCTCAAACTCCTCCTCGCTGGACACCGAGCGGTACCAGGAGGACACAAAGTCCCGGATGATCTTGCGAATGGTGCTCTGGATCTCACGGTCCAGCTGCATCTCGCTGTCTGGTGAGTGGGGGACCCTCCTCATTGAGATGAAGTGTTCCAGGTGGAGCACGGTGTTGGCGTCCAGTATTGCCTGGTACCCCAGCCAACCACCCAGAACCACCACGAGGCTGGTGAACATGCACAGCAGCCAAATGTTCACCAGCAAGTGAAACAAAACCATCCAGGCAAGAAGGGCTCCAAACCCCCACAGTCTCCTTTGCCCCAGCAACTCCAAGAAACCCCATGGATTTTGGGTTAGAGGAACAGGAAGAGACATGTCTTCTGGTGGTCCAGATATCTACAAAAATATATAAAGGATTTATAAATCACCACCCAATATGTATGTGTATATATATATATATATATATATATATATATATATATATATATATCTGCAGTCGATCAAAGTATATGCATGTGATATTGACTGATCACAAGCACCAAAATGTGAAATTCAGAGATTAAAAATGAAATTAAAACAGAAATCTCTCCCTGAGGAATAATTATAAGGGCGTTTTCATAAATGTATTGAAGTATTATTAAATTGATCAAGAGCAATTGATTTTTTAGCCTTGAAGCCTTTCGTTTCAACAGTACATTGTCAGCCAAGGTTATACAAACAATTTGGAGCAATTTTATGCGCCATTTCATTCTTATAAGCCATAAGACAGAAAATTGCATCATAAAGAAATTCTGAAGAATCTCTAAGACATTGTGAAAGGTTAGTCAGTCTCTCTTAAAATGTTTTTATTCACCATTTTCAATCCCTAGTATACTGTGTCGCAAAAACTTGAGTTATACAGGATAATGCTTATAAAGCTTTCACGATTTTACTCAAATTTGTTTATTTAATATTAAACTGCATGTTTAATAATTGAAGGTTAAGATGGCACACTTCCATAGGTAGCTAAAACATTAGCTTCAAACTGATTTTTCATCGTAATTAATAACAATTTTGCCATTTGTTATCCAGAAAAACATGTTATTATTGTCATCCATACTACTTTTCAGCTATTGTGTGTGTTTTATTAACATAGTTAATCTGATGTTTTATAATGTAAATGGTTATTCCAGATTATTTTTCAGTTATGAACATGTCATAAGCAAACTATCCAAAAAAAACATAAGAAAAGGCTAAATAATCAAATATGCACATTTCAGTTTATACTGCAATTCACCAAATGTTTAATACTGTACATGTCTAATATGGTAAATGGAGTTCAAGATGCCAGTGTCCAACAAACAAAAGACTAGCAAACTCCTGGGCCTAAAGGAATGGTGACCCATTAGCTAAGGAAGAGTTCCTTAGCCATTAGCTAGGGAAGTGGCCTCTGCATTCTGGTTTTTTTTTTTTTTTTTCCAGCGCTCTCTCAATCAGCTGACCAACCTGTATTCATTTTAGGGGACTTTAACACACTCTCTCTGTCAGCTTATATTCCAGCTACGACGATATATAGATTGCCCAACCCATGCATCTAACATCCTGGATCAATGTTACGGCAATATAGAGCACGCTTATAAGGCTACGTGCCGCCCCCCTATCGGGAAATCAGATCACAACGTCATACACTTGTTGCCGAAGTACAGACAGCTAGTAAAGCGCGAAAGGCCCATCATAAAAACGGTACAAGTATGGAATGGGGAGACATTGGATAAGCTAAAATACTGCTTTGAAACCACAAATTGGAACTTCTTTTTCGACTCATGCGGAGACCTCCATGAGCTAACAGACTGTATCACCTCATACATACATTTCTGTGAGATATCTGCAATTGAAGCTAAAAGAATCGTAATATTTCCCAATAATAAGCCCTGGCTGTCAAAAGACCTAAAAACGTGTCTTAATGAGAAAAAGAGGGCTTTCTTAAGGGGTGACACCGAGATGGTCAGAGATATAAGGAAAGAGCTTAGGGCGAAGATGCAGAAAGCTAAAATGGATTTTAAAAATGAAGTGGAGGAACAATTTTGTACAAGCAATCCTAAACAAGCGTGGGAAGGGCTTAATAAAATGATGGGCAGAGACCCCAAAAAAAAAGTGGATACAAATATGGATCTCCCCTTCCTGAACGAACTTAATAACTTTTATGGAAGGTTTGACTCTTCTGATAGCAAAGACAAATGCATTGCCGTCTGCACCAACATACTGCAAACCACCACAATTCAGCTCTCAGAGGAGGAAGTTAAACAATGCCTCACAAATATCAACCCACATAAAGTGCCTGGACCTGATGGCCTCCGTGGAAAGGTAGTGAAGGCATGCGCCACTGAACTTGCATCAGTTTTTACTTATTTATTTCAACTTCTACTGAGTACCTGCACCGTGCCGGATATGTGGAAGTCATCAATTATTAAGCCACTACCAAAGAAACCTGGATCCAAAGAATTGAATGACTTCCGCCCGGTTGCCTTGACCTCTATTTTAGCCAAGTGTATGGAGAGGGTTGTAACTAAACACCTCATTGCATCCCTGAACCCACATCTGGACTCTCTACAGTTTGCTTATAAGCCTCATAGAGGGACTGAGGATGCCACTCTCTCCATGGTTAACAGGGTCTCAAAACATTTGCAAAATACCAATACTTATGTACGGATTTTATTTGTTGATTTTACTGCTGCCTTCAACACAATGCAAATCCACATACTCCTGCAATGACTCATTGACTTGGGGGCGGATGGGAAGTTGGTGCACTGGATCAAGCACTTCCTAAGCGATCGCCCACAGCGAGTGTGTGCGAGGGATATGGCCTCTAATGAAATAGTGCTTAATACAGGGGCCCCTCAAGGATGTGTTCTTTCCCCTGTCCTGTTTTCTGTGTATACAAACGAAATGACACTTCATCATAGTACTTTTAAATTATTTAAATATGCAGATGATATGGCACTAGTGGGACTGTTTCACAAAAATGACAGCATATCTGACTATGTTGATCATGTTTTTAAGCTAGAACAGTGGTGTAAGACCAGCTCACTTTTTATTAATGCAGGTAAAACAAAGGAGCTAATTCTTAACCAAGCAGGTGTTCCAACACCGCTGATGTTAAATAATCAATCTGTGGAAATTGTTAAATATTTTAAGTATTTGGGTACAATCATTGATGACAAGCTGAACTTCACTGATAATGTTGATGCTATATGCAAAAAGGCTGCTTTTAATTAGGAAACTGAAGGGCTTTGGAGTCAGCTGTAATATTCTTGAGAGGGTATATGTCAGCCTGATAGAGAGCGTCATTACTTACAACACCTCTGTCTGGTGTGGTCACTTGACTCTAGACAATAAGAACAAGCTGTCCAGAATTGTTAAAATGGCAGGGAAAATTACAGGGCGACCTCGAAAAACACCAGATAATCTACACAGCACTGCAGTACACAGAAAACCCATGAACATATTTAGATGAGGACACACACCCCCTCCATCCTGAATCTGAGCTGCTTCCCTCAGGGCGGCGATATAGAGCACACATGGCAAGGAAAAAGATATACAAAGACTCTTTTATCCCAATTGCAATTTCCATGGTCAATAAACTATGGAAAAGCTAGATGAAAGGGAGATGTAGACAAGAGCGCTATGAATGGGCTGGAACTGGTGCTTGTTGCCTTGTATCTGATGTGTATGCTTGTGTGTGTGGGCTAGAGGGAGGAGGTACATGTGATGTGCTATATCAATCTCGTGGATATATGTCTAATGGAATGATTGTGTCTTTTAATTGATGTGTTTTATAAGTGAGACCAAAGACAATTTTCATGCAGGACATGACAATAAAAGTATATTCGCTTCTATTTCTGCCAAAATCAAGCTCCAGGTATTATGTGTATGGTTAGTAGATTATACTTGCTGTCTACTTCAACAACTACGTAAAAGTATATTTCATTAAAGACAAAAACTCATCCAAGTCAAAGTCCATACTATGGAGACCTATTCTCGCTAGACTGATCATTAGACTATTAAAAGTAATAGCTGTGTTAAGGTAGTCATTCAGTTGAATGTTTAACCCGTCAGGTTCAGTTATCTTCGATAACTTTAGAGAAAACAGAAAAGCCAAGAACCATGACACAATATTTAATATTTGATTCTTTGATGTATCAAAACCACCATTAAAGTTGATGAATTGAAATATCAAAATAATTAAACCATGTAAATAAAACTAAGTTTTTGAAAAGCAATTGGTCACTGCCTCTCACTTTTATAGATCAATAAATTATTGTCTATCTATATCACAAAATTTTACTGAAGCAAAGCTAAGATGGCTTCATACGGAATGGCAAGGGGTGCCACCCCATGTAACAATTTCAATTAGGTTGCATAGTGCTGTTTTTTTTTTTTTCGAGTGATAAATGCATAATCTCATTTAATTGAAAATAGATCACCACAATAGTGTGATGTCATGTACTGTAAAGCATTTTCAGACATTTCCTAGTTTCTACCATAACTTAGCATTAAGTTGTGGGTGAGAAACTTCAACAAATGGGCCCTTGTTGAAAGAGAACTCATTTTATAAACATAAATAACAGTACCTGTTTCATTTTCTGAGTGCCAAATACTGGTTAACTCCTTACTGGGGATCTTTGGGCACTATTTCATATTAATAATAATAATAAGAAGAAGAAGAAGAAGAAGAAGAAACAAATATTTGAGAAATTCATTGCCAGCCATATGGCATTTTCAGTCATGTCCTCAGATGATTCAAAATAATATCATGTAAATTACATAGTTTGAAAGGAAGATTTAGAAATAAGCAAGTAGTAGGTTTCATTCTAACACAGGCAAAACAGGTTTCAATTGCCTTTTCAGTCAATTCTTTTTTTTTTCTGTCTGCTTGACCTCCTCATTCATGTACCATTAAATGAGTTATGGCTACGTTCAAATTTACTGCATGCATAGACTTTATCATAATTCAAACATTATAGAAAACATATTTCAAAATGCAATGCAAAGAAGTGCAGTATATTTCATCGCATTTTTTTTCGACATGGCTCATGCAGTTGCCAACGTAGTATACCGCCTACATTATAATTTCATTTAGCCAACATTATAATCGTAGTCCACCACTCGCGTGCTTATATTAAGCAGACTTAGACAGTCGCTGATTTCAAGATAACTGCACGCAAATTAAAGCTAAGAACAATATTCTGACGAGTTTGTTCAGCTGGGCAGCTAGCAGATGTCGCAAGGTTTTCTGTAAGAATCCATGCAGTCGAATACAATGCAATATGCAGATGACGTTAAGGACACGGCTTCTTCAAAATTAATCTTTGTGCAGGATCAAGGAAACAAGCAAGCTAAAATTAGCCCATAATCTACTTGACCAAAGCAGTAACGTCAGCAACCGAGACACTGTGGCTTTGTAAATGCAAATCGGACGACATACCTTTTCGACCTTACTAAACAAATAAGGTAAAATAGCCTTCGATACGGCAATGCAATTTAAGTTTACTGGCTTGAGTCATTGTGCTCCAAGACGACAACCGTGATTTTCGCCATCTTCCAATCACACCTGCAGTGTTTACTTCCCGTTCTGTAATTACAGCGTGACGTTTCCTGGACTGACCAGTGGTTGTGAAAGAGGAAACTGATTACCGTCTTGCTGCAGTTACGATCAGCCCTGGGGGGTGCGTTTCCCAAAATCACAGATGCTAACTCATATAGTTGGACCCATTGAATGGACGAACTATGCACGCTTTTGGGAAACGCGCCCTGCAGAGCCGTTGAAAAAGAGAGCTGCGACCATACGGTCTATGGTTGCGACATGCTCTGAACTCGTCGCAACGCGGTCACACGGTCCATGTAGCTCTAAATAGTTCCAAACAAGTCCGCACTTTCAGCCCGAATGAATGGCTTCAAGCGGACAGACAGCAGCGGAAATTATATTTGCCGCAACTTTAGTCAAAATTAACTTATCGTTTGCGTTGATTAGTTGCGTTGATCGGTGGTCAAATGTTTTATCCTGTTTATATTTTATTATATTAAATACTGGCGGCGATCTGAGTGGTCGGCTCTTGAACTGATCATTCAAGGAAGTTTAAGTGCAGCTCGCAAATCAGCTTTTGACAAAGCCTTTTGTCAGTCAATTTGGTAACCCTTGGGTTTTATTTTCCGCCACTTGTATGTTAATTCTGAGTCGTTTCTCATTTGTGGGACTCGATGCATGCTGTGTCTTCGTTGTAAAGCACTTTGAGCTGCATATTTTTGTGTGATAGGTGCTATACAAATAAAGTTTATTATTATTACACCACTCATATTCAATAAAGAAATTGATTTTTCCCCAGAGAGTGACAGAGAGACAGGGTACATCAGTTTTTCTTTGTTTAATTTTGGAAGGAAGGGACTCTGCTCGCATAACATTCAATGCATTTGCAGTATACAGTCGGGAAATGTAAACAAGTAGCTATTGTTATTAGGTACAAGTTTGAAGTAGCCTACTTTACTTGTATATTTTAGCAACTTTATACTATTACTCCACTACATCTCTGAGGGAAATATTGTAGTTTTTACTGACAGTTTTAGTTACTAATTTATTTACAGATCATAATTTTTACATCCCCCAATTAAAAAAAAAGTTAGGATGATACGCAAAATGCAAAAATGGGGGGGGGGGGGGGAATTCAAAATGAGCTAATATTTTTCATGAAATGGTAAAATGTCTCACTTTCAACATCTGATATCTTGTCTATGCTCTGTTGTGAAATATCAGTTTGAGATTTGCAAATCATTGCATTCTGCTTTTATTTATATTTTACAAGCCATCCCAACTTTATTGGAATTGGGGTTGTATAATAAAACTGAAACAAGTGTACACCTGTTATTGATTAAATAGGATTTAACAGGACATTGACTTTGGAAACTCCCATTCCTGGATCCATTGTCCAGTAGATTTGAAATTCTGTTTAACCAATGACGATTGTACACTGAACAAAAATATAAACGCCCCATGTCAAATATTGATGCCACATGGAGTTAACAACTCTAAGTGAGCATATGCTGACTTTTACTTGTACAATAGGGATATTTCTCTTGATTTGTGTACCATTTTTTAATCCATCTCTCTGTCAGTGAGCATTTGCTCAGTGATGCAGTGATTTCACTCAGTACATGGGTGTGGCATTTCCAGACGGTGATCAGACAGAATGAGCAGTACCCAGACACTCCTTATACTGGGGACAATAAAAGGCCACCCCAAAATGTCAAATTTTCTCAAAAGTCATCATGCCTCAGATGTCTCAGGTCATGCGGGAACATGCCATTGGCATGCTGGATGCAGGGATGTCCACCAGAGCGGTCGCTGTGTAGCTGAATGTTAACTATCGGACGATATGCCGTTTGAGAGTTTGTTTCCAACGGACGGGCAGTACTGCAAATCAACCTCATCCACGTCGGCCACGTGTGACCACACCAGCACAAGATCGCTACATCCAGCTCGTCCACCTGCAGGATCGGCTCAGATCAGTGACACGCACAGAGGATGAGACCGTTGGTCTGCACAACAGACGCATAACACCACAGACAGTCCGTAACCGCCTGTGAGAAGCCAACTTGCACGCTCGGCGTCCTCACCGTGGTCTGGATCTCACGCTGTCCGGCGTCGGAACCGACTCGCATGGGCAAACGCGCACGTTCGATGGCCCTTGGCACGCTGGAGAAGAGTGCTATTCACAGACGAATCCCGGTTCCAGTTTTTTGTTAATAAAAACTCAAAAATTTGACATGGGGGGTTTATAATTTTGTTCAGTGTACATTGATGTACAGAACCTGTATACATGCATACCTCATGAAATAGGTCTTGATGTCCTCATCCATTACCCCAACAAATGTCCAGATGGAATTTAGCCACCTAATAAATTTCTACTTTCACTGTCAGAAATGATTCTCACCATGAACTTTTTCAAATATTTGGATTCCTATTATTTGCAGTCTTGTGGCACAGCTATGGGCAGTGCTTTCAACCCATCCTATGCTTGTCTTGAAATGAGTCCATGAGAAGAAAAATTCATCCATAATTCATCCAAAAATTTCTATTTTTCCAAGAAAAGACATATATTGGAAAAGACATATTTTTGGCATTGTGGTCATATGGAGAGGTAATAGTGGTGATTTGTCTGATTTTCTGAAGTTTATCATTGACTCAACAAGTTTTCGTTCTTTAAGCATCCGAAACAGATCATTCACAATATTCCTATTGGTCAATTTTTGAGATTACTGTTAGGAGTGAGGTCAAGTGGACACCAGGCGCAGGATCCAGAAGTGTTTATTACAACACAAAACACTGAGGAAAATAGGCACACAGGCCAGAAACAAAACACTGTGCACATGCACTGAACAACAGGAGAAACTAAGGTACACTGCCCAAGGCAGGGGGGAACAGAAGTACTCACTCAAAGAGTGGCTAGACTAAGGAAACAAACACTGGACCTAAACTGAACTGACGGGAACACTGGGAGACTTAGACAAGGGGCAGACAAGATGTGGGCGCAGCAAACACGAGGCTGGGGAAAACTCAGGATGCAAAATAACCGCAAACAAAGTCCCATCTGACGTCTCTTCAATCTTCCCTGCTTAAATACACATGGGAGGAGGCGGGGATACGGAAGGCAATCTCCGGTGGAAACAGAAACACCTGGGATTAAACAAATTACGAAAACTAATTTAACAATCATGACTCAAGACAATCACGCAAGCTAGACAGTTTAGACTGAGATAATCTAAACTTGACGAGTACAAGCACCACTAGAACAGCAAAGGAAAGCATAGCTTTAAACGCAGTTAATTAGGGAAAGCTTAGGAAGGAATTTACAAAAGCTAGAAACACTCGCACTCGCTAATGGGTTAATTAGGTTAGTACTCGGTGACGATATATACACACCCTTAAATGCAGGTTAGTATAGGTTAGTAATGGCCCTATCAGAGAACGCATTCACTCAGAGTTTTGCAAGACCCAGAATAAGCGCAGGTGGAAGCAATGAATGAAATACCACAGCCGAAACCGAAAGAGGAAACGTGATTGGACAACGAGACTCAGGCATACTGAAGGCTGTCACACGACACCACAGGAGTCAGGGCAAGAGGGAATCAATGGTCAGATCGCAGGAACGGAGCTGAAAAACAAATCAGGAGGCACAGGGGGAAAACGCACAAGCACAAATGAGCACACGAGGCAGAATCATAACAATTACATAGAAACAGTAGTGCTCTTACAGATTTCAAGTGTAAAGCGGTTGAAATGAAAGAGCGAATTCAGCAGAGAAGTGATTCCAGTTTATATATTCTTCCACCAATCAAGGGGCCCTTCATACAGAGCGGGAATCCCTTTTAGTTAAGAAATTTAGAGATACCACTACTTTTCCTCACTTTTTCAACTAAATACTCTCCACAGGCAGGTAGGGTTAAAAGTTTAATCCTTTAACATTGGAATGTTCTTACAAGTGACCCTTCTCTTAACACTATTAAATCTATGTCACCCCTTATCACTTTTACATGTTGCTATAATCTTAGAAACAGAGTAGTGCATTCTGACTCCAGAAAACTTCCTTGCGCTGTCTCGTGGTTGTCTGATCGACCTGGAGGTTTCTTCCGTTGTGGTCACAATGCTCAATGCTCTAACTCGCTAGATACCCAGTACCTCATATTCGTGCATACTGGCAAAAAGTATTCCATCAATTCTTTCATTTATTTCAGCAGTACACATGTTGTCTATATGCTTAAATGTCCTTGTGGTCTGGTTTGTTTTTGATGAACAAAAAGAGCTTTAAGAGCTTTTGGGGGGGAGTTGTAAGTGGGTGGTCAGTCTGTCCATTATTGTGGACATTATGCTTGTGGGATGCACACTGCCATCCAGTATTTCGGACATTATGCATACGGAGTGGCAGAAATAATGTGAAGTTGAAGAAACCTGGTCACTGATATGCATGATGATCTATCTGTATTCTGGACATTGCTTATTTGAGCTATTTACTTGGCTTGCATAATGTCCAATATTTTTGATAGAGCATAGACTCAGATGTATTCCAACAAATAGACATGCATTACATAGGTTATGTGTTTTCAGTTTGTGCTGTATAATGTATTTCCATCCCCCAACAGAAAAAAGTCTGACCAAAACTTGAACAATATAAGACTATTTCTGACTTTCATCAACTTACCTCTTACTTGAGGATTGTTTGTGGTAAATCATGTGACTAATCAGAGAGGCACCTATTGAGGAAATTGTTACCTGGAAATGCCCAGTAAAATGTACATTTTGTGTTTTCAGGGTATCTATGAGCCTAGAGAAAATAAACCCCACTTAACTTATTTCCAAAATATTGGACAACATGCAACAAAGGCTTAAAAATGCGCATATCTGAACATATGACTGCTATACGTACTCAAAATGCAGGTTAAACATGGCTCTGCAGCATCATTAAAGTTCTGGGGAATAGAAAAGATCCTACCATCTCCTAGAGGTGGTGACATTATTAACACTATGCTTCGCAGAGAGGCAAATTAGATTCACACGAGAAATACAATGGAGCCCTCCAATAGTAATGAAGAATTTGTCATCCTTCCTTCAAGTCGTCAAACTTGATGTCTGTTTTTACCTTCACTTTATCTTAGGTTTTCAAGAGAGGTCAGTGTTATTTTGTTCGTTTCGTTCTGACATGATGTTTACCTCCCTGTCTAGACATGGTTTTGCCCTTTGTCATTGCATTACTGTGATGTTTCCTCTCATAGATGCATACTCACTGCTTTGTACTAGTCCTTGTTAACTTTGAGAGTGATCTACGCTTTCTGACAAGAGGTTGGAGGCGTGGCCCTTGGACATTGACTTTGGAAACTCCCATTCCTGCATCCATTATCCAGTAGATTTGAAATCCTGTTTAACCAATGACAATTGTACACTTGTTTCAGATTTATTATATGTTGCTTGCCTCATGTCTTTGTCCTGTTTGACTCTGACGAAACGTTAGTCTCTTTGCGCCATGAACTGTGCTCCAGTCTCCGTTTGTCCTTCGTAAGATCTGGTCAGACATGTTGGTGCCTCTTGCAGTTGATCTTGAAAATGTTGTGCGCTCACAGACAGGAAGTGGTCAGGAAGTGGTCTTCTCATGCTGTTGTTGATGGGGAGTCTTCCAGAACAGGGGCGATTAAGAACAGGATTAGCTGTCCTGAACCTCAGCCAGAGTCTGCCGATAACCGCTTGGCTTACACTGTAAAAAAATTGCTGTAAAATTTACAGTAACTTACTGGCAGCTGGATGCCAGTAAATTACTGTAGTAGTGTTAACAGTACCATTACTGTATTTTCATTTACAGTACTTTTACTGTGTTTAGACGCTGAGCCACAGTTCTCTGAGTTTATCCATCCTGTAGCCCGCCAATGGCCCTTCCCCTGTCTTGGATGCTGAGTTGTTATCAAACAATCTTCAAATTTCATGTGTTGATGAATGGAAAATGCCTATTTATTTCTAAAATTGGCATGCGTGGAAAGACACTCAGGGAAAACACGTGCAAATGGTGCATGACGTGTCACAATGGGTGATTCGAGGCCAAGTTTGAGCTTCAGATCCATGATAAGGAAATCCGGGTTTACTTAAAAAGTTTCTAAAAACAAGTGCAATAATTGCGTGTCCCATTGTGGCGTGATGTTTATAGTCCAAATGACAACCCAAAGGGGGATGTTCTAACCCCATCTGGCTTGAAAAGACATGCTTACAAAAATTATCAAAAATTTCCTCTGACTCATATTTTCTTTTGAGTAGTTCATACAGTCATAGCCTTGTATTCGGCACTATTTCTTCTTATTTTCAAATTGTAATTCATTCCATTCAACATTACAAATAAAATTAATACCCCACTATAACCTGGTGAAATAGCCTATAACACTAAGAAATGTTCAAGTCAGAAACGGTGATTTAATCATTCTTTAATTGGATTATGAAAATATGTTTTAAAGGCTTCATTTCCCAATGCAGTTGCCAGCACAATATTCTATGTGCACAGCTGTACAATATTTTAGAGAGCCATGATGAGATTAAATGCATCCATCTTTAAGATCTTTATGGAACAAGGTGTATACATGCAAATATTAATAGCTAACTCCACATTTGTGTCAGCCATTCCTGCATCTTACAAAATTGACCTGGGACATTTCCAGTGTCAGCAGTCTCAATTTTGTTCGCAGAAATGTTTTGGTTGGAAGGGGCAAATGGTTTTGTTACACTGCCAGCAGTTTTGGATTGGATGTGGACTGCTGCCTATGTCCTGACGGCAGTGACTGCATTCTCCCTCAGAGGTACTCAGGGACTTTATCAACCCACGGAGCTCCTTGCACTTGGTACGGTCCATGCAGCAAGCCACGTCCACGATCTTGATCCTGCTGGGGTCCCAAACACAGTCCTCTTCTCTGCCTGATTTGATGGTGCTGATGTTGCTGTTGGGGGGAACCCATGCAGAGTCATAGCCATTCTGATGCCAGGACTTCTGTAGAGGGTGGTTGTCGCAGTCGATCTTCTTCACCTTGCCCACGTGGACCCGCAACTTGAAGACCACCTTTTCTTTCTTATCCACAGTCAGAGGGTAGCACTTAGCTTTGTCAATATTTCGACTGACATACACGCCGGCCCCGAGAAGGCCATCTCGGGAGCGCTGGAAGCCCTGAGTGATGATGATTTTGGCGTTTGTAATGTGCGTGCCGTGGAACATGGTGTAGACTTGCCCCATCTTTGGCTCCTCACCCCCTTGCAGTGGCTTTCTGTCCTCCACCACATGCCAACCCGAAAAATTGACCGGCATCTTCAGTTAACAACAGAAACCTGAGTGAAGAACAAACAGGAATGCAGGATGAGGAAATAACATGAGCTGCTGGCAGAAGTATGTACAGTGCAACTAATGCAGTCACACAAGAGACCGGTGAGTGCGGGAGCCGAGTACGGAACCCAGCCTTTCTAATTCTTAAATTGTACTTTTGAAATTTGCTGAAGGAATCATACAAATACTGTCAAAAATTGTGCTATGGTGCCATTGCTTATATAAACCCTCATGAAGCCAAATTCATTTATATCATGGTTTTTTGTAACATAATTCTGAGCATTTTTAATGCTGGTGCCTCAGATCTGTTTTTTTTTAAATATGTTTATTGAATTTTTTTCAACTTACAAACAAAAAGACAAAGAAAAACAAAGACAGCTTGAGCACATTACGACAGTAAAACGTAAATTAACTCAGACATTATTTCCATCTCCTCCTTCCTCTCCCTAACAGCAGAAAGCAATATAGGGTTAATACAGTACTCACACACAAGAAAAAAACTAAACCAACTACAAGGCCATACAAGTGCAATTATCCTACAGAATGAGGCAGGTGATACGCAGAGAATACTAGACTAGTTTAGGAAACCCTTGCAGTATGGAGGCAGATATTGTGGGTCCAATGTACTTCAAATATGGGTCTCAGATTCTAAAAAAAAATCTTATGTTGAATGAAGGATACACATAATGTATTCACTGGGAATACAGTCCATTATTAGATTGTGCCATGATTTTCTCGTTGGGACAGAATCCTTGTTCCAAAAAAGCAAAATGTTCTTCCTAGCAGCAAAGGTCAATAACTTAAATAATCTTTTATGATAACTGTTAATAATATGACCATCTGGGAGACCAAGTAAGACACACATGGGATCAAAAGCTAGAGACATGCCAAAAATAACAGACAATACATTCACAATATTGGACCAGTGCCTTTGTAACTTGACACATGACCAGAAACAGTGTATATAATCACCAGTCTCACAATTACATTTCCAACAAAGCAGGGTAGAGCTCCTATCCATTTTTTTTTAAGCCAACATTGTAAAAAGGCGCTGGACGCATCTTTTCTGTGTTGCCAAGTAACGCTCCAGTCACTCATCTTTACGAACATTCTGAAATTCACAGTTTCAACGAACTAGTCAAAAGCGAACAGATTTCAGTTTTTTGTGTTAATTGCTTTTTTTTTTAACAATGAATTATCGTAGGGCACTCGCTTTTGCTCTTTTTGAGAGACAAGTAGAAAACATAACGCATTGCTGAATACCCCTCGGCCCGGATAGATTTCCTGCCTCAAGTCACAGCGCTAAGGTCAAAGGTGAAATCCAGAAAAAAATGTGACGTTGCACATCTATGTGTCACAGTGAGTTACCATACCAAATTTGGTGAAGCTGCGATCAGTAGTTGCTGAGTACTGACCCGTATAGATTTTCTGCCTCAAGATCACAGCGCTAAGGTGAAAGGTGATATCCAGCAAAAAACATGACCTTGCACATCCATGTGTCACAGTGAGTTACCATACCAAATTTGGTGAAGCTGCGATCAGTAGTTGCTGAGTACTGACTCTTACAAGATTTCCTACCTCAAGGTCACAGCGCTAAGGTCAAAGGTCAAATTGAGTAAAAAACATGACGTTGCACATCTATGTGTCGCAGTGAGTTACCATACCAAATTTGGTGAAGCTGCGGTCAGTAGTTGCTGAGTACTGACTCGTACAATATTTCCTGCCTGAAGGTCACAGCACAAAGGTCAAAGGCGAAATCCAGCAAAAAACGTGACATTGCACATCCATGTGGCACAGTGAGTTACCATACCAAATTTGGTGAAGCTGCGATCATTAGTTGCCGAATACTGACCCGGAAAAGATTTCCAGGGTCAAGGTCACAGAGCTAAGGTCAAAGGTCAAATCCAGCAAAAAACCTGACGTTGCACATCCATGGGTCATAGTGAGTTACCATACTAAATTTGCTGAAGCTGTGAGAATTAATTGCCGAGTACTGACCCAGACAATATTTCAAGGGTCATGGTCACAGCACTAAGGTCAAAGGTCAAATCCGGCAAAAAACCTGACTTTGCACATCTATGGGTCATAGTGAGTTACCATACCAAATTTGGTGAAGCTGCGATCATTAGTTGCTGAGTACTGGCCCGGACAAAATCATGGACGGACGACGGACGACAGACAGACACGCAGGTGACGACAATACCCCTCCGGCCAGAGTCGGCCGAGGGGTAAAAACAAAAGGAGATCAATCTGGGTCCACGAAACTGAGCAGGGGGAATACCATCACATGATTGGACAGCAGGGAAAAGACTGGCAATGACATGAAGCGCCTTCTTATCTAGGCCCCTCAAAATAGGACAGTGTTTGATACGAAGCGCATCGAAAACAGCGAGGCGGCCGGAGCGCGAAAGCAGCGTCCAGAACGCGTAAAATCGTTGAGAATATTAACAAAAAGGGCGCCCCGCGCCCAGGCGCGTCGCTAGAACAGGGAATTGGGGGGGGCACAGACACTTCCCTTTATGAAAAGAATTAGTCCTGGCTAGTTCTCAATCATTTTGCTTTACTGACGCGTTTTCCAATTATCGTAACTGGCAACTGAAAACACGGTTTCTCTCCATATGCGATTTAACAGCGATTAGATGATGGGCTAAATTCAGTACAGTTGCGGAACAAGAACAGAGAATTGGGTTGCACAAAACATCCGTTTAAAACAGTCATTAGTCCTGACCTGTTCTCAGTCATTTTCATGATTAACAAAAGGTTCACTCCGAGAGCACTCCACACTTAACAGGTGCTGCTTGTTCTCCCCGATTAGGTAAGACGACAATCATTCATCTGGACGGGTATTTGCTCATTTAAATCAATGTTATTCAAAATTGCATACCTGCGCAAATAGCTTGAGCCGCATGCTTTTTATAGCCTATTTAACCGCCGAGTGCCACGTTTTGTTTTATCAACCCACGCAATACCGAGAGTGAAAGGCGATATTTCATTGGAACAAAGACCAGTTCAATCAACGCGAAGCATTAGCCTATTAGTACATAAATTATTTTTCTGCACTGAATTTAGCCCATGATTTCATTGCTGTTAGATCGCATATGGAGAGAAACCGTGTCTTCAGTTACCAGTTACGATAATTGGAAAACGCGCCAATAAAGGAAAATGATTGAGAACTTGCCAGGACTAATTCTTGTCATAAAGGGACGTGTCTGTGCCCCCCCATTCCCTGTTCTAGCGACGCGCCTGCCCGCGCCGATGAAGCGCGTTCGGTGTGATAGGCCCCTAAGGGAGGCGATAGGTTACCATGGCAACTACATCGGTCTCGCACGCATCCAGGGCGGCGGCCGAGTGCAGATGAAATGACCAAGGCCGGGCCCAGTTAGAGCGCTCAATGATGGGATCGGCAGTTCTTTTGACGGTACTGAATCACTAGAATCCGTTCATTAGAAAGATTCGATTAAAAAATTCGTTCAGTGCTTAGCAGGAGTCCTGACTGCATAGTTCTCCAACTCCCTGAACTGGTAAACAGCCAAACGATCCGTCATTCAGTTCGTGATTCAGCCCTGAGGTTCACATTCACTCTGTAACAGTAACACGTTCACCGCACGTACTGAGGGACGGTGCGTTCACGGACCACAGTCATTGGCGGGAGACGCAGCGCTACTTCGAGTGGTATACATGCATTAAGCTTACTACACGGTGAACGGAGTCCTCAAGCTCTGTGCGCAGTACATTCACTTAACGTGCTACACGGGTGTTAGCAAGTTGACACGGCGCTGATTTTAGCAGTAGACTACGGTTGTGAGCGTGAATGCGCGATACGCGAACGTGAATCAAGTTTGCAGCGACAGTTCTCTGTGTGCGAGAGAGTGACAGCGCTACTGTCGGCAGTTCGTTCTTTGAACGAGAATCACTCCCTCGCCCTGACAGACTCCCCTCTCTGCGTGCAGTACGTTCGCGAGTGACACAACACTACTCTCAGCAATACTTTCACTGACCGAACCAGCGCAGACTGGTGGTGCGTTCACTGTATGTGGTACATTCAGTGGTTGAACGGATCTCTCGCAATGAAAGGCTTAGTTTCCACCACCCGTTTTCCTCGCAAGTGATTCATTGTTTGCTTGGACAGAACAGTTCCACTGCCGGTGTTCTGTCAATTTTTGCGACCTATCAAAATATGCTACCTCGCGGTTCTGCGCTTGCGCAAACCTAAAACCTCGGGCTGTTTCTTCGCTCGTATCTTGAGTATCTTCAAAAATCATAAAAATGATTTTT
Source organism: Gymnothorax javanicus (assembly GCA_029692085.1). Lineage (NCBI taxonomy): Eukaryota > Metazoa > Chordata > Actinopteri > Anguilliformes > Muraenidae > Gymnothorax > Gymnothorax javanicus. The sequence continues at coordinate 20,048,117 of CM056199.1, forward strand.
TTTTTTCAGTGCGCCTTTCGACCTAGAAGCCTAAATATATTTGCATGTACACGCTGTACATCCTGACAATGCAGAAATTAATTGATAATGGCGTATATGGGCATATATCTTCAAACAAACTTATCCAACTCATTATAACATATATGCTTATGTTATAATAAGCTGAAACAAATAACAAAGTTACCACCATAAACTGAGTCATATTGCAATATTAAGGCGAAAACAAAGACTTTACGATCTCTTTGCATTACGGTGGCATTTTTTGACAAGGGAGCACAAATTGTCAGAACACCGGCCTGGTGGCCTCGCTGCTGAGCTCAACTGAACTGAGAAATGAACGAATCAATGCAAGAAAGTGATTTAGTTCAGCCAGTTCTCTCAATTTGTTCCTTCAAACGAATCTTCCTTGAACGACACCACACTAGCTTCAGAAGCGGCCAAAATTTCGGAGCGCAGTATGATAAAGCAACTTTACTTTTGACTTTTTTAACTTTAACTTTTCTGTTCGACGATGCAACTGGTTAATTGCGCAAGTCCTGAAGTAACATTTAACGCGAAAGTTTAGGGAGCGTCGGCGATAGCTTTTCTTCCCACTAAATGTAGCTTAGCTATGGTAGGATGTTTACGAAGTTCAAACATAATGAACGTACGCTATAGATCTTTATGTTTCTGCGCATTTTTCAGCAGTTACACGTTTCACCCTAAAAATCGCAGCCTGCCTGTTCTTTAAATAAACCCTAAGTCCAGAAAAAATTAAACTAAGATAATTTATGAGTTTAAAACCACACAAACGTTTATAGGTAATGCAGTACAAACCTCAGACCGATTTCACTTCACGTCTTCGGATATGAAGCGTCTCCAAGAGTCATCAGTTTTGGTTTCACTTCCAACGAAGTGAAAGATCGGATATTCATGTGACATCCTACTCCGGCTTATCGTAATATCTGTCTTGACATCATACGCAAAACACTTGCCTATTTTTTGCTTCATGCATTGGTAAAATGCAAGTTATTTTATCGCAGGTAATGATTTTCCTTTTTCAAACAGGTAGGCTATATGTCTCAAATCACTTTCCTTTTTCCGATGTCACCCGACCTTTATCACAAAATCACCAGTCAACAATTTATTAGCCTACATGAATCAGAATTTAACTAAGCTTTAATGATCGCAATTTGGTCACTTTTCATATGATTCTGAAGCTAATGCAAGTGCACATAGGCCGGTGTTGTGCCAAGGTAGTTATCCCCGATAGAAAGTGTTTCCCCTATCAGCTTTGGTCAGAAATGAACACAAAATAAATGTTATGAGGGTAGTTCATGATTGTAGCATTCTGGAGGGGGTATACACTTTATAGCAGGCTCAAAAATATGGTCTGAAATAATTTGTATCCCCCTGTAACATAGGATAGAAGTGAGCTAACCTGTACATACTCTCCACTATTATCAGGCTTGATCAGAAATGAACACAAAATAAATGTTTTCATTCGTATTTTTCATTCAATAGCAAGACGTGCGCGCTCCCGCGGACAGGGGAAACACTTTCTATCGGGGATAACTACCTTGGCGGCATTCTGCTTAAGACTGGCGTCATTCTAGTTGCATGTTTATCTCGATAGGGGAGATCGGGGTGACCTCGTCATGATTATGTATTTGGCTCCATAACTCTTTGTTGCTAAAACTTAGAGAAATATCTTTATGGTATATGTGTAGTGCAGAATGTCGCCTACAAAAATTGCATTGATACAATCTCAATACAACAGATATTTTTGACACAATATTCAATTTTCGATTTTTTACAAACATTCCGAAGTAACCCCATACCCGGGGTTACTTCGTCAGATGGGTGGGGTAAAATTGTCATAGTTGGCAATCAGCTGAAGCTGAAAAAGACAGTCCAATATTCTCATAACAGAAATGGTGAGAACTGTTTTATTTTTACAACGAATCAACACAAGCTATGATTTATGCATAATCACCATCAGAGTTGCAGTTATGACATATGCAGGCAAGCCAACTGACATTTGCACAGTCCTCATGTGCCCACCCTTTGCATGAAAAGCATTGGACCCACTCCTCTCCACCTTTGGATGATGAGTGAGGACCAAGGCACCAAAGAGGAGCAGCAAACATTCCCACTGACAAAGGAATGGAATGAAATACAGAGGTCCCAGGGCTGGCACCTGCCAACCCTCAAGACTCTGCCAACACCTCCACTTTAATGGGCCCCACCTGTGGCCCATTAAGGTGGAGGTGAAAGAATGAGAAAGGGGAGGGGCTGCAAGGAGCAAACCCTTACACATTCATACTTGCGTCCTCCAAACAAAGGCCCTAATAGGTCCTCTATCATAAACATAAAATAAATGCAAATATTAGAATTATTAAGATACTATAGTTGTCTGAAAAACAATAAATCGGCTCCTATATTTGACCTTGGAATGTTTTAATATAGGCCTAACACATGACCTACAAGTGGTGCAACCTCAGCACCCTGACGAACTAACCCCATGCTGCTTGGCCAGTGTAGCCCCGTGCTCCCATTTTGGAAATCAGGCCACATCTCTTATCTCATGATCGCAGCAGGCCTTTATCTTATGTGTTGTTAATAACTCTAGTTACATACGTTTATAAAATAGTAAAAACCCCGTGGAGATCTTTGTCTTCAAAGAAGCTAGATGCATTTCTTTCAGAAACTTAAAGTTTACAATTTGGGCCAAAATTCAGTTATTTAGGCAGAAAACACTTACATGACACTACAAGTCCTTCTTCTTTCTAAAAGATGAAGTCGCTGGGATGTCACATAATTTGTACATTTTCATTTTCCCGTCAGTGCGTTTGCAATAAAAAAAAGTGGGGTGACAAACCTAACCCCATGGTCGAAGTAACCCCGGTCTCCCCTATATCGCTTTGCGGATACCCGCGAATGAAAGCGGACAGTCTGAATCTACAGCTCATGCTTCATCAAAGTTGAGTCACTGATATAATGCTGACGAACAGCTGAAAAAGCCTGCATGTGTTTATAATTAGATTACGAATTGGAAACGGATAACATTATTCATTTATTTATATTGTGGAGTTCAAGTAAATAGGGGCACTTTCATTCATTTGCAAGTAGGGTAACCTGGGGCAAAATGGGGTATCAGGGCAAAATGGGTTTGTCAGAATGCCTCCTTTAAAGTCTTCGAGTGACCACAGCCTTCATTGGCTTTGAGAGATCACTTGATGAAAGCACTGCATTTCCTCCCAGTGCACATGTTGACTGTTGAACTCGTCTGGGAGAGGTAAATATCAAAATACGTCCATTTTGATACTATTTTTCACTAGTAACTTTTTGTGGGACAGTTTTTTTGTAGAATAGACACTGATATAAAGGTGAGGTTCTGTTGGAGTAGTATGCTACAGGCTACAGGAACGCCTTGTTGATCTTGACCTAAGTTCGCCTTGCTTTTCTTAAGGCAGTTGCCACGGGTATGGCAGTTTTTCAATGCATTTCAATGAGGAGAGGTACGGCAGTCCCCATTTCAAGCCCTGCCCTAACCTAACCCTAACCCTTCCCCTTCCCCTAACCCTAACCTCAACCCTTAACCCTTCCCCTAAACATGATCCCGAATCCTTATCTTAATCCCTTGAAATCGACTGCTGTACCAATAAAAACTGCCGTGTCTGTAGACACTGCGTTTTCTTAAAGGACTGTATTGTGTACTGTGTGTGATGTGGGGTAAAGTGGGGCTTTGTGGGGCATAATGGGGTACTTCCCCGTTATGCTCCAAGTGTATTATTTTGTCATGTCACAGATACTTTTGCGTCAAACGGGTGACAAGACAGAGAGGGAAAACAGCTGTAGTCACATGTTCACCTTACAAAAAGGAACTGCTGGAAATGAAAGAAAACAAAAGTGCACCAAAAGTAAAAGGTTGCAAAAAAGAGAAAGGACAGAAAAGTTCAGATGCACAGAAGGATACTGAATGTCTCTATTGTGAAGATTTTTATTCGGTCAGTCATGAAAGTTGGGTTGCCTGCAGCAAATGCAGCAGATGGATGCACTATTCATGTGCTGGACTGGATGAAAGCAACAGAAACCCAGTATTCATGTGTGAACTGTGTGAAGACTGAAAATGGAATCAGGCATTGTTTTGTGATCATTTTTTGGACTTGCCACAATAGTTTGCAGGTTCCCCAATTTGCCCCAGGAGCCACCCCGTTTTGCCCATTGCATGGGGTAGAACGGGGTCGCTAGCCATTTTTTTTTTCAATCTTGAATGAAAACCTGAACTTGAAATTTATGCATTTCTTGCTTTGTCATATTGTTCTTTATGTGCAAATCTTTAATGTTTATACAAGTTTGAGTCCCTTCAATGAATTATACAGATGTGGGGAAAGATTTTTCTTCAGTGCCCCATTTTGCCCCAGTTTCCCCTAATTTTAAGGATCACGAAGGACTGAATACTGGGCTGCGTATTTAAGCCATTTAATCCCAAAGTTTTCCTGGCAATGTAAGTGCATGCATTTCACTCCTTAGACCTCCCTAACTCATAAACTGTTTGTATTTTTTGATTTCATGATGGTTATGTTCAGTTAAGTTCTAATTTTGCCCAAAGCCAACAAAACTTTGAGAGCTAAAAAAAAAAAAAAAATCATAATTGGTCCCAAATGTGACCAGTGGAATTAAACGAGTGAACTCTATTTCATAGGGTGTCACTTTGCTCATTAACCCTATCTAGACCAATTTTCACTTCATATAATTTCTGAACGGCTTGAGCTAGGACCACCAAACTTGGTGACTTTTCTTATAACTTGTCTGGGAACAATTTTATGCCAATAAGTCAAGTCCACCATCTTCACTGTTTCCATGGCAACGGTTTTCTAACAGGTAAGTCTGACAAAAAATCACCGATTTCGGTTTCATCGATGTAGTTTCCAGATTTTCTTTTTAACATATACTTATTCCATTATATTTACAGTATCTTATGTAATTTAATGTTAGCTTTGTTTAGTAGAATTAATGGTTACTCTTTACTTGAAGGTATCGTCATAAGAGTGACATGACACTGTCTTGACTATTACATGACACAGTCATGAACATGTCATAAACATTATGTCAATGTCATAAACGTTTATGACTGTTGTCATTAGGTGTCATTTGGTTTTTGTTAAGAGAAGTTGACATTGTTTGAGTTGTCTTGAGTCATAAACGTTTATGACACGTTCATGACTGTGTCATGTAACAGTTATGACGGTGTTATGTCACTCTTATGACGAAACCTTCAAGTAAAGTGTTACCGAATTAATTTATGCTAATTTGATGACGTCATTGAATTTAAAGGGCCAAAATCCAAAATGGCGGACTATAACTTTGACTCAGGTACATTTTCCCTCAAATTTCATCGATTTCTTTTATTTTCCTATGATGAAAGCTTCTACTACCAACAAATAGACGTTTTTTTCCATCATTAAGGTGGTCTTTTGGCTCTATGTTGAAATCAATATACTGAACACAAAGAAGTTGACGATAAGAAGAGAGCAAGTTTTGCTTCAGTAAAGCTGTAATCCTTTATAAGTTTACTTTCACTTCTTTCTGACCCGAACTTCTAAGAAAAACATTCTGAGTAAATGAAAAACTATTTCCACGGTACATAAATAGAATTTCATGTATTTTATGGCCTCTCGGACCTGGTGCACTATGGGATAAAATAACCAAAGCATTCTGGGTAATAAAAATCAAAACATGATGTCATTATGACATCATAATAGGTCATAATAACACCAAAATTATTGTAGTGATTTAGCTTTATGTGTACATCATCCCCTGCAAATTTGGTGGTCATACGCCATGTCGTTTAGGAGTTACAGTTGACTATCATGTTATGAGAAGTTCAAGCCATTTTGCCATGTCTATGATGTAATTTTGACGTTGTTGCTATTGCCTTTGGCAGCAGAAATCTTTGTAGACATTGAAGTGTTATAAGACACATTACATGTAAAAATTGTGATGCATCCCTAAATTTGCAAGAAATTACAGTATTATGACAGTTTCAGGCAGCAAAGTCAAATTGTCATAATAGGTGATAATAATACCAAAATGATTGTAGTGATTTAGTTTTACGTGTACATCATCCCCTGCAAATTTGGTGGTCATACGCCATGTTGTTTATGAGTTACCCCCCCCTTCGGCCCCAGGAAGCCCCAAAAAGCCCGGTCTAGATAGGGTTAAGGACAAGTAAGAGAAGGGAACAATTACATCCTGTCAGTTTGCATTCAGTTCCACATTGCTTTCTATCCCCCAAGTGAGTGTTTTGTTAAATTTATAAAACAAGCGCTCTGTAAGGCCCTTGGGTCCAGTAGGCTATTCTACGTATTCACAATGGAATCAACTCACCACAGTGCATTCAACAAAATGCAAATACTTCAAAATGATTTTACAAAAATGAAAAAAGACACAATTAGAAACAATTTCATTGAGGCTCTCCACAATCTTTATTCAATGTCACATATATTTATTCCAAAGAGAAGCATATTCCAGAGATTTTTTGGGAATGGCAGAAGAATTAATTCAAACTGAGCAGTGGGTCTGAATTGTTGTGTGGAATGTATGGTGGGGCTGAAATGCTAGTGTTATAGGGAAGGGAGGTACAAGGGCTAAACAGGCTGAGCTTTTACATGTGACCTTAAACACATTTGTATGAGCACATACCTTAATCAAAACGTGATAAGTCAGCGTGTCAACCAAGCCCAATAATCGGTTTGAAAAAGTTTAAATTTCCTTGTGGTTTTCCATCATAATGTATAATACAACTTGTAGAATGATACAAACTAATCATAAAGCTTAACTCTCATGTTCTGTTGGAATCAGTTTCTCCCGTGCGGGAGCTCTTTTAAACAAGTTGCCACATGATAGGTTCTCAACAGCATCTGATTTGGATATCTTACATCATTGGGCAACTATAATTGCCCACGGCGCTGAAAGGGTTAAAACAATCTATTCTTCTTCATCAGGGTCGCTGGGAAGTGGGGCCTATTCCAGCCGACTGGGGCAAAAGGCAGGGACACACCATGGACAGCTTGCCAATCTGGTGCAGGGCGCATACATCGTTCACTAACACAATAAAACGTATGGGCAATTTAAAGTCTCCAATTAGCCTGACATGCATGTTTTTGGACTGTGAAAGGAAAGTGGAGTACCTGGAGGAATCCAAACATGGATGGACATGCAAACTCCACACAGAAATTTCCTGTGCTAAATTTTAATCCACAACCTTCTTGCTTCATGCTGTGAGGTAACAGTGCTACCCACTGTGCCACCACAAGAAACGATCCTAAGTAAGTTTTTAGGGCAGATGAAGAGGCTCTGGGGACTGCGAGACCCCAACAGAACGCAAACGTCAAAAAAAGCCCACGACACCCTTGTCAGAGAAAAGGTGTCTTTGTGAAAATGCAACCAAGTGGTGTCCAGGCCTTGCTAGAATCTTCTGTGGTGATTTCCAAGGAAATCTCTGTTGACTGTTAAATCCCTAAGGGTAGTCTTTTTCAATACTATTGATTGGCCCCGGAATTTAGACAATCAGAGTTTACCTAGTTTTGATCGGCAATGTCCAGTGTTTCGTGATTCATAATGTCGCATGACTGCGGAATATAATAACAAGCAAGTGAGATTTCAGGCATGCTCAAAGGAAGCTGTGTCAACTGTACTGTGTCAGGGCATTTTTCTTTTATTGTTTCTGGAGACAAGCATAATCAGCGATGACAAGAGTAAGAGTGAGAGCTCTTATCAATAAAAGCAGCAGAACTTGGATACCATTTACTATTCTATATCTAACATTAGATATGATATACTTTATGGACCCCCATGGGGTCATTCTTCCTCTGCTTTGACCCATCCTGGTTATTAAGGAGTAGTGGGCAGCTACAGTGCAGCACCCAGGGACCAAATCCAGGTCTATGGCCAAAGCCTTAGTAAGGGGCAATGGCAGGAGTGCTCCTCTTATGCATGTCTTTCAGGATGAGAGAAAACCAGAGTATACAGAGTAAACCCTGTTCAAACATGGGACAAACATGCAGGCTTCATACAGAGAGAGCCTGGCTGGGACTCAAACTTTGCGAGGTAGACTTGCGAACCACAGGGCCACCACGCCACACAGTGGCATGGTATCAATGGGTACCAATAATTGGAGTTTACAGATGAAATTAGATATCGAATTTGATGTAAAATTTGGCAAATTGAAATAAAATATGAGCAACATGACAGTGTCTTCAGGGCCATGGTTTCAGGCCCTGAACTGGCTCCTAGTTGTAAAATTCTGCTTTGACTAGTACTCGAACAAGTACAATTAAGAGTACGAATTGGTTAATGAGTGCTCTGTTTGTTCATCAGAGCTGGGGTGAGCATACATGCTGTTCCTGGTTGGGTAGCCAATCAAATTGGGAGTATATAGAGAGAGAAAGAGAGCAAGTCTTCCCAACATGGCCTGCTCAGCCTCTGGGCAAGGAAGCATAATGGTGCAGGCTCAACAATTCACTGTCATAAAATTAGAGTGGAAATTAATTCGACTCGCAATTTTTTCAAGGGAAATATCTAATGAAGTCATGGAGCAGTCACTGCAAAGTTTCTAAAATTCTCAGAAAACTGAATAAACGGGTAAAAATCAGAAAGTTCAAAAAGGGCTAAGATCTCTGCATTGTGGGTGATATTTTTGAAAAGTTTATCTTCATTATTTTTAAATTATCTTTTTCCTTTTTTCATTTATTGATGTACTTTTTCTTTGCTTTTATGTTGCTTTTTTCATGACTTGGGCAGTAAAAATATCTATGAAGACAGCTGTATTAAGAAAACTTCGATTTTTTCATAATCATCATCATCATCAGTAAATTCTGTCAGCTCAAGTCCTGTTACTTTTGAGGCGCTCCAAGGGCTCAAGTACCATTTTGGCCACTTGCCAGATTCCAGTTTGTATGTTACGATCTTCTCTCTCGTCTGTGGGTGTACGAAAGGGGGACCAATTGACTGCAAGAAGAAAACGGCTTCATGGTGGGGATCCTCAATTAAATTAGGCAGGGGGGCAACCTGTGAGTGAAAAGAAAGGGTAGAGCTCAATGCATTGTCGAAAGACAAGGGTCTGGAAACATGGCTCTTGTGGGCTGGAGTGTAAATATCTTACTTTGGGGCATACAGCACAGACAAAACAACAACAGCAACTTCCGCAATGACCGGAAATGACCAGCAATGGCACAACAACGTATCAGACAAAGTGTATTTGGTAAATTGCATTTACATTATAAAGACATTTGCAATATCTCCCTACCTTTATCTATAAAGGAAGCTGCAGTTGTGTTGACCAGAACAGAAATTTTGTAAGGCTGACTGTGGGTTTTTCTGAGTATTCTAATAAATATTATGGGGCTCACAATATCATATGATGTAGAATGAAAGGCATTGCAGTTTCACCAAATCATATCCTTCAATTTTTACTTAACTATTGAGAAGAAATGGATACCCCAGAACAAGGTGTCACACCAACCCCTTAAACTGTAACTTTTCACTAAAGTTTCCCTTTGAGTAGGTTTAAAGTCAGAAAAAAAGTTTTTTTTTTTTACATTGTGGGACAAATTTACATATTTCACTGAAGTACCAGCTCTTCACTGAAGCAACATCATGCATATATTGATGCATGTTTTTATGGCCACAGCATTACATCAAATAGAAAATATTTAGATTCTGTAAATGATTTAGTGCACATTCCCCTGTAATTCAGCAGGACATATTTTGGATTGCTGGAAACCTTAGGATCTCTGCTCGAATTTAAAATAGGCCTGAAGTTGAGCAGTTTTGAATACAGCAGCAGCATTTGATTGATCTATATATGCATAGGTTTTACGGGTTTAAGATGGAACCTTAAGTGGGTGATATGTGGCAATATTTTTCTCAGCACATTTTTTCAGTATTAATAAACAATGATTCATTACAGTATGGGCAACAGTAATTCAGGGAGTTTACAATGAGTTTGCTAGAAAGGTGGTGTTCCGTTAGTATGGGGAAATTGCCCGTGAAAGCTTTTGATTCCTTACCATATTGACTGTGTGGAGAGATGTTTGTGGGCCTAGAAAATGCATTTGTTTTTTGTATCATATGTGCGAGGACAGATGTGGGCCAAATTTAGATGAGCACCCCCCTAAAACCAACATATGGAGATAAATCAATGAATAACTCCAAATTATCACAGTGCTAGTTCTAAAATTAATAACTGTTATTGTTGCTGCCATCCCAAGGAATAATTTGACACCAAACATGGCTTAATTGCTTTGAATATATGAGACCCAGGAGGAATTAAAGCCGTAAAAAGCATAATTTGGCTACATTTTTCATCACAAATTGAAAGATTAACATTAAAATGAATATAGTTCCCAAAGTGATCCACCCTAAATATTTGGTAAAAAGTAGGTGCTGTATGCCAAGTTCGTTTGCACAAAGTTTCAAGAAATTCTTTCACCGGTAACAATGTAGTAGGATGGCTGCATGTATCCATCCTTGGAAAATAGAAGAAAATCTAAAAAGCCATTTTGAGGCAAAGGAAAACTAGATTATGAAAACAGTGAATAAATAGGTCACAGTGGATCCAGTATTCCTCATTTAGGGCCTTTACCATCATATGAATAATTTTAAAAAGCAGAGATTATATCTGGATCTCTTCTGGATCAGATCTCCCTTGAAAAGATCCCGCATGTATCATGTGTATTATAAACTTTTTCGGAAAACTGAAAACAACTTAAGTCCTTCAGGATAAACTCGCTGTAAAAAAAAAAAAAAAAAAGAAGAGAATGGGTATTATCAATGACGACTGTAGGTAACTTTATTTGGTACTTAGTAACCTAGTCACAGCAAAAATGGGTCTAACTCAATTTCCACCAAAAAGTGAGTTACTAGGTTTTACCAGATTAGGGGAGAGACATCTGAGCCACTAATTATATGTTTCTTTTCATTTGTTGAGAGCTTGTCTAAATGTATATGTGTAAGGCTGAATGTCTTTGGTTTGCGACCTGAAATAACCCAGGTAGTATAATACACTTGCAAAATGTGCACACGTGCCATTTGTTCTTTTCCCTGCAGGGCATGTGCAATAATAGTCTGTAATAGGGTCATTAACTAGAGTAACATCAAACTCAATCCATATGTTGTACTTAGTTTGACTACTGTCACGTGAATGTATCTGACAATGTATAAGGTTATCAAGGTGTTTGTACACCCAAACTTCATAGTCTCCCTCATCATTACAGTGTTCAGCTATGTATCCTAGTGCCTGTTTGATCTGATAACATCCACATGCCAAAGTTTGTAAGTATTTCAAAGAAAGTTCAGGAAACTCAACATCAGCACTTTCTGAGGATGGTGTATATACAGCCATCCTACTACATTGTTACCAGTGAAAGAATTTCTTGAAACTTAGTGTAAACGAACTTGGCATACTGCACCTACTTTTTACCAAATATTTAGGGTGGATCACTTTGGGAACTATATTAATTATAATGTTAAACTTTCGATTTGTGATGAAAAATGTAGCCAAATTATGCTTTTCACGGCTTTAATTCCTCCTGGGTCTCATATTTTCAAAGCAATTAAGCAATGTTTGGTGTCAAATTGTTCCTTGGGATGGCAGCAACAATAATAGTTATAAATTGTAGAACTAGCACTGTGAAAATTGGGAGTTATGCATTGATTTATCCCCATATGTTGGTTTTAGGGGGGTGCTCATCTAAATTTGGCCCACATCTGTCCTAGCACATATGATACAAAAAACAAATGCATTTTCTAGGCCCACAAACATCTCTCCACACAGTCAATATGGTAAGGAATTAAAAGCTTTCACGGGCAATTTTCCCATACTGACGCAACACCACCTATGCACACAAACAAAGGCATCCAAAATTGAATTTGGTTCAAAGAATCAAAAGAAACAGATAAACAAACCATGAAAATTACATCTCTGGATTTGTAGTCCATAAGATACAGTAAATTGAGGCTTTCAATAAATCTATGCGGAAATTTCAGGGGCATTGTGTCCTTTTCATCGTGGATGAAATGATGAAACGAGTCGAAACAGGAGCAAATACATTCACTCAGTTCACTAGAAATGAACCTTAGCAGAAATCAGGTTAAGGGAAACGGCAATGATCTGTGTTGTGGTCACGAGAGTAAGAAGAGCTCTCAGCACAAGCCAAGGTATCAGTATTAGTACACTGTCGTCAGAATAGACTTTATATTGCAGGGAAATATCAAGGGGGAAATCACTTCTTCGAGCATTTCATTTGAGCTCAGTTGATCTTCACTCCGTGTGCTGAATTACAACTTATGGTTTTGCTTTGAAGATGCCAACAGGGGAATTACGAGTGACACACTTTCACCCCAGCTTACCAGTTGTTTTGCGTGGACATATCTCACGTTTTCATCTTCGGCGCAACAGAGGACATGTTTCTGCTTGTTGATGAGAGCATGGATGGTAACAGGTAGTCCTTTTGGTGTATCTCCTTGGTTGTTGCAGTACATCTCGATCAAGAAGCAGCTGTCATCTAAAACGTTAGCTAGCGTTAGAACACATTAAAACCAATTTGTTTGCTGAACTTCCATTTCCGCAGATTAAAGCCAGGATTCAATTCAGATAAATTCCTCCCCTTTTCTTTTTTTTAGCTCATACACACACGTGAGTGAGTACATTTCAGAGTTGATCTTATCATATGGTGCTGGTGCATTTACCTGTGAATGCAAATGGAATCATAATTTAAGCCTTCCGCCAAGAATTGCTGTGTGTATGTCCAGTATATCTGGAGCAACAACTTTATTTTAGTGGTCAATAATTGGTTTGATGTACCATGACATGAATAGCAGATTCGTATCACAGTGCATCGCTGACAAACGTTGATACTCCAAAAAGGGAGAGATACCTGATCTATCATTTCCGGACTGAAACGTTAAGCAGCGATTAGATTTCGCCACAAGGAACTGCTGGTTCCTGTTCTCGATCATTATCCTGGTACTTCTGTTCCTCATCAGGGCATCACATTCATCCCCTGCATATTAGAAGCGAAAGGAGAGGTCATTTGAGTGAAATGGGGTGTACCAGCTAAATAGAGGACTCTTGCCGATTTGAACAAGTGCAAAACTCGATGAACTGGACATGTTTGTGGTGGGGTTAATAAACTCTACCAACACTGACGTGTTTGAATGAATCCTCTTCCTCTCTCTCACCCCCATTGGTCTGCAGTGGTTGTCAGTTCACAGGGCCAAAATTGTCAGTCAGTGCTCAAGAAGGCTACTAATATGTATTTTTTTCCAAAATGAATTTGCATGTTCGATGGTCCCTCTGGCCCATAGCTATGTCCCTCAAGGCAGCAAAATGTTCAGAGTTTAAATGAACTCTGTATAGAGAGTATATCTGGTTCCACTCTGGCAAGAATTTACAAAAATAGACTCCGTAAGAGTTAATCTGAAGAGAAGAGTACAGCTAGAAGAGTTGAACTAACTCTGAACATTTTCCTGTAAACGGGGTGTCACCTGGCATTCACAATGGCGCCAGCTGTGTGCCTTCTCTGACCAGACGTTTTCCTGATAAAGACTTTCAAATCAGTATGCTGAAAATGGATTGTAGCTTGCAGCTCTACCATCACGTTACTTTAAAAATTCTTATTCTTAAATTACCCCCATTTTCTGCCAGGGAAGCACACTGAAACATGGTTGCAGTTCTTTCAATCTGTCCAATCTGTGACAAGAATGCGAACAAAAAAAACTTGTCAGTGACACAAAACTGTATTAGCGCACAGTCCAGTGTAAACACCTCACAAAACCAATCATTGGGCCTATTCTCTGTCGACTAATCAAAATGTAATAATTTCATGGAAAATGCTTTATTGCAGAGGGTCTTTTAGAACTCTCCCAGAATGCAAATCTTTAGAAAGACTCAATTTATGATCATAAAAAAATTTTATTTCAATAAAATAGCATTCCACTAAATCTGAATCAAACTGCCTTACAATAATATCTTGTATTATACAGTAAACAATGCTATAATGATGTAAAAATACGACTATAACATACACTCATATTAAAAAAAACAAAAAAAAAAACCGCATACTTCGCATGAGAATTTCTTTTCCTAGATGTAAATTTGGGACTATGTACAGTGCATAACAAATTTATTACACCACCTGTCATAAAAAACGAGAAAATTTGAATGATCTCGATTCTTTAATTCATACCGTGGCTGGCAAACTGTGGACAGTTAGGCTCCAGACAGATACCCCCAAACTTTTGGTCAATCTTCCCAGTGATGGAATAAGAACAATGCTGCCATGTAGCACGAGCACAGACGCATATGCATATGCTAAGGCATGGAAAGTTAGCGATGCTTTCGCCAAATCATTACGCTGACTCTCCTGTTTGTCAACCTCTGAAGGAAGACTGATGGGCGGGGTTTGGTTTGGTGGGCAAGAGCAGGCAGGGAAGAGCAGGATATACTGGCTCATTTTTCCTGCACAGTAGAATTTATCCAGTCAAAGGAACAAATAACTGTTAATTCAACTTTGGTTCCATACAAGGCTGGCAGGTTTTCATTTGTGGTGAAATCAATGTTATTTGAGTGGCAAAGCTTACGACTCACAGACCAACATTGCAAGCTTATGACTAACATAGTCCACCACAACCGTAATATCTGCATGTAATGGCCCCAGTTTATCGCTCACTTTGCAAAGAGGAACCTCAGCAGCCTCGGGTATTTTTCGAAAAAATGTTTAAGAGAAAGCACTTTCACACGCCTCAGCTGGAAACCGTGGCATCTTTCTTTTTTAATTGAGTGGGGATTTGAGGCATGATTGATGGCTCAGGGTTATGTGAGTACAAAAGCATGGCCACCCGAGGTTTTTCTTTTAAACCCTCAAAAGCAAAAATAAATGAACACACTGACCGTATTATGCTATCTTGATGGCGATGGATGGAACAAGATGGCAGCAAGCAGGTTGACAGTTTCTTTCCCGCAGTTTTCCTGGACTTTCACACGTGTTCAGCACCTTGTTTGATTGTCCTTATTCCTGAGAAGAGAAAACACGAGCAAGTTACATATGCATACCACCACAAAGTCGCTGATGACTTAATTTCATTAGCAGTACTCTCTTTTATCATAAAACTGCATTGTAGGGTCAGAACATACACGCCGAATGGTGAAAGAGTGAATACTGAATGGCAGCACGATGCAACCCGGGTTTTTATTTTTTTGGTTCTGCTTTTTCCTGTGACATCGTTCCTGTGACATAATTTGCATCATCAGACAATGCACAGTGCTCCGCTGCTGCCACCTACAGATGCATAAATGACCACAGCTTAAGAAAAGTTGGGGTGATGTACTGCAGAAAAGGCACACAACAACAAAAACCAGCTCTTTCTAAATTTATTTTGACTTGTTTTTCAGACGGTATGACGAAAAAGTGCTTAATGTTTTGTTTGCTCAACTTCATTGTATTTGTAAATACATACCTATTTCTGCCATTCAGGCCTGCAACTTATTCCGAAAAAGTTTGGAAGGGGGCATTTTGGCACTAATTATGAGTAATGATGTGATTTGAGGTGGCTGATGTCAGCAGGCATTTGTGATTTGGTGCAAAAGCAGCATCCAGGAATGGCCTAGTTCATCAGGACCAAAGATGGGCCAAGGATTGCCAATTTGCCCACAAATGTATGAGAAAGTCATATAAAGATTTATGATCACTGGGCCTCATTCACCAACCATTCTAAAGAACAAATTTGTTCTTAAAACCCACTTACGCAGTTTTCAAGAAGATTCTGGCATTCACCAATGTTTTCTTATTTGAGATTTGTTCTTAGGTAAGAACAGAATCTACGCACACTCAAAAGCACTCTTAAGAACATTTGAGGGCCGACATAAAGGTACATAATGACTGGTGATTGTTTGTCCTTCAGTCTATAGTTTATAGGATTTAAATTAAAACTACAATGTATATTCATTTATAATATTTTCTTTTTTGCTTTATTTTATACAACATTACAGTCTTTAAAAAAATAAATAAACACTACATTAACACCTCAATTATGTTCATAGGTAACCACGCCGTGCCAATCAATAATCGGTGATTGATCGTGGTATTTATGGGCCTTTTCTGCGTCCTGTGCCCTCTTGCACAATGGCATATTTACTGCTGCTGCAAGATATTGCAGATGGTGCCATATGGAGGGAACGGATTTTCCAGGACCATAGAGATGTATTTGCAGAGAGTGGGAGTTATTGGAAATCTTTAGGCTACCCCGAGCTGTCCTCTTGGACCTTCCTGATCATTTGGAGCCAGCACTTCAGAGCCATACAGGCCAGTCTAACCCTGTGCCACCACAATGTGAAGGTATTCTCCACCTTGGGTTTTTTAGCCAGCGGGGCCTTACAGTGGGAGCTGGGAGACGGGAGGTACTGCTGTGGGGAGGCACTGACGGCACTGGGTTGGACTGCGAGGTTCCAGGTTGCGCCTCAGAGGGTGGTTGGCTCAGGACTTCATCTGCTGATAATCGATAATTAAAACAGTGTAGTGACCTTTATCTGCGATTGTTAAACAGGCACAAATGTCTTAATTTCGAAAACAAGCAGGTATTCTTTTTAACCCTTAAATGCCTAACTATAGTAAAAGTTGAAAGAAAAATCTATGTATTTTGTTAATATGTCCTGGGGCGGGGCTAATAACAACCCAATAGCAATTTTTAATTTTTGGTGATCTTTGACCTCATTTTAGTTTTGTGACATATATGTCACTCTAAGTTCCTAGGATATAAAGAGAACTTTTGTCCATCATTGTTTTGGTAGTTGACATATAGCTGAAGTATTAGGCATAGCTTATTTTCCATTAGCTTACCTGTTTGTCTACTTTATCCACTGATGAATGGGTGCTGATCTATCATGTGGATTCCACCATGGGGGCGGCCATATTGGAAAGGTTATCTGGTGCAGCCAGTGTAGTGTCAGTTCCACTTTTATGCATCAGATGGCAGCACTCATGGTCTAAATATGCCACTATGGGCATTAGGTTGCAAAATTTATGTGGGGTCAGTGGTTTTGACAACCCCCAAAATCGTGTGACAAATTTGTCACAGGGGGCATTTAAGGGTTAAACACAATGTTGCAAGTTAGACCTGCCTTTGGGACGCACTCGTTATACAACGTAAATTATATTATCAGAGAAAAATAGCTTACCCTCTGATTTCTCTTGGATAGGAGATGGATCAGGAGGAGATGAAGGCGCTCACTCAGGGCCCAGGTCTGCGTCCTGACACTCAGCTGATGGCACACCTGATAGTGCCATCTCTCCGATGATGGCCCGATGCGCTGGTCCAGCTCAGACAATTCTTTCTTGCTATCCCCCCTCCAGTGCTGTGCATCTCTTATCTGAATTTTGAATTTATTTATTTCTCTAACTTTATTTGTTTGTTTTTTTGGTGTCGGATTTCAAGTCAATGTATTTCTTTTTAACTTCATCTGTTGTGCACCCCTCTGCAGATAAAGCGTTCTCAGAAAGGGTAACTGCATCCCAAGCATCTTTTTCGTGTGTGATTTTCTATCCAGAACTGACACCTCTAAATATCACCGTTTGTTTGCGGTTCACTTCCTGTAGCAGTACCTCCACTTCAGACCTACGTATTATTTGCGTTTTGATTCTGGTGCTCCGTTTTTAGATTTCTGTTTTGGCATTTCCTCTAATTTCCCTCAAGGAATCTCTTTGTGACCTCTGTCTGTGTGTGCACACGGCCCTTCCGTTTCATGCTCTTTTAAGGGAATTTGTGGGTGTTCACTTATGCTAATTAGGGACAACTGGCACGCGCTTTCAATTTACGAGGAGAATGGCATTCATCAATCTAAGAACACAAGTGCGAACATTTCAGCGGGTTAAGAACACGATCGTGAATCTGACGTAGAGTTTTCTTAATAACCTTCTGAAGCACAATTTAAGAAAGAATTTAAGTATAGATAAGATATACTTATCTATACTTAAAATTAATTATCTATAAGATATTGGTGAATGAGGCCTATTGTTCCTCAAAGAAATGAAGTGATTTTACCCTCAACAGTACATAACTTGACTCGAAGGAATCTGGAGGAATTTCTGCGCACAGAGGACGAGGGTGCATTCCAAAGCTGAATACCCATGATCTTTGATAACACTGATGGCACTGCCTCAAGAACCTTCATTTATCTTTGGATGATATAACCACATGGGCTCAGGACTGCTTTGGTAGACCTTTGTCAAGTATTTAAATATGTAGCTACATCCATAAACAGCAGTTAAATCTTCACTTTGCAAAAAAATGAAGCGTTATATGGACAGTGTCCTGAAGCACTGTGTCAGGTCTCGCCTCCTGCGGTCCAGCACGCCGGCCAATTAAGACTCCCCGCTCATCAGCCAACTTGAATCATCTGTTTCTCATTGCTGCTGAGTGGTAGCAATGTGTATTTATGTCACAGCCTTACACTTTCTCTTCGCAAAGTCGCGTAAGCCATATGCCTGTGCTGTTCTGCAGCTTTTGTCGAAAGCTCCAATTCTTGAGTATCGCGTGCACGAATATAATATCTAAAACCTTTGATCATAGTGCGGAATTAGATGATAGGATGAAATTTTTTGACGATTCGAATGCAGCCAGGGGACCCCCATGCATTTTTCAACAATGAAAAAGGCATGGCTGCATAAGAAGAGGAAGCAGGGGCTGGACCGGCCTGCCTGCAGTCCCAATATGTATTGCAGTAGTTAAGTGTGCACTAAAATATAACTTAGTAGGCGAGTAAAAATCAGTGCACGAGTGATTATGTAATAGACTGCTGGTTAAGCGGTGCACTATCGTAATTGAATACGCTAAGGAAAATAATTCGGCTGATTAGGGACAATTTGGATTAAAAATAGAACAATGTTTATGGCAACACCTGTTGAAAAAGATATAAAAAAATTGGGCAAATAGAACTAAAAAAAACAGTACATCACTTGATTGATAGGGAAACATTTTTCATATAAAATATCAGTTTAGGAGTGCGTAACAAGATACTATCTGTTGGGAGAGGAGCGAGGCATTCCTAAGGGGGGAGGGAAGAACCAGTGAAACTGACCAGGGAAAGAAGGCAAGATGTCGAGAGTCTGAAGTTTGATAATGAGCGAATCAGTTGAATAGGGTGATGTTAGCTGTGATGCTTTACATTGTTTCTCAAAGGTGCAAGAGTGATATTTTTGCTTGTAAGAACATCGACTGGTCATTGTCATCAGAGTGGATTTGGCAGTTGGTAAGCATGCTGAATAAGTGCGAGATGACTGTCTCTAGGTTTTCTGCTGCATTTAATCACTCTGTGCTACATACACAGGATCATTATTGTAACTTTAATTCTGATGAGTTGTTGGACATCTTTAACCGTACTTGTATTGATATATTAGATTTGCTGGCTCCTTTTAGGTGTAAACGCTCTAAGCCAGCAACCGAACCATGGCTTAATGATACCACTCGCGCTTTAAGACGCATTTGTAGACGCGCTGAGAGAAAGTGGAAGAAGGATAATCTTCAAGTTTCTTTAGACATTTTAAAAGATAGCCTATTGCAGTATCAGAAAGCCGTTAAGGCTGCGAAAACTCAGTTTTTATCTCATCTTGTGTCAGTTAATAGCCACAAACCTCAGTTTCTTTTTAGTACTTTGAGTTCTGTTTTAAATCCTTGTTACCACACAGGTGCTGTACCTTCACCTAAACTGTGTGAAGATTTTCTTAGGTTTTTTTATTGACAAGATTTCTGCTATCAGGTCTTCTCTTGTGTCATCTCCATCAGACCTTGCCGTTTCCCCCATTTGCAGAGTTGTTTTTGAGAGTTTTGAGCAAGTGTCTCTCTCAACTTTAACTGATATAGTCCAACACCTTAGGCCTTCTTACTGTCCTCTTGACAGCATTCCACCTCGTCTTTTTAAGGAAGTTTTCCATAGCATCGGGCCCTGTGTTATGGATCTGATAAATTCTTCTTTGATGTCTGGCTGTGTTCCAGCTGCCTTGAAACATGCTGTGGTCCAGCCCCTCATCAGAAAACATAACCTTGACCCCACTGTTTCGTCTAATTTTAGGCCCATCTCCAAGCTTCCTTTTCTCTCTAAGGTCTTGGAGAAGGCAGTATATGAACAGCTGCAGTCTTATATTGATCTGAATGGCATTTCTGAGAAATTCCAGTCTGGTTTCAAATCACGCCATAGTACAGAAACGGCACTTTTAAGAGTTTTAAACGACCTACTTTTAACTGCTGATTCTGGTAACTTTGCTGTCCTGGTCCTCCTGGACCTGATAGCCGCCTTTGATACAGTGGATCATAATATTCTCCTGTCGCGCTTAAATAAGTGTGTGGGCATTAGGGGCACTGTCCTCAAGTGGTTTGAGTCTTACCTCTCAGACAGGAGCTTTTCTGTCCAGCTTGGCCAGTATTCGTCAGCTACATCCCCCCTGAGCTGTGGGGTGCCTCAGGGTTCCATTTTGGGCCCCCTCCTCTTTTTACTGTATATGTTGCCTCTGGGGTCCATTTTTAGAAAGCACGATGTCTCATTTCATTGTTTTGCGGATGATGTACAAATTTATTTGCCCATGAAAACAAATGACCGAGCCTCAGTTAAAGTTTTACTAGACTGTTTTACAGATATTTGGTCATGGATGGAAGTGAACTTTCTCTCTATGAACAAAAATAAAACAGAGATTATCTTATTTGGCCAACATAACCTTTTAGATGGCTATGACAGTGCCATTGGCACCCTTGAGTCCTACTGTCATCCTTTTGCAAGGAACCTTGGTGTAATTTTTGATAGGGACTTTAGGTTCGATAAGCAGATCAGCTCTGTAGTCAAAACAAGTTTCTTTCAGTTAAGACTCCTTGCAAAGGTTAAGGCTTATCTCCCAAGAAATGATTTCGAGAGAGTTATACATGCCTTTGTTACATCACGTTTAGACCACTGTAACTCTTTGTTTGTTGGTCTTGATCAGTCATCTCTGCGCTTTTTGCAAGTAATTCAAAATGCAGCTGCCCGCCTGTTGACGGGAAAGAAACGGCGTGATCATATTACTCCTGTCCTTGCATCTCTACACTGGCTTCCTGTTAATTGTAGGATCCAGTTTAAAGTTTTATTTGTTTTTAGATGTTTAAATGGCTTGGCGCCATCTTATTCATCAGAGCTTTTAAAGCCTCACACTACTGGCAGGGCTCTTAGGTCATCAAACCAGCTGCTTCTGACAGTACCTTGGTCTAGGCTCTGTACTTGAGGAGATAGAACCTTTTCAGTGGTGGCCCCTAAGCTGTGGAACAGCCTACCCTATCAGGTTAGAGCTGCACAGTCACTTGAGCACTTTAAAACACTGCTGAAAACTCATCTCTTCTCATTGGCGTTCAGTCCCAGCTGGATAAGTAACCTTGGATTTTTATTTTCTTATTTTTATTCTTTTACTTTTTACTTACTTTTAAATGCAATGATTAGTTCAGACGTTAGCAGATGTTATACAATTGTTCTCTTGCACTGAAGTAACAAGCTAGCGAGCTTGCTAATAAGGTTACAGTTCGCCACTACTGTAATAACCGCTAGCTAGCTAACTAGCTACAGTGATAACGAACTCTTTAATGAATAGCTAGTGCACCAGTGATGTGAGCTAGGTAGCTAGCTTGTTAATAAGGTTACAGTTCACCACTACTGCAATAATTGTTAGCTAGCTTGCTTAAGTGATAAGAACTCCATGTTATAGCTAGAACCCCAGTGAAGCAAGCTACCTAGCTAGCTTGCTAATAAGCTTACAGTTCTCCTCTACTGTAATAACTGCTAGCTAGCTAGCTAGCTGCAGTGATAACAAACTCTTTAATGAATAGCTAGCACACCAGTGTAGCAACCTAAGTAGCTAGCTTGTTAATAAGGCTACAGTTCACCTATACTGCAATAACCGCTAGCTAGTTAGCCAGCTAGAGTGGTATCAAGCTCGTAAATGAATGGCTAGCACACCAGTGTAGGGAGCTGGCTAGGCTACAGTTCACTTCAACTGTAATAATCGCTAGCTAGCTTGCTAAAGTGTCAATGAACTCTATGTTATAGCTAGAACCCCAGTGTAGCGAGCTACCTAACGAGCTTGCTAATAAGGTTACAGTTCTCCTCTACTGTAATAATTGCTAACTAGCTAGCTACAGTGATAATGAACTCTTTAATGAATAGCTAGCACCCCAGTGTAGTGACCTAGGTAGCTAGCTTGTTAATAAGGTTACAGTTCACCTCTACTGCAATAACCCCTAGCTAGTTAGCTAACTAGAGTGGTATCAAACTTGTCAATGAATGTCTAGCATACCAGTGTAGGGAGATAGCTTGTTAATTAGGTTACAGTTCACCTCTACTGCAATAATCGCTAGCTAGCATGCTAAAGTGATATGAACTCTGTTATAGCTAGAACCCCAGTGTAGCAAGCTACCGAGCTAGCTTGCTAATAAGCTTACAGTTCTCCTCTACTGTAATAACTGCTAGCTAGCTAGCTGCAGTGATAACAAACTCTTTAATGAATGGCTAGCACAACAGTATAGCGACCTAGGTAGCTAGCTTGTTAATAAGGTCACAGTTCACCTCTACTGTAATAAACGCTAGCTAGTTAGCTAGCTAGAGTGGTATCAAACTCGTAAATGAATGGCTAGCACACCAATGTAGGGAGCTAGCTTGCTAATAAGGTTACAGTTCACTTCAACTGTAATAATTGCTAGCTAGCTTGCTAAAGTGTTAATGAACTCTATGTTATAGCTAGAACGCCAGTGTAGCGAGCTACCTAGTGAGCTTGCTAATAAGGTTACAGTTCTCCTTTACTGTAATAATCGCTAGCTAGCAATCCCCACCCCAGTCTAGCGAGCCAGCCAGCTAGCTAACTAGCTAGCTAGTTTGGTAATAAGGCTAGAGTATACCACATGCACGCAGCCACAATTCAATTTATTCAAAGCTATTTCAACAATGAGCTATACTATAATCAAAGAGGATACAAGGCAGTGTATATTCTTTGCTATGATCTCGCAAGACACGTCATTTGACGTGCATTATGCGACAGAAGTCACGTGGGGAGACCAGATTTTATGGGGGGATCAAATTTTACATGACACCAGCAAAACTGCATGTTTTTAAACATTTTCTTAAGGTGTATCAAAGCCAATAGAACACTGGCAAAGAATAAAGAAATATGTACCATTTTGTGAGCTACAGGAATTCATGTTTCCATTTGTGGATAGGAAAATGCGTGATAACTAACTTTATTGCAATAAGCAGTAATGTCAGAAAAAAAATGGAAAGGCCATTAATTCTAATGATTAAACCTTGCAACTGAACGAATTAACACTTCGTTGCTGATCAGGGAATGTAAATGGGACTGGGTGTGGAAACATTATGCGCTTTTACGGCAAGCTAAGAGCAGGGCTTTAATGGTCTTACCTTGCTGTAAATTATCCTTGTCGGTCACTTTGTAGTCATTATCTACTCCACGTCTTTTTTAAAGTTTGGTCTTAATATTCTTTGCACCTCTGGTTTCATTCTCTCTTTTCCTTTTCTCCTGTCTTTTCTGTTCTCCTAATTTTTGGCAGCTGGCCATTTTACCCTTACAGTCACAAGAGGAGGGACGGGGAAAAAAAAGAAGTTTCATTATATCCATTGCCATCGTTTTGGCTCCTTTGACTGGTGGCTTGTTTGACGTCATCAGGTATTTATACACATGCACATGTATTGGCGAACATGTGCGTTCACAATAATGGTCCAGGATCAGCCAGGCTCAGATCAATTCCTCATCATGACAAGTGAATAAAGCATGATTAATGCATTGATTAACCACCAGTGGCACTGTGCACTGCTCACCAACACATTTCTCAATCTCACAATATCACAATCAGGTGTAACATAACATAATTTCAGCAGTGAATGTAAAAAGTGAAAAAATGCAGCTTTAAAACAACCAGCAATGGCAAAGTACATAACACATAAAATGTGACTGTGCCCACACAGTGAGAATAATATTCATGTCTGTGCATAGGCCATATAAACAGAAAGCTCAAGTGTTCAGGATCATTTTACGTCAAACACATGATAAGTTTTACTTACATGAGAGGTGCACTCTCCGGGATTTTAGCTGCGCAAAATCGTTTGAGAAACCAGATTTTACCATGAGTAGCACTGAAAGCTATAATGATTCTGCACTTCTTACACGTTGCTTTTCTCAGGGGCTGGAAGCTACGACGACGTTATGAGAAAACTGTTCATAAAGCTGGAATAACTTAATTGCTTGCTTATTGATAATGTCATGGGGACTACACTGCTTTATACTGCTTTGTATGCAATCATGTATTAAGTTACTCTTACCATAATACAGCCATCCAGCTGTAGCTTGTTACCATTAGCTAAGGAAAATCTTGTGAATTAATTATTAATAGTCATATTTAAGCGGTATGATTTGGTTTTCGCCCAAACTTTACAAGCTACCTGTACAGGGCATGAGCCTATCTGATATAATTTGTGGTGCTTTCGTGTGTCCCAACTGTACTTTTAAATTTTTGGGATGATGTCTAGCTTGCTAGCTCAAGAGCAGTCACTGTTACAGCTCGCTGGTGAAGATAGGATGAAAACCAAATCATATTGCCTAAATATGATGGTCACTTACAAAGATTTTCCTTTACTAACGATAGCTTGCTGGCAAGATGGATATTTAATCTAAAAAAAAAACAAAACAAAACACAATACGCGATCGCACACATAGCTAACGGTATAAGCCTGTAAAGAACATGTCTCTAACATGACCTCGTGCTTGTGTTCAGCTGACAGAAGCTGTTAAAAAGCGTTGAAGGAGGTGGTGTGGGTGTGGCGCGTGATCATGTTGAAAGGAGAGCTTCCTACGCAGGCTGCACGAGCACTAGGTGGGCACAGATGGCTCTGGGTGGGCATGTCCTTAACTTGTTTTCAGTAGCCAATCAGAGGAGCCAAAACAATGGCAATGGATATAACGGGTAGAAAAAAAAAAATCGCGGGCCAGGGTTTACCAATAGAACTTTACAATTCACGCTGCGTAATAGGCCAAACCATTTTTGCTTTGAGGGAAAGTAAAAATGTTCTCAAGCACAATGTCAAGGAAAATTAGGAAAATAAAAAAGCACAAGCATTAATTGTGACATAAATTCTTTTTAAAAACCAATTTCGACAAATTATTCCAGTAGATGTTTTAGTGGCCAGATGGTCCAATTCTGGGCCCCCCTGACCCAGGGCCTGGGACAACTGACCCGGTTGTCCCTCCCTGTTGGCAGGCCTCGTTAGGCATATTATGAAGCAAAAATAGGACTACAAAGGCCCTATGCAAGTGTGCTGAAGTCTTGCATTATAAAAGAATGGGGAAAAATTCTACTTGCTGGACTTGACTAATGGGTGTCTTCATTGCCCAAAAGCTAAATGCATGTGGGGTCATTCGGAATCACCCACACGTTTAAATCTTCCCTAGGCAAACCTCTCAGAATCAATTTGGTGGATCAAGCTCCTAGACAGCTTTATTACTGACTCATAGTCCCCTAAACTTGGAAAAATTTCAAATTAGCGCTCACAACTGCTAAAAAGGGGTCTGAGGCCGAATATCTAAAGTCCAATATCTGCAGAACGAATAGGAATTGAAAGCTGAAATTTTGCCTGTTAATTATTCTCATTGAAATAAAAATATTTGATTTCTTAAAAAGTTGACCCTGAGGAGGTCACCGGGTAACTCTAGGTGAGTTAAGATGGTATGACCTTGTGATTTAAAGACCTTTGTGATATTCCATGACATCGAACAGTGTACTCCACAGGTTGTTTTTGGATTCTGTTGCAGTCATCAAATTGCATGTTTTCAATAAGCAATTAAATCTGCGTTTGCGCAGAAAATAGCATGTTGCTGTGCCATTTTAAATATAGCAGATGGACTTGTCAAATCAATCCTTTTTGATTAAGTTGCATTTTGCATCTTGTGACGACTTCAGATTGTAGAGCCTCCAACTAAACCTACATATTAAGTGTCATTGCACGTCATTGCATTGTCATGGCATTTGTTCAAATATAGGCCTAGGCCTATGGGGCTAGCACCGGTAGAGCATTAGCACTTACCTACCTGATCCAATCGGTAGCAAAACATTCCAAATATCAAAAATTTCTTTCGATGTCGATGCCTGAATTGCGTGTTCTTGACGCGGCCGACGACTGAACGGTGGAGGGGGTGCTGGCACCTCCGCAACGGCTTCCAGTCAAGACCAAGCTTGTATCTATGTGCTGGATGTGATGCCCGTGCCAATGGCATGGAATAGCCCAGCGCACAGTGCAATGAGGTCACACTCCTTCTCTGGTGGCAGTCGTGGGCCCTTCTCTCCATGTTCTCATCTAAGAGGAACTTTCAGCCCCAAAAGATGGCTTTGAATGGACTTGTCACACTTTCTCAAAGCAATACAACTATTCTCTTTTGGATATTTCTACATTACACAGCATGCAATGGCAGGAGAGACATTGAAAAACTGCATTTTATCGCCATAGTGGCCTGGGATTCATCACTGCCAGCAGCCAAGGCTGCCATTTTGAAACTAGCTGTTTGGAATGTGTTTCAAGTGTCAATAACAGGGCCAGTCCAATACTGCTGGTGCTGTGCAGCAAGTTGAGAAGCGGGTGTGAGGTGGTGGTGGGGCTGTTTAGATGGGGGATGACCTCGACCTGCCTCTTTAGGGGCTAGCAGGCATTTTTAAATCATCCATGGTTATATCCAGCCACAAAACATGGTATTATGGCTTGCGGACAAGTGTAAGGACAAGGGGTCGATCAAAGCGCTCCGTATCAAAACCAAAATGAGCAGCAAGAAATTTTATTTTTTTGAATGATCAAATGACACTTGGACTAGTTCCTATGGGAAAACTGTTGCCCAACACCCAGTGGCAGTTGGGATATTGGCATGTAAATAGAGCACTATCTTATGATTTTGAGGGGTTAACCTTTTTTAAGAGGTTAATATACCCATCATGCCTAGCAGTATGCAACTTTTTATATTTTTTGTAGAAAGACTGGGATGTCTGCTGTAGTTTACCAATGAGCAAAGTCTGTCTTAATTATCAAATATTGTGCCAAAAATTGGCAAAGTTTGTCAATTTCATCAAAATTTACTCATTGAAAATGCATTGGAAGGGTTAATTGCCCCTTACTCCTGAACAGAGGGATTATTCAATGAATGGTTTTTACCTGCCTTCATTCTAGCCCAGGACCAGTCTATGCTAGGAATTCTATTCTAAAAATTCTAAAATCTGTTGACCTCGCAGGTTATCACCTTTTGCAGATTTTGCATGGTCTATCCATGCAAAGACACTTAAATATATTTCATTTATAGTTTATCATATGGGAATTTGGGCAATGGTTGATATCAAGGTGCTCAAGACATAGATGCCCAATAAATGGCTTTATCATCTCTGGTCTCTTCAGAAACAAATTCCGCAGGGGGCACACATAAATAATAGGCCTGCATTAGAGTGGGAACATAATCAATTTTCGTAGATGACAGAACAGGCTACATTCAAGGGAACAAAATCAAATTGTATGAGCCATGTTCGCCTGAGCAAAAAATTACATTCCCTCTTCTTATCAAGCCAGAATTGATACGCTAATCAACAAAATTAATTCATTACATCTGCACATCAAGTCAACATTTTAAATGGATTTTTGGAAAAACGGCCACCGTGTTCTCCGGACCGAAGGCATAGCGATGTTACACAGAGGTAAACAGTTGACCATGCCAGCTTTTTTGAACTCTTGAGCTTGTGCCAAGCTTTCCATGCTAAGGCTTTTCTCGCTTTTATGTCTTGTGAAGAGCAACTTATCCATGAGCCAAGTGTTGCAAGGGGTTGACCCATTTTATAGGTTTTCCAGATCTTGATATACAACATTTTATATGTATTACCCCTGTCCCAGCTTTTTTGGAACTCACTGCAGGCATCAAATTCAAAATGAGTGAAAATTTCCAAAAAAACAACAAAGTTTCTCAGTTCGAACATTAAATATCTTGTCTTCGTAGTTTACACGATTGAATATAGGTCAAAAAAGATCTGCAAATCATTGTATTCTGTTTTCATTCATGTTTTACACAACGTCCCGACTTCATTGCAGTTGGCATTTGTATGTTTGCAGCCCTTTTTCTCTACCAAAGTCATGAAGACAAACTGAATTACGATGGAATTCTAAATGCTACAAGTGTCTTGTCTCAGTTGAGCCACATATCCCCGTGCATTCAATTCAACATAGCATCGCCTGAGAATATAGATCACACGGATCCTCTCAAAAAAAAAAAAAAACAGTAGAAACGATATCTTCAAGGCGCTCAAGAGTCACAGGATTGAAGGCAGCGCAAGAGCTTGCAATTAAGAGTTTAATGAATAGCAGAGATGCTTTGGCCGTGCTGCCTTCTGAATACACGGGGCTGTTACTTGTTTTCGTTAGTTAAAATATGGCTCTAAATTGACCAATCAGTATTTTACATTCAGATCTGAACAGAGATACTCAAACTTTCAAAGGACCATTGCAGTCCCTCTTTTTCCTTGCTCGCCCCAATCCCCAAGCTTTTGACCGTGCACCACAGGAACTCCGAATTCGAGAACAAACACCGCAAAAAGACCAGCCGAGGGTCTGTTCACAGGCTGATAATTTGCCCTTCATGAAACGCAGCAACACCTTTTCAACCACCATGAGATACATCTTCTGACACAGTTGTTTAAGAAATGAGAAGTTACACATGAATCTGTCAGGATTAACAGAATTATTGCCAGCCAAACCATATTCACCACATCAATAATGATTCAATCATAAGCTCTTGAGTATTTGCAAATTTAAATCCAAACAGCGACTTTTTTTTCCCCCTTTTGGACAGGCAGAGTTTGACAGCACACTAGATTACAGCTCCCAATACTTTATTGAGTAAAAAGTACTGCTTTTGACCCAACAGGGTCTTCCTCAGGCAAATGACTTTAATGACAGGTAGACAGCTTATGGGATCTATTTCCTAGACATCCCCTCCCCCAAAGGTTTAAATGAGGAATTTGATATAAAACCCCAGCATGCTCATGATTAAAAAAAAACTTCTTAGGTTTTAATCACATTCCTTGTCACTTGCTGGTATGCCATTTTATACCTCCTCCTTTGAAATTGCATGTAGCTGCATTACCACCTGCTTTAAGCACTTGATTAGCACCAGTCAGTATTGCTAGTAAAACCTCTTCATCTTTTGAAATTAAAATGAAGAGTTGGAATGCAAAACCCACAAAGTCCACTCAACCTCTTTTGTTTTAAATTGAGTTTACTCAGCATAATATGCTGAGTAAAAAAACTCAATTTAAAACAAGAGGTTGAGTGGACTTTGTGGTTGTTGCATTCCACTCTTCAAATGTAATCTTAAGTGATAGTTAGTGATATCCAGAAGTGGTCCTCCATATTTAGTGAAAAGGAACAAGCTCTCAAGCTTTTCTCACAGTCTCCAAGATTGAGACCACGTTCCCATTATTCCTCTGCGAGTCTGTTCCTCAGTCCAGTCTCTTAGGAACAAGAGCCCAAGCCTCCTATGGTCATCAGGATTGGAACTGCATTCTTCTTTAGCTCCTCCTGCTTTTGGTCAGTTCAGTTCTGGCTAAGTGAGCACTCCATCAGGCAGTCATCCCACAAGCCCCTAGCCCGGGCTGTGGCGACGACACATCTTCGTCTGTAACATCCGAACTGAGCCATTCTCCTCTGAGCTCCGTCCCACTGTCTACCATATTACAATCAATAAACCCGACTATTGGACAGTACTCTGCCAATGCATTTGACATCTGGTCTGGATCATAACAAGCCTGTTACACCCCCCTCAGACCCACCCCCCACCCCCTCTCTGTGTGCACAGCCTGTTACACCCCCCCCTCAGACTCACCCCACTCCTCTGTGTGCACAGCCTGTTACACCCCCCTCAGACTCACCCCACTCCTCTGTGCACAGCCTGTTACACCCCCTCAGAGACCCCACTCCTCTGCACAGTGCACAGCCTGTTACACCCCCTCAGAGCCCACCCCCACCCCTCTGTGTGTGCACAGCCTGTTACACCCCCCTCAGACTCACCCCAGACCCCTCTGTGTGCACAGCCTGTTACACCCCCCTCAGACTCACCCCACTCCTCTGTGCACAGCCTGTTACACCCCCCCCTGAGACCCCACTCCTCTGTGCACAGCCTCTCCTCTGTGTGCACAGCCTGTTACACCCCCCTGAGACCCCACTCCCCACAGCCTGTTACACCCCTCTCTGTGTGCACAGCCTGTTACACCCCCCCTGAGACTCACCCCACAGCCTCTGTGTGAGCAGCCTGTTACAGCCCCCCCTGAGACCCCCCTCTGTGCACAGCCTGTGTGCACAGCCTGTTACAGCCCCCACAGCCTCACCCCCCCCTGAGACCCCTCCTCTGTGCACAGCCTGTTACACCCCCTCAGACCCACAGCCCACCCCCTGAGACCCCTCCTGTGTGCACAGCCTGTTACACCCCCCTCAGACTCACCCCCTCCTCTCTGTGTGCACAGCCTGTTACAGCCCCCTCAGACTCACCCCTCTCCTCTGTGTGCACAGCCTGTTACACCCCCCTCAGACCGACCCCTCTCCTCTGTGCACAGCCTGTTACACCCCCTGAGACCCCACCCCTGTGCACTCTGTTGCACCCCCAGAGACCCACCCCCTGTGCACAGCCCACCCCCCTGAGACCCCTCTGTGTGCACAGCCTGTTACACCCCCTCACCCCCCAGAGACCCCTCTCCTCTGTGTGCACAGCCTGTTACACCCCCCTGAGACCCCACTCCTCTGTGCACAGCCTGTTACACCCCCCCTGAGACCCCACAGCCTGTTATACCCCCCTGAGAATGCACTCCTATGTGCACAGCCTGTTACACCCCCCCCTGAGACCCCACTCCTCTGTGCACAGCCTGTTACACCCCCCCCCTGAGACCCCACTCCTCTGTGCACAGCCTGTTACACCCCCCCTGAGACCCCACTCCTCTGTGCACAGCCTGTTACACCCCCCCCTGAGACCCCACTCCTCTGTGCACAGCCTGTTACACCCCCTGAGACCCCCCTCTCCTCTGTGCACAGCCTGTTACACCCCCTGAGACCCCCTCCTCTGTGCACAGCCTGTTACACCCCCTGAGACCCCCTCCTCTGTGCACAGCCTGTTACACCCCCCCCCTGAGACCCCACTCCTCTGTGCACAGCCTGTTTACCCCCCTGAGACCCCAGTCCTCTGTGCACAGCCTGTTACACCCCCCTGAGACCCCACTCCTCTCTGTGCACAGCCTGTTACACCCCCCTGAGACCCCCCCCTCTGTGCACAGCCTGTTACCCCCCCCTGAGACCCCAGACCCCCCTCTGTGCACAGCCTGTTACACCCCCCCCTGAGACCCCCCCTCTGTGCACAGCCTGTTACACCCCCCTGAGACCCCACTCCTCTGTGCACAGCCTGTTACACCCCCTGAGACCCCACTCCTCTGTGCACAGCCTGTTACACCCCCTGAGACCCCACTCCTCTGTGCACAGCCTGTTACACCCCCCTGAGACCCCACTCCTCTGTGCACAGCCTGTTACACCCCCTGAGACCCCACTCCTCTGTGCACAGCCTGTTACACCCCCTGAGACCCCCCTCTGTGCACAGCCCACCCCCTGAGACCCCACTCCTCTGTGCACAGCCTGTTACACCCCCCCCTGAGACCCCACTCCTCTGTGCACAGCCTGTTACACCCCCCCTGAGACCCCACTCCTCTGTGCACAGCCTGTTACACCCCCCTGAGACCCCACTCCTCTGTGCACAGCCTGTTACCCCCCCCCCCTGAGACCCCACTCCTCTGTGCACAGCCTGTTACACCCCCTGAGACTCCCTCCTCTCTGTGCACAGCCTGTTACACCCCCCTGAGACCCCACTCCTCTGTGCACAGCCTGTTACACCCCCCCTGAGACCCCACTCCTCTGTGCACAGCCTGTTACACCCCCTGAGACCCCCTCCCTGTGCACAGCCTGTTACACCCCCTGAGACCCCCTCCTCTGTGCACAGCCTGTTACACCCCCCTGAGACCCCACTCCTCTGTGCACAGCCTGTTACACCCCCCCTGAGACCCCACTCCTCTGTGCACAGCCTGTTACACCCCCTGAGACCCCCACCCTCTGTGCACAGCCTGTTACACCCCCTGAGACCCCACTCCTCTGTGCACAGCCTGTTACACCCCCCTGAGACCCCCCCTCTGTGCACAGCCTGTTACACCCCCCTGAGACCCCACTCCTCTGTGCACAGCCTGTTACACCCCTGAGACCCCCCTGTGCACAGCCTGTGCACAGCCTGTTACACTCCCTGTGCACAGCCTGACCCCCCCTGAGACCCCACTCCTCTGTGCACAGCCTGTTACACCCCCCCCGGAGACCACCCCACTCCTCTGTGTGCACAGCCTGTTACACCCCCCTGAGACCCCACTCCTCTGTGCACAGCCTGTTACACCCCCTGAGACCCTGTGTGCACAGCCCCCCCAGACCCACCCCACTCCTCTGTGCACAGCCTGTTGCACAGCCTGTTACACCCCCTCAGACTTACACCCCTGAGACCCCCTCCTCTGTGCACAGCCTGTTACACCCCCCTCAGACCCACCCCACTCCTCTGTGTGCACAGCCTGTTACACCCCCTGAGACCCCACTCCTCTGTGCACAGCCTGTTACACCCCCCCTGAGACCCCACCCCTGTGCACAGCCTGTTACACCCCCCTGAGACCACACCCTGTGCACAGCCTGTTATACCCCCCTGAGACCCCCTCCTCTGTGCACAGCCTGTTACACCCCCCCTGAGACCCCACTCCTCTGTGCACAGCCTGTTACACCCCCTGAGACCCCACTCCTCTGTGCACAGCCTGTTACACCCCCTGAGACCCCCCTGTGCACAGCCTGTTACACCCCCTGAGACCCCACTCTCTGTGCACAGCCTGTTACACCCCCCTCAGAGACCCCACTCCTCTGTGCACAGCCTGTTACACCCCCTGAGACCCCACTCCTCTGTGCACAGCCTGTTGCACAGCCTGTTCTGTGCACAGCCTGTTACACCCCCTGAGACCCCACTCCTCTGTGCACAGCCTGTTACACCCCCCTGAGACCCCACCTCTGTGCACAGCCTGTTACCCCCTGAGACCCCCCCTGTGCACAGCCTGTTACCCCCCACCCCACTCCTCTGTGCACAGCCTGTTACACCCCCCTGAGACCCCACTCCTCTGTGCACAGCCTGTTACACCCCCTGAGACCCCCCCACTCCTCTGTGCACAGCCTGTTTACCCCCCCTGAGACCCCACCTCTGTGCACAGCCTGTTACACCCCTGAGACCCCACTCCTCTGTGCACAGCCTGTTACACCCCCCCCTGAGACCCCCTCCTCTGTGCACAGCCTGTTACACCCCCTGAGACCCCCCCTGTGCACAGCCTCTGTGTGCACAGCCTGTTGCACAGCCCCCCTGAGACCCCACCCTCTGTGCACAGCCTGTTACAGCCTGTTACACCCCCTGTGCACAGCCTGTTATACCCCCTGAGACCCCCTCCTCTCTGTGCACAGCCTGTTACACCCCCCTGAGACCCCCCTCTGTGCACAGCCTGTTACACCCCTGAGACCCACTCCTCTGTGCACAGCCTGTTACACCCCCCTGAGACCCCACACTCCTCTGTGTCCTCTGTGTGCACAGTGTGCACAGCCTGTTACACCCCCCCCCTCCTCTGTGCACAGCCCCACCCCCTGAGACCCCACTCCTCTGTGCACAGCCTGTTACACCCCCTGAGACCCCACCCCTCTGTGCACAGCCTGTTACACCCCCTGAGACCCCACTCCTCTGTGCACAGCCTGTTACCCCCCTGAGACCCCACTCCTCTGTGCACAGCCTGTTACACCCCCCTGAGACCCCACTCCTCTGTGCACAGCCTGTTACACCCCCTGAGACCCCACTCCTCTGTGCACAGCCTGTTACACCCCCCCTGAGACCCCCCTCCTCTGTGCACAGCCTGTTACACCCCCCCCTGAGACCCCACTCCTCTGTGCACAGCCTGTTACACCCCCCTGAGACCCCCCTCCTCTGTGCACAGCCTGTTACACCCCCCTGAGACCCCACTCCTCTGTGCACAGCCTGTTACACCCCCCCAGAGACCCCACTCCTCTGTGCACAGCCTGTTACACCCCCTGAGACCCCCCCTCCTCTGTGCACAGCCTGTTACACCCCCTGTTACACCCCCTGAGACCCCCTCCTCTGTGCACAGCCTGTTACACCCCCCTGAGAGACCCCCTCCTCTGTGCACAGCCTGTTACACCCCCTGAGACCCCACTCCTCTGTGCACAGCCTGTTACACCCCCCAGACCCCACTCCCCCCACTCCTCTGTGTGCACAGCCTGTTACACCCCCTGTTACACCCCCCCACCCCCCCTCTGTGCACAGCCTGTTACACCCCCCTGAGACCCCCCCCCCTCTGTGCACAGCCTGTTACACCCCCTGAGACCCCACTCCTCTGTGCACAGCCTGTTACAGCCTGAGACCCCCTCCTCTGTGCACAGCCTGTTACACCCCTGAGACCCCTCCTCTGTGCACAGCCTGTTACCCCCCCTGAGACCCCACTCCTCTGTGCACAGCCTGTTACACCCCCCCTGAGACCCACTCCTCTGTGCACAGCCTGTTATACCCCCTGAAACCCCAGTCCTCTGTGCACAGCCTGTTACACCCCCCTGAGACCCCCCTCTCCTCTGTGCACAGCCTGTTACACCCCCTGAGACCCCTCCTCCTCTGTGCACAGCCTGTTACACCCCCCCTGAGACCCCACTCCTCTGTGCACAGCCTGTTTACCCCCCCTGAGACCCCACTCCTCTGTGCACAGCCTGTTACACCCCCCTGAGACCCCACTCCTCTGTGCACAGCCTGTTACACCCCCTGAGACCCCACTCCTCTGTGCACAGCCTGTTACCCCCCTGAGACCCCCTCCTCTGTGCACAGCCTGTTACACCCCCCTGAGACCCCACTCCTCTGTGCACAGCCTGTTACACCCCCCTGAGACCCCCCTCTGTGCACAGCCTGTTACACCCCCCTGACAGCCCCACCTCTCTGCACAGCCTGTTACAGCCCCCCCCTGACACCCCACTCCTCTGTGCACAGCCTGTTACACCCCCTGAGACCCCACTCCTCTGTGCACAGCCTGTTACACCCCCTGAGACCCCCCCCCTCCTCTGTGTGCACAGCCTGTTACACCCCCTGAGACCCTCTCCTCTGTGCACAGCCCACCCCCTGAGACCCCACTCCTCTGTGCACAGCCTGTTACACCCCCCCTGAGACCCCCACTCCCTCTGTGCACAGCCTGTTACACCCCCCTGAGACCCCACTCCTCTGTGCACAGCCTGTTACACCCCCCTGAGACCCCACTCCTCTGTGCACAGCCTGTTATACCCCCCTGAGACCCTCCTCTCTGTGCACAGCCTGTTACACCCCCTGAGACCCCCTCCTCTGTGCACAGCCTGTTACACCCCCCCTGAGACCCCACTCCTCTCTGTGCACAGCCTGTTACCCCCCCCTGAGACCCCCCTCTGTGCACAGCCTGTTACACCCCCCTGAGACCCCACTCCTCTGT
Source organism: Gymnothorax javanicus (assembly GCA_029692085.1). Taxonomy (NCBI): domain Eukaryota; kingdom Metazoa; phylum Chordata; class Actinopteri; order Anguilliformes; family Muraenidae; genus Gymnothorax; species Gymnothorax javanicus. Next base: position 20,083,802 of record CM056199.1, read on the forward strand.
GCACAGCCTGTTACACCCCCTGAGACCCCACTCCTCTGTGCACAGCCTGTTACACCCCCTGAGACCCCACTCCTCTGTGCACAGCCTGTTACACCCCCTGAGACCCCAGTCCTCTGTGCACAGCCTGTTACACCCCCTGAGACCCCACTCCTCTCTGTGCACAGCCTGTTACCCCCCCCCTGTGCACAGCCTGTTACACCCCCTGAGACCCCCACTCCTCTGTGCACAGCCTGTTACACCCCCCTGAGACCCCACCCCTCTGTGCACAGCCTGTTACACCCCCCCTGAGACCCCAGTCCTCTGTGCACAGCCTGTTTACCCCCCTCTGTGCACAGCCCCCACCCCCTGAGACCCCACTCCTCTGTGCACAGCCTGTTACACCCCCTGAGACCCCACTCCTCTGTGCACAGCCTGTTACACCCCCCTGAGACCCCACTCCTCTGTGCACAGCCTGTTACACCCCCCCTCAGTGCACTCACCCCTGAGACCCCTCCTCTGTTGCACAGCCTGTTACCCCACCCTCTGTGCACAGCCTGTTCACCCCCCTGAGACCCCCTCTGTGCACAGCCTGTTACACCCCCCTGAGACCCCCACTCCTCTGTGCACAGCCTGTTACACCCCCTGAGACCCCCTCCTCTGTGCACAGCCTGTTACCCCCCTGAGACCCCCCCCTCCTCTGTGCACAGCCTGTTTACCCCCCCTGAGACCCCCTCCTCTGTGCACAGCCTGTTACACCCCTGAGACCCCACTCCTCTGTGCACAGCCTGTTACACCCCCCCCTGAGACCCCCCCCCTCTGTGCACAGCCTGTTACACCCCCTGAGACCCCACTCCTCTGTGCACAGCCTGTTACACCCCCCTGAGACCCCACTCCTCTGTGCACAGCCTGTTATACCCCCCCCTGAGACCCCCCCTCTGTGCACAGCCTGTTACACCCCCTGAGACCCCACTCCTCTGTGCACAGCCTGTTACCCCCCCCTGAGACCCCCCTCTGTGCACAGCCTGTTACACCCCCTGAGACCCCACTCCTCTGTGCACAGCCTGTTACACCCCCCCAGCCTGTTACACCCCCCCCTCCTCTGTGCACAGCCTGTTACACCCCCCTGAGACCCCACTCCTCTGTGCACAGCCTGTTACACCCCCCTGAGACCCCACTCCTCTGTGCACAGCCTGTTACACCCCCCTGAGACCCCACAGCCTGCACAGCCTGTTTACCCCCCTGAGACCCCACTCCTCTGTGCACAGCCTGTTACACCCCCTGAGACCCCACTCCTCTGTGCACAGCCTGTTACACCCCCTGAGACCCCCACTCCTCTGTGCACAGCCTGTTACACCCCCTGAGACCCCCCTCCTCCTCTGTGTGCACAGCCTGTTACACCCCCCCTGAGACCCCACTCCTCTGTGCACAGCCTGTTACACCCCCCCTCAGTGCACAGCCCCCCACTCCTCTGAGACCACAGCACAGCCTACACCCCCCTGAGACCCCCCTCTGTGCACAGCCTGTTACACCCCCTGAGACCCCACTCCTCTGTGCACAGCCTGTACACCCCCCTGAGACCCCACTCCTCTGTGCACAGCCTGTTACACCCCCCTGAGAGACCCCCTCCTCTGTGCACAGCCTGTTACACCCCTGAGACCCCACTCCTCTGTGTGCACAGCCTGTTACAGACCCCCCTGAGACCCCACCCCCTCTGTGCACAGCCTGTTACACCCCCCTGAGACCCCACTCCTCTGTGTGCACAGCCTGTTACACCCCCTGAGAGACCCCCTCCTCTGTGCACAGCCTGTTACACCCCCTGAGACCCCCCCTCCTCTGTGCACAGCCTGTTACACAGCCCCTGACACCCCCCTCTGTGCACAACCTGTTAAACCCCCTGAGACCCCACTCCTCTGTGCACAGCCTGTTACACCCCCTCAGAGACCCCACTCCTCTGTGCACAGCCTGTTACACCCCCCCTGAGACCCCACCCCTCTGTGCACAGCCTGTTACACCCCCCTGAGACCCCAGTCCTCTGTGCACAGCCTGTTACACCCCCCTGAGACCCCCTCCTCTGTGCACAGCCTGTTACACCCCCTCAGAGACCCCCTCCTCTGTGCACAGCCTGTTACACCCCCCTGAGACCCCACTCCTCTGTGCACAGCCTGTTACCCCCCTGAGACCCCACTCCTCTGTGCACAGCCTGTTACACCCCCTGAGACCCCCCCTCTCCTCTGTGCACAGCCTGTTACACTGAGACCCCCTCTGACCCCACTCCTCTGTGCACAGCCTGTTACACCCCCCTGAGACCCCAGTCCTCTGTGCACAGCCTGTTACACCCCCTGAGACCCCAGTCCTCTGTGCACAGCCTGTTACACCCCCCTGAGACCCCACTCTTCTGTGCACAGCCTGTTACACCCCCCTGAGACCCCCACCCCCTCTGTGCACAGCCTGTTACCTCCCCCCCTGAGACCCCTCACCCCACTCCTCTGTGCACAGCCTGTTACACCCCCCTCAGACACAGCCACCCCTGAGACCCCCTCTCTGTGCACAGCCTGTTACACCCCCCTGAGACCCCCCTCTTCTGAACACAGCCTGTTACACCCCCCTGAGACCCCACTCCTCTGTGCACAGCCTGTTACACCCCCCTCAGACTCCCCCCTGACTCCTCTCTGTGCACAGCCTGTTACACCCCCCCTGAGACCCCACTCCTCTGTGCACAGCCTGTTACACCCCCTGAGACCCCACCCCTCTGTGCACAGCCTGTGTGAGCAGCCTGACCCCACCCCCTGTGCACAGCCTGTTACACCCCTGAGACCCCCTCCTCTGTGCACAGCCTGTTACACCCCCCTGAGACCCCACTCCTCTGTGCACAGCCTGTAATACCCCCCTGAGACCCCCCCTGTGCACAGCCTGACCCTGAGACCCCACTCCTCTGTGCACAGCCTGTTTACACCCCCCTGAGACCCCCCTGCACAGCCTGTTACACCCCCCACTCCTCTGTGTGCACAGCCTGTTACACCTGTTACACCCCAGACCTGAGACCCCACCCCACAGCCTCCTCTGTGTGCACAGCCTGTTACACCCCCTCAGACCCACACCCCCTGAGACCTCCTCTGTGTGCACAGCCTGTTACACCCCCTGAGACCCCACTCCTCTGTGTGCACAGCCTGTTACACCCCCCGAACAAAGCCAAGAGTCATACACAGGGCATCCAAACACAGAAATCGTGGTCATACAAAAATTGGTCAAAATCCAAAAAGACAAAACAATACAAGAAGGGCAATGGCAAGAATCGCCGTCGGACAAACCAGTAGAAGAAAAACAATACTCAATGGCATACACGGTGCTCTGCACAAAGAAATATTGATCAACCTTCTGACAAAGTCAGAACTGCAGTGAGGACTCTTAAATAAACGGGAGGGAAGTCACATGCTACGCAGGGAACAGGTGAGCTGGATCAGACTAATTACAACGGGAGAATCACATGAGGGAAACCCTGACCACGAAAACTGGCGAAAGCCAAGACACGGACGGGAATCACACAGACAGCCTGTGACATTTAAACAGCTCCGGTCAAGGAGTTCTAAGTGCGCAGATAACGAGTGCAGGAAAGTAACCTTAGCGTCGCGAGAGATCTCAGAGAAACGCAGGGGGAGACAGGTAAAGCTGAGCAAGAGGCGGAGACTAGAACAGGGCGATTGCTGAGAGGGAATTAGGTATTAATTAGTAGCGGTGCAACTTTACAGATTTAACTAGAGTGCTCGTTAGTAAGTTAGTAATATATATACATGGATTAGTTGTGTTAGTAGACTATGATACAAAATACAAATGTTAGTTTTGTTAGTAATTAGAACAGTAAGGCGAAGGAAGAAAACGAGAATCGAAGGAATACGTTGAACACCAGAATACATTTAAATCACCCGAAGTAAGGGAGCACACAGACCGGGAAGACGGACTGAACCAACTAGATTACAAGACAGGGGAGACAAGTGCAATGTAACTGAGAAATGGAATGAACTAAAAACCTGAGGATTACAATAACCAAAAAGAATAAATAAAAGACAAAATCATGAACACATATCCTGAACATAAACATGAACATAAACATGACAAAAAACCATAACCATGACAAATCCGTTGACACTTATAATCGAAATCCAGCTCCCCATAAATGTTATAATAATCTGTAAAATAGGTTTGGAATAATCCTGCCTATAAATGTGTGTTAACACTTTAGTGTTCAGAATAACGTTATCTCCTGGCAGAGGTAACTAGAAACCCCAAATCTACAACCCCAATTCCGAAATAGTTGGGACGAAGTGTAAATTGTGAATAAAATCAAAATGCAGTGACTTTCAGATCGCATGAGCCAATATGTTATTTTCAATAGAACATAGATAACATTTCAAATGTTGAAACTGAGACATTTTACATTTTTATCCACAAAATGAGCTTATTTCAAATTTTCTGGCTGCAACAGGTCTCAAAAAAGTTTGGACACAGGCAAAAAAGGGCTGAAAAAGCAATTGATATATAAGAGAATCAGCTGAAAGAACATTTAGCAAGTAATTAAGTTAACTGGCATCAGGTGTGTAACATGATTGGCTATAAAAGGGATGCCTTAGAGAGGCTGAGTCTCTCAGAAGAAAAGATGGCCAGATGCTCTCCAACCTGTGAAGGCTTACTTAAAAAAAAATGTGGGATACTTTAAAAACAATGTTCCTCAACATCAAATTGCAAAGGCTTTGAAGGTCTCATCATCAACAGTGCATAACATCATCAAAAGATTCAGAGAAACTGGAAAAATCTCAGTGCGTAAGGGACAAGGCCGAAGGCCTTTACTGGATGCCCGTGATCTTCGGGCCCTCAGACGCCACTTCATCACTCACTGGCATGATTCTGTCATTGACATTACTAAACAAGCCCAGGAATACTTCAAGAAACCACTGTCTGTAAACACAGTCTGCCGTGCCATCCACAGATGCCACCTAAAACTCTATCATGCAAAAAGGAAGCCATTGTTGAGCATGATCCAGAAGCCCCGCCGTGTTCTATGGGCCAAGGCTCATTTAAAATGGACTGTAGCAAAGTGGCAAAGTGTCCTGTGGTCAGACGAGTCCAGAGTTGACATTCTTGTGGGAAATCATGGGCGTCATGTCCTCCGGGCTAAAGAGGAGAAAGACCACCCCTCCTGTTATCAGCGTTCAGTTCAAAAGCCAGCATCTCTGATGGTATGGGGATGCATTAGTGCATATGGTGTGGGACACTTGCATGTTTTAAAAAGCACCATGAATGCTGAAAGGTATATCAAGGTTTTAGAGCAACATATGCTCCCCTCCAGACAACATCTATTCCAGGGAAGGCCGTGTGTATTTCAGCAGGACAATGCAAAACCACATACTGCAGCTATTACAACAGCATGGCTTCGTAGTAGAAGAGTCCGGGTGCTGAACTGGCCTGCCTGCAGTCCTGATCTTTCACTGATTGAGAACATTTGGCACATAATTAAAAGAGAAGTCCGTCAAAGGAGACCCAAAACGCTCCAGCAGCTGAAAGCCTGTATTAAACAAGCGTGGGATCAAATTCCAATGGCTAAACTCAAGAAACTTGTCTCCTCAATGCCCATACGCCTCTACTCTGTGTTATAAAGAAGAGGGGATGCTACACCATGGTAAACAGGCCCCTGTCCCAACTTTTTTGAGACCTGTAGCAGCCATGAAATTTGAAATGAGCTCATTTTGTGGATAAAATTATAAAGTTTCTCAGTTTCAACATTTGCTATGTTATCTCTGTTCTATTGTGAATAAAATACTGGCTGGTGTGATTCAAAAGTCATTGAATTTTGATTTTATTCACAATTTACACTTTGTCCCAACTATTTTGGAATTGGGGTTGTAGATGAGTTCCTTGAAAACAATTTATCATACAGAGTACACTTGATGATACATGATTCATAAACGTGTTTAACAATTCTAAATTCCTACTCATTTGTCCCTAACTAATACAAAATTATGTTTTGTATGAATTTCAATTGTTAATACCTTATTGGTCTGGGATATATATAAAGGCTTCATTCTAGACTAAAACTTAAAAGAAAGGATCAAAGGTAGAATCAGGAACCAAACTAGAGCCATTAAACCCCCCACATGCTGAAAATCTGGTCTTTCTCCATCTTATGGTCTCATCTGGATGACACCTGAAACCCCCCTAAACTTAAACAAAGTGAGATAAGAATGCCAGACATTTTACAAAATCTTGAGGCACTTTACAAGCAGAGATTGAGATACAAGTACAGATATGTGATCACATACTCGTTAGTTACTATGCAAGCTAGGTGGGGTTCGAGCTTGTCCACTCCTTTTCGAGTATCGAATGGAGTCCGTCAAGGAGGAATTCTCTCGCCTTTATTGTTCAACTGATACATGGATGACCTTTCAAGACAGTTAAATGAGTGTAAAACTGGCTGCATGGTGGGGAACAACCTTATTAATCACATGATCTATGCTGATGATTTAGTGGTAATATCTCCATACAGCGCTGGCCTACAGCAGCTACAGAGCAGAGTCTGCTCTGAATATGGCAAGTTGTTTGATATAAATTTCAACTCTAAAAAGAGTGTGGTCATGATTTCCAGAACTAAAGATGATCTGAAGCTCACATTTCCCTCCTTCTTCTTGGCAGGAAATGTTTTAAATATTGTTAATAAGTTTAGATACCTCGGTCATATAATCAGGGATGATCTGTGTGATGATGATGATGTACAGCGCCAGTGTCGTATGCTTTATGGGCAAGCCAACATGCTGGCACGTAAATTCCACATGTGCACTGACAATGTTAAAATTGCTCTCTTTAAAACTTATTGCACACCCCCTCTACACATCCCACCTGTGGTGTCGTTGCACGGAAAAAATGAGAAAGCTTCAGGTGGCGTATAATGATGCTTTTCGCATTTTCCTTAAACTTCCTAGATGGACTTGTGCAAGTGAGATGTTTGTAACATGTAATGTGCCCACCTTTCATGCTGTGTTAAGGAATTTCATGTATAAATTCACGTGTAGACTGATGAAGTCAGAGAATGTGCTGATTATGGCCTTAACTGATATCACTCAGAGTGACACACGCTATATCTCCTGCTTCCGGACACACTGGAGGCAATGTCTATGGGCTCTAATTTCTTGGCGCAGCGCAGGGCGGCGCAGCGTGGCGTAGCTTGACGCAGCCCACGCAGTGTTAATTTCGTCCGGCGCAGCCCGCGCAGTGGTAATTTCGTGAGGTGCAACACCGTGCGCAGCCTTCGGTAGACGAACGTGCGCCGAGATGGGTGTGGCGGCGTAGTAGGGGGAGGTGTCACATATTCATCATGACGCAGTGACAATTTCGTAGAAAAAGTCTACGCTGCAGTTGCGCAGAAAGCTCGCCAGCTCCAACCTGGTTTACTTTCTGCGCAGTGGTAATTTGGCTGACCGGCGCACAGTGCGACTGCGTCACCGAAACCTCACAGGCAGGTTTCCAGAATGTCAGGCACATTTCAACGCAATAAATAATTACATCAAGCACTATTTAATGTAACTATCTGAATCAGGATACAAATTATAGTATCTATATCGATTGTCCTGATGTCAGATTAAAGGCGGTTGGCACGCGTAATGGAAATTGACCTGGCTTAATCAACGCAGCTGAATCTGTGATGTAAATTAACGACTTCACATCTTTCTCAGCCAACCACAAACTATAATGCTTGCGTTCTATGCTCAGTAAAGCCGCTTGCACACTGGACGCGAAACGAATTTTTCGCACGACTGATTACAGTCAAAGTCAATTTCCACACCAGAGATAAAATAGTGCTTGTAGTCAGTGAGCAAATCAATTCCATGACCATTGACAGTGTGAATAAATTATCGCATGCACGAACAAGACTGTCCGACGCGAAATGCAAAATACTCCATGTACGGCAGCCAGCAAAAAGTAAAAGTATTGATATGAGAAAAGATTTGTAACGAAATAAAGAATTAAAATATATCATCAACAAACAGAACATCCAAAAAAGATGGCTGCATGGTGGGGAACAACCTTATTAATCACATGATCTATGCTGATGATTTAGTGGTAATATCTCCATACAGCGCTGGCCTACAGCAGCTACAGAGCAGAGTCTGCTCTGAATATGGCAAGTTGTTTGATATAAATTTCAACTCTAAAAAGAGTGTGGTCATGATTTCCAGAACTAAAGATGATCTGAAGCTCACATTTCCCTCCTTCTTCTTGGCAGGAAATGTTTTAAATATTGTTAATAAGTTTAGATACCTCGGTCATATAATCAGGGATGATCTGTGTGATGATGATGATGTACAGCGCCAGTGTCGTATGCTTTATGGGCAAGCCAACATGCTGGCACGTAAATTCCACATGTGCACTGACAATGTTAAAATTGCTCTCTTTAAAACTTATTGCACACCCCTCTACACATCCCACCTGTGGTGTCGTTGCAGTACGGAAAAAATGAGAAAGCTTCAGGTGGCGTATAATGATGCTTTTCGCATTTTCCTTAAACTTCCTAGATGGACTTGTGCAAGTGAGATGTTTGTAACATGTAATGTGCCCACCTTTCATGCTGTGTTAAGGAATTTCATGTATAAATTCACGTGTAGACTGATGAAGTCAGAGAATGTGCTGATTATGGCCTTAACTGATATCACTCAGAGTGACACACGCTATATCTCCTGCTTCCGGACACACTGGAGGCAATGTCTATGGGCTCTAATTTCTTGGCGCAGCGCAGGGCGGCGCAGCGTGGCGTAGCTTGACGCAGCCCACGCAGTGTTAATTTCGTCCGGCGCAGCCCGCGCAGTGGTAATTTCGTGAGGTGCAACACCGTGCGCAGCCTTTGGTAGACGAACGTGCGCCGAGATGGGTGTGGCGGCGTAGTAGGGGGAGGTGTCACATATTCATCATGACGCAGTGACAATTTCGTAGAAAAAGTCTACGCTGCAGTTGCGCAGAAAGCTCGCCAGCTCCAACCTGGTTTACTTTCTGCGCAGTGGTAATTTGGCTGACCGGCGCACAGTGCGCACACGTCACCGAAACCTCACAGGCAGGTTTCCAGAATGTCAGGCACATTTCAACGCAATAAATAATTACATCAAGCACTATTTAATGTAACTATCTGAATCAGGATACAAATTATAGTATCTATATCGATTGTCCTGATGTCAGATTAAAGGCGGTTGGCACGCGTAATGGAAATTGACCTGGCTTAATCAACGCAGCTGAATCTGTGATGTAAATTAACGACTTCACATCTTTCTCAGCCAACCACAAACTATAATGCTTGCGTTCTATGCTCAGTAAAGCCGCTTGCACACTGGACGCGAAACGAATTTTTCGCACGACTGATTACAGTCAAAGTCAATTTCCACACCAGAGATAAAATAGTGCTTGTAGTCAGTGAGCAAATCAATTCCATGACCATTGACAGTGTGAATAAATTATCGCATGCACGAACAAGACTGTCCGACGCGAAATGCAAAATACTCCATGTACGGCAGCCAGCAAAAAGTAAAAGTATTGATATGAGAAAAGATTTGTAACGAAATAAAGAATTAAAATATATCATCAACAAACAGAACATCCAAAAAAGATGGCCCGCAAGTAAATAAATCGCAGTGTTCATTGGATGTTCTGTTTGTTGTTAAAATGTTTCTTTTTATTCTTTATTTCGTTATCAATCTGTTCTAATCGTCTTTTTTTTTTTTTTTTTTTTTGGCTGTCAGACACGGAGTATTTTGCATTTAATGTCCAACAGGCATTGTACATTGTCCCGCGCCAATGTCGACTCACTTTATTGAGCAGAGCTTAAACAGAAACATTGATTGAAATTCTCGGTACTCATCTTGAAGAACTGAGCCCTCTTATCAAAAGATACACGTTTAATATCTAAAGATTCAGTTGATTTGAAGAAATTAAAAACAATAATCGACTGTCGGACACGAAGTTACACTGAAACCATCCAACTGTCGGACACGGAGATATATTAAAACCCTGTCAGACTTTCGGACACGTAGACACTGCGTTCAACGCAATCTGTCGTGTGAAAAATTCGTTTCGCGTCCAGTGTGCAAGCGGCTTAATACTAGGCTACAACTATTATTGTACTTAGGTTTTATCGTTTTTAGTGGGGGAAAGGAATACAGCCTGATTGCTATGATCTCGTACTGAGTTAAGATCACATATTGAAAATAAATGTGTAACGTATCTTGCATTGTTGTCCATGCATGTTAATCCAAAAGCAAAAGGGTGTAATTATAGGAACACGCTATCCACCGTCTCTCTTCCCAATGATGCAGGCAGAAGAGATAAATGAGCAACCGTCATATTTCATTCCAACTTCATAAGTTTGAATGATCTGACGTAGTTTCGCTTTGAAATTCCATTCAAGTTCGCTAATGGTAATAATTCGCGAATGCCCCAGCTAGCCAGCTAACTCATATTCGTAATGCTTAATATAGACGTAGCGGTGCAGAAAACATGCCTGAAGCAGCAAAGTAAAATGCAACATTAACGCATCATGCAGATATAGGACAGAGGCTTCTATTTTCCAACATATTAAAGGTGAGGAGAGGAGCTCATTTGATTGGTGAAGATTTGACTCGGCTGTGTTATACCCAAACACGCCTTCTTTGCCACTTGCGTCGGAAGGAGGGACCGAGGCGGGACAGAGGAGTACTTGCGCCAGGCTACGCTGGGCACGAAATTGCAACATACGCCTGGACACACCCCGTTGGCGCGGCGCACCCCCCATTCGCCGCGCCTGCGCCGCGCCTGCGCCTGGTCTACGAATTTAGAGCCCTATATGTTTTTTAATTGATCTGTGCCTTGTGACATGCTTAGTCTGGATACCTAGGCTATCTCTGTATTGTTGTTTGTTTGTATGTCACTTCTATGGACCTATTTGAGTCTGAAATAAAGTTTATCGATCGATACTCAAAAGTAGAGTATAAAGTCCATTATTTCCAGCCCCACACCATTCATTATTGATTGTGTCAGTTTGTCCAATTACTTTCGAGCCCCTAAAACTGAGGGGGCTGAGCATAAAATGGGTCTAATCCATGCATGGTTCAGACAATACTTTTGAAAAAAAAAACAAAAAACTCTCAAACTGAAGTTGAAAGTTTGCACTTCAAGCACATCTATCTTGTTTCTTTTCAAATCCGTCGTGTTGGCGTACTAAACTAGAAATAATAATCGTGTCTCCATCCAAATACTTATGGCCCGCATTGTGTACACTGTACAAACTGTCTCATTTTACTGAGTCTAGGTTTCACACAAGCGCTTGACTGAGACAGTGGACTAACGCGTCTTTCAGGAAAATCAAGCTCTGAAAGCACATTCTTGTAGAGGACAGTTTTCCGAATAGCGATGAAATTAATTGAAACGGCATATTCCCATATATATAAATAAACAGTGAGCCATTTTTTGTCAAGGATGGTTGATAATCTCACTTGTGCAAAATCACGGAATTCTCAAGCCGTTAATTACCAAGGAATACAGTGGTGTGCAAAAATTTTGGCACCCCTGGTTTAAATGTCTGTTACAATTAATCTCCGAGTGATTGAAAGCAAACCTGAACACTAAATGCTACAAAGTGAAACACGACACCTTTCTGCAAATTTAAAAGCAAGGTTTCTTTTTATTTTAATACTTCTGAGTTTTTAAATGATAAGAAAGGAAAAAGGGCCATGTGCAAAAGTTTGGGAACCCTTTTGGATTATTCTTTGTTACCTTTTAAGAAGATGATTACTAAAGCCCAAACCCAGGTGATTTACTCGTAAGGGCTTCAATGAGTCTGGTGAGTATAATTCCAGGGTTGAACTATGTATTCTGAAGTAACTCCATGCCTTCTAAAGTATCTGACTGTGGTGGCTGTTGTGTCTGATATTAAAAACCATGTGTTCCTCTAAACAGTTGTCCAAGGATGTCAAAATCAAGATAATTCACTTCCACCAACAAGGAGAGGGCTACAAAAAACTCTCGTAACGTTTCAAACTACCCATTTCTACTGTCAGAATCATCGTAAGAAAATGGAAAATAAATGGAACAATTGAAGTCAAGGAAAGATCTGGAAGACCAAGAAAAGGTTCAGATAGAATGGCCTGAGATCTGGTGAGAAATGCTCAGAAGAACCCACACATCACTGCAAAAGAGCTGCAAAAAAGAGTAGCAGACACAGGTGTAGTTGTTCACAGGACAACAATACAGCGTACCTTAAACAACAAAGACCTACGTACATGGCAGAGTTGCAAGAAAAAAGCCTATCCTATGACCTCAACACAAAATTAAGCGTCTGAAATATTTAAAAGTATGCTTACAGTTCCAATAAGCTTGAGAAACCTCAAGCTTATTGGAACAATGTGCTTTGGACTGACAAAACCAAAATTGAACTTTTTGGCCACAACCAAAGAAGGTATGTTTGGAGAAAAAAGGGTTAAACATTTGTAGAGAAGAACATGTTGCCAACTGTTAAGCATGGAGGTGGATCCATTATGCTTTGGGGTTGTGTAGCAGCTGGGGGCACAGGCAATATTGTGCAGGTGGAAGGAAGAATGGATTCAACCAAATATCAAGACATTCTAGAGGCTACTGTTCAAAGCTCAGTCCAGAAATTGAAGTTGAAGAGATGTTGGATATTCCAGCAAGACAATCACCTGAAGCTTACCTCGAAATCCACCATGAAGTACCTCCAGGAAAGACGGATGAAGGTTTTGGAATGGCCATCACAGTCGCCAGACTTGAATATTACTGAAAATCTTTGGAGAGACCTCAAACATGCCATGCATGCAAGAAGGCCAAAGAATATTTCTGAGCTAGAGGTGTTCTGTCAGGAAGAATGGGGAAAAATTCCAAAGACAAGAACTGAAAGACTCTTAGCTGGCTACAGGAAGGGTTTGCAAGCTGTTATAGCTGCCCGAGGACGAGTTACAAAGTACTAGCAGACAGGGTTCCCAAACTTTTGCACAAGGCCTTTTTCCTTGTTTTATTATTTTGAAACTGTGAAAAGTTAAAAATTATTCTTGCTTTAAAATATGATGTGCCATGTTTAACTTTGTAGCATCATTTAAAAACAGAAAAATTAAAATAAAAAGAAACCTTGCTTTTAAATTTGCAGAAAGATGTCGTGTTTAACTTTGTAGCATTTAGTGTTCAGGTTTGCTTTCAATCACTTGGAAATTAATTGCAACAGACATTTAAATCAGGGGTGCACAAATTTTTTGCACCCCACTGTTACTGCTGTTTGCAAACGGTGCACAACGGAGGCCACCCCTCGTTGCAGAGTGCTTGCTTCGAATCAGCTTTCTTCCTGCCGGTGCAGCTCACGTAACGTCTATCATGTTGCGGCGCTTGGTGACAACAGTGAGAAATAACTTACGACCGTCATATTACGAAGAAATCCTACTCTACAATGCACACGTCTGTACTGCGACTTCTGATCTTGTTTGCTTCGCGGTTGTAATTTGAAATGGGTGAGTGGGCTTCAATGTCCTTATTTCTGATCATTTAACTATCTATTCTTCCTCACTTTCACGGTTGCCTATGTTGATTTCCGCCTCAGTACCCAATTAACCTTTGTAATTTTCTGTTAAAGACGGCATGAACTAGACTTGAAACGGCAATATCGTTATTACATCTTGTGACAATGTGGTCGAGTCGGGGAAATCTGTTGATTTAAAGTCCGTGGCAAACCTGGACTGACGTCTATCTGGCAATGCATCCTGCAGTCGTATGTAATAGGCTGTATATTTCTGTGTACATTAGCCCATCAAAGCTATCATTCAGTGCAGGGTTGACTGTCGCTAATTATAGCTTATAATTTCGCGTTTAAATCTGAGTTTATAAAATACCAAATGTTACGTCTTAAATAGGTCGTTTTCATGGTTCACAGACGCAAGCGGGTACGGCAAGGAAATACCAAGCGCGAAAAAACATTATCCAGGTCAGACCTGGTTCAACCGGACCCGTCGGGCTTGCTTATGTAGACCGTAGCCTCTCATGTCGTCTATCCCGTCTCGCACTGAAGCCGCTTCAAAATAAAAGTGGCTTTCTCCTGTCTCATACACAGCAAAACAGACGCACTACAGTAACTTGACATTGGGGCTTGGCGAAAATTGAAGGAAAGTTAATAATAATAATAATAATAATAATAATAATAAATTCTTACCCCTAAATAGAACCCCAATTCCAAAAAGTTGGGATGCCATGTAAATTTTAAATTAAAAAAAGAATGCAATGATTTGCAAATCTCATAAACCCACATTTTATTCACAATAGAAAATAGACAACATGTCAGATGCTGAAAGTGAGATATTTTACCATTTCATGAAAAATATGAGCTCAGTATGAATTTTATGGCAGTGACACATTTCAAAAAAGTTGGGAGAGGGGAAACAAAAGGCTGGAAAAGTAAGTGGTACAAATAAAAAACAGCCGGAGGAGCATTTTGCAACTACAACCCCAATTCCGAAATAGTTGGGACGAAGTGTAAATTGTGAATAAAATCAAAATGCAATGACTTTCAGATCACGAGCCAATATGTTATTTACAATAGAATATAGACAACATTTCAAATGATGAAACTGAGACATTTTACATTTTTATCCACAAAATGAACTTATTTCAAATTTTCTGGCTGCAACAGGTCTCAAAAAAGTTGGGAAACAGGCAAAAAAGGGCTGAAAAAGCAATTAATATATAAGAGAATCAGCTGAAAGAACATTTAGCAAGTAATTAAGTTAACTGGCATCAGGTGTGTAACAAGATTGGCTATAAAAGGGATGTCTTAGAGAGGCTGAGTCTCTCAGAAGTAAAGACGGCCAGAGGCTCTCCAATCTGTGAAGGCTTGCGTAAAAAAAATTGTGGAATACTTTAAAAACAATGTTCCTCAGCATCAAATTCCAAAGGCTTTGAGGGTCTCATCATCGACAGTGCATAATATAATCAAAAGATTCAGAGAAACTGGAAAAATCTCTGTGCGTAAGGGACAACGCCGAAGACCTTTACTGGATGCCCGTGATCTTCGGGCCCTCAGACGCCACTGCGTCACTCACCGGCATGATTCTGTCATTGACATTACTAAATGGGCCCAGGAATACTTCAAGAAACCACTGTCTGTAAACACAGTCCGCCATGCCATCCACAGATGCCACATAAAACTCTATCATGCAAATAGGAAGTCATTGTTGAGCATGATCCAGAAGCGCCGCCGTGTTCTGTGGGCCAAGGCTCATTTAAAATGGACTGTAGCAAAGTGGCAAAGTGTCCTGTGGTCAGACGAGTCCAAATCTGACATTTTTGTTTGAAATCATGGACGTCGTGTTCTCCGGGGTAAAGAGGAGAAAGACCACCCCTCCTGTTATCAGCGCTCACTTCAAAAGCCAGAATCTCTGATGGTATGGGGATACATTAGTGCATATGGTGTGGGACACTTGCATGTTTTAAAAAGCACCATGAATGCTGAAAGGTATACAAAGGTTTTAGAGAACATATGCTCCGCTCCAGACAACATCTATTCCAGGGAAGGCCTTGTGTATTTCAGCAGGACAATGCAAAACCACATACTGCAGTTATTACAACACATGGCTTCGTAGTAGAAGAGTCCGTGTGCTGAACTGGCCTGCCTGCATTCCTGATCTTTCACCAATTGAGAACATTTGGCGCATAATGAAATGAAAAGTCTGTCAAAGGAGGCCCAAAACTCTCCAGCAGCTGAAAGCCTGTATCAAACAAGAATGGGATCGAATTCCATTGGCTAAACTCAAGAAACTTGTCTCCTCAATGCCCAGACGCCTCCACTCCGTGTTAAAAAGAAGAGGGGACGCTACACCATGGTAAACAGGCCCCAGTCCCAACTTTTTTTGAGACCTTTAGCTACCATCAAATTTGAAATGAGTTCATTTTGTGGATAAAATTGTAAAATTTCTTAATTTCAATATTTACTATGTTATCTCTGTTCTATTGTGAATAAAATACTGGCTAGTATGATTTTAAAGTCATGGCGTTTTGATTTTATTCACAATTTACACTTTGTCCCAACTATTTCGGAATTGGGGTTGTAATTAGGTTAATTGGAAACAGGTCAGTAACATGACTGGGTACAAAAAGAGCATTTTAGAGAGACAGAGTCTCTCAGAAGTAAAGACGGACAGAGATTCACCAATCTGCAAAAAACTACATCTAAAAATTGTCGAACAATTTCAGAAAAATGTTCCTCAATGTAAAATGGCGAAGACTTTGAATCTACAGTACATAATATCATTAAAAGACTCATCTCTGTGCGCAAGGGACAATAAAAAGGTCAATATTGGATGCTCGTGATCTTCGGGCCCTCAAGCGAAGCTGCATTAAAAACAGGAATAATTCTGCACTGAAATACACTGCATGGGCTCAGAAACACTTCCAGAAATCATTGTCTGTGAACACAGTTCACTGTGCAATCTACAAATGCAAGCTAAAGCTGTATCATGCAAAGAGGAAGCCATATGTAAACACGATCCAGAAACGCCGCCGTCTTTACTGAGCCAAAGTTCATTTAAAATGGACTGAGGCAGAATGGAAAACTGTTCTGTGGTCAGATGAATCACAATTTGAAACTGTTTTTGGAAACCACGGACACCGTGTTGTGCAGTCTAAAGAGGAGAGAGACCACTCAGCTTGTTATCAGAGCACATTTCAAAAGCCTCCATCTCTGATGGTATGGGGTTGCATTAGTGCCTATGGTGTGGGGAGCTTACACATCTGGAAAGGCACTATCAATGCTGAAAAGTACATAAAGATTTTACGACAACATATGCTCCCATCCAGACAACGTCTCTTTCAGGGAATATTGTATATTTCAGCAAAACAATGCCAAACCACATACTACATCCATCACAACAGCAAGGCTTCGCAGTAGAAGAGTCCGAGTGCTGAACTGGCCTACCTGCAGTCCAGACCAGTCACTAATAGAAAACATTCGGCGCATCACAAAATGAAAAATCTGGCTTAGAAGACCCGGGACTGCTGAGCAGCTAGAATCCTACATCTGACAAGAGTGGGACGACATTCCTCTCCCAAAACTTCAGCAGTTGGTCTCCTCACTTTCCAGATGTTTACAGACTGTTAAAAGAAGAGGAGATGCTACACAATGGTAAACATGGCCCTGTCCCAACTTTTTTGAGATGTGTTGCTGCCATCAAATTAAAAAATGAGCTAATATTTTTCATGAACTGGTAAAATGTCTCACTTTCTACATCTGACATGTCGTTTATGTTCTACTGTGAATAAAATGTCAGTTTATGAGATTTGCAAATCATTGCATTCTGTTTTTATTTACATTTTACCAGAGT
The DNA here is from genome assembly GCA_029692085.1 of Gymnothorax javanicus. Lineage (NCBI taxonomy): Eukaryota > Metazoa > Chordata > Actinopteri > Anguilliformes > Muraenidae > Gymnothorax > Gymnothorax javanicus. Next base: position 20,101,156 of record CM056199.1, read on the forward strand.
TGGGACCAAGTCATCATGTCCAATCAAATCTGGTCATGAGCTCAAACTCAAAGCAGATGAGGGAGAGCAATGAGGAGTGAAAGGAGGCAGGGGAACAAATTAGACCATGAGCTTACTAATGAACAAGCAGAGTGGGGAAAGCTGAGAGAACCATCAGCTGCATTTCATGTTGACATTGACCCCTTTCTGATCCTAAACGTATCTAAGCTTTTAACACTTTCAGCTTTCCCCACTCTGCTTGTTCATTAGTAAGCTCATGGTCTAATTTGTTCCCCCGCCCCCTTTCACTCCTCATTGCTCTCCCTCGTCTGCTTTGAGTTTGAGCTAATGACCAGTGACTTGATTTGACTTGGTCATGATGACTTGATCCCAACTCTGCATTTTACACAGCATCCCAACTTTTTTGGAATTGTGGTTGTAATACCAAAATAAAAATATAATAAGTGCATTCACCATTGAAAAAATGGTGCCACAGTGGGAAGCCCTGTTGCCTCACAGCAGGATAGCTGTGTGTTCAAATCTGACCTGGGGCCTTTCTGTACGGTGTTTGCATGTTCTCCCCATGTTCCACTGGGTTTATACCCACAGTCCCAAGACATGCATGTCAGGCTACTTGGAAATTTTCGGTCACCTGTTGGTGTGAGTGAATGGTGTGTGCACCCTTTTATTGATCAGCAAGCTGTCCAAGGTGTGTTCCTCCCTTTTGCCTGTGGTTGTTGGCTCTAGCTGCCAGCTGCCCTGTGATCGAATGAGAAAGAAACAGTTTTGACTCTAGAAGAATTGATTTTAATATAAATATGTTTTATGTTTTATTAATAAAGTAGTTTAAAATATTAACAAGTGGTGCCAGGCACAACAAACTCTGCCCCTCGCACATACTTTCACCTACTTGTGCTAAATTCAATAGGGATCTATTCTCGGGCAGTGGCAGTCCCTAAACCGAATTTGGGGTGAATGTGCCCATTAGTTTTGCCGCTAGAGTGTTAACAGACAAACAAATGAAATGTCATTCATAGAATGACAACTTGCCGGAATCATGCACAGATGTCAGAAACAGAATGAACGGAATGGAGTTGGTTTCAAGTCTCTAGCTGTAATAGCCGCAAAGTTATGAACCAAAATGTGTTTTTGACCTTTCTGGTGACCTTGACCTTGACCTTTGGCCTCGAAAAGAGACCGGTCTCCAGCTACAAGGCTAGTCAATGTTGTCACCAAGTGTGGTGAAGATAGTATGAAAATTGTGGCCTGTAGAGTGCACTGAAACAGACAGACAAACAGACAAAGAAACCAAAATGGAGCGCTGCTTAGGTGACCTTGACCTTTGACCTAGATTTACCGAAAGAGTGCTTAGGTCAGGTAACACAGGCCTTGAGTTTATCAAGAAATTATGCACTTGGTTTGAAGTCTGTACAGCGATTAGAACCAAAGCTATGGCCACTTATGTGTTTTTGACCTTTTGTGTGACCTTGACCTTGGACCTTTGACCTAGAATCCTAGGTCAAGTAAGATGGACGTTTCGTTAATCAACAATATGCACTTGGTTTGAAGTGTCTACGACGATTAGAACCGAAAAATGGCTTCTTATGTGTTTTTGACGTTTTGTGTGACCTTGGCCTTTGACCTAGATTCCTAGGTCAAGTAAGATAGACCTTTCGGTTATGAAGAATATGCACTTGGTTTGAAGTCTCTACGATGATTAGAACCGAAGATATGGCTTCTTATGTGTTTTTGACCTTTTGTGTGATCTTGACCTTTGATGTAGATTCACCAAAATAGTGCAGTACCTAGGTCAAGTAAGATAGACCTTTCGTTTATCAACTATATGCACTTGGTTTGAAGTCTCTACGACGATTAGAACCGAAGATATGGCTTCTTATGTGTTCTTGACCTTTTGTGTGACCTTGACCTTTGACCTAGATTCACCAAAATAGTGCAGTGCCTGCCCAGTGCCTGTCCTATGTCGATCATGAAATATGAGCTAAATTGAGCTGAAACTGTGGACGCCACAGTGCAAACAAACAAACACACAAACAAACAAACAAACAGTAATATACTTGCCAATCCATGATTCCTCGGTTTCTGGCAAGTCACAAACACAGAAACAAACGCACAAACACAAAAACACAGAAACAAACCGAACCAAAAACAATAACCCTTGCCCTCACCCTTCGGGTGGGGCGGGGTAATGAATATGAATCTTCATTTAAATATTCTAGCTCTAAATTTGCACTATAATTTTTAATCTAAAATTAATGAATTAGGAAAGAAAAAGCTTTAGTTTAAAATAAATAAATCCCTTTGCCTCGTGCTGTAGCCATGCCACCTTCAGCCTCACATCTCCAGAACAAGAGTACCCACATCTGCAAGCATGAGGTGTTTTGTTGGACTTTAGATACTCAGGTTAATATGCACCCTAAGAAAATCAATACGATAGCAGGAACTTTGCAGGATTGTATTATAAAGTAAGAAATTATGGAAAAAATGAAGCCCCAAAATTAAAAGCAATGGTTTATGAAGGGGAGTGTTAATGGGGGATCCTAACAGACAATGGCTATCAGAGTTGTGCTGGTGAGCTTAATGAAAATAATGAGTAATTATCAGGCTAATATAATAAATGGACCCCGAGATATCAAATTTATGAAACGAGAGTAGTAATCTTTGTTTATTCCGAGCCTTTGGCGAGGAATGAACGAAAATTACAGCTGAAGTTTCATGAATTTGATATCTCGGGCACACAAATTTGAGATTCTATTAATCCCATAAATGTCAGCCTTGTATTACTTGGAAAATTTTAAAAAGCATTAACTTCCAGTTGGCTGGTCTTTTGGGTATGTTTTGGATATCATTTCTTCTGGTTACACAAGACTGATGATGCTCTAATCAAAGCTTGGTTAGTGTATATCTTTCAGTTACTCAACCATATTTTCACCAGTTGAGAGTAAACACTCTCTCTACGCATTGTTATATGCCATGATGCATCTTAGTCTTTGGTTGGAATTGTTTATGTGCTCAATTTGCGCTGTAAACAATGTGCGCAGCACGTGCACAAATCAAGGCAGTATCAACTGAACTTCATTTGCGAGTTTACTGTGTTTACTATGGAAGCATATAGTTAACAAAATTAAAATGAAAATGCAATGTCAGAAATGCATTTTCATTTTCAAGATACAAGCGCATTATTTGTATCATAATGAAAATTCAAATGTAATCCTCCACTTTGCATTTTCATTTTCAAGTCCATGTATGCAATTTTTATAACAACTGGAAAATTAAAATACATTCCTCATTTACATTTGCATTTTCGAGAAGTGCCCTGCAATATCACTAACAAAACGAAAACGAAAACGCTAATCGTATAAAGCAAATACATTCTCGGAAATGCTTTTTCGTTTTGGAGAAGCACGCGCATTATTTGTATCATCACGAAAATGCTAAAGTAATCATCCACTTTACGTTTGCATTTTCAAGTCCATGTAGGCACTGTTTTCATTTGCGAGAAGTGCCCCGTAATATCACTAACAAAACGAAATCGAAAACGCTAATCTCCAAATGCAAATACCTTCTCGGAAATGCTTTTTCTTTTTCAAGAAGCAGACGCAATATCTGCCTCATAATTAAATCGCTAACGCAGTTCGCCACTTTTCTTTTTCATTTTCGTGAAAGACTGCCCTGCCTGACTTTGCATTTTCGATTTCGAGGTCCCACGCCTTTTTCCTATAACAAAATTAAAAAGAAAATACCCTCCTAGTTGGGTGTGGCCTGTCGGTGAGAAGGCGGGACGTCCTCCACAATTTGGTACGGATTGGATATTAACAAATACAAGCGATCTCGTTGGTTATCAATCAGAGGGAAACTCCTGCTGCACGCACTTTTACGTCAAAGCACAAATGGCAACTTACATAGTTGGAGCCACTGACTGTGCGTGGACGCTCCCCTGGACACTGCGGAGTTTGATTGAGAGTATAGCTAAGGTTTTCCCCCAAAGACACTGCTCTCGCACTCAATTACCCCCGTGTGCGCTTGGATGAGCGCTGCTTCCACTGAAACTGTGTGCTTACACTCAAATCTGTCGATCTTCGGACGGGTAGTCTTTTTGAAGTACCCAGGTAAAAGTTTTTTTCTATTTCCGAGAATGTATTTGCTTTATTCAATTCGCGTTTTCGTTTTGTTAGTGATATTGCAGGGCACTTCTCGAAAATGCAAATGTAAATGAGGAATGTATTTTAATTTTCCAATTGTTATAAAAATTGCATACATGGACTTGAAAATGAAAATGCAAAGTGGAGGATTACATTTGAATTTTCATTATGATACAAATAATGCGCTTGTATCTTGAAAATGAAAATGCATTTCTGACATTGCATTTTCATTTTAATTTTGTTAACTATATGCTTCCATAGTTAACTGCTGATCTTGCATTTCACATACATTACAATAAGGAGAGGAGAAAAGGAAGGCGAAAAAAATGCTTGTTCTCTTTAATGCATTGTTTAATGAAGTTTTTTCATTGCAGAGAAAAAGTTGGTAGAACATTCTGCAGGTGACACCTGAGAGTAGGATAAGCCAAAATCATTGTATAAGTGTTGCTGTTCATTATGAGGCTCGACCGTAGGTTCTACTAATAGTGCACTGCATTTGGCCTGCATCAAACAGCAAACACAGCACTTTCAAAGACCACCTACCCCTGAACTCAGATGTGGCTGGCTCTCTGCCCCAGCTGGCCACATTTTATTCTAGACTAATCCGGGACTGTCAATGCTCCGAGGCCCTGGACTCAGTCTGAACCACCGTTGTCCCCAGCGCCCTTTGTCCAATCCAAACCCTGACCTTTGCCCTGCATTGTCCCTCATTTTATATTCTTAGCTTTGTAAGCTATGTTAAGCTTGCATGCATTTTTCCCATGTAATGCAATAGGTAAAATATAGCGCTGTGGAAATGTATTTGCCCCCTTCCCAATTTCTTCTATTTTCACCTATTTGTCACACTAGTTTCAGACCCTTTTACTAATTTTAATGTTGGGCAAACATAACGCCTGTTAACATAAAATACAGTTTATTTTTTAAATGATGATTTCATTTATTGAAGGAAAAAAAAGCTAGCCAACCCTATCTGGCCCTATCTGAAAAAGTAATTGCCCCCTTAATTATTAGATCAACCAATGAAACAAATTTAATTGATAATTGGGTTCAATTTCACAAGACTCACTCTGGCATTATTAGCCCTGTTGAATGTAAACATCATTTAAATAGAACCTGTCTGGCAATGTTAAAGGAGCAATATGTAAGTTTGTGGCCAAAACTGGTAGTGCAATCCCATTCAAAATAGTGCAGAGCGCAGTATCCCCTCCTCCTCTCCCCCAGACGAGAGGTTGCCAGCCAGGTTGCCGGATCCAGCAAGAACGTCTACTACACGGAGCTACCATGGCTACATTTCAATATCACCAATGATTTGCTCTCACAGGGTTGTGTTCAGTTCAGTTCAGAAAAGATCGAGACTAATGACTAACTAACTCTAGCTCTGGTGCACTGGTCAACTTGCTCGTCACTCTTCTGTGTGGATAGCCCACTAAAGTCCATACTGTAATATGCGTAAAGAATGAATGAGGACTCATTTGACCGATGTACTGTCTCAATTACATTTCATATTGCCATAATGGCACTGCGGTCAAGTGAGCCGTCGTTCGTGGAAGCCCGGTCAAGCCAGCCGCGACTTGGATTTTGATGTGTGTTTATTAGTTGAGTTATGCTCCGGCCGTACGGGTCGTTGGAGCAGCCAAACAAGACGAAGAACGACCCCAATTTCAGCACTAATTTCTCTCGAGTGAAACCTAGTAAAAACGATATCTTATTATATTTCTCGCAATATGAAATCCAAAGAAATTAAAATGGCTTCCATTTTAATGGAAGCTATTTTGCTGTTTTCTATTTATTAAATAAAGGTAAACTCCAAATTTAAAATATCAATTCATTATCTCGAATTTGTCATGGAAACCTTTCCCTTATAGGTTGAATGAAATGACCAATGAATTATTGTTTAGGATGGCTTTGGCTATGACCATGTTAGTGCATGTGACCTCAAATGACGTTAAAGCACACTTTTGTTTTACATTTAAAAACCTTAAGCATATGAAACTTACAACGGGACGGGACGGGGCGGGGCCGGGGGGCGGGGGGGCACCCCTGGCCACCAAGAAACCGAGAAATCGGACTTGGACTGCTGCTCTCCGACTGGACTACTGGCCGAGAATGCGGAAGGGGTGGGTCTCTAAGGACCAACCCTTACATGTTGAGTTAAATGCGTGCAGGACTCCACTTACAGTTAAAATAACCAGGAAACAATGCATTAATTTAACTGTTAAATTCAGTCAGTTTATAACAGTGAAGGAGGAAAGGGCAGACAAGGAAAGGAAGGAAATGTGAAAGAATAGACATTGAAGTAAAATTGAGGTGCTTGTGGCAGGGAAAAAAATATTGGGATGATGTTTGTTGAGAGCATGCGTCATCATGTCGACTGCTTGGAGTACATACACTACTGGTCAAAAGTTTTACGACACACCATTTTTGTGTGAAATGTGAAGTAAATTTTTTGATGAAAAAATGTGCTTTTTGTCAAACTGAGGCAAGTTATACTGACCTGAAGCATGTTTATGTAATACAGTTACCTGCAAAACTTGAAAAAATGCACAAAATCTTTTTGTGCTCCAAGCAGTGGATGTGTTTGCAAGAGTGTAGCATGTGCAGAGCGGTTGATTGGAACAGTGCTAGGTGCCCAGAGCAGCAGAGAACTCTCCCAGCTGCAGAGGTAACCCATCGCCCCCAGGCACCCCCCCGCTGCAGAGGTAACCCATCGCCACAGGCACCCCCCCACTGCAGAGGTAACCCATCGCCCCCAGGCACACCAGACTTGCCACGATGCTGCTGCATGGAGGCCACCCAAACAGGAGGACAACTGAGGCCCCGAACACAGCGCCACCCCAAGAGGCATGGAGGGTTCCACAGAGTAAACAAGATGCTGGCGAACCCCAGCCCGGACCGAAGCCACTCCCTACAGCCACAGGAGTGAGCAGCATCGGCAAGGATGAAACCCAGCACACAAACACCCCCAGCAGGGCTCCCAGACAGAGCCCCCCCCCCCTCTGAGGAGAGGCCAGCATCTGACCGGCAGTCCCCCAGGGAGCAAGCAGGCAGCAACCCTGAGCACCTCTGCACCCCCCCCTAGAGCCAAGGCGCCCAGCATTGGAGCCACGAGAGGGCACACAGGCAGGCCACAAGCCCCAGGCACGCACCCCACAGCCCAGCACACAGCCCCCATCACCAAGACAGCAACCCCCTCGAGGTAGAGAGTGTGCCCCCAGCTTCTACGTTCCTGTGCCGTCTCTTGCCGAGTTGTTCCAAATGCCATGTTGGGTAGCTGTGGAGAGGCCCTCATGACTGCTTTTGCCATCTAACACAAAAGAATGTTATACGCTGATTCACTGTTGCATACTGTAATTTTAGGACTAAAGGAGACAATTGTAACATTATGAATGTACACAGACAAGTAGCTTGATATTATTGTAACACTATCTATAGTCCAACTAGTGTAAATTTGTCCCACCTAACCTTCACTAAAAAAATTCAGTGCTGCATACATTTTTACGCGAGGCCACATAACCCTATGGGCAGATGTAACAGTATTTACCATGGCTTCAAAGTCTAAAATCCTGAATTATGGGTTCTGACGGTAAGTGCATCATAGACCCTATTAGTGCACATCATATTCAAGTATCATACAGTATGTACTTATGTTCCAGGTTCTGAGGAATCAGTGCTCAATCACTATTGGATTTGCATTTGTTTTTTCTTAAAAGTGTAAGTTAAAATTTTCAGCCAGTATAAATGTGTCCTGGTCAGTTAGTGTCTGAGCAGAAAAACCAAGTTACCAAATGTGGTTTGACATCATGCATGTACCAATATTATTCGGACAGTACATTTGATGGGGTCAGTAGTAGAGACCAGTATCAAAGTCTGATGTTGAAAAATTTTCTTGAGAGATTACATGAAATGTAAAATAGATTCTTTTAAGAGGGACCCTGTCTATTAATGCATATAATTTCATAAGATTTTACAATGGAATTTTAGAGAAATTTACAGGAGAAATCAGCTCAAATAACACAGCCACAATATCTTCAAACTTCAGACGTCATTAAAACAATTTCCTTGTGAGGTTACGTGAAATGTAAAATAGATTCCTGTTAAGAAGGACCCTGGCTATTAACCCATTTAAACCGGGACAGCATGTGCGCATTTTAAGAACGTGTCGTTGCCGACACAGATATGCGCGTAATTTTGAAAGTACCGTAATTACTGTAAGTTTTGCGCAATAGAAAAAAATTCCAACTGTTCCTGAAAGCTGAGAAGCTGTGCTTCAGCCCATGGCAGCACGATTCTCTGCTGGGATTTTTGCATTAGGCCTTAAAGGGTTAATGCATCTATTTTCGTAAGATTTTACTGTGGAATTCTAGAGAAATTCAAAGGGGAAATCAGCTCATATGACAACACAGCCACAATATCTTACAATAAATTCCTGTTAAAAATGACCCTGGCTATGAAAGCATATAATTTCAGATGATTTTACTGTGGGGTTTTTGAGAAATTTACGTGGAAAATCAGCTTTAATGACAACACAGCCATAATATCTTCAGAGTTCAGACGTCCTTGAAACAATTTTCTTGAGAGGTTACATGAAATGCAATATTTATTACTGTTAAGAATGGCCCTGGTTATGAACGTTTATAATTTCATATGATTCTACTGTCGAGTTTTAGAGAAATTTACATGGGGAATCCGCTCAAATGACAACACAGCCACAATTTCTTCAAAATTCAGATGTCATTAAAACTATTTTCTTGGAAGGTTCTATGAAATTTAAAATATATTCCTTTTCACAATGTCCCTGGCTATGAACGCTTGTAATTTCAGAATATGATTGAACACCCCTCTTTTAGACCATATTACTTGGCGCTTATTAAATGTTTATAAGGACCCTAGTTAATTTTATTACATTTAACGTCCTGTATTATGTTGTCAAGCCAAGTGGAAAGTTACGATTGCCGAGTGGGCTAGCATATTAGTCGAGGATTAGGTCCTACAGGGTGGCAGCAAGTCAATGCACGCTCCCGATTTTCAGAATTGGTTGACTTGCGTTTAATGATGTGTACAACAGCTGAATACACACGTTTAAGAATGTAGCAAAATATTTAACAGGCTTGTTAATGTTCAAGACATATTTTCACGCTGCTCGAACACCTAGGAAGGATGTGCAGCCTATCCCCAGGTGATGTCCAGACATTGGCATCGGCTAACGTTCATCAGACATATAGAACTATTCTAAAACAATGACAGGGTTGTCTTGACCTGGCTTCCTAGCAACAGTCTTCAAACATTTCAATGCTTGCTCGGAAGTATCTTCACAAAACTGAAGCCTTTGTGTGTCAGTTCTCCTCAGGTTTTGACATGGTTACATGTTGCAAAGATCAATGTGTTGGTGCCAGTGGGGAAAGGAGCTGGTTTGCAGTGTCATCGAACCCGGTGACTTTAAAACAGGTTTCATGCACCTGAAGCAGTCGGCTGTCAAAAACTGCAGTGTTCTTGCTGATATAACTAATCATTGGGGATGTGTAATTTAATGAGATTTAACATTATCCATGACACGTGTAATAGTATTGCATATTTGTTTTTAATGTATAGTTTTGGCTTGAATGCATTCTTATTTCAGATTTAGCACTTTCACCATCTTTGGAAAGGCAAGTGTTACAATGTTCACAAAATATTGTAATAATAATGTCTGAAGTTTGAAGATATTGTGGCTGTGTTGTCATATGAGCTGATTTCCCCTGTCAATTTCTCTAAAATTCCACAGTAAAATCTTATGAAATTATATGCATTAATAGCCAGGGTCCTTCTTAACAAGAATCTATTTATCATTTCACGTAACCTCTCGAGAAAATTGTTTTAATGGCATCTGAAGTTTGAAGATATTGTGGCTGTGTTGTCACATGAGCTGATTTCCCCTGTAAATTCCTCTAAAATTCCACAGTAAAATCTTATGAAATTATATGCTTTAATACACAGGGTCCTTCTTAACAGGAATCTATTTTACATTTCACGTAACCTCTCGAGGAAATTGTTTTAATGACGTCTGAAGTTTGAAGATATTGTGGCTGTGTTGTCATTTGAGCTGATTTCCCCTGTCAATTTGTCTAAAATTCCACAGTAAAATCTTATGAAATTATATGCATTAATAGCCAGGGTCCTTCTTAACAAGAATCTATTTTACAATTCATGTAATCTCTCAAGAAAATTGTTTTAATAACGTCTGAAGTTTGAAGTGTAATGGGAAAAAAAAGCCACTAGATGGCAGTATTGACAATTTTTTTGTTAAGCAGTCTGGAGCTAGGTTGGGCATGTCCTGGGCATGCCTCAGAGGGGGCTGGACAAGAGTATATAAGGAGAAAAACTGAGAGAGTGGAGGAGTAGTTGGAGAAATTGCAAGGAGAAATTGTGGAAGGATACATTTGACCAGACCTGTCACTCTTTTCAAGACCTGTGAAGCTTTTTGTGGATTTTTGCCTGTGTTGGAGCATATTCCTGTCCCAGGACATTGCAACACAGCAGCCCATCTCAATTACCAGGGGACTGTAAATATCTCATCTTTTTTTTATTTCAATCTTGGTCAGTAGGGTAGAGTGTAGATTAGTTCTAAGTGTTTGTTTAATTAAATCAGTTGAAGTTGAAGAATTTCGTCTGTCATCCCTTGCTGTCCGTGACGCCATAACAAACTGGGGCCATAACAGAAGATATTGTGGCTGTGTTCTCCCGTAAATTTCTCTAGAATTCCATTGTAAAATCTTATGAAATTATATGCATTAATAGACAGGGTCCTTCTTAAAAGAATCTATTTTACATTTCATGTAATCTCTCAAGAAAATTTTTCAACATCAGACTTTGATACTGGTCTCTACTACTGACCCCATCAAATGTACTGTCCGAATAATATTGGTACATGCATGATGTCAAACCACATTTGGTAACTTGGTTTTTCTGCTCAGACACTAACTGACCAGGACACATTTATACTGGCTGAAAATTTTAACTTACACTTTTAAGAAAAAACAAATGCAAATCCAATAGTGATTGAGCACTGATTCCTCAGAACCCGGAACATAAGTACATACTGTATGATACTTGAATATGATGTGCACTAATAGGGTCTATGATGCACTTACCGTCAGAACCCATAATTCAGGATTTTAGACTTTGAAGCCATGGTAAATACTGTTACACCTGCCCATAGGGTTATGTGGCCTCGCGTAAAAATGTATGCAGCACTGATTTTTTTGGTGAAGGTTAGGTGGGACAAATTTACACTAGTTGGACTATAGATAGTGTTACAATAATATCAAGCTACTTGTCTGTGTACATTCATAATGTTACAACTGTCTCCTTTAGTCCTAAAATTACAGTATGCAACAGTGAATCAGCGTATAACATTCTTTTGTGTTAGATGGCAAAAGCAGTCATGGGGTCCTCTCCACAGCTCCCCAACATGGCATTTGGAACAACTCGGCAAGAGGCGGCACAGGAACGTAGAAGCTGGGGGCACACTCTCTACCTCGAGGGGGTTGCTGTCTTGGTGGTGGGGGCTATGTGCTGGGCTGTGGGGGTGCGTGCCTGGGGCTTGTGGCCTGCCTGTGTGCCCTCTCGTGGCTCCAATGCTGGGCGCCTTGGCTCTAGGGGGGGTGCAGAGGTGCTCGGGGTTGCTGCCTGCTTGCTCCCTGGGGACTGCCGGGTCAGGTGCTGGCCTCCTCGGGGGGGGTGGGGGGTGCTCTGTCTGGGAGTCGTGCTGGGGGTGTTCGTGTGCTGGGTTTCATCCTTGCCGATGCTGCTCGCTCCTGTGGCTGTAGGGAGTGGCTTCGGTCCGGGCTGGGGTTCGCCAGCATCTTGTCTACTCTGTGGAACCCTCCATGCCTCTTGGGGTGGCGCTGTGTTCGGGGCCTCAGTTGTCCTCCTGTTTGGGTGGCCTCCATGCAGCAGCATCGTGGCAAGTCTGGTGTGCCTGGGGGCGACGGGTTACCTATGCAGCGGGGGGGTGCCTGTGGCGATGGGTTACCTCTGCAGCTGGGGGGTGCCTGGGGGCGATGGGTTACCTCTGCAGCTGTGGGGTGCCTGGGGGCGATGGGTTACCTCCTCTGCAGGGGGGGTGCCTGGGGGCGATGGGTTACCTCTGCAGCGGGGGGGTGCCTGGGGGCGATGGGTTACCTCTGCAGCGGGGGGGTGCCTGGGGGCGGTGGGTTACCTCTGCAGCGGGGGGGGGTGCCTGGGGGCGATGGGTCACCTCAGCAGTGCGGGGGTGCCTGGGGGCGATGGGTTACCTCTGCAGCGGGGGGGTGCCTGGGGCGATGGGTTACCTCTGCAGCGGGGGGGTGCCTGGGGGCGATGGGTTACCTCTGCAGCGGGGGTGCCTGGGGCGATGGGTTACCTCTGCAGCGGGGGGTGCCTGTGGCGATGGGTTACCTCTGCAGCGGGGGGGTGCCTGGGGGCGATGGGTTACCTCTGCAGCGGTGGGTGTGCCTGTGGCAATGGGTTACCTCTGCAGTGGGGGGGTGCCTGGGGGCGATGGGTTACCTCTGCAGCTGGGGAGTGTGCCTGGGGGGCTTATGGGTTACCTCTGCAGCGGGGGGTGTGCCTGGGGGCGATGGGTTACTTCCACAGTGGGGGGGTGCCTGGGGGCGATGGGTTACCTCTGCAGCGGTGGGTGTGCCTGTGGCGATGGGTTACCTCTGCAGCCGGGGGGTGCCTGTGGCGATGGGTTACATCTGCAGCAGGGGGGTGCCTGGGGGCGATGGGTTACCTCTGCAGCGGGGGTGCCTGTGGCCATGGGTTACCTCTGCAGCTGGGGGTGTGCCAGTGGCGATGGGTTACTTCCACAGTGGGGGTGTGCTTGGGGGCGATGGGTTACCTCTGCAGCTGGGGGAGTTCTCTGCTGCTCTGGGCACCTAGTACTGTTCCAATCAACCGCTCTGCACATGCTACACTCTTGCAAACACATCCACTCCTTGGAGCACAAAAAGATTTTGTGCATTTTTTCAAGTTTTGAGAAAAAACTATGTAAAACTTTGAAACAATGTGAAAAACATGATTTGCATCCAACTTACTTCTTTCTTTGCAGGTAACTGTATTATATAAACATGCTCCAGGTCAGTATAATTTTGCCTCAGTTTGACAAAAAGCACATTTTTTCATCAAAAAATTTACTTCACATTTCACACAAAAATTGGGGTGTCCTAAAACTTTTGACCAGTAGTGTATGTGCTCCAAGCAGTCGACATGATGATGCATGCTCTCAACAAACATCATCCCAATATTTTTTTCCCTGCCACAAACACCTCAATTTTACTTCAATGTCTATTCTTTCACATTTCCTTCCTTTCCTTGTCTGCCCTTTCCTCCTTCACTGTTATAAACTGACTGAATTTAACAGTTAAATTAACGCATTGTTTCCTGGTTATTTTAACTGTAAGTGGAGTCCTGCACGCATTTAACTCAACATGTAAGGGTTGGTCCGCATTCTCGGCAAGTAGTCCAGTCGGAGAGCAGCAGTCCAAGTCCGATTTCTCGGTTTCTTGGTGGCCAGGGGTGCCCCCCCGCCCCGCCCCGTTGTAAGTTTCATATGCCTAAGGTTTTTAAATGTAAAACAAAAGTGTGCTTTAACGTCATTTGAGGTCACATGCACTAACATGGTCATAGCCAAAGCCATCCTAAACAATAATTCATTGGCCATTTCATTCAACCTATAAGGGAAAGGTTTCCATGACAAATTCGAGATAATGAATTGATATTTTAAATTTGGAGTTTACCTTTCTTTAATAAATAGAAAACGGCAAAATAGCTTCCATTAAAATGGAAGCCATTTTAATTTCTTTGGATTTCATATTGCGAGAAATATAAGATATCGTTTTTACTAGGTTTCACTCGAGAGAAATTAGTGCTGAAATTGGGGTCGTTCTTCGTCTTGTTTGGCTGCTCCAACGACCCGTACGGCCGGAGCATAACTCAACTAATAAACACGCATCAAAATCCAAGTCGCGGCTGGCTTGACCGGGCTTCCACGAACGACGGCTCACTTGACCGCGGTATAATGGCTGTGCTAATGTTGGAACGGTTTCCACAGCGTCTCACCATAAAGCCAGAGAAACAGACTCTAATAATGCATTGCTAATGTTAGCAATGAAGAGCCACGGTTTTTATTTCTCAAACAATCCGTTACCTAGTCAATTCGATGACCCACCTGCATACGCCCTAACGTACCATGAACGAACATACATAATGTTATTCGACTGTAGAGAATATTTGAAATGTCCGTGCCTACATTAAATAGAATTAAGTTTGCAAACTTAGCTGAATCTTACCTGCCCAGGAGAAAATTAGCAACTTCGGCGTCGGTCTTCAAATTCTTCTCTGCTTTCAGCCGTCTCCATCTTTCAAAGGCATGTCCTATAAAGATCCTTGATTTGTTTCTGACTTTGTCGCGACGTATTTCGGAATCATAACGAGGCCTTTTAGGTTTAGTAACGTCAGACATTTGTGCTCCGAAACGCTGGTGGCTGCAGCTCAGTGGTAACTGGAAACCTGGATGCCGAAGTGCTACTGACTTCGTGATTGGGGATAGGTGGAGGGCGGCGCAACAGGCCAAAACTCAAAATGAAAACATCAACATTAGTTGTGGGCTGCAACTTCGCTTTTGTAATGAGAATATTCTGGCTGGACTACTGTTGTCAGTGATATAAGTATTTGAAATTAACATCATTCCTTAATGTCTGGTGATATATCAGGACCATTTCATGATTAATCAACATACATTTCTTACATATTGCTCCTTTAAGTAAGCAAAAAATTAAAAAAACAGCACATGATGCTGCAATCTAATGAAATTGAAGGATAAATGAGAAACAAAGTTATTGACCTCTGTTGGTCTGGAAAGGGTTACAAAGCAATTTTTAATGCTCTGGGACTCATGGAAATCATGGTGAGAGCCATTATCCATAAATGGAGAAAATGTGGCACAGTCGTGACCCTACACAGGAGTGGCCGGCCTACCAAATTCCTCTAAGAACTCATCTTGGACTCATTGAGGAGGTCAAAAAAGAACCGATTCTAACATCTGAAGGACTCACCTCAGTTAACGTCAGTGTTCATGATTCCACAATAAGAAAGAGACTGGACAAAAATGGCATCCACCGGAGAGATGCATCTCACATTTTCCAAAAAAACTTCATTATGACCCCCAAGACTTTTGAGATACTATTCTGTCAGGGAAAAGTGGAACCTTTTTGAAGACATGAGTCCCGTTACATCTGGCATAATGCAAACACAGCATTCTAGAGCAATTACACCATACAGTACCAACTGTCAAACACTGTGGTGGTAAAGTGATGGTCTGGGGCTGCTTAGCTGCTTCAGGACCTGGGTGACTTGTCATAATTGATGGAATCAATCAAAGTGAGGGTGGGAATTGGGTACGATATAAAAGAGATAACATAAACTGGAAAACTGAAATGGAATTCCACTATAGCATTATAATTTTCCATTTACTGGTTTTATTTGAGTAAAAATTAAAATGAAAATCCAACAATCCAATTTGCATTTTCATTTTCTCATATTTGCATGGGCGTTCTGCAACCATTTTAAAATGGAAAAGCTTTTTGATATTTAATTTTCAAAGTCATGATGTGCTGCAGGTGGCACGGTGGCACAGTGGTTAGCACCGAAGCCTCAGAGCAAGAAGGTGGTGGGGTTGAATCCGGCCTGGGGCCTTTCTGTGTGCTTGATCTCCCCGTGTTTGCGTGGGTTTCCTCCAGATACCTCCCACAGTCTAAAGACATGCACATCGGGCTAGTTGGAGACACTAAATTGCCCGTAGGTATGAGTGTGAGAGTGAATGGTGTGTAAAAGCTGTCCGGGATGGGTCCCTGTCTTTGCCCATTGTCAGCTGTGAAAGGCTCCAGCTCCCCCTGCGACCTTAGTGAGGAAGAACCAGGTATAGAGAATGGATGGATGGATAACCTGCTGTACATGGAACATCCAAACTGCCACAATAAATAGATTAAAAAATAAATACATATTTGTGGAAATATAAGTGAAAATTAGACAAGTCAAACCCAGCCATTACATATTTGCCCTCCTTTACATTCCCTCCTGTGTGACACTGCAGATGTGGCCGACAGAAGGCGTGATTTCGGACAACACTTTCATTTATCCACGTCTGCCTCTCGCACCCTGCTTGAGATGACCAGCACCTCTTCTTTGTATCACCCTTACGTTAGGTTTTGATCGACCGCCAACTTTATGTTGTTACTTCTCATTTCCAAATGAAATAAGGCCTAAAAAAAAAAAATAATATTTGGTTCCGGTTTCCGACCGACCCTGTCAATTTATGTGCGACCCAAATTTATTTTATGAGCTTAGGGAAAATAATAATACAAATTAAATAAATACACAAACAAAAAGTTTGAGGCGAACTATAATTACGTTTTCGTACAGCACCCCTGCATCCTGTACAGGGATGAGGGCATTCTCTCTTTTTTTAAGGGTTGTTGAATTGCTTCTCGTGCGGATCTGCGTGTAGCAATTTCCAAGAATCCTCCGTGCCAAAGCAGATGATTGGATATTGGTAGCGCTTGTTATATGGTTCACGAGTTAGCGTATTTCTCAGTTGTGCTTTTCACTACGGATTTACTTTAAAACGCAAAATGGCCAGGAGCATGATGGACGTGTGTGTTGTTTCGATTATTTGCCCATGCAACACTAGCGTGCCAACCAAAATTGTAAGATTGGATTTAAAATCATTTGAAAACGTGCTTCAAGAAGTCAAACAGTGCCCTTGTACATTCATATCAGCTACCGGCAAAGTGGACAGAGCTGACAAATGGACTGACATCGCTCGCGATGTGGTGTCGACCCCCACTCAGCAGCTTCGTTCGCTTGTCAGTGGCGTCGTGTCTTTATTTTTCAGGTATTTAGCACTGAAGTGCGCCCAGAGCCAGAACCTGTGCCCTTGACGGCTCAAAGTACCCCAACTCCGTCCGCCTTCGAGATGGCGTTTCGTGTACAGCAACTTACTTACTCATTTGCCCCCGCCGAAAGTTGTACAGACCAAAAAAAGACGAGCTGAAAAATGACATTCTTCTGGAGAGCCTGCAGCCACGGGGAATGGGCTTTTCTCTTCCAGAGAGCACAAACCAAGGCTCATTTTTGCTGACGGTTAGGGAACTATAATATTTGATATGGTATTATGACATTTGTTAAAGTGTGATGGTTCTGCCCTGCAGTCCCTCCTCCCCTCCTGCTGTCTGCACCTCCATTCAACGAGCCACACCTGTTGCTCGCTGAGGCGAAGGTGCAGTAAAGAGTATTTAAGCGTTTCTGCATTCTGTTTCCTGAGCCCTGTTGATGTTTTTGCCGCTGCTCCTCTCCTGTCTGGTTTTAAATCTTTTTTGAAGTAAAGATTTTTATATTTTTACTCAGCCTGTGTGTTATATCTCTGCTTCATTCATGAGATTAACATACATCTAGTACTCGGACTACGACTTGCATCAACCAAATTTATTCACCAGCAACACGACAACGCTGTTACAGCATGGCGATCCCGGAACAGAGAGACCTCTCCTTCTTCCCATAATTCCCTTTAGTTACTTCCTACGGAGATCACTTTAACCCAAAATACATAACATCTCCTCCCCTCTTACAATGGATGTCCCAGGAAATGACCACTGAAGGACTTCATAACCCATTTTTTTTCATGCATTACACAAATTCAAATTTTAACCTGTCCAAAAATTTTATTTTATTTTATTTTTTTTAACTAGGGGTGAGGGTAGACTACCTCGGTCGCCTGACTGTGCTCATGGGGATTATTCTGCCCCGGGAACTTGAGCCAGTCACCTATGTAGCCTACAAATCCAAGCGTATGAGAGGCCGCCGCTCTCTAACCGGATATCGACGGTCTGTCGGAACGTCAGTCTCATTGTTCTTCAATGGTGAACATGTTACCGGAGCAGATACAATGGTAGGTGTCTCAGCCCCTTGTACAGTCACATCTGCAACGGAAACCTTTGTTTCAGATGAGGCTGGGTTCCGCAGTTGTGCGGGTACATGACCCGGTGTTTTGACCGGCACATCAGGCGAATCTCCAGAGGACAGCTCTTCTGGCCCTGGTGGAGTCTGTAGGAGTTGGTCAGCATGTCTCCTCCAGACACCATCCGCTGTTTGGACAGTATAGGACACGGGTCCCGTTTGGGCAATAACAGTGGCAGGAATCCAGTTGGACTCACCACGATAGTTCCTCGCCAATACAGAATTTCCCGGAGTGAAAACTCTGTCTTTTGCCTGTTCTCTGCGCTTGACCTGTTTTTCCTGTTCACGTTGAACAATGTCTTTCACCGTTGCGGGTTTCAAAAGGTCGAGAGAAGTGCGGAGGTCTCGCTTTAGCATCAAGCTAGCAGGAGATGTCTTTGTGGTGGCATGTGGACTGTTCCGATAATTAAGAAGAAAGTTGTGCAGTCGCTGATGTAAGGTTCCTTGTCCCTGTGATGTTTTCAATGCATTTTTCATAGTTTGAACAAACCTTTCCGCAAGACCGTTTGTCGCGGGGTGGTATGGAGCGGACTTAATGTGTTGCACTCCATTAGCTTGTAAAAATTCTGTCATTTCCTGTGAAACAAGTTGGGGTCCATTATCAGAAACCAACTGTGTAGGAGACCCGAAACGACTAAACATTTCTCCTAGTTTCTCAATTGTCTTCCCTGTGGTGGTTGACCACATGATAGCCACCTCGGGCCATTTGCTGTGCGCATCAACTGCAACCAAGAACATTCTGTCCTCGAATGGCCCAGCAAAATCGATATGCACCCGATTCCAAGGCTCCTGCGGGAACTCCCAGGGGTGAAGAGGAGCTAGTGGCGGTTTGTTCCGGACTTCTTGGCAAGATGAACAGCTTTTGGCTATCTCTTCCACCTGTCTATCTAAACCTGGCCACCAAAAGTAGCTTCTTGCTATTTCCTTCATTCGCACTATTCCACTATGTCCCAAATGAAGTTGCTGCAACACTTTTGTGCACAATGACAGTGGAATAATTATCCTCCTCCCCCACATCAAACACCCTGACTGAACAGAACGCTCCAACCTCCTCCCAAAGAAAGGTTTCAGTTTTGGGTTATCGCCAGCAGGTTGACCCTTGACAATGATGTCCATGACTGCCGATAATTCAGGGTCATTGCGCGTCTCTCTTTTAACCTGCATCGCTGAAACGGGTGCTTTTTCTACCTCCCTAAAATAGAAAATGTCCACTGTGTCTGACTCTGGTTTGGTGACAGGAAGCGGCAACCTAGATAGACTATCCGCGTTGCAGTGGGCGTTTGAATTGCGATATTTAATGTCATACGAATGGGCTGACAACAGCAAAGCCCACCTCTGCAGTCGGGATGCCGCAAGAGATGGTATTCCAGTGTGTGGACCCAATATGGTTGTGAGAGGTCTGTGGTCGGTTAGGAGAGAGAACTTCCTTCCATACAAATATTGATGGAATTTCCTAATTCCAAAAACAATGCTCAGCGCCTCTCGCTCTAATTGAGCATAATTTGCTTCTGCCTTGTTCAATGTCCTTGAGGCAAAAGCGATTGGTTTTTCCTCGCCATCTGGAAGTACATGGGAGATAACCGCTCCCACTCCGTAAAGAGAAGCGTCACAAGCGAGCTGAAGTGGCAGTGACGGATTGAAATGCGTTAAAACCTCTGAAGTAGTAAGCACCTTTTTGCCTTTTGAAAAGCCTCCTGGCAACTAGCTGTCCATTTCCAAGTTTTATCTTGGCGTAACAGCTCATGCAAGGGTTGAAGCAGCGACGCCAAGTTTGGAATAAAGCGTCCATAGTAATTTAGCAATCCTAAGAAGGACCGCAGCTGACTAATGTTCTGGGGTGAAGGTGCGTCTACAATGGCTGCAATTTTTGATGGTGCAGTGTGTAGCCCATTTGCATCGATGACATGCCCCAGGTATTCAACCGACGTTTGGAAAAACTCGCATTTACCTTTTTTTACTCTCAATCCGTACTCTTTCAGTCTTTGAAGAGTAGCATCCAGGTTGCGCAGATGCTCATCGTCACTCGCTCCGGTGCACAGAATATCATCGAGGTAGCACTGCACCCCTGGCAAGCCGCTGAGGATTTGGTCCATGGCTCACTGAAACAATGATGGGGCAGAAGTGATGCCGAAAGGAAGTCTGCAGTACCGAAAAAGCCCTTTATGGGTGTTAATAGTCAGCATTTCCCGCGATTTCTCCTCCACATGCATTTGTAAGTAAGCCTGACTGAGATTTATTTTGCTGAATTTTTTTCCTCCGCTCAATCCCGCAAACAGATCATCGATTAAAGGGAGCGGGTATTGCTCTGCAACTAACACAGGGTTGACTGTGACCTTAAAGTCCCCACAGGTCCTGATTCCCCCATCCTTTTTGGGTACCGCAACTATAGGTGTGGCCCACTCGCTGATCGCTACCGGCTCCAAAACCCCATTCTTGACCATTGCATCCAGGTCAGCTTCCACCTTGGGTCTAATGGTATACGGAACTCGCCTAGCTTTCATAAATACAGGCTTACTCCCTGGTTTGACATGCAGCTTTACAGTAATATCTTTCATGCTGCCCAATTCGTCACGAAAAACTTCTTCGTGTTTTTCCAGTATCGCATGTAGGTGAGTGGGACCGTGCGACAGCTTCCTTACTGCTTGCCAATCCAGCTGAATTTCTTTTAGTCAAACACGCCCCATTATAGCAGGACCATTTCCCTTAGTAACATAAACTGGAAGCCTTGCAGTTTGGCCATTGCATTGAACAGTCACATTTGTCATCCCCTTCATGTGCACTGGATGTCCTGTATACGCCCTAAAAACAGTGTCTGAGGGATGCAGTGGAAGATGCTTCAAAAATTTCTTATAGATTTTGTGCGGCACGAGTGATGCCTTTGATCCTGTGTCGATCTGCATTTTCACTAAATGCCCTTCCAACTTAGGCTTAGCCCAATAACCTTCAGAGTGCTCATCCAGACTCATTATCCGCACAGTATTTACTGTAGTGGGCAACTCTTCCTCTGAAGAGTCACTGTTTCCCAAATTAACATGCTCAACGGTGCGAACATGTCTTTTATTTTTGAATTTCACATTGTCTTTATTTTCTGGCTTTGAGCTTTTGTCCATGCTCCTTTTATTCCTGCATGCCCTCTCTATGTGGCCTTTTTTTCCGCAATTATGACAGTCTTTATCTTTGCACCAACATGCAAACGCCAGATGACCTAATTTACCACAGCGGAAACACGTGCTTTGCGTGCTCGGTTTAGCACTGCTAAGTTTGTGCACTCGCCCTGTGGCATGTAGTTGCTGTGCTTCTCTTGACGCCATTTCCATCGTTACACTAATATTGATGGCCTTTTCAAGAGTCAAATCACTTTCTGTAAGCAGTTTCTTTTGTGCTGCTTTGTTCCTTAATCCACACATGAGCCTGTCTCTCAATGTGTCATTTAAAACGTCCTTGAATTCGCAGTGTTTCGCAAGCTTTCTCAAAGCTGCAACAAACATGGTAACCGACTCACCCTCTTCTTGGTTTCGTCTATGAAATCGGAATCTCTCCGCGATCACCAGCGGCTTAGGTGAAAAATGCTTTGTTAGTGTGTCTACAATTTCTTTGAATGTTTTAGTGCCTGGCTTTACTGGTTGCAGTAGATCGCGTAACAAATTAAAAGTCTTTGCATCCATTACACTCAAAAATGTGGGCACTAACTTTTCCTCATTTATTCCATTAGCCACGGCAAAGTAGTCAAAGCGTTCAGTATAAGAGCTCCATTGCTCTACGCTCTCGTCAAAAGGTCCGATTGAGCCAATAACTCCAGCCATCTTACAGCTCCTGGTTATATAGCTATGATTTCCCCTCACGAACGGCTCCTTTTTTTATTTTTCAATTTCCCCCCTCCCTACTCACGGCGTACACTCTGCACACTGGCGCCGTCTGCCATCTTTCCAGTGCAAAGTCGGCAGGGCAAACAGAAAAAGAAAAACTTCTCCGTCGTGAACTTGCGTCGGTCCAGACGTCCTCGTCGCCACTTTTGTTATATCTCTGCTTCATTCATGAGATTAACATACATCTAGTACTCGGACTACGACTTGCATTAACCAAATTTATTCACCAGCAACACGACAACGCTGTTACAGCATGGCGATCCCAGAACAGAAAGACCTCTCCTTCTTCCCATAATTCCCTTTAGTTACTTCCTACGGAGATCACTTTAACCCAAAATACATAACACTGTGCGTGTGGGTCCCTTCACCTGCTTTTTGGGTACATGGTCCCAGTGCCCGCTGGGTTCTTGTCCTCTGCCGGCGGGGGCAAAACCATGACATAAAGAGAGTTCCACTTTTCTACTGAAGCCACAGGCTCTTGTAAGATAGTTTTCCTCCCAGGCCTTACGTTTCCGAATAAAGGCTGAATATTCGTGTAGCCTATTCAATTTCGAATAAAGCATATATATATATATATATATATATATATATATATATATATATATATATAGCCTACATACATTCCGTAAAATATTCGTATTATTTTTTTGCTGTGGCATTTTATGAAGGTTGTATTCGTTAGATATTAAGGCCCGCCGAGGCCCGCTTAAGGCCTGTAGGCTGCACTTCAATATTCACAACTCTACCGCATGCATTTAAATATAATTACACTGCTGTTATGCACCGTGCAAAAATTAAGTAATAACCCAAAGTTCATTTCACGATTCATGCTGGGACACACAAGCTGGTAGAGTACATGTAGTACATGTAGGCTATGTTATGAAAAAATAGAGTATCCATCGCTGCTGTAAAGGGAAATAAAAAATAAAATAAATTTCCTACCTATCCCTTGCTGCCACTGGAAAAATAAATTAAAAAAATAAAATAAAATCCCTACTGACCCATCACCTCTACTGACTACCAACAGGAACCAAACTTTTTTTTTTTTTTTTAGGCCTAAACAAAGCTCCAGTATTTTGGGCAACGTTTTCTTTGTCAGACATGTTGCTCAAATAAAGCAAGCTAGACGGTTACCAAGCGAGCTAGTGAGCACAAATCCAAATAATTTAGAAAACAATCAAAAATATACAGTGATTCACTGCTCACTAACTACAATATCAACCAATATCAGAAAAATGTATTACAGTATTTACAGAATTATACAAATAACCACACAAGAAATGCAAAATGGAGTATGTATAGCGAGCAGTAGGCACAAACAACCATCTGCAGCTCTGTACTTTTTTCTAATGTCTCTCATTGGCTATACTTCCTGTCTATCATCGTGAGTACAAATGCACACAATGGAAATTACATAGGTACACTGAGCGTACAAAGCGGAGGGTCTAAAATACCAAATACCCAATCAGAATTATTAGAAGCTTTATGCTGATGCGAATTACACTATTCATTTGCACCATCTTTCCAATTTATGCTGAAATTCTCTCAGAGCTCTTTAATTATTCTACAAACCCAAATTCCAAAGTTGGGACGTTGCGTAAAACATGAATGAAAACAGAATACGATGATTTGCAAATCCTTTTCGACCTTTATTCAATTGAGTACACGTCCAAAGATAAGATATTTAATGTTCAAACTGATAAACTTTATTGTTTTTTTTTGGAAATATTCACTCATTTTGAATTTGAAGCCTGCAACACGTTCCAAAAAAGCTGGGACAGGGGCATGCTTGTCGATTGTACAATGGATCTTTGTAGGAGTTATTGGCCTTAAAACATGAAATATGATGATTTCTGTTGTATTTCACTACAGCATTGATGACAATAGAGTCTTGAAAGTGAGCAGGTGAATAGATCCAGGTTAGCGATTCAGGCTCTCTAGAGCCTCTGGTTCATTGTTGAATTCAATGACCAGCAGTAGCGACACTTTCATTAAATTGTTAATTAAAAGGATTGCCAACAATGGCCTTGAATACTTAGTGATGTGAAGGATTAGGCCAATAGCCTACGTGGTTCTCGGCGTCAGACAATGGGGACCTGCCCCCCGTATCTTGACTTTTGTTCCAGCCATTTGTAATTCAGACACTTTAACGAGCTGCTATTTTTTGTTTATTAGGAAGATTTAACACTCAGAGGGATGAAGAGCTTAAGCCACATGATATCGGAAATGGAAAAGCCACCCGCGTTGTCTGTGACAAATTGGAAGACAAAGCAAACGATAATGAGCCAAAACCGCATTGTGGGGGGAGAGAAAGAGAGAGAGAGAGAGAGAGAGAGAGAGAGAGATAACACTTCTTCAGAAACGTATTTCATTCACCGTGATCTTGAATTTGGTCGGTAATTTGCAAATGCTGGCAGTAAAGTACCACATAGCATTCTACAAAGCATGCAGCTAGGCCTATTGCTATTTCTGACAGTATGGCTAAGGATAAATGAACAAATGAACTTTTGAACAAGAAAAGGACTGAATTAAGGAAAAAAATAAAATAACATAGTTTTAAGATTGCAGTTGGAACGAAAACTATAATAAGCCGGGGCTCCTCGGGCCGTCGTTGAGAACCACTGGATTAAACGAAAAACGTGGCAGTAGGTCAACCTAAATTCACGCGAATGCATGTCCATCTTTCAGTAATGTACTGAGTGTTTACAATGATTAGCCATCAGTAGTAAAGTGGAAATATCACTCTAATAATTGCTGAGCACAACTGCTCAATTGCAGTGTGCTGAGTTACAGTTCACGCCTCAGGAACCGAATTGTGTCAAGGCAGGAACTTTTACCCAATCTAGGCATTTGATGCAGTCACAATGAAGATTTAGGTTGTTGGCCATTGATCTGCCTGCTATGTCATTTTCACAGACTGCTCAGATCAAATTTCCACACTTTTCAGTGAATCTCCAGTGATTTCACTTCCTAGTGTACAGAATACTTTCATTTGAATGATTAAAAATCCAACCTTATCTATAATTGCGCAATATTGGTCATATGGCTTACTAAAGAAAACTGAAGTCTATTAGTTTGTCCGAGTTAATTAAATCCTCGAATTGTGAATTTGAAATATTTTTTCTCCATAATATTCCAGTTTCATAACATGACATTTAAGAGATCAACGTTCTTTCAGTTGACACTGATTGGAGAATGAAAAACTATTACTATTCATTGTTTGCAATAATGTCTGGACCCAAAACAGCATAGGTCTCTTTGAAGAGGTTTAAACCTCGTCTTAAAATCAGGTCGGTCGATTGGAGGCAGTATCAGTTGTGTGACACAAGCATATTGTATCACAAGCTATTCCTAGCCCCAATTAATCCGAGTCCAATGTTATGGACGATTTCATTATCAGCTGATACCTGCTTTCAATCGACCTCTGGGTGGTGCCGTTCTCCACGAGAGATTGAAGATGCCCCAGTTGGCTCGCAGACTCAGTGCAACTGTAAATACAAGACTAGCAGATTGGTACCACTAGAGGTCACCCTAGTGACTTTAGTGACGTAGAGCAGTGGTTTTCCAGCTCAGTCCTAGGGGACTACTGTGTATGCAGGTTTTTATTGCAGCCACTGCTGCAGTCCCAGAATTCTATTAAGCCTTTCATTTGTTTGAATTAGCTGCATTTAATTTATTCACTCTCCGACTTCATATTATGCAAGAAATAGCAGTGCCTACCATGGGGAATGAAAGCCCCATGTCCCTATTGTGATGAAAATGCACTATTACAAGTAATTGCACAAGATTCAACATATTGACAGATCCAAGTAATTATAAGATTAATTAATGAGCTCCTATAGGTTGTTTCACACAAGCTAAAAGTTCGTTAATTTTTTTTCCACATTATAAACACAAAACAGATATGAGTCATTGTTACTTGCTTTGCCATCAAACTCTTCGTTATCTAATAAATGTAAAGATTTAATGACAATGTATGATTTATGCAAATTTAGAGCCAACTGATCGTTTAAAATTCATTAGAACATTTTTGTTTTAATTTTTTTTTTTTTATTCAGCTGTTTCTCATGTAGCATGATGTGAATTTGGAACTTTTATTGTTCTAGCAATAGCAGTTAGCAATAGAAATTTTTGACAGTGTTGCTTGAATGGGTAATGAAGAGAAATTATGTTGGGTTACATTGTAGTTGCAACAAAAACCAGCATGCACAGTGAGTTTGAGAACCACTGACGTAGAGTATGAAGCAGAGGCTGAATTCAGATTTTTGTACATTATTCATGACGATCCACTCCCCTGCTTCAAGGCTGGAATTCCAATAGAAATGCCTGGATGAAACATGGCAACCATACTAAGTGGTGTTTGACTTCTATAATGGGAGGGAAAAATTAGCTTCCCTCAGGATACATTCTGATCCTGTTTTCTTTCTTCTCTCAAGTGAGTCAGAGTCACAAATTTGCCACATGCAACAAAAAGCCTTCTGCCAGGCCCTCAAGTCTAGTAGAAAATTCTGTGGATTCAAATCGCAAGCTCCACCAGTTCACGGCCTATTATTGGCAGCAATGCCTGAATTTTGAGGACATACTGCATTGACGTGGCAGTTAACAGACAGGAGAAATGCACGACCCTTGACTTGCAAATTGAACGACTACAACGAGGCAGGATTTTAAAGCTTCAATCCAAACCTCTAGTACTGACAACTGCATGGACATTGGAACAAATCATTTAAAGGTTTAAAAGTTGGGGAACAAATTTTTTGACAGATCAATAAAATCCTCATTGTTCTAAGTGTGGACACAGGTCACTAATAAAAAAAAAAAAACTAGTGATTTAGTAGTTAATGAAACATTCAAATACAAAACAAAATGATAACTGTGGGGGTTTTTTTAAGAGTTCGCTGTATTCCTCTGTACTTTTGTTAGTAGAAAAATAAATGCAGGCACGTCTTGGTTGCAAAGTGGATAGTTTAACAGAGTAGAGGAACTAGTGGGTTGGTTCCCCAGGTACAGATGAACAAGAACCAACTACAGAGGGAAAATGTGATCACTTATAGCTTTAGGTTCAAAGGATGCGAAGGAACAAATGGTAATTTGCCTTATATAATAATAGGAGGTGGGGGAGAGACAAACAAGGTTTGGGGAAATTGGGGTGTGGGCTGAAGGGTGATGAGGTTACCACACAGGGCTGAGGGATGATGAGGTTATCACACAAGGGAAATGATCAAAGAAGTACATACAAGAAGCAATGGGGCCAGACGAGGTTGTGTAATGGCCCACCACAAGGTTTAACACTTCAGAGAGCCTCTCTGCTACTGCCTCCCATGTTTTCCAACAATAACAAGCCAAACTTGCATTGGGAGAAAGGAAATTTCTCATTCCCTAATTAGTAGCAATAGGTGATTAAGGTTTCACACAGGCCTGCTGAAACTCTTTGTATGACGGACTGAAGTTAGTTGTTCTTTGTATTTCCACACTTCTGTTGTGTGTCAGTGAGCCGTCGAGGTGTCGGCTGGCCTGAGACACTTCCTTTCATGGGCTGGTTATATAACTGATGCAACATCCCACAATAGCCCACATCTTTACAGTTCAGTTCTCACCTTTCCCTTTCAACACCCCCACATTACGAGATAAGGACCCCCATCGTCTCCTCAAACATGTCTTCCAGACTTCCAGAACCCCCCTCTCCCTCTTACATGTCCTTCGGGTTTGGGTCACTAACGCTTTACAACCCCAACTCTGAGAATGTTGGCACATTGTGGAAAATGCAAATAAAATCAAAAAGAAGTTATTTGAATACTCGGTTCACCCACCACTAAATAGCATATTGTTGCAATGTTTTCTAATTTCTTATTGGTCTTTCTATGTAATATGCATATTTATTGCTTTTTGAAAATAAAAATTACATATCAGAACTATTTCCAATCCGATGACTGCAGCAGGCTCCAAAAAATCTGGCACAGTTGACCACTGTGTAACATCACCATGTCTTTTACTAACACTCTTTAAGGGGACTGTAAACCTTTTTTTTATCATTAAATTATTATTATTTTACTCCCTTATGGGTCGGGGGTATATAGTATATACCAAAGAATTCTGTTTGTCCATCCATCCATCTGTCCGCACCAGTTTGTCTGACCGATTTCTGAAAAACCGCTCATCAGATTGTTTTCAAATTGCAGTCATGCATTCTACACCTTATAGAGGTGCAGTTCCAAGTTTCATGAAAATGTAATAATTTTTTCAAAAATTACTTTTGTTTTCCATATTTTGAACTTTGAAAATTTATCACTGCAAATGTCATCCAACCGATTTCTGGAAAACCGCCCATCAGATTGTTCTCAAATTTTTGTCATGCATTCTATACTTCATGCAGAGGTGCAGCGCCAATTTATATGAAAATATGCCATAATCTCTTCAGTGCACAAGGGTCGGGGGTATTAGTGAGCTGTGCTCACTTTTTCACTTGTTTTCAATATTTATCAGGGACATAATGCTGAATTAACTGGGCATAATTCCAGCAGTAGCTCAAACAAAAAGTGAGCAGCTATCAATTTTCCCTTGTTTCTCTACTTAGCTTGTCTCTAGGGTTTCAGGGAGCCCCTACTATACACATGTAAATACATAGAGTACAGTGCTGTAAAAAAAATATTTTCCCCTTCCCAATTGCTTCTATTTTTGCTTGTCATATTTAATTGTTTCTGATCATCCAACTCCTCCTGGTATAAGACATCGCCAATGTGCGTAAATACAAATTACAGCTATTAAATGATCATTTCATTTATTGAAGGTAAAGTTATTCAAAACCTGCATCACCCATGAGAAAGAATAATTGCCCCTTAAGTGTAATTACTGTTTGTGCCACACTTGATAACCAAAACTGCAATTGAAGGTTGGCAATAACTGGCAATGGGTCTTATACATCACAATGTAAGAATTTTGGCCCACTCTTCTTTGCAGAATTGTTTTAGTTTGGCCACATTGAAGAGTTTTTGAGCATGAATTGCCAGTATACTGTAAGTTCAAGCCACAGCATCTTAATTGGATTTTAGTCAGGACATTGACTAGGTGTTATGCCACGCCCCCAATGGTCCGCATCACCGGAATTCTGAGGAACTGGCCAGCTCAACTCATGATCACTCATTACCTTTGCCTGTGTATAATTATCCAATCATTGTTGTAACCGCATAAAAGCTCTGACTTCGCACCATTTCTGTGCAAAGTGATGCGAGATCAGGAAGGCACCAGACGCAAGATGCAGGGAACGGGGGTTTTTATTAAACAAAAAGAAAACAGGCACGAGGGCCAACGAAAAACTTGGCCCAAAGGGTTGCAAAAATCCAACTAAGAAAAACTGCACAGAGCTAAAAAACAAAGACCCAAACGACAAAAACAAAAAAACCACTGGAAACTCCAGGGAGAGAAATCACGAACAAAAGAATAATCAGGAATATATACAAACAACAAGAACTTGACTTGGCTATGAAAAAATACGAAAATACTGCACTGAACCACAAGGGCATGAAACTAAACACGGTGAGAAACTTGGCATGGAAACTTGACAATGAAAACTTGGTGATAAACTTGGCTTGGAAACTCGGCAATGAAAACTTGGTGATAAACTTGGCATGGAAACTCGGCAATGAAAACTTGGTGATAAACTTGGCATGGAAACTCGAGACTCTGTCTGCCAGCCAACTTCCACCGCCTCCAGATAAAGGGCAGAAATCAGAGCACATGAGGGGCAACACCTGGAGAAGAAACAAGAGGCAAGGCAAGATCAAGAGACAAAGACAATGATAGGTGGACATGACTTGCTCATTAAGAAAATGAGCGTGCTCAGCTTAAGTAGCAATGAAGCATGCAGATTGGAAGGAAGCATAAATGTTAATAGAAAAGCACAGCAAGATCTTGAAATAGCAAAGCAGGAATCATGACAATAAACTCCCTACCTAAATTAGTAGTATTAGTAATGTGCCTGTCTAAAAATTACACCTTCCGTGACTGTTAGTAAATGTTAGTACTAAAAACAGTTAATTGCCAATCAAGCTTAGGCAGCCCTGAATCAGCACAGCACAGAAGGAAGGGGAAATACCAAAAAGCCAACCAGAGCTCTGAAGTGTGCAAAAACGAAGACATGGGGCGGAACGCAGACAAGCGGTGGAGTGGCTGGGCAAACCTGGCAAAACACAAAACCTGGAAAAGTAAAAACATGAATAAACATGAACTATGAATGATGAAACCTGGCACAAAGAACTGTTAAAACCCCAAATATGTCCTGGCCAAAAGGCCCAGGACCCTGGAACACAACATAAAGTCTCATAAAGTGTTTGTCTAGCATAGGCTTTTGCCATAGCGTTTGGTGAATTCAATAAGGGCCCAACTCCACGCATTTGCAACATGGAGTTGGGCCCTTATTGAATTCATCGATTCAATTGTAACTCTTTAATATAGCTGACTTTTTTCAGTCCAGCTTGCTTTTTGTAATACGTTTTGAGAACTGTGTTTCCCATTGTATTGTATTCTTCTAGTAACCTTTCTAGCTTTGCTTTTTCCTGTTTTCAGTGCACATACAAACATGCACAGAAAAACCATTAGATTCAACTTCTCCAAAGACATGGACTCAGCAAAGATACCCCTACATGATGAAGGAGAGTTCGCCACCAATCATTCTCTTCCGGGTATTCTCAGTGTTGTGGTGGTGCAAAAGAGGGGATTGTCCGACCGGGAGCCACTCAGGAGGAACTCGTCCGTGGCTTCCATGATCCCGCCATCTCCCGTTCGCCCCCACCACCCATCGCTCCAGTCTTTCCTGCACATCCGCAGGCTTACCCACTCCCTCCCCAGGTAGGCAGCAGAGTACACCCTCACTTTCAGGACCCTGGTGGCAGCCAGTGGATGGAACAAACGAGCGCTCCTGACCGTCTACTGCAATTGGCTGCAGCCAGACCTGAAGGCAGAGATGGCGTGCAGGGACCGTGCTGCTTCCCTGGAATCATACATGGACACCTCCATCCGTCTAGATCAGCTGCTGCAGGAGAAACAGCAGGGGCACCCCAGAGACCCCATCCAGCTGCCAAAGCTAAACTGGAGCCGATGGAGATCGGCTTCTCCAGATGTGCCAGCGACTGTGACTGGAAGAAGTCAGGGCCATGCATCCACTGTGGAGGGCAGCAACCACCGCCTGTCAAGGTAACCGTGTCTCCATCCACCATATCTGGTCAAAGGTTCTTGATCCCAGTGCAAGTGGCATATAATGATCTGCACCTCCATACAGGAGCCCTGATCGACTCTGGCGTAGCAGGGAACTTCATCTCAGTTAGTACGACGGCTTCGACTTCCGGCACATCAGCTCCATACCCACATCACTGTGGCAGCACCGGATGGGAAACTTCTGAGGAACGGAAGCATCCTCCATCAGTCCACTCCAATCTCACTCTGTTCCCAAAAGAGCCACCAGGAGGAGCTTCTGCTCCTAATCCTAGCATTCTCCAACCACCTGGTGATCCTTAGCCTCTGATGACTGCGAAGACACAATCCTATTATCTCCTGGCACAATCATTGTCTCAAATTCCGGTCCAAATATTTTCAACAGCACTGTAGCCCCCTTGCCCTTACCCCCAGTACAGCAGAGAGCCCTGACATTGAGACCAATTTAGGGAAGCTCCAGAAGGTCTTCAGCAGGACCAGGGCCACCCATCTCCCTCCGCATCGCCTGTGAGACTGTGCCATTGAGTCTCTGTCCGGTGCCTCACCTCCCAGAAGCTGTTTCTACCCCCTTTTGTTGGCTGAAACCTGGGCTATGGAACAGTACATCCAAGAAGCACTCCAGCAGGGCTTCTTTTGTCCCTCCACCTCACCAGCTTCAGCAAGCTTCTTCTTCATCCAGAAGAAAGATGGTGGTCTCCATCCCTGCATTGACTACGAGGGCTGAACAAACTTACAGTGAGGTACACACACTACTCCTGGTTCCCAGCGCTGTGGAGCAACTCCGAGGTGCAGAGTTCTTCACCAAACTTGACCTCCGCAGCACGTACAACATGATCCACATCCGGAAGGGAGATGAGTGGAAGACGGCCTTCAGCACCACCTCCAGCCACTAAGAGTATTGTGTGATGCTTTATGGCCTTGTTAATGCTCCATCTGTGTTCCACTCCTTCATAAATGATGTGCTGAGAGACATGCTTGGGAGATTCGCCATTGCCTACATCGCTAACATCCTAGTATTTCCCCAACGTACAACGAGCATGTCAAGCATGTGGAGAAGGTACTCACTCGCCTGCTGGATCACCAGCTCTACGTTAAAGCCGAGAAGTGCATCTTCCACTGAACCACCATCTCCTTTCTGGGGTGCGTGATTGGAACAGAGGAAGTGGTGATGAAGTAGAAGAAGGTGGAGGCAGTAGCAGCATGGCCAGTACCACGTTCCCTAGCAGAGCTTCAGTGCTTCCTGAGATTTGCTAACTTCTACCGCCACTTAATCGAGAACTTCAGCACAGTTGCCCAACATCTAACCGACTTATTCAAGGGAAAGCCAAGGGGGTTGGTGTGGACTCCAGGAGCACTACATGCCTTTGTCTGAAGCGGCTGTTCACAACTGCTCCTATACTCAAATTACCAAACCCAGCGAAACTGTTTGTCGTGGAAATGGATGCCTCCAAGGCTGGGGTGGGGGCTGTCTTATCCCAACGATATGGGTCACCTGAAAAGCTTCACCCTTCTACTTTCTTTTCCCACCGACTCACATCATTAGAGGCGAATTACGATGTGGGCAACAGGGAACTGCTGGCGGTGAAGTTGGCACTCGAAAAGTGGAGTCATTGGCTGGAGGGGGCTCTCTATCCATTCAGTGCTGACTGACCACTGCAACTTGGAATACTTGCAGAGGGCAAAGCAGTTTAATCCATGTCTAGCCAGGTGGGCTCTATTCTTTATCTGTTTCAAATAAACCATATCCTACCATCCAGGCTAGAAGAACACCGAGGCAGATTCCCTATCTTAGAGATATGAGGTGGAAACCAACCCGGAGGTGGATGAACCGATTCTACCACCTTCCTGCATTTTTACCCGATCCGATGGCAGTTGGATCAAGACATCCAAAGAGAATCCAAGAAGGACCCAGCTCCTGCCTCGGTGCCTGCGAGGAAGACCTTCGTCCCTTCATCTTTTGGGATAGGGTCATCCTATGGGCCCACACCTCTCTGTCCTCCGGTCACCCGGGAGTCCGCCGAACCACAAAAATCATCGCCCACAAACACTAGTGGCCCCACTTGGCCTCTGAAGTGGAGAACACAGTCAACTCATGCAGCACCTGCGCCATCACCAAGACACTACGACAACTACCAGCCGGTGAACTCCATCCATTACCCATTGCACACCACCCTTGGTCCCACGTGGCAGTGGACTTTCTTACAGGTTTACCGATATCTAATGGTAAGACAATAATTCTAGTGATTAGTAGACTGGTAGATTAGTAGACCGAAGTTTATTTCATTCCCCAGTTTGCCCTCTGCCTTTCAAGTGGCAGAGGCATTATTCAAGCAAGTCTTCAGAAACTTTGGCCCTCTGGAACACATCCTTTCGGACCGTGGGCCAGAGTTCACATCCTGGGTGTGGTAAGCCTTCTTCCGTAAGCTGGGAGCATCGGTGAGCCTCACCTCGGGATACCATCCTGAGTCGAACGGGCAGGTGGAGAGAGCCATCCAGAATTTGGGGAGGTTCCAAAGTGCCACCATTGACAGCAGGATTGGGCACAGTTTCTGCCCGGGGCAGATTACGCCCAGAACTCCCAAAGGAGCGCCTCCGCTGGACTAGCCCGATTCCAGTGCATGCTTGGTCGGCAAACTCCCCTGGTGTGGACGGACATCAGTGTGCAGATCCAAAGAGCCCTCTGCCACCAGAAGGACCAAGCCAACAGGCGACGTTTGGACGCCCCAGACTACCAACCAGGGGGTTGAGTCTTGCTCTCAATAAGGGACCTCCGCATCCGCCTGCCCTGTCGCATGCTGAGCTCATAGTT
Source organism: Gymnothorax javanicus (assembly GCA_029692085.1). Lineage (NCBI taxonomy): Eukaryota > Metazoa > Chordata > Actinopteri > Anguilliformes > Muraenidae > Gymnothorax > Gymnothorax javanicus. The sequence continues at coordinate 20,135,208 of CM056199.1, forward strand.
CATTAGCCCTTTCAAATTCCTCCAGAAGGTCAGTGATTCTGCTTACTCCCTCCAGTTGACACTAAAATATAAAATTCTTAACACTTTCCATGTGTCTCTTCTCAGGCGGGTTATTGCGGGTCTGTTGGCCAGTACTGTCCCCTACGAAGACCCACCTTCTGCCCTGGAAGTCGATGGAACCTCAGCCTACCGATACACTCCCTGCTTGACTCCAGACATTGTCATGCCACACCCCTGATGGTCCGCATCTCCAGCATTCTGAGGAACTGTCCGGCTCAACTCATTAACACTCATTACCTTCACCTTTGTATAATTATCCAATCATTGTTGTACCCACTTAAAAGCCCTGACTTCACACATGACGGCATTACGGTACAACATCTCGTAAAGCTCTTTCCTAGCATAGGCTTTTGCCATAGCGTTTTGCGTGTCTAATTGTAACTCTTTATTATAGCTGACTTTATTTGTCCAGCTTGCTTTTTGTAATACGTTTTGGAAACAGCGTTTCCCATTGTAGTGTCTTCTTCTAGTAACGTTTGTGGCTTCACTGCTAAGGTAATTAAAGCCAATCCCTACTTTCCATTTGGATCCTGCCTTCCTTCTTCCTGTTTTCAGTGTACATACAAACATGCACAGAATAACCATTAAACTAGGCCCCCATAAAACCTTCATTTTATTTCTTTTTAGCCATTTTGAGGTGGACTTGCTTGTGTGCATTGGATCATTGTCCTGCTGCATAATCCAACTTTGTTCGAGCTCTGGGTCCCAAACTGATGGCTGGACATTCTCCTTCAGAATTTTCTGATAGAGAGCTGAATTCATGGTTCCCACAATTATGGCCAGTCACCCCGGTCCTGAAGTAGGAAAGTAGCCCCAGATCATCACACAACCACTGCCTTGTTTGACTGTTGGTACGATGTTCTTAATGTGGAAGCTGTGTTAACTTTACACCAGATGGAAAGGGACCCATGCCTTCTCAAAAGTTCCACTTTTGACTCATCATTCGACAGAATATGTTCGAAAAGTCTTGGGGGGCCATTAAGGTGTTTTTTGTAAATGCAAGACGAGCCTTTGTGTTCTTCTTAGTCAGAAGTGGCTTTCACCCTGCAGCTCTCCCATGGATGCCATTTTTGCCCTGTCTCTTCCTTACTAAGGAAGGACTTGTAAACACTGACCTGAACTGAGGCAAGTGAAGCCTGCAGTTCTTTAGATTTTAGTCTAGGTTCTGTTTTGATCTCCTGAATGAGTCGTCGATGCGCTCTTGGAGGAATTTCGGAAGGCCGGGCTCTCCTGGGAAGGTTCACCACTGTTCTGAGTTTTCTCCATTTGTAGATAATGGCTCTCACCATGGGTGGCTGGAGTCCCAAAGCCTTTGAAATGGCTTTGCTTCCCTTTCCTGACTGATCGATATCAACAACATTTTTTTCTCATCTGCTCTTGAAGTTCATTAGATTGTGGCATAATGTGTTGTTTTTTTACTTACTTTTTTTTGTTTACTTCATGTTGCCAGACATGTTCTCTTTAAGTGATCTTAAGATTCAACTAGGCTAGCGGAAATCATGTGTGGGTATGTCTAGTGAAAATGAACCCAATCACCAATTAAATTTGTGTAATTGGTTGATTTAGTAATGTAGGGGCAATTACTTTTTCACAAAGGGCCAGGTAAGGTTGCATGGCTTTTTTTCTTCAATAAGTGAAATCATTTAAAAACTGAATTTAGAATTTACTCAAGTTATCTATGTTCAATTTTAAAGTCACTTTGATTTGTGGACACGTGGCATACATGTAAAACTCGAGGAAATCGAGGAAGGCCCAAATAATTTTTCACAGCACTGTACATGCTACCTCCAAGCATAGAGGTCCCAGCCAGGACTCAAAGGCATCACAAAGCAGCATCACCAATCACTGCGCCACATGATAGCAATTTGTCTATGAGTAACAATTTTTTGCAATTCAATTTAATATTAGATGTCTTTTTGATGTCCAATTTGAAAAAAAAAAATCTTCACACTTGGACAGTTTCGACAGGGCCATGGATTCTTGAACTGGCTCGTGGTTGGTATTCATGGCTTTAAAATAAAGATCTGACTCATACTCAGATACAGTGTGCTGTACCAGTTGATTACTGAGTGCCCTGTCTGTTTACTTTTCCAGAGTGCGCATTTGGCTAGGGCGGGCACTCGTATCACTCTAATCAGGTAAACAATTAAATTGGAGCATATGGTGAGAAAAAGAGAGCAATTCCCACCCAACATGGCCAGTTCAACCTTATGGCTATGAAAAAGCCTCTGGCTTGGCAACTCGCTGTCATAAAACTGGAGCAGTAATGAATGGCACTGGCTGTTTTCCTGGGAAAGTATCTGATACAGTCTCGGAGCAGTCATAGCGAAGCTGCTCAGAATCTCAGAAAATAAGAAAAGAGGTACAAGTCAGAAAGTTAAAAAAACTAAGTTTGCTCAATCACTGCAGTCTAGAGATGGAGCTTTGACGGAAATTCTGATAGGCTACGGAGTCAAGCTTGCTTAACATAGGAGGTGCTACCTGCTGGGGAGTCACCTGAGTGCATTTGACTGTCACCTGACTTTGCTTGTCACATGATTGCTTGGCTGGTAACATGATTGCTTGGGCTTATTTAAGTTTGCCCTCCCGAGTAGCTGTTCCTTGGTGCACAAGCTCAACAACCCTCCTCCACCCCAGCCCCACCTGTCTTTTATTGCATGCGTTGATTATGTTCTCTTCTGACTAAATTACCGTTCAAAAACAATGTCTCTTCCTTTTGAGGTCATTGTTGCTGTAGGCTCTGTTCTATGGAGGGGGGGTTAGTCGCAGCTCCCTGCCTTCGGTTCCACGCTGGGACGGGCAGGGATCTCTCAGAACAGAGCCATGTCGCCAAACCCAATGTATGCTTGCATGCCTGTGTGCTTTCAATAAATATTCTCTTTTTTGACAAAGTGGTCTTATCATAATTTATTTTCATTATTTCTTTCTTACATTTTGAAATAAATGTTTGCATTTTTTAATTTTTATTTACTGGTATGCATTTTCCTCAATTTTTTGCTTTTTTTATATTGTTTCCACCATGTTGGGACCTGTGAAAATATACCAGTGAAGAAGATAATGGGAAACATCTTCACTCATCAGCATATCAGTAACTTCACTAAGCACAAGTTCTGTTGTTTTAGAGACTCACGGAAAGCTAAAATACTAACTTGGCCAATTGCCAGATTCTTGCTTGTATTTCGCAAATTGTTGTTCTGTACCTGTGATGGCTGCGCCTGGCCTAATTCTCTGCAGGAAGAACACTGATTCATGGTGGGGGTCCTTAATTATATCAGCCTGAGGGGAACTCTGAAAGCTAAAGGGAGGGAGCACTCAAGACGTTATTGAAAGATGAGCGTTGAGAAACGCAGGTAGGAATCTGGTTCACATGATGCCTAGGTTTAAAGGTTGTTTATCAATGAATAGCATAGAGCTGAAAATCGTGGTCTGGAAACTGTTACGACAACTAATGAAAAACAATGTGTCAGACAATTTACAGTTGGAGTTACGAAGAAATTTGCTGTATCTCGCGACCTTAGTCAATCCAGAAAGCTGCTATTGCATCTCCCAGATCAGAATTTCTTAAGGCTGACAGTAGATTTGTGTGTACATTTTCTCAAATATTATAGACCTCACTAAATTATTTGAAGTAGAATGACAGTTATTTCTTATTCCCCAAATTTTGTCCTAAATATTAAGGGGAGACCGACAGCCGATTGCATAGTGTGACAGTAAGCAGGTAATCATCAGGAATCTCTGTACAGGAGTGAGTGTGTGTGTGTGTGTGTGTGTGTGTGTGTGCGCGCGTGTGCGTGCGTGTGCGTGTGCGTGAGTGTGTGTGTGTGTTGGATCCAAATGCAGGAGAGGGCGGAGTCAGAGCCCAGAATATTGGTCACTGCCTTTATCCACCATTCTATTGTGCAACAAAAGGGATCATGAAGCTTCTGCCAAACAGGGCAGGACAAACAAAGGAATAAAAACACCAATAGCAAGCTTCTGCTCGTCAAAAGGTTACTGCCAAAATACAAACCCAAATCCCAAAACAGAATTGGGTAAAAAGTATTTTCACCCAGAGAAACAGAGGGGAGAGCTTTGTATCAGCACTAACACAAGGTGAAGGACCAGCACTGGAAGCAGAGCCCACACCCATTCAGCAGGGGCTCCATGTGAGGGGTGTGGGGAGGCTGGTTTCCTCAATAGGCTTTCACTGAATTAATCCCATGGTGCATTTTCCCATGGGCTGAGATTGTGCTTTGGGCTCTCGGAGAGCGGCCGAGAGCCCGACTGGAGCCACAAAGGAGGTTTTGCAGGGTATGGGCAAATTTGCCCACAGCCCAATTTGAACCATATTCTGGTTATATGTACCTACTTGTGGGACTGTCCAGAAAATAGATTTGAAATGTGAAATTTGCATTCAGGAAGTGAACTGTGACGTATTTAGTGATTTCAAGATTTTTGTGGGACAAGGCCTTGAAAAGTCCATATTTAAACCCATAAATGATTGTTCTGAAAAACCAGATGATTTTTAATGGCTACACAACAACATGACGGACATTTTGATACCAAACATAAGTATATATGTGAAAAACTGAAGAAGTTTCAGACAATTTTCTATTGAAAAATGCATCTGTCTTGACCAAAATTGATGCAAATCGTAAAGTTCATCTTGAAAAACAACCAGGTCCCTATGAGAACACACATAACATATTTTCACAAAAGTAGCCTCATATAGTTGGCTAAATAATGTGCGAGTGTCGTTCAATTGCGAGTCTGGTAATATGGATCCTGATTGCGAGAATTGGAACCATCCCTGTATTTATAAATTATTACTATCTCCTTTGGGTGTCAAAATAGGTCATTAAATTATAAACATGGAATGCGTGTTATAGATACTTATTCAGATTAAGAGTCTTGGAGTATATGTACATGATTGACGAGACATTGGCCTTCCGGATCATTCTGGATCATAACTGCAATAGATCTGAAACACATTTGTCCTTTTAATGATTAGACAAATATAGATTGTTACTACATGTAGTATATAGTTGTATGTTAATTTATTAGGGTATAAGAACACTTTCAGGATCACCTGTAATTGTGATAAGATCAGTTAACGGTGGTGTATTCAAGCCATTTTTATTATATACCACATATTTCTCAGAAAAGCCATTTAGATGTTTTCATAAACTGTTGTACATCATATAGGTTCTATATCTCCCAGGCCTTGTTTCTACTCCACTGAGCAAAGCGAAGTCTGCGCTTGTGGTCACACTTCAATGATTTTGTGAACCTCAAAGCTTTCAACATTGTTGTATGTCAGGGGTAGAGAACCTTCTCCAGAAAGAGCCACTGTGGATGCAGGCTTTCATACCAACCAAGCTGCTACACACCTGATTCTACTAATCAAGGCCCTTAACAAACATTCCAGAGGTTGATCAGGTGTGTAGCAGCTTGGTTGGTATGAAATCACAAACCTTATATTTGTTTTGAAAATAAAAAACGTAGATGTTAAAAAAATATTCCGAAGTGGTTGTTGCGTTATGACCTCCTAAAAGATGGCAGATTTAATTTAAGGATTATGCGGCAGATACAAAGATGTAAGGTTTCTGAAGCAAGAAAGCCGTGTCTCAATGTAGAATGGAATGGATGGTTCACTTCAGCAATTTACAAATTTTGACAATAGCTCTTTGGCATTATTATATCTCCCTGTTTAGGGCTCTGTGGGTTGGTGTTTGTCAGTGTTATTTGCTAATCAGTGCCATAGAGACCTATGCTGTTTGGTTGACATGGTACTTTACCTTGCAATACAGAAGACCGGACTACTATCTAAATTTTCATGAATTTGTGGGTTGGTTCGGTTTTGCAGCAAGGTATTCAAATGATCATGCTCGTGCAAGGGCAGGCTTAGGATGCGCACACAGGTGTATATACTCCCACACGCCTGTTTGGTGGGGCAGAAACTTGGTCCACGCAAGTGCGCGAACACAGATGCTTTCAGCTATTCAAGATCTCCCGCGTTGTTGCCTTCTGGAGAGTGTCACGCATGGCATGAAAGAATGAGAAAAAAGCTGCACTCTTCTGTTAAAGATCATGGTGATGGGAAGGTTGCTTCTTTTGAGGACTGACAGCGGCTATGTTCACCAGGCACGTTTATGCACGTTCATTTGTTTTTTGCGTACTCGTGTTCTGCCCACAGGATTGGTATGTGCACAGTGCAGCAGCTAGGCAGAGATGCATTAAGCTGTGATTACATTTGTCCATATTTGCTTATGGGTAGTTGCATACTGTATGTCCTTAAGTGTCAAAGATTGAAGACAAATATCATCACTTTTGAGTGGGCATGTGTTGCATTTGCTCTCACTTGGCTAACCCAGCTAACTGACAGCAATTAGTCCTCATTCGAAGCATCACCCATGCGACTCATGGGAAGCTCTTTGATTTAAAGGCGCTATTTAATGAGTGCTGGGTATTGGGGCTTTGGAGAGATCATTGGGATTCTTGTGATCAGGGTGCTGACGAGGATGAGCTATCCTCTAAACTTGCCTATGCCAAAGTAGGGTCCATGAGTATAAATTAATAACCGAGCAACTTTTTACATAAAATTGAAGTACCAGTTATTTTCACAATAATTTTCCAATTGTTAAAAGATCACTAAAAATGTAATAATTGTCTTCCTTAACATAAGGTGAAATTAAATGGCAATGTTAAATAGCAGGAGATACATCGAGACCAAAAAAATGAAGACCAGGAAAAAATTGATTGAGAGCAAAACTAAAGTTTGTAGAAACGAAATTTAACTAGACATCTACCGGAAATTAAACTGTCGTCAGTTGAAGACCGCAAAAATATGCCCTCAGCTAGCGGCCTCTTTTGAGAGAAAATCACTCTGCCACTTTCCAGAAATGGTCTTTGAAATATGCCAGAATACACACCCACCCCACTGACCATGTCAGTCACCGTGTGTAAAGGGTAATAACTAAATAGGGGTCAATTGTTTCACATCCCAAAGAGCTGTTCATCAAGTGGCCACAGTGGACCGTGTTGGCAGGATATCTGTCCAGCCAGCTGCCTGATCTCAAGACAGGTTCTAATCAGCCACCACCTGCACCCGGGGACGTTGAATGCTGCCATGGCACTGAAAGAAACATCATCAAGTGTTTCAAAGAGACCAGCTCGCCAAAAAATAGTGGCAATAGAGGTGCAAAACAGAAGTCAAGTGGCTCTGATGTCCATTATCTATGTATGACAAGTAGAAAAAAAAAATCAGCAGTTGACAGCACAACAACTTCATGCTGATATTAATTGCGCCATAAGTGAAGATATGGAAGTATCAAGATCTACTATTTCCAGACACCTGTGTGAAAATGGTCTGATTGGACATGTTGCTGCCAAGAGCTCGCAACATCAAAATAAGACTTGAGTTTGCCAAGAAATTCAAGAAATGGATACCAATTGACCGGGAACAAGTCCTTTGGAGCACTTAATGAAATTTTCTAATCCAAATGCAGAACTTATCTGTGCCGTAGAGTTGGAGAATGTTTCAAAAATGACAGTTTAACCTCTTAAACTTGAACGTCCCCAGTGCCGGGGGCAACCAATAAGCATACTAAATACAGCATGTTTCCAAATAGCAACATTGTCACGCGGCATATCCATGTAAAGGGAAGAAACGTGGTGAAAAGCTCTTTGTGACCATTTTTACCTCAACCGAACACAATTCAAGCACCAAGCAAGTAAATAAGCATAATTTACATAGGATAAAATAATATCAGTGCATGATCGCAAGTGTTTCTACTGAATTTGGGCAATACATACAAATGATAGATCAAATGAAAGAGGAAAGTCCACAGAATCCAACGATATATGCCCTGTCATTTTAAACTGGCACCACACTACAAAGAACAGCAGACATACACTTTACATTCTACAGCGATGAACAAAAATTTGTTCTTACCTTTGATATTTTGTAATAAAAACCGTGTTTGAGGGTAAATCTGCGTTGGCCATTGTTAGCCAAATGTGTCCGTGTTATATAGAAACTAGATCTCCAGTCTCCATGCATGTTTTTTTCTGGAACACTGCCTCAAAGGAGGTCAGGTCCTGAGCATTCCGCTTGCATGCAATGTGTTTTCCTCTCTGTGCTCGGCTTGTGATGCTGTCAGTAAGACTTTGCGGGTAGACATTTGATTCTATGGGCACTGACTTTTCCAACGAGCCCTCAACCACCGTAGTCGCAAGAACCTAGCTTGAGATAGAGCCTTGCATTCCTGGTGCCTCTAAATGAGAGTCCATGCACCTTTACGCACATGTACTTGAAGAGCGCAGCGATATAAATGTGTAACTGGTTTGCTTTTGGTATGTTCTCCATAATTATCCACTAAATATTTAACAGCCATTTTCAAAATAGTCTTTATGGGTGCATCTGACTGAGAATCCTTACGCCACTCTGCATAAATACTAAAAGAGTGCAGTGGTACAAGCGCTAAATTCGTGCTTTTGTAAACATGTTTTGTTGACTCACTCTTCATATTTGCTTGGAGACTCTCGTACAGTAGCCTATTCAGTTAGCGTTGTGGCTAAGGCGGAGCGCTCTACTTTGGGAAGTCCATGTTCAAATCTTGATGCAGCGCGTATTCCTTTTGGGCAGTGGAAGCCAAGTCCTTGTATAAATAATTGCTGGGGTGTTTGCTCTTTTTACTTTTTTACCATTTCTTATCTTATCTTTGTATTTATAATTTTGTTTATTCGCTTGTTTTATTGAAAATAAATCTGATCCAGTGGGGTCAAACTTCATTCCCTCTGCATGTATTATCTTTGAATGGGAAAATGTATAAAGGACTGGCTGCAATTGAAGGGTTGATTTTCGGAAGTGATCAAGTCTGTTTTTGTCTTTTTATAAAAACAAGATTTTAGAATTTGACAACTTGTGGGGATCATGTTACATGTGTTAAGATTATGTAAACGTAACGAAATATTAGAAAAGATGTCTTGAGGGGTCCTCAGGGTAAAAATCTCGATTTTTTTTCTCAAAAATTTCAATATTTTTGATTTTCTCATAAAATAAATAAAGGAATGCAGTGAGATGCCAGTAAACACCAAGAATCTATGTTTTTCCTCTTCCTCAGTTCTTACTTGTGAATTTAAATGCAAATTACCGAAAATCACAATTTTGACTGATTTTCAACCTTGTGGCATTCATAAAATCATTAATATTCATCTGATTGACTTGAAATTTGGACTGAAGTTATATCTGTTGGAGATCTATGAAATGACAGGATTTTCTAGGTAGGTCAAAATAGCGCAATTCAAATTGCTAAAATCGAGGCTTCCTAAATGGTATTGCTGAAACCAATGGGTGACGTCACAGTTGCTTCGTCCATCTTTGTATACAGTCTATGCTTATTCAGGCCTCGAACTACAGGTGATAAGGGGCACGGCAAAAGTTGCTGTGGTCCATGCTGAAAATATAAGGGCACTACGGCAAATGTGCCTCCATATAAGGGGCACCACAGCAAAGTCTGCCGCCACCTTGGGGGCACAGCAGCAAATCCACCGTGGAGCTTTAGGTCATCTCTTTAGCTAATAATAAAACGTAAAGGTCCGTAGTCTCAGACGTTCCTCACATAAAGTGACCAATCAGCGTGCGCTATGCAAATCAAAACCATTCTTGAAAGAAAACGTTCCCCGTATTTTTCCCCGCTTGCTGTCTTGGAAATTGGCGCAGTATTATACTGGGACATCGTTTGGGCATTGCTAATGCAAGTACAAGCAAAGGACATTCCAATCAAACGCCAGGTCATTGAAAAAATAATCATATTTAGCCATTTTGTCCATCTACTGCCACCCGCGAAATTCGGACTTTCTCCTGTCATTCCAACAGTCACACTGACAGCAGCGCTAGATACTGGCTATAAAGACCACTTCCCAAGCTTCATCAACACACAACACGCAACCTAAGAGAATTTCAGTACCTCCATAACTTCGTCAATTTACCACACTTTGCGGCTGCCTACTGTAATTCGGCATTTTTTTTTTTTTTTTTTTTTTTTTTTGTTCCTTTCACCTGTCGCCATCGTGATCGGAGTTAATAGTGGAGATACATAAGTTATCCAAGAATAATTCTGCGCCCACGATCGCAAGAAAAGGGCGAAAAAACTTTGTAAAAACCGTGGCAATTCGACGACCGTAAAAAAGGGAAGCCAAAACCTCGCCCTTCAAAGCTAATGACTTAAACCTTTCGCAGTTTACTTTTCTTGATCAGCAGTTGCTCATATGAATTGGAAGAAGGACAGTCAAATTTATTGTCGATAGCAAATGTTATACATTGCACCACGAAATTATGAGGGGTTTTCTTCACACATAAATTACGACGTAAATTACCATAGGCCTACGTCTTTATAAATTCCGCGCTCAAGTTGCTCATGAAATGGCATATATTCGCAAATTGATTCGTGAGGCTCATTAAGCAATAAGCTGCAACATCGCATTCTTTACTCGAATTTTAAGATTGTAGAAAACGGAATGTCGTGGCTTCTTGCGAAAGAAGCCTCGCACTCTAATTTATTAAGACGTATTGATAATTTGTGTCGTCATTTGCTATCGAAAATAAATTTGACTGTCCTACTACCAATTCGAATGAGCAACTGCTGATCAAGAACAGTAAACTGCGAAGGGTTTAAGTCATTAAGCTTAGCAGGGCGAGGTTTTGGCTTCCCATTGTTACGGCCTACGAACCGCCACTGGTAAAAACGGGAAATGCTGTGTGATTTATTTATTTTGGGTAGGTGTTTTGGCCAAGGGGCACTCACGGCAATGCGGGGAAAGGGCACGGCATTCTACTGCCGTGAACTGGGGCTTTTATAGGTGGGCAGCACGGCAAACAGGTAGGGCATAGATGCCGTCGTAAAATTCGAGCCCTGCTTATTAGTCAAATAGTCAGCGTAGACCCGCCCATTACGTCCACTTCAACTTGAAAGCAAAGAGGACTGTTTTGTAACCAGAACGTTTGAACTCGTAAGCAAAGAGGACTGATTCGTAACCAAAACTTTTTGTGTCGCAATAAAAAGTCAGCTTCAAAAGCAAAATTCTCACGTCTGTCACCAAATCCACTTAAACTGTAACTGATAATTTGCTTGTTATTACTTACAAATTCGAAATTTGGTCTCAAAACAGTTTTTTTTTTTTTTTTTTTTTTTTTGCTTGCATGATAAAGACACAAAAATACCTTCATAGACAAGTGTATAGTTAAGATTGATTTAGAAAATCTTTAGCTTACATTCTAGAATGAATTTGGGTATTTTCTGCTGTAGTATAATTTGTGGCTTTTCGCTCAATTTGTTGTTTATTATTACTCCTGGTTGTTTTTTTTTTCATTCACTCTTTCAATTTCCGTAAATTTCTTGTATGAGTTGGTTGACAGGTTCTCCAAAAATTAAAATTTTGTTTTACCTAAGTTTAGTGTTAATTTATTTGCATCAGACCAGCTTTTCATCTTTTCCAGTTCCAGTAGCCTAAATAATTAAACGACCGTATATAAGAACGTCTTTCCCCTCCGTTACCCTGTTCACCCCCATACACACATATGCGCAAGCGCGCACCCTGACCACCCCTGTCACCCCCCCCGTGTTCCCTGAAAAATCTCCCGTATTTTTAAGCGCAGATGTAAGGATGCTTTCAGTGTCCACTTGCGCATCTTTATCTGAGGTACAGTCGTTCTGTGTCATTTGTCAGAGAAGTGAAGTTGCCAAACTGCCGTGACTTGGCAGTCCCGGTTCTGAAACGCTTGCTGCGATAGTAAGCTTAACCACTGAGACTCGACGTGTTTAACCATGTCTGCGACGAGAACGTCTTTCCCAGGTATTCGAATATTGTTGTATATTATGCCGTGTCGTTGGCTGTGGCTTCGATCTCAGTGTAATGCTTTGTTTTTACGCAGATATAAGACGCGGAATAGTCCAGGAGCACTGAATCCTTGCTTTTGGAATTTATTGTCAATTCTTTTTATTAAGTGGATCTATGCAATTGCAAATTTTATCTCGCAATGCTTGTTCTGCCTCCTCCAGTAATGTTATTGGGCAGTTGTGCCTTAGATTCCTCATGTACACTGCGCATAAATATACTTTTTCTTCTGGATACATTATCTGAACACTGACTGCACTATTGCAAGGAATAAATGTGCCCCATGGCGATTGTCCAATTCAGGTCACGATTTATTCTGAATTATACAGCAGTGTTTCAAAAGTTTGTTCAAACAGCCTGTGGTTTTTCAGCGTCATCTGACTTGGTATTCGGCTACGTTCATGCTTGCCATTACACGCACATTTGCGTATAGTTGTATTCGTTTTTATTCAAGGGAAAATGAATGATGAATGCCTTGTCGACTAATTGTTTCTGACTGATCTGAACGAGAAGTATTTCTGGACATCCTGGAAGCCAATATTTCTCAAAAATTAAGCAATACATTACACTCTGCCATACGCTACGCGGTGTGGCGGCATTCGTCCCATACTATCTAGTGCAAACCTTGCCCTTTTATATGGGGCCATTATTGTTGCAAAAAGTATTTGTGAATGTGGTTACTGTATCTCAATCCGTGTGTGCGTATAATCGGGAGAATTGTAACTGTAGCTCAGTCCGTGTGTGCGTAATGGGATTTGTAAATGTGCTTTTGTAAATGTGTAAGGAGAGTTGCATAACTGTATCTCAATCCGTGAGCGCGCAATCATATTCTAAATGCGCAAAATCTGAAATTGTATTCTCAGAATCTGTGTGTGTTATCAGATTTGTATGGACAAATCTATAAACGCGTAGGCCTACATAATTGTTGATAGTGTCGGCTGAAAAGTCTAAGTATTTTGCTCCATGAGCTGAAAATGCTGACAAGTCATTATTTACAACTCACTAAGACCTCTCGCACACGGATTGAGATACCGTCACAACTCTCCTTACGCATTTTCAAATATTTTTGCTACACTAATGGCCCCATACTTTTTTTTATTTTGTGCATCTTGTAAAATTTTAACTGAAATTTCATGAATACATGTTAAAATCAGTCGAGAACTGAGCAAATAGTTCTCGCCTGGCTCAGAGGAAGATGTTAATCATGTCTTCGTAGCAGTATTTCTGGTGATTAAGGAATGATAAAAGGCTTTGCAAGTGGTTGTCAAAAGTGACAATGCAATGAAATGCACGTCATACCTTGTGAGAAAATGTGACGTGCTTGAGCCAAACAGACATAATTTTTGGAATCAGTACCCCACAAGTAGTTGGAAACATGTATTGGATTTTATTCAGCAAAAATGATGCGGGACGGTGTATTGTTTACTTCTCAGATTTAAGCCATTTGATCGCAAGTGTTTACAGCGAAAATGCACTTTGTCTTCACAATTTTAACTCATTCCCTATGGCATACTTTTATATAAAATTGTCGCGTTTGCACGGAATACTTTTCCCGAAAATTACACAATATGAAGTATTGAAGTACAGGTGGCCCATCACCGCGATCGTCAACTGATTTCGTGTTTTCATCGGACTGCGAATGGTCATCCACGCCGCTGGCACCGGCTTACCGTAGGTAATGGTAGAATTCGCCGCGCCGTTGGCAGCGGCTTGCCGTAGGGAATGAGATAAGTGAGTCTAGAGTAATACGAATTTTATTTCTCCCTTCAAGATGGTCCTACTCACTTGTTTTGAGCGCGGTCAGGTAACATTTAGCTGTTAAATTGTCTGTGGACATTGTAGCTTTATTTGATTAAAGTGAATTTATTTTCCTATTTTGGGACGACTGCATATCGGAGAGGCCATGGGCAACCTGCCATCGGCATTCCACCAATGCATCCTTATAGAATGTTATCACACGATTGAATGGGCGTTACTATGTTATCTTACTAGCCCATACTCGTGCTATGCACGGGCTATATGCGCGGGCACGATTACAGCTGACTGAATTAGCCGGTTTAACTCGCAAAAACGGCTTCAAAATGCAGTTTTCACTTCATAACTAAGTTCGAAACCTGGCGCATCGTCTTTTTCACAGTAAAACCGGTGTATGCGGAAAACAGACTCATTATTCACGGTGGTTTCGGAGATGTGTGAAATCACGCAAATCGCCAACTCAGTAAAAATATATAGATAGATAGATAGATGTTGGCGCCGACTGCAGTGAAAAAATATTGACCGAGGTAATGTTTGATGACGTCATCGTGCGCATAGTACATTGTTTCAGTCCAATGGTATCACTGGTTTGAACAGGTAACATTTATCTGCCGATAAATTGTCCGCAGAAATTGCAGATGCAGCTTTCAAAATGCAATTTGTGACGACTCCCACCAAGCAAGGATACGTCCAAAAGGCGTCTTTTTGAGGTCTTCCACATTCGTCTAAATGACGCCCCTGAGGAACCAGAATGGAAGTTTTATGACGTGTTTCTCTTACGTTTTCTGGACATCCCGTATTGACGTCCACCAGACCTCTGCATAAGGTCAAAAATTTGTTCAAATGTGGTCATTCTGGACGTCTTTTCAACATCAACTGCACACTCATTTTAGAAATATTTGACGTTCTTCTTCTTCTTCTTCTTTGGTTTGCGGGAGAATAGATGCCTTGCAGCACATTACTGCCTCTCTCAATTCAGTCCTGGCGCACCCGACGAGACTCAGACCTCCAAAGAAATAGCCTTGTTGATGATATGAAGTTCAGGATCGCTTTCACGGTCTGTGACTGGTTTTCCGACGGATTTAGTGGATGCTCCAATGTTATTTTTTGACCTCCATTATATGATAAGGCAGTGTACAAACGATCTCTTTGGCTATTAGACAGAGGACATTCCATGAGTATATTTTTTAATTGCTGCTTGCAGAATCCACAAAGTACATCCTTGTGTTTTCCTATTTTTTCCAAGTCCTGTGCAGTCCTCAGTGTCCCAGTCTCAGTCTTGCCCCCTCTTGCTGTCAGCAGCCAGTCAGGCCCAAATGCACCTGACAGCGTCCCACCTCTCAAGGATACGTCCAAAATAAGTCTTTTTCAGGTCTTCCACGTTCGTCTAAATTACCTCCCCTGAGGAGCCAGAATGAAAGTTTTTATGACGTTTTACGACATCCTCTGGACATCCCGTATTGACGTCCACCAGACCTCTGCACAAGGTTAAAATTAGTTCAAATGTGGTCATTCTGGACATCTTTTCAACGTCAACAGCACATTCATTTTTGAGACACTTGACGTTGAAAAGACGTTGAGCGCGTACCAATATTTTTGGGGGTAGAAGCGTTTAGTGGGGGTACATCTACAAAGTGGATCCTTTATTATTTCAGTTCCTTTATCCGCACCTGAAATGACCAGTCATAGCAATTTAACATGCAATGCACACATTTGCATACATGCCAACTCTAACGCTTTTGGCGGTAGACTACCACTTTGGGGGGTTTTTTTTTTTCTTTTCAGAATTAAACGCCCCGAAAGCGGTAGTCTACCGCCAAAAGCGGTAGAGTTGGCATGTATGCATTTGTAAGTACTAACGGCAATGAGGGGTTTCGCCCCAGCAAACTAGTGGTTACAATATTGTACTCACTGTCGACTGTGCCATGGAGTCTAGTTAAGGGGACTTATAGTTAAGCAAATAAAATGATAAGTAAAGTCCGCACACTGAAGGACAATGCTCCCCAAAAGTTTATTGTGTCAACGTTTCGATCAGAACGATCTTCATCAGCATAAAAGAAAGCAGCGCACACACACCTCTATACACAGCTGTAATTTACAAATTTGCGAGTAAAAAGGTGTGTGTGCTGACAAAAAATGGTGCATAAGACATGCAATCCCAAGATAGACAAAAAGAACAAAAGGAAAAAATAAATAATTATGTATATATTAATCAATCAATGCCAAACTAGACAGAGCACTGAAAAAACTGAGTCAGCTGCACACTATTGAGTAAAGTGCCTACAGGTTAAATTGATTAATTAGACTGGCCAAGATGGGAGAATAAAGTAAGATGTTACTTAAGAACAGTGTGCAACTGCTTCACCTCTTTTCAGAGCGTATACACCATAGCAAAAAGGGGGACAAAAAACCCACATCAATCAGAATATGCCAACAAATGCCTTTCCAATTAGTTGATTAATAAGCATACGATCTGACAAAGAAGTAAATCTATAACAACATTGCCATTATAAGTATGTGAGAGTGCAGGTACACATGAATCACTCAAGAAAAAGGCCAAAAACGATCAAAGAAAAAAAAAACCACACAAAATTACAAGAATGGCCTAATATCAAAAGATTCATTCAGATTCACCCCTAGCCAGCCACTGTATCAAGAGTTGAGATCCAAAAAGTCTCCCTTTGAAGTAACAAATTATTAATGTTACCTCCTCTTGGTGGTGACTGAACATGTTCAATACCTATATATTTTAATGATGAAATACAATGTTGCGCTTGGAAAAAGTGCAACGCTACAGGATTTCTGAAGTCTTTAGTCCTGATATCACTTCTATGTTCCGAAATTCTAATCTTAAAGGGCATCTAAAGTCGATACCCATTGTTTCTATTTATCGGCCAATTAGCGAGCTGCACCTGTGCAAACGAACCGAAATAGAAGGATTATCTACACATGTACACAAAACATTGGTTTATGAATGAAATTGGTCTTGTGACAATGCAAGATGTCAACCAGATACCAGAGAGGCAGGACTTCATCCAGTTGAGGGCTGTACAGCAGATCCCCAAAGCGGAAAGGGATGACAGGAGGATGGGGTGGTCTACAGTGTCAAATGCAGCAGAAAGGTCGAGGAGGATCAGGACAGAAGAGAGGGAGGTGGCACGTGCTGTGTGAAGCACCTCGTGGACGGAGATGAGCGCCGTCTCAGTTGAGGGGCCAGTTCGGAAGCCAGACTGGTGAGGGTCCAGGAGGTTGTTGTCTGAAAGAAAAGAGGAGAGTTGATTAGCAACAGCACATTCAAGAGTTTTGGATAGGAAGGGGAGAAGGGAGACTGGGCGATAATTCTGACTGGCTGAGGGATCAAGGGAGGGTTTTTTCAGGAGTGGGGTGATGAGGGCCTGCTTAAAGGAGGAGGGAAAGGATCCAGAGGACAAAGAAGAGTTAATAAGGCAGGTGATAAAAGGGAGGGTGTTGGGTGTGATAGATTGGAGGAGGGGTGAGGGAATGGGGCCGAGAGCACGTGTGGTAGGGAGGTGAGAGAGGAGGAGCTGGGAGACATCAGAAGAGGAGAGGGGGGAAAAGCAGAGAGGTGATGGGAAGGGACAGAGGAGGAGGGGGGTGGGGAGCGAGGGAGGTGAAGGAGTTGGGGGTGGTTGCAATCTTTTCCTCGAAGAAGACCGCAATGTCGTCTGCTGAGATGGAGGTCAGAGCTGCAACAGGTGGAGAGCAGAGGAGAGAGGAGAAAACAGAAATGAATTGCCGAGATTTAGAGATTTAGATTTAGAGTAGTGGATTTTAGAATGGAAAAATTTAATTTTAGCAGAAGTGATGGAAGATGAGAATTCTGAGAGGGACAGAGTCTCAATATGCGGGGCGCAGGAAAAGTGACGAAAATGCTGTGCGGTACAATGCAAAGCGGGACACCTGGTCACCCTAATTCACGTGCACGCTCCTGCCTCCCTCTTACTATCGGTAGCCAGTCAGGCCCAAATGCATCGGACAGAGTGAGTGATACAGCCACTACCGCAGAATCCACTCCTCTCTTGCAGCCAGCAATGGGGTGTCTTGGCACTTGTGCACAGTTAACAGTTTTGCTTAAGCACCAAAGGGCACTTAAAACCCATTAGCACTTAATAAGCAGGGGTGCACATAATTGGTGCGCTGAATGGACGCCAAAGAGAAAAAATAGAAATTGCGCGGCAGAAAACTAGAAGGAAGCTCAATTGCGTACCCGCATTTTTGGCATTTTTGACTGGTTTACTTCGGCTACTGAAATAGGATTTTTCTCCATACATCTCTGGTAAGACAGAAGACATTATGACAAGTGTGTTCATTAATTATTAGCTTTTAAAGTTTACTCAGCTTTCACCCAAATTAGCAAAACGTCAAATCCATCAAAGCAGGGGAAAATCGGCATGGTCCGCGATCGGTTATTTTCTGCCCGAATGCGGTTTCCGTGCAGAGCTGCCTGAACTTTGACTTGTCCCAGAAAACTCGCTTCTTGTCGGCTTTTTGTTGCGGTATTCCTAAGTACTATTTGAATATGGAGTAGCGGGAACTGCCTTTATATCCTCATCTTTTAAGTTTTAAGATCTGCGACATTATCCGTTTCATGAACGGTTGTAAGCACACGGTGTTTTTCAAGGTGTAGGCTTATAATTTACACAAAATACTGGTCAGACACTGTTAAAAACTAAATAGACGTGATCTTTAATATTTCTATTTAGATTCTGTGAAATTTTATCGATCAGAAACTTTTTTGACCGACCCGGTTCCGGAGGCAACTGGACCATAACTTGGCCCAAATCCAGAAACCTCCATTATGTTCATGGGCAATTTAATGCGACAAAAATCGCAGGAGCTAGCAAGATAATGCTTTGAAAATACCTTCTACGATCGACTATAGCCCTTTTTCCATCAAAAAGATAATTCGCTTTAAAATGATGCGTGTCAAAAAGTTAATGCGACATTTGTGATGGAAAAAGAGTTACATCGCTCTAATGCAGATTTTGTCGCGCTAAGTTAATTCGCTCGGCAGAGGTGGTTTTGGGAAAGTTTTATCGACATGAAAGTAATGGAAAAGGGTTGAAGCGATATAGAATGTCGCGCATGCGCATTGGTAACGAGAATTCGAATGTTGTTGTACCGCCTCTGCGGTCTTCAGTCTCGCGCAGTTTAGTTCAGTTCACCTCAGAAATGATCCTATCGCCCACCTTCAGAAGAATGATGACTGAATAAAAAAGACATCAGCCGTTGACTTTATTTTAGAAAAGCTTGCTAGATGTGACATGCAATCCTGTAGAACGTTAAGTCCCAAAGAATGTCTTGTGTTTCGTTTACCATTTTTTTCAGTCCTAGCCATCATTGAATAGCAGTCAATAAGCCAGGGTGACAGTCGTAGGAAGCAAATGGGTTCGGTGAAGATAATGTTACATCAGCTAAGCTTAGGATAATAAAGTAGTCGTTCAGATGAGAAGAGAGGTGAGCGGTAGCTAGCTGAAACTGTTTGGTATTTGTGATGGTGATCATTTTGTGCCACTTCAGCAGGTATATATTTCCAGTGGTAACCTTGCAAAATTAGATTCAAATCAGATTATTAGGCGATACGATGAGATTCGCTTCGTTTGTGCTGGTTAAAATTAGCCTTGATGATTTAACCAGTGACTGCCTAACGTTAGCCTAGCATCCGGGCATCTGTCAGACTATGGACCGAAAAGCGCTTTTCTAAACATCAGCATATTCACGATCATACATAAAACAGTATTGGTATTAACCCGTGGTTAGCTATGTGGAGAAATGCAATCCATGTATGGCGTCAGGTCGCTATTTTTTCAGCATGTTTTTTTTTCTCCCTTTTGCTTGAAAATAGTCAGGGACGTTCGGTGTTACACATATCCTCAGTACTCAGGTCAGTGAAAGTTTAGCTTTCCATAAAGGAAGAGGCTATTCGCCCCGCGGCGGTTATGCGCGAAAGATCAAAGAGCTGGGCGGATTATAAAATGAAATCTTTTATTGGCACAACTGCGGGGCAAATAGCAGAAGTGCTTCTCTTATCCGTCCCACCGCAGTGCAAATAGAAAAACTGCTTCTCTTTTTCGCCCCGTTGCGGGCAGATAATAATCTCTTTCCCCAATTCACACCACTGCGGGGCGAATAGCCACTTCCTTCCATAAATGAGCCAATAACCCCATCTACAGCCCAAATTTTGTTTTACTGCATTTTCATGTGTAAGACCAGTCTATTATAAAACAGCGTTGCGTATCAATGATGCTGGCTTTAAAAAAGCTATGGCGTGTGACATGGATCTCATTGATAACGTCAGATGCAGTCGTGAAATCTTGTGTATAAATTAGGCTAACGCAAAGGGTTACTAATTTGAAGTGGGCTATATTCTTGATACGACCGCCTTGGCTAGTTGATTATAGCTGCCGAAGGTGTCATGTTAAGGTAGATCGATAATAGCCATTTAACGTTCACTTATTATTCACAATATATCCATCGCAACGACAGCCAATGAATTTTCTTGCAAAATACCTTGATAAATGTTTACTGCGCTGGAAAGATTAGCCTATTTTTTAATCTCAGAAGAGCCACATAAAGGCGGTTACAAGAAAAATTTTGGATATTTAAGTTACAGTTGCTTTTATTCTATGTCTATGCTCTCTTCAATTATACTGTTGTTTTTTTCTCTGTAAAGCACATTGAAATGTCTTGATGTAAGAAATACAAATAAAACGGCCTTGCCTTGCCTTTTATTCAACAGTTTTTTTAATACATTTTCTACTCAGATAGACCTACGTATTTGCCACGAAGCCTTGTCATTTTAATATAAGTAGTATTGACTGTTATTTTAGTCTTCTACTAGGCCTAGGCTTATCCCTTGATTGCAAGTTTATTATTTTATTTATTAATTTTTTGTCGTCCGAGAGCCCCGGCAGAGCAACAAAAGGTCCTGCGGCTGGCGGGCCTTAGGTTCCCGACCTCTGCGCTACACCAACTTTCTCAGAAGGTTCTAATTCGCTACATTGTTGATGGAAAATCATCTAGCGGGTCAGAAAAATGCGCTTCAACTCGGGGCATTGTGACATCATTTTAACTCGCTAGAAACGTTCTGTTTATGGAAAACCGTCTTGACGCTTCTTATGTCGCTAAAAAATAATTCGACATTAGAGTTAATTCGCTTGAAAATCTGATGGAAAAGGGGCTAATGTCATAGAAGACATCAAAGCACACCACATATTAAATTCTGAAAATCTCCGCAATGGTACAAGCGAAGTACTTAATTTTTTGCTTAGATTTTATGCGTTGCCCCATTTCAACGAGAGCACCGATGCATGCAAATCCCTTTCAGAAGCTTCGTAATCCTACCTTAAACTCCGGCGCCTTATTGGAAAATTTCTATAAGAAATATCTACATTTTACGTATTACATTTCCCATACTGAAAAAAAACTATTCTTATCCATTAACAATCCACTGTTCCCTTGGATTGCGTCCGTGGACCAAAAGCTGTTTGTTTTAAAGTTGTGTGTTCTTGACTTGAGAGCCATCAGAGGCTGTTTTGACTGGCAACCATGCTTGTTTAAAGCTCTGCAGTGGGTTTCCCGATAATGTTGGATCTCAGGATTAACGAGCGTGGCACAGAGATTCTTAAGCAACGAACATTCTCTCACGTTCGTCACATTCTCCTTACGTGGGTTTCCCAAACACAGTCGTTAGACGGGCCTAAAGAGGAATTTTGCGGAGAGTTTCTTGAGTCCTCGCTAAAGCATTAGTTGTTAATAAATCGATGCTACGAGATTGAACGTCCCTCGTTTTAACCAATCAACACTGAAATACAATATTTTAAAAACACATTGTCATCATCATTAGTATATGACTAAATTGATTCAGTGTCTTTTTAATTAAATTAGCTTACAGAAATATTACAACGAAAGATCACAAGAATAGAAATAATTAAGAAAAGGTTTAATAATGACGTAAAACTCATTTAACCTTTGTCTGCTCAGTTCATTGTTCAGTTAAACTATCCAGAGCCTGATTGCTCCAATAAATAGGCATGTGGCAACACGGTGTCTGACAATCGGTCATGTAGGGGAAAAGGCCACGAAAGTTAGCATTCACAAAGGAAGAAATCCTCCTCTTGCTTGATGAAATTGAACATAAGAAAGATTTACTGTTTTCTAAGTAAAAGTAAATATACATTAAGAAATATTTTAATTTTTTTGTTTTGCTCAACTTCCTCGTTTGTGGGCTGATTTGCATCGAAAACGCATGCGTATTGAGTGCTCTGCAGGAAAGGACGGCTGCGATGATGACACCTTGTAGGATGGGCGCTGCGTAAAGAGTGAGCACCAGGGAGCATCTCCAGGTGCTCCCTTGAGAACCACACCAAAAAAGTTATGTGCACCCCTGTTAATAAGAATAATAATAAAAACCCTCACCATGCTTTCTCTCCAATTCTTGCCTATTAATTGTTTGCTCTCATGTCAGACCTTTTTCACAGAGGCCATTTTGACATGCTAACGCAGCAAGCACAGCTGTCGTAATGATGGTCTCAATCCATTTAGGTGTTTTGGGCCATACGGCCCTTACGTTGTGGTTGCTGTATAACTGGAATAATTGTGACACACCTATATTTAATTGAACCATAATCACTTTTATTAATTACATCTGTGCTTGCCCAGCTTTGACATGTAAAATGGCAACTGTGAAAAGGATCTATTTCCTGCACCCGTCTTACACGTCAATAGACGTCCAAAAAATATCTTATTTCGACATACAAATGTAGAACCCCATATCTGTGATGTGATCTGAGTTAACACTGTAGTGTGTTTTTTTTATTTTGAAGAGTACATACGAAGAGTTGTTTAATATGCCGAGTAAAAAAAAAACTCAATTTAAAACAAAATATAAAAATATAAAAAATATCATATAAAACATAAAATGCTGAGTAAAAAAAACTCAATTTAAAACAAAAGAGGTTGAGTGGACTTTGTGGGTTTTGCATTCCAACTCTTCATATGTTGAGCTGCAAAAAGTGGTGCGTTCTTTATTATGTAGGGACGGGACTATAGGGATATTCATGAAGTTAAATAGTGATAAAGACTGTTGAATGTGACTCTCACAAATTGCAGACATGATCTGCATGTTGGGCAGACGTCTCATGTTTGCTGGTATGAATCTTTGATGCACAACACTACAATATCTATGTCTAAAAGGGGTCTTATAAAGACGTCTAAATCTTGAACCTTATTTGCATGTCGTACAGACATACAGATATGGTCCTGGACCGACCTACGCAATATAGACATGATCTGCATGTCGGGCAGATGTCTCAGGTTTGCTGTGTCTGTTATAAACTGATTGTATAATTACAGTTAAAATAGCTGGCAAAAAAAAGGTGCCAGTTAAAATGACTGGCAAAAAGGTGCAAGTTTATAACACTGCAGTGCACCCGGTTTTAATGTTATCACATGATTATCACCCCATTCGTTACCCCGTTCTCCCCCATTTGTTTTTAGCCTGTCTTGGCGCCTACTGGATTGAAAAAATATTGACCTAGGGAAAGTTTGATGATATCATCGTGTGCTTTGGTGTCCCATACCTTTCTAAAAAGTCACTTTTATCAAGTGTATTTGAGGAATTATTTTGGTTAGGTAGGATATGCGTAAATCGTTTTGGATACAAGCACCCGTACAGACCTTCTAATTTAATGAATGCGTGTTGATTTTTAACTAATATTGATGTCCAGCATAGCTTCGCTACTAAAATTAACCCGTGGCCTCATTTTTACTGGTGCAGCCAATTTAAAAGTCGATTTTTGTTGGATATTCATCAGTTGCTTCACTTTGGTCACATTAACTTTGTTCAATTCAATTCGGCATTCTGTTCCTATTGTGATTTTCTCCTCAATCTGCAAGCAAGAATATTCCAACTCTTTATTACTGTCTTTGCACATAAGTTGGCAATTTTATTGCAAAAATACACTGCCCGGGAAAAAAAAGAAGAAGAAGAAAGAAGAACTCTCTTCTATTTCGTTGGATATCCTTCAGCTTTGATTACAGCACGCATTTGCTGAGGCATCCTTTCAATAAGCTCAAGCAATGTCGCAACACTTATTTCTGATTTCTGTGTAAGGTCTTCTCCGGCACATCCCAGAGATTCTCAATGGGGTTAAGGTCTCAACTCTGTGGTGGCCGATCAATGTGTGAAAATGATGTCTCATCATGCTCCCTGAACCACTCTTTCATAATTTGAGCCCAATGAATCCTGGCATTGTCGTCATGGATAATGCCCGTGACATCAGGGAAGAAAAAATCCATTGATATAAAAACCTGGCCATTCAGTATATTCAAGTTGTCAGCTGACCTCATTTGTTTGGGCACCTATCATTGTTGATCCTAAACCTCAGCGTAGCCATGAGTTCTACTGTTGATTTTTTAGGATTTGATTTCATCAAATGTTTAAGTGATCAGAATTTTAATACCACCCTAGTAATATAATTTATTTTTATCATTTCATTGCTTAGTTGTTCAGTTTATGATAAATTTAGAAATTTCAACGCTCTGAAAGTGCCTAGATTGAATAATGTGCTTAAAACTGTTTAAAATTGTGACATAATGTATTACAACCCCAATTCCAAAATAGTTGGGACAAAGTGTAAATTGTGAATAAAATCAAAACTCAATGACTTTCAAATCACACCAGCCAGTATTTTATTCACAATAGAACAGGGATAACATAGCAAATGTTGAAACTGAGAAATTTTAAAATTTTGTCCACAAAATGAGCTCATTTCAAATTTCATGGCTGCTACAGGTCTCAAAAAAGTGGGGACAGGGGCCTGTTTACCATGGTGTAGCATCCCCTCTTCTTTTTAACACAGAGTGGAGGTGTCTGGGCATTGAGGAGAAAAGTTTCTTGAGTTTAGCCATTGGAATTTGATCCCACTCTTGTTTAATACAGGCTTCCAGCTGCTGGAGAGTTTTGGGTCTCCTTTGACAGACTTTTCGTTTAATTATGTGCCAAATATTCTCAATCGGTGAAAGATCAGGACTGCAGGCAGGCCAGTTCAGCACACGGACTCTTCTACTACGAAGCCATGCTGTTGTAATAGCTGCAGTATGTGGTTTCGCATTGTCCTGCTGAAATGCACAAGGCCTTCCCTGGAATAGCTGTTGTCTGGAGGGGAGCATATGTTGCTCTTAAATATACTTTATATACCTTTCAGCATTCATGGTGCTTTTTAAAACAAGCAAGTGTGCCACACCATATGCACTAATGCATCCCCATACCATCAGAGATGCTGGCTTTTGAACTGAATGCTGATAACGGGAGGTGTGGTCTTTCTCCTCTTTAGCCCGGAGGGCACAACGCCCGTGATTTCCAACAAGAATGTCAAATTTGAACTTGTCAGACCACTGGACACTTTACCACTTTGATACAGTCCATTTTAAATGAGCCTTGGTCCAAAGAACACGGGGGCGCTTCTGGATCATGCTCAACAATGGCTTCCTTTTTGCATGATATTTTAGTGGCAGGGCGGACTGTGTTTACAGACAGTGGTTTCTTGAAGTATTCCTGGGCCCATTTAGTAATGTCAATGACAGAATCATGCCGCTGAGTGATGCAGTGGCGTCTGAGGGCCCGAAGATCACAAGCATCCAGTAAAGGTCTTCGGCCTTGTCCCTTACGCACAGAGATTTTTCCAGTTTCTCTGAATCTTTTGATGATGTTATGCACTGTCGATGATGGGACCTTCAAAGCCTTTGCAATTTGATGTTGAGGAACATTGTTTTTAAAGTATTCCACAATTTTTTACGTAAGCCTTCACAGGTTGGAGAGCCTCTGGCCATCTTTACTTCTGAGAGACTCAGCCTCTCTAAGACACCCCTTTTATAGCCAATCATGTTACACACCTGATGCCAGTTAACTTAATTACTTGCTAAATGTTCTTTCAGCTGATTCTCTTATATATTAATAGCTTTTTCAGCCCTTTTTTGCCTGTGTCCCAACTTTTTTGTGACCTGTTGCAGCCATAAAATTTTAAATAAGTTCATTTTGTGGATAAAAATGTAAAATGTCTCAGTTTTAACATTTGAAATGTTATCTATGTTCTATTGTGAATAATACATTGGCTCGTGATCTGAAAGTCATTGCATTTTGATTTTATTCACAATTTACACTTAGTCCCAACTATTTTGGAATTGAGGTTGTACTTTCGTTATAAATCGCTATCTGAGTAGCATGAGAAATATGTCATTTCCTCAACTGAAAGGAAAAGCTTGAACATGCACCTCAAAATGTTTGAAAAGTGCTTGAATTAGGGAAAGGTGTAGTGCATAACAACTTTTTTTCAAAACATGCTTTCAATTGTAAGACAGAATTGGTATGTAAAATCAATGAATTGCTGTAAAATCTGTCGAGTCTGCAATTTCTTTACTCATTATGTGAAGCGACCATCCCCTGTGGTCTGAGCTCAGGGTGAAATTAGCTGTAAAGAAATCTCGCCTCCATCTGCATCTGATTGAGTTTGCACAGCAGGCTATGACTGGTTTCCTATCACACTGAGTAAAATTTGGCCAATGAAGATAATATCTCCTATCTCCTCAAACCCAGATAGCAGGCGACCCCAGGCCAGATTCTAGCCAGATCAGCGCAGTTTCAGAGAGGAGTGCTTGTTATCTGGGAAGGCTTCAATGTGGGGGAGGGCTGATGTGAAGGTTTTTGGGGTCATTTTTTTGGGAATTCAACAGAGAGGCAATTGAAGGATACTGGTCCTGATTGACTAGTTGCTAGTTTGCTTATTTTCTGACTTTATTGCTTTTTATTTCTCGCTCTGTTCTTTTCAACTGTATTTACCTTCTGTTTTGCCCTTTTCCTGTAGTCCTTGTTCATTTTGGATACTTGCACCTTCTAATAGGTTGTGTTTTTACATCCACTTTTCCTTTCTTTCCCTGTAACTGGCACCACTTTAAATAACTCTGTTTGCTAAATAGCTTGTTTTATTCCTTTTTGTTGTGTACTTAACCCACTTAAGAGCATGACGTCTGTCCTCTCTTCATATTATTCTCTTTCTGTCTCTCTTTTCTTTCTCTGTCTTTCTCTTTCTCTCCCTCCCCTTTCCTTGTTTGTGTCCTACTTTCTCAGCCGGCATTACAGTGGGCAGCTTGGGTCCTGAGGAGGTGCAGCGCAGCAGTGGAAGTTCATTGGGCCTGCAGTGTATCGCCCCTCTGGTGCGTTCAGTGGAGGAGACACCCAACCCCATCAAAACCACCATCCGCGGTACCATCCCAGCCTGGATTAATGGAAGCCTCCTGCGCAATGGGCCGGGCAAGTTTGAGTTCGGCAACCAGAGGTGAGCCGACCGGCAATCACGTGACTCCATTCCTCTTTGGTCTGCAAGTCATGCTGGGCTTGTTACCTCCACCAAACAAAGTTGGCAGGAGGTTATGTGATCGGTGCCATTTGTTTGTTTGTCTGTTTGCATGTCTGTTTGTCTGTGTGTTTGTGAACAAGATAACTCAAAAAGTAATGAATGGATATCTCTGAAATTTTGTGGGTGGGTTGCTATTACATCAGGGATGGACCCTATTGATTTTCATCGCGATCAGTCAAACAATATGGTCGCCACGGCAGCCATCTTGAAATTCTATCACATGCGATAACTGCACTTTGCTCCCACTCACCAAGATTTGGACTGTGCTGCCTTGGCGGAGGTTTGCACTCTAGGAGTGCCTCTCATTTTAAATAAACTGCCTCTACATCTTCATTCCTGTGTCCACAGTTCTGACCTATAGGTTAAATGCTGTCATATTCCCTCAAACAACATGCCAGAGATGTACTGCACACTAATCACGGTGAAAAGAAAAGCAGTGTGCAGAAGTTCATGACCCTGGTGTGTAGACGGCTCTGTGCCTTATGGAGTGCTGAGCTCCTATCAGGCTTATGCTGTAGACTGAATGCTCTTCAGCCTCATTAACAAAAAAGTAGGGAAAAGATGTGGAAAATCTTAATAAAAATGAAGTTGGCGATTTACAGATCATCTTAGACCTGCAGTAAATTGAAAACAGTGCAAAGACAGCTTATGTGATATTTTCCATCTCTACTTTTTTTTTTTTTTTTTAGTAAATAAAGGCTCATTTCAAATTTCAAGCCTGCAACGCGCTCCAAAAATGTTGGAACGGGGCCTGTCTAACCTCCATGTTACATCACCTTTCCTTTCAACAGACCTTTAACAGACTGGTTGGGCAACTCAAGACACCAGTTGTTCCAGATATGAAAGATTTTTTTCCCCCAACCCTCCTTGATACACATCTTCTACTGCTCAGACATTTGCAATCTAAATTGTCATATTTTTCGCATCTGAAAGCGCCACATATTTCAGCAGGAGACAAGCCTGGAGAGAAGGTAGTTAAGCAGTCACACTTGGTGATTGGGGTGTCAGTCTGTTGTTACATGCAGAGTGTGCCTAGTTGTTGTCTTGTTGAAATAAATGGGGTCGTTCCTGAGAAGTCATCATCTAGAAGACAGCATAATATGTTGCTTTAATATGCTCGTATAAACAGGCGACAAATTAATTGTAAAGCAACTGCGATTCTTACACAGGTATTAGTCCACCACAAGCTGCTAGGTGAGCTTCTACGACTTGGCAAACAATCAACAATTGTAAAACTTCAATGGAGGGATGGAGTGCCTTTGTTCCAGGAGATTGTCCCCCATTTGATGTTTTGATAGTGGTAACAGATAGCACTGTCCAACATGTTCAATAATAACTTGTGTAAATTCAGCTGGTTTGAGATCTGGTGACTATGACGGTGGTGGACTATGTGTGGTTTCATTTTTATAGTCATAAAACCACTCAGTGATTCCTTGTGCTCTGTCAGGCTTGGGCTGTTGGCGTCCTGGAGGAGACTACTCCCATCAGAACAGAAATGTGTCATCATACGATATAAAAGCGATTCCCCAGAGTAAATCCGAATTGATGTGCAGCGAACCTTCCTTTAAGGGGACGAGTGGACCCAAACCATGCTAAAATAGATGAGCATAAGCATCTGCATTTGTTATGTTGGTACTCATATTTATTCAGGTTTTTTCCTTTAATTTGTCACCCATCTTTTATCTGTGGGTCCTTCAGCATTAATCTCACCTAAACAGATTTTCAAGTTATCTATGCCACGGGCTTTAAGACAACCCCATTTAATGACAGTCACTGGCTTTTTTTTCCAACCTGGCTTCGGAAACTACCGAGACACTACTGGGCCGCTCAGAATCAGTTTTCAGCCTCATCCTTTACGCAGAGATTTCTCCAGATTCTCTGAATCTTATAATAATTGTAGCCCCCGGACGAAGTCAGGCGGCTACTATGGATTCACGCATATCGTCTCTGCCGCCGTCGCCGTGTCCATAGACACTTTCTTGTGGGTGCTCTACAGGCCGTAATTTTTACTAATTACTTTCATATTTGGTGTGGACATGTCGACAGTATTGGCCAAATAATATGCAAATTAGTGGTAAAACATTAAGATTTCCTTGTGGACGCAGTATAGGCTGCAATTTTTGACCGATTACTTTCATATGTGGTACGAACTTGTGTCATACTTCACTTATGATACCTATGGATTCCGGTAGCCATGGCAACAGTATTGGTGGAATAATGCGCGAAAAA
This sequence comes from Gymnothorax javanicus, assembly GCA_029692085.1. Taxonomy (NCBI): domain Eukaryota; kingdom Metazoa; phylum Chordata; class Actinopteri; order Anguilliformes; family Muraenidae; genus Gymnothorax; species Gymnothorax javanicus. Next base: position 20,164,565 of record CM056199.1, read on the forward strand.
GGGGAGAAGTGGGCTTTCAGGAGCTACACCCATGAGATAGCAGCCGACCGGACTGTCCACTGATTATCCACTGTCAGGGCTCTCACTGTCTTTTTTCAGTCAAGGGTCAGTGACTCCTGTGACTTTTTTGCAGGGGTCAACCCTCTGAACTCAGGGGTCATAAATGTTCATTCACAACTTTTCAGGGGTCAAATATGGACGCACTTGTCCCTCCCTCTTCATAAAGATTTCCTCACTTCGACTGCAGTTTGCTTTGCTTTTGCTCGTGCTTTGCTTTTTCAATTAACCCGAGTACAGCTTCAAGATCTTTTTAAGAGTAAGAGTGTGGCTGACCACTCCGTTTCACGCTGTAACGACTAAAACCGAATTATTGAAGCTGGACTTGGGTTTAACATTTGTTTGTTTCTAACTATAATCACTCCGCTCACAGGTGTTTTAATAACCGTTTATTACACTGACTGCCATATTGATTGACTGTTTGTTGTTGTTTGGGTTGCTTTGCAACAGTCAAGTCCTGATCAATTTGTGGAACTATTTGCGCTGGTGGAGCCACATAACTGATTAAATAAATAAAGAAATCAGAATCAGTTGTCGCTCGTTGCCGTCAACTAATAAGCAGCATTTGTGGATCTGTTGTATAAAAGCAATATTACTCTCAAGGTTGTGCTGTTGTTGCTGAATATCATCACGGCTGTGACATCTTCAGCACTCTGCCTGTGGCCTCGTGCCTATTCAGCAACAACATCACTCCCTTTTGTGTGATGTTGCTTAATTATTAGTTAGTAATATCATTTGCTATAACAGTGGTTTCAACATTTATCAGTTTCATATAATTCTGTTAAACAATTCAAGAGACATTATCTGTTCTCAAAATAATTGTACACACTGCGGGCAAATTCTAAAAATAACAAAGTACAATTGCAATTAACTTGCGAAAAGAGGCAGTGGTGTGCTCAAGGACTTTTACCCTAATGAAGACCTAAACAGGTTGAAACCGGTCAGTTTTTAACGTATCTATGGCCATGTTTGAATATACTTTTATACTAAGTCCCAATTTTGTCCGACACAAGAGTGCCTGAAATTTAGTGCTCTGTTTACAATTGTAATCGATTTAAATGATGAAATTGAATACTTTTTCGATGCTGGTGTTAAATGAGTGCAGTTCAGGACTTAACAGGGCAGGAAAGAAGGCCAGTCATATTATCTGTTCAGAAAAGCTGATCCAAGGTCCAGGTTTTGGGTACGCAGGTTGTTTGTCAGAGCAAAGTTCTTTCAGAACAAATTGTTCATGCAAACACTCCCACTTGGGTCTGGGCCACGGAAGAAATAGATGCTGAGGAGTAATTTCCTCTCTACAATTCTTTGAGTGGTACCAAACCTGCATGGTTTGATCCTGTGGACTGTGGCAGGCCAGCACAAACATGGTAATCAGGCAAGGCTGGCATGCAACAAAGTTTAAAGAGGTCCTCTTTGTTTAAATCTCCTGAAGTATTGGCAAAGGTCAGAACCATCAGAGCAACGACTGGACAGTTTATTGACCGGTTTAGGTACTGACCTGATGGAACCTCCCGTGGGCCCTTCGGACCCTGATTGGTGGAGTGAGGGATCCTCGCCAGCCCTTGTGCATCTGATTAGTCAATCAGATTTTATCTTTGAGTCTGGCCTGGGCGGGACGTTTAAGACCCCTGAATCCTCCCCAAATGATCAATAGCTCTCCCATGGTGCCAGTACGTCTGGGATGAGGCTTGGGTCACCCCCAGCATTCCAGTCCGCAAAACACAGAATTTACGTTTGTGGGACTGAGAGGGAAGGGCAGTTACTTGAGGCCTTTAAGCTATCTACTCTGTACGCTACAATTCCAACACTTAAAGGAGCTGTGGCACAATGACTGCGCACGCTCATAACTAGAACAAAGTAAATCCGCTCAACTGCAAGTCAAAATCTAGAAGGTATTTTTCTTCTTCTATGATTATTGGCGTGGCAACCAGCTTACATTCTTCATATCTCTTGGCTAAAGCTTAAAATGGCGCTTTGAATCCTTGAATTTCCATAGAAAGCTCCTTAATATAAAAAGCATAATGAGATAGATAAGATACACTTTATTGAACCCCGTGGGGTAATTTGTCCTCTGCATTTGACCCATCCTATAGTTAGGAGCAGTGGGCAGCCACAGAACAGCACCCGGGGATCAACTCCAGTTCTGAAGCCAGTTCCTTGGTCAGGGGTACTGGTTGGAGTGTTCCTATGATGCATGTTTTTGTGGGTGGGGGAAATCAGAGTACCCGGAGAAAACCCACGCAAACACGGGGAGAACATGTAAACTCAACACAGAAAGGCCCGAGACTGGAATCGAACCCACGACCTTCTTGCTGTGAAGCAACAGTGTTAACCACTATGCCACCGTGCCGCCCCATGCCGGAGTAACTAAAATAAATAAATACAATGCAACACAAAGACGTATTGGATGGAATCACATTACGACTTGCTGTCAGGCAGATTCACTTTCTTAGGATGTAAGTTCTGAACATGTGCAGTAATCATGACACAGCTCTTTTAAATATTCCTCCTCTACCTTCTGTTGGGATACATTGTTGGCGTCAAATTTTGAATGAACGTGTATGTCCAAATAACAATAAAGTTGATAGGGTAAAACATACTTTGTCTTGTACTGTTTTCAGTATAAAGCAGGTCAAAGATTATTCACAAATCACTGCTCTCTTTTCATACTTGCTTTTTTTCATGCCATCCCAACTTTTTTTTCGGAAATGCAGTCGTATTAACGTTAAAATGTTTCGCCATATGGACGGGGTGTTCTCTAAAACAATTTGATAAATTTTAAAATGTGGTTTAGATGTTCCCTGGGAATGTTTTGAGGCAGTACTGTGGCTCTGCTAAGCTGTTGTTGTGGTATCTTATTGCAAGGATTTGGCACATGTGGCCTTCATTGTCCTAATATTTATATTTACCCAACTAAGCTGCCCTTAGAACCTGAAAATAAAGCACCTTCTGTTAGTTTTATTTACATTTTTTACTTTATTAAGCCTTTGTTCAACCAGCAAAGTTCCATTGAAAACAGGATTTTCTTTTTCAAGGATGCCCTTAGGGCAATGACAGATTCAAGATGGGTGAGTGAGAAAAGAGGACTAAAATTCCTGGAGTAGTTTTTGGGTGAAGGGCCTTGCTCAAGGACCCAACAGTATGGACCGAATTGCATCTCTCCAGATGTAAGTCGCAGTCCCGGGCCTCAAATCTGCTGTTCCCAGTCAGGCAACCCACCACTGAACTAACCTGCCATGCATTATTGGTTCTTTAATACCTCTTTTTACTTCACCCCACGGAGTGGGCGTGAAGTGCTGTTTTTAGCGGTTCTGTGTGTTTGTTTGTTTGTGTTTCCGCACTTGCCAATATTTGCGTGAATGGGGTGAAGTCTGCCATCTCTGATTGCCTGTTTGTTTTAGGTCTCTATGAACCTACATCCTTTTTCTCAAGTTTTTGTCCCATGTGTTGTCCTTGAGTCGTATTCTTGTCCCTGTCACTCCAGGTTTTGACTTGAGAATGTGGGAAAGCATACTCAAGTGTTTTGTGGAGGTTACATGAATGCATTTGAGTTGATATTGCTGACAAGACTGACAACTCTGCTTCCCCCAGCTACAATCACTGGTTTGATGGAATGGCCCTTCTTCACCAATTCAAGATAGAGGGCGGTCAGGTGAGCTACAGGAGCCGTTTCCTGCGCAGCGACAGTTACAAGGCCAACGCTGAGCGCAACCGTATCATGGTGTCAGAGTTTGGGACCCTCGCCTTTCCAGATCCTTGCAAGAGCTTCTTCCAGCGTTTTATGTCCTATTTCGCAATGCCAAGTGAGTGCTGATGCCATTTGATACGAGTTCAAAGTCTTGATTCTTTTGTCACATTCATCAGAACAAAAGCAGCACTGTTGATAAATTCTAGCATATTCTTGACTTGTATCAATTCATTAAGTAGTACCAGAAAAAAACAGCATAGCCAAATATAACTCTCCCATTATGGATATCAATTGTTTTCTGGCCTGCCCCCAAGCCCGAGTCAGTAACTTGGATATCATCCGAGGGTAAATTGACCAGTCTTACAATCTCTTGAAGTGTCTCTAAACCCCGTGGTGAAGCTGTGAAATTCCCTGTCTTTGGAACGTTACACGCTAAAGCCTATTGGTTACAATCAATCAATAATAACTTTATTTGTCCCCCAATGGGGAAATTCAATTGCAACAGTGGAGGAGCATTAAAAAAACAAAAAAATCCCACAACATGAAACACAGATGATGATAATACAGATAAAACACACATGTCGATAATACAGATTTAAAAAAAAAAAAACACTGAATACAGGTAAAAGACACACTGAGTAAACGATAGGTATAAGGAATCTAATGCAATAGTTCTAAAAGCAATAAATAATTAACAAAAATGATCACACTGTGCTGATAAAGTGCTCTGTGATTAAACAGTGCTGTGCAATTAGTTACTTCTTCCTCTCAGAGTTGAGGAGGGAGACAGCAGTGGGAATAAAGGATTGTTTGTATCTGTTGGTTTTGATAGGTGGGAGTCTGAAAAGGGAACCTGAAGGAAGAAGCTCGAATTGTTGATATAGTGGTTGGGAGCTGTCAGACAAGATGGATTTTGTTTTGTTGTACACCCTTTTGTTGTACATATCCTGCAGAGTTTCCTGATCCATGCCAATTATTTTACTGCAGACATTAACCATCCTATGTACACTATGGCCTGTGGCACAGTTGTTTCTTGCCAAATGACATTCCCGACAAACTTGCCATAAAATTGTAGTATGTTCTAAATTCTGTTGCCAGCGTTGCCATTGGCGCAACAATTTGGAAACTGTGACTTTTGCCCTTCTCAGCTGAGTCCCAGTCAGGGCCACACATCTCCTTGAAAATATTACTCCAGACTATGGCGTGTATCACAGTGCAGGATTACTGAGTTGGCTGGATGACTACACTGAGTAAAGCCCAAATCCTTCCAAAATTTGAAACATGGACCGAAGCGTCACTAGCTGTTATGGGATTTTTTCTGTGCAGTTAAGTGGCAGCTCTGTAAACATGTTTTGTGATGCGGTGCCTTTAAACAAAATTTCCAGGGAGTGCTGGCCTCAGGTTTGAAATTTAAAAAAATGTTAAAGTTCCTAACACTCCTTAAACACCTGTTTTGACTATCGGCTACTGCTTGAGGTCGCTGTCTGTATAATTAGCTTCTTCTTATTCCTGTAATCGATATAATTGCCCTCTGTCCCCAACCTATGCTGTTTTTTGAGAATACAACATCATCTGAATATTAACATTATTAAACCGTCTAAGAAAATGCCAAATCAAGCCAATCCTTGCTTTTCGTGCATGACCCTATTTAAGGCTTTGTATCTTAGGATTTGTATCACAGAGATTGGAGAAATTATTTTAATGAAGCAAGACCCATGTCTCATTTGGAAATTTGATTTTGGAATTATTCAGCATTTAAATTTCGGCATTTTGTAGACCCTGGCGTCTATTCTGCACAGAGGGGTAAAAGTGCCTTTTCTATTCGGATCATGTACTTTCATCATCGTGGCTCCATTTCCATGCAGAAAAGCATTAGTCAGCAGAACCTTATGAACAGCATAAGAGCAGACTTAGTTATGTAATGTGCTGGAGGCTGGCCAGTGTGAAATGAACTGAAGGCCCTGCAGGCTGTGTTCTTAGAGAGCACTGGCCGAGAGAAGTATTTTTCAGCATCTCCCTCACTAACGCAATTCAAACACGCATGGTTTCGACTATACGTCTATCTCTTAGGCCTTGGGACATTTATTTGCCTTTCATAAGGAATGTAGGCAGGGTAATTTGGGGGAGGGGGGAGGTGAGGGGCATTGGCTGGCATCCAGTGCTTCGTAGTTTCATATCAAGAAGTATTTTGAGGTTGGATGGTTAAGGGGCCCTTCCAGGTTCAAAATGATTTTTTTTTTTTTTTTTCCTCTTTTTTTCCTTTTAAGGTTCACTGAGATGTGTACTTTAACAAAATCAAAACATTTGGTCATTAATTTCATCAATTTTGTGAAAAAATTACTTTTTTTTTTGAAGCTTTCCCACCTCAAATAATTTTATAAGTCAGCTAAAATCTGGTGACTTTCAACGCTTGTGGCGCTGATAACTTTTTTTATTTTTCAACCAAATTGCCTCAAATTTTGACTGTAGACTTGTTGGTTATTTCTGCACGCAACCACATCGGCCTTTTCTGATAGAGGCAAAGGCATCAATTTCATGGGAGTGCATGTGTCATCCAACTGACCCATTTGAGGAATTTTTTTAGAAAAAGCACACAAAAAAAATAAATACATAATATATAGAAAAATTCTCAGGTGATTGCATAGATATGACATATATCTAACAGGGGAAAAAGAATTAAGTGATTTGGTTGGGTGGTTTGGGAGTAAGCCTTGCCACAATATGCACCGTGATTTTGCTTATTAACGTCAATTCCGTGTAAATTAAAGCCAATGGAATTGTACATTTTATGCTGAACTAATAAACTGTAGTGTTACTATACCCATATCTGTGCTGGAACAAGGTAAATCAAATGAACCTGGGAAGGCCCCTTAAGTGCAACCCACATCACCCCCAACTGCCCCTCCGCCCTCCAACCAAGATGCTTCTACACACACCGCCCACTTTATAGATACGCCTTGCTCGTACCGGGTTGGACCCTTTTGTCTCCAGAATTCCCTTATTCTTTGTGGCATAGATTCAACAAGGTGCTGGAAACAAGGTGTTGGCTGCTCATCCTTGATGCAAACCTGTTCCCGCACATCCCAAAGGTGCTGTACTGGATTGAGATCTGGCGACTGTGGAGGCCATTGGAGTACAGTGGATTCATTGTCACGTTCAAGAAACCGGTTTGAGATGATCTGAGCTTTGTGACATGGTCCGTTATCTTGCTGAAAGTAGCCATGCAATAGATGAGTACACTGTGGTCGTAAAGAGATGGACATGGTTCAGGTAGGCTGTGGCATTTAAATGATGCTCACTTGGCGCTAAGGGGCCCAAAGTGTGGCAGGAAAATATCCCCCACACCATTACACCACCACCAGCAGCCTGAACCGTTGATACTGGGCAGGATGGATCCATGCTTTCATGTTATTTACCCCAAATTCAGACCCTACTATCCGAATTTCGCAGCAGAATTTGAGACTCATTAGACCGAGTAACTTTTTTCCAATCTTCTGTTGTCCAGTTTTGCGAGCCTTTGTGAATCGTAGCCTCGGTTTCCCGTTCTTAGCTGACAGGAGAGGCACCCGGTGTGGTCTTCTGCTGCTGTAGTCCATCTGCTTCATGGTTTGATGTGTTGTGCATTCAGAGGTGCTCTTTTGCATACCTCAGTTATAACGAGTGGTTATTTGAGTTACTGTTGCCTTTCTATCTGCTCGAACCAGGCCAGCCATTCTCCTCTGACCTCCAGCATCAACAAGGCATTTTCGACCTGAGACCTGCCGTTCACTGCATATTTTTTCTTTTTCGATCCATTCTCTGTAAACCCTAGGGATGGTTGTGCATGAAAATCAAAGTAGAAAAGCAGTTGCTGAAATACTCAGACTAGCCCATCTGGTACCAACAACCATGCTACGTTTGAAGTCACTTAAAAAATTTTCTTCCCCATTATGATGCTCGGTTTGAACTTCAGCATATCGAATTTACCATGTCCACATGCCTGAATGCATTTAGTCACTGGCGTGTGATTGTGAGATAAATGCTCTTTTTTAAGGATTCATTTCCCCCCGGTTTCATGCAGAACCTACAGACAACGCCAGCGTCAACTTTGTCAAGTACAAGGGAGACTATTATGTCAGCACAGAGACCAACTTCATGCACCGAGTAGACCCAGAGACCTTGGAGTCGAAGGAGAAGGTAGTGTTAATGTGCCCTCATACTTTTTTTTTTACTTTTTTATCACCAGGTCAAACTGACTTGCTAACATGAGCATCTGCCGGGTAAGGGAAACCAGTTTTTTTACATTTGTTTCTATGGCATTGTGACAAGGAATGCTTCTTAACCTCAAAATTTGTGTTACAGATTAATGTTATGGGTGTTGGAAGAATATTTCTGTTATACTGGGGTTTGACTAAGACATAAAACACCAAAAATTATGAATTGGCAAATTGGGTAAACCTTTCTATGGGCCAAAAAAAAACAAGAACTCATCATTACTGGCACACTGCCATCTTTGCATTAAAATAAATGAAAACATATGAACTATTATATAATTGTTATATAATACTTTATATGATTGGGTTGCTGCGGTATGTTATACAATCCTCTTCCCAGTTCTGGCTGTTTTTAAGCTTCCGGTTTGACAGCTGCGTCCGGAGGGAAAACTGATGTCCTGCTTGGAGCTGGAATTTTTCCTGTACAGCTTCAAAAACTTGACCTTTGACACTTCGCTCCCATACAGCTTATTTCCCGTAGGATTCTTTAGTTTCCTTATCGCTGCCCTCATAAATTCAAAGTGCAGTAAAAGCCCCGTGCAGCCACATTTTCTCCTTGCATTGGAAGCGTTTATTTAGCTGCGAGATGGGGCTGCACACTTGTGTTTTTCGAATGTATACATAGAGACATTCTTTCTACCATACACCATATATCATGTTGAATGCGGAAGGCTGGGCTGAGGTGAAGTCTTCTTTCTGTGGCGGAAATTCTTTTCATGTTCATTTCTGACTGGCGGCTATAAAAACTGTCGCACGGCTGATTAATTAAAATTTTAAAAGTCTTGTTGGTTAGTGTTATCTCAAAACACTCAATATCATATCATACTGCTCATCATTGAAGAATGTATAAGAAACCTTTTTGCTTTCAGGGTCAAAAAATAATTTTGAAATGATCATCAGGAGTGATTTCATCTCCTCCACATTTCTAATTCAAATATGCTGTAATTGTAGGCAATGGTGGGTTTAATTTTAATATTTTAAAACTTATCCTTTATTTAACCAGGAAAGTTTAGCTGAGATCGAAATCTCTTTTTCAAGGGAGCCCCAAGGGTTGAGCTGGAGAGGGAGAGGACAAACTGCATAGCCAATTAGATCAGGGGATGATTAGGTGAATGAGCCAGGAATTTAGCCATGACACAGGGGAACCCCTGGCTCTCGTCAAAGAGTGCCATGGGATCTTTAAAGACCACGATGAGTCAGGACTCGGTTTAAAGGATGAGACTGAGGCTGTACAGAGACTTGAATTTGTCACGTGTTATAGCAGTGGATATACTTTGTTTTCCATATGTTTAGCCATCTTTCCATTTTGAAGGTCGACTGGAGCAAATTCATTGCTGTCAATGCGGCCACAGCTCATCCCCACTATGACCCTGATGGAACTGCATACAACATGGGCAACTCCTATACCATGAAAGGTCTGTGACATATTCATCAATTAGCTTATCCACTGTGTATGTGTACTACATACCTCAGCCAAATAGTCCAAACAGTGCTCTTTCAATCTTGGCAAAAAACATAAAATTTAGCCCTTAGTGAGCTAAATGCAGGTATTGTTACTCAATGATGTAAGATATCAAAATCAAAGCTGTTGAAAGCCTATCATGTGGCGATTTGTTTAAAAGAGCTACAGCAGGGGAGCTCTTTTAAACAAGCTGCCAAGTTTCAACAGCACAAAGGTAATTAAATATATATTTTTAAAAAATTTATTTCAGTGCTCTAAGGGTTAATTGGGGGCATAAATTTGGCAATTTGGTCATGTTAACCTTGCTCAATGCTTATCAATGACATTGGCAGGCATTTCCCGTACAATGTAAATTTACATAGTTGAAATGCATGTCCCTGGGTGGGCAGAAATTGTACAGCTAAATTTGCTAGGAGTAGCATTGTATCTTCTCTGTATCTGATTTTAATTGCAATTGTGCACATTTATTGAATTAAGTTGCGTGAACTGAGGTGGTAGTTTCTATACACTTGCTGTAAAAGGTAAATAATATTTTACAAGAACAGCACATTACTATAGTGGTACATGATTCTAACTCCTGTTCCTACATGAATCTACATTTAACATTGTTTCCTAAAGGCCCATTTGAAAGAGCAGCCCATTAATCAAGAAGTAGTGCCACAACATGATAAAAGTACTGAATTTTTTATTGGAGCCCTAAACTTTGTTTTTGTTTGTCCAGTACGCAGCTAATTTTCCTGGCTCTCCAGAGTTGAAATGAGATGTTCTTTTTCATGCAAAATTGGGTAAACTACTGTCAGCTGAGCTCTAATTTTGTAAATCAACAAATAATGCAAGTATAATTTTAGCAAAGTAGCACCACAAGTGCCCCATGCGATGAAAGCATATTTCATAAGTCTGTTCTCAAAAATGCTGAGGAACAGGACACAGTATTGGCCATTTTCAGGACCTTGGGCAGAATCTGGGGCAGCCAGCAAAGCCTTCTCAGATGACCTGAAAGCATTGTTGATTCGGTTCGGGTGACTAATATAGTCTGGTGTCAACCTTTGCCCTGCATTTTCATGATTAAAAGGATGCTGTGCTGAATTGTGAGCTAAATAGTCCTCATAGCTATAATCCAGAATGGGTCACTATGCAGGTTTAACTTGGATCTCATTGGCTGCCTGTCTGTCCTGCACTTACAGGAACTGGGGCCATTGCCTGAGGACTTAACAAGGATAAAGCTAATTGCAATTGTCCAGTTATGAGTAAATTAAAGCATTTGCACTTTTTTGTCTGCTAAAGTTAGAGTTAAAAGATGTGGCAATGAGTTGACAGAGTCTATCCTTAACAATTTATGGTTTCAAAATGACTTTGGGCTCTGAAAAAGGACTTTTGCGTGGAACTGTTAAGGTTCTGGATCTGATCTAAGCAATGTAAATGAAATGCAATCTGCATCTCAGGGGCCGCCTACAACATCATCCGTGTGCCTCCTGGGAAGGCGGGACCATCCGAGACTCTAGAGGGCGCTAAAGTGCTATGTTCTATTCCTTCAGTGGACAGGGGCAGACCATCTTATTACCACAGCTTCGGTAAGTGTTCGGCTGACTCCAGTTCATATTGGTCACCTGTTGCCCTAAGAATCTCTTTGCTGAATTGGTCAGCATAAACTGTAGTTTCCTGTATTTGTGCACCCCATTTACATTTACATTCAGATTAGGATCCGTTAAGAATTTGCCAGCTTTGTCCAGACAGTAATGCCCAGCAAGCCTATTCTTCAAATAATTGAATCGGTGAATTCAATAAGGGCCCAACTCCATGTTGTGTTGCGTGTCAGGAGGTAGAGTGGGTGGTTTAGGAATCAGAAGGTTCCCGGTTCGATCCCTGGCTCCTCCGGAGAACATGTCTAAGTGGCCTTGAGCGAGACACTGAACCCCACACTGCTCCTGATGTGATGGTTGGTGCCTTGTATGGCAGCCTCTGCCATCAGGGTAAATGAGAGGCATAATTGTAAAGTGCTTTGTGTCATCTGACTAGAAAAGCGCTATATAAATGTAGTCCATTTACCATATGTGTTGACTTTAGTAAGATAAGCACAAGGCTCATTCAGTTGTTGCTTGTGCGGTACTGGTGCTCGCGGATTTCTCGAGAACCACTCAGCCAAACAACACTTCCTTACATCCTCAGAAGTTCTCCCATCCAGTTTTAACTCGATCGGAGATAAGCAAAGGACACGCATACGTGCACATGCACACAGGGACAAAGATTCCTTGCTTTAAAGTTTTTTATAGTCATGACTATTAAATACAAAAATTAGAGGGAGAGGTAGGAGACCAAATAAATAGACAGTTAAAACTTTATTATTACATATGACACTGTATCATGGACATGCTTCACTACAGTTGAGTGGCATAAATAGGTGTAGGGCAGGCAGAACAGTCAAAGCATCACGCTAACGGCATGTCCTGTTTGTTTCTGTTCCAGCGATGTCACAGAATTACGTGGTATTCATAGAACAGCCCCTGAAGATGGACCTGTTCACGATTGTGACCAGTAAACTGCGTGGCAAGGCCCTAAATGAAGGAATCTATTGGGATCCCAGTTTGGACACGGTGTTTCACTTAATCAACAAGCGTACTGGGAAGGTAACGGCTGATGCGCTGAGCAGTACACTAAGCAACTTGCACAGCTATCATACGTATTTACACCCACTGTAAAGAGAAATGGTTGTATCTTTGAAAAGTTTGTGTCTTGGCTGCCTAAAAATTTTAGGTTAACTGAATCGAAGACGACAAGTTGAGGTAATTTGTTGTCCTCAGGATGAGAGACCAAAAACTCAGTTTCTTCTTGTTCTTCTTGCTGTGGACTCCAACTTTAAAGCCCTACTCCTCTGTTATTACTTAACATATCGTCATGAAACTTGACAAGTGCATTCTACAAGTCAATGCCCAGGCATTAAGTAGCATGATTTGGCAAAGAAAACACAGAGGCCTCCCATGGAGCCTGATGAGAACATAGTTCATTTGAACTTGTTAAGTGAAAATAACTAGTGTTGTTTACTGTGTATCCTGCACTTAAGTGACTGGATATTTAGTAAGACCATGCAGGTTAAGCATCTTTCTTTGGCGTATATGGATAGAGTTGCAGGATAAAGCCTCGGTATGTGCATACTCACCCTCTCATAACCATTAGCTGTGTTGTCTAGTAGTTCTTGTTTTCACCTTTCCTACACATTATTAGTGCTCCAGGACTATGAAGTACACAAACTAGAAAATTTGTGTCCTGGGACATGGATGCTTCCTGCCACTGAGAGTTTGTGAAGCCCCAAAATTGTGAAATTATCCTATCGTGTCAAACAAAATATGAGATGCACACCTTCGATCTATGTCGCAAGCATTTACCAAAGTTTGTTGAATTCTGTCCAGTAGTTTTTGAGGAGAAGCGGATAGACAACTTTCCCATACGTACGGACAGACGGACAAGGGTAGCTCTATATGCCTCTGCCATATATGGCAGGGGCATTAAAAATGCTATTGGCATGTATGGAAATGATTGGATGAATATAATTAAGTTTCTTCTTCAATGTGTCACTGTATATTTTTATTATCATACCCCTGACCCATAAGGGGCGGGGATATATAGTTATTTGCCAAAGAATTCTGTCCGTCCGTCCTTCCATCCATTTGCACCAGTTTGTCTGACAGATTTCTCAAAAACCGTTCATCAGATTGTTTTCAAATTGCAGTCATGCATTCTACTCTTCATGGAGAGGTGCAGTGCCAAGTTTCACGAAAATGTGATGATTTCTTCTAAAATTACTTTTGCTTTCCATATTTTGAGCTAAGAAAATTTACCACTAGAAATGTTGTCCGACCAATTTCTCCAATACTGCACATCAGATTGTTTTCAAATTTCAGTCATGCATTCTATACTTCAAGCAGAAGAGCAGTACCAATTTATCTGACAATAGGCCATAATCTCTTCAATGCACAAGGTTCGGGGGTACTAGTGAGCTGTGCTCACTTTTTCACTTGTTGAATATATGAAATTATTGAGAAAGGAAAGTGAGAGCAATCAAGCTGTCACTCGCCAGGGAAGGGCTTGGCAACCCCTGCTTTAGACACGGAGACTTGAAAGTTAAAGCCTTTTTTCAGGGGTTCTTCTGACATCTCGTTTATTACTTTTAGTAGACTTAAAGGAAACTAAAACCAGTGGTCCCTGGGGTTCACAAGCACAAGAGCTGTTGAATTTACCAGCATGAGTGCTGAGTTTAATTTGAGACGTATACAAAGTGAGACAGCAAGACTCCACTTCAATCCCATAATGCCTAGTGCGCTCGTCATCATGCAATGGGCTAATTTGAATTCCGAGCCGCTTTTTTTGATCAAATCACTGACAGACCGTGCTCTGATGGCCAGAAATAGGTTTGAATCCATTCGGGTTCAATGGCCTGTCCTGTCCTGAGCCAGGATGTGGCTATCTGAAAATATTTAACTTGAATTTTAATAATGGAATTTGACCAATCGAATTTGAGTATTGTTATAGCCTATTAGAATTTTTTCAACTTGAATTTTCAGGTCTGATTTTCACTAATTGAATTTTAGTTGCCATTTTTTTTTTTTTTTTTTGAAATACAAAAGCTTGAATTTTTAGACCTGAATTTCACAACATTGAAAGAGAAACATTAAATGTCAGTTTTTGACATTGCTTGTAGAACAGTTCATATTTTAATTTCAAAGAGATCAATTCAGAACAAATAAATTCAGAAAGATTTATTTTTCAGAGAAAAATATTTTAATGCTATAAATTCAGTGGTGTTTCTTATTTCAATATTAACTCCTTCAACCCCACAGCCCTCTACAGAGGGCTGACCAACATATTCCCTTCAACCCCAAATTCCTGTAGGGAAAATTCAAACAATCTGACTAATTGATTGGAACATATCAGGTTACATTTAATGGGATTCCAGAGCTAACAGTAAGATACAATGTCCAGATAATGACCAGCCCTCTACAGAGGGCTGTGGGGTTGAAGGGTATAGTGATGCTAGAATATCTGGGGTTGAAAGAGTTAAGAATTCAATGGCTGTTAAAATTCAAATACTTATATCACTTACTGTATTTGTTTCCATAGAGACCAAGTGTCCCCTCTTTGTATTGCAGCCAGTTTCCGTGACGTACCGCGCCAAGGCACTGGCCAACTTCCATCAGATCAACGCCGTCGAGCAGGACGGCTTCCTGCTTCTGGACCTGTGTGCCAGCGATGACGGAGGGGCCATCTCCAATTACCTGATTCAGAACATGCGCAAATCTGGAGAGGCTCTAGACCAGGTAAACTGTAAAAAAAACACTCAAAAAACTGGAATCTGCTTAATCAAGCATATTTTACTACCTCAATGATGGCTGTTGAGCCAAAACTCTGCATTGGCAGATAACGGCTCTGTGAAGTGATTATTGACCTTGTCCTGTTTCAAATCACTTTTCATCATTCTGTCAGCTATCTGAACAGTCGATTTACTGGGACACACACTGATTCTTTCCTCATATTTGGAAAAATGAAGCTCAATTCCGAAAAATCAGTTGTTATCGCTGAGTACTCTTAAAGATGTGATATACGCCACTTTTCATTACCGAACATCTTTGAGCCCAACTTGCAATTAAATGTAACAAAACCTGCATTCTAGAATTGTTTTAAAGGTAAAGACTGCATTGTGAATATTCTTCTTGAAGGAGAGTGAGTGATAATATTTGAAGATAATATTTATTTTAATGTGCCTAATTTTTATACGTTTTAATCCCATAATAACCCAGCTGAGGGTAATGTGCTGACCCATGAATCAGGGTCCTGTGAATTTATCACTGTGATTTTTGATCGATGAAAATGCTTTTGAACAAAACACCAATTAACCGTTTCAGAGGAAATTTCCTGCCTCCTAATTTTCAGCTGAACAGCCCCCACTGAATTCCTTGAGCCATTATCATTGCAAATCTTGGGGGGTCTTAGATTTAGGAGAACAGGTATACATGTGTGTTAAAATTCATACATGTCCTCTTTTCTATATCAGCTGTTTGAATCCTTGCCCAGAGCCTTCCCCCGCCGATTCGTCCTTCCTCTCACTGTGGACGACAGCGCGCCAAATGGGCAAAATCTCAACACTATTCCTTCCAGCATGGCCACTGCTGTCAAGGTTGCCAAGAATGAGGTACGTTGAGCAGCTTGTATTCTTGCGTGTCTGTGTTTTGCATATTACACTGATACATACAGTAATTGAATCCTTGAATTCAATTTCAACTCCATGTTAAAAATGTGTTTAGTTGGACCCGTATTGAATTCATCGATTCAATTATGTGCTAGAAGTCTTCAGAAATATTGAAATAATGAAAACCAAAACACTAGTTGCAATTTTAACTTAATCTTTTAACACAAAAAAATTGCTGCAAACAAGTGTTTTTGTTTTTTTGCACTCCCTATTGTGTGCATTCTCATCTTGTTTTCTATTTGTGTCCTTCTCAGTTTTCATTTCCAGTTTGAAATTGTAAGTCGTGCTTAAGCTTCAAGGCAAATGGCATTGCATTGTTGATTTGGGAGCACTCAGGCAAGGAACTTATGTAAATGACAAGAAATTACATCAAATTATCACAATGCAGTTGTGGCTTACACATACATGAGTTGAAGAATGAGTAATCAGACCCATTTAGGCAGGTTAACCCATCTCAAGAGGGTTTATAATTCAGACCTGTTTACTGATTTAGACAGGTTTGCGAGTTTCTGCAAGGGGCAGTTCAATCAAACATTTGATGTAGCTTGTGAAGCTAGTTCTGGCAGACAACTCGAGACGTGCCCTCATTCTCAAAACCACTTAAAAACAGTTGCCTCTGCTCCCCCCCTCTGTAAGTCGGGCTATTTAAGCTGCTCTTGTGCTCCATCTTGACTGTAAAAAATGCTTCTGTCTGCTGCTGCTAGTGCAGCATCACTCTTGTCTGCTGCTAGTTAACATCTGACCTCTATCCCATCTGTGGGCTCTGAGGAGGTGTATTCCAGCACAGTGTTTCCTAAAACTCTCCCAGAGTACCACTTGTCCTGCAAATTTTATAACTCTCCGTGCTCCCCAACAGGTGGTTCAAATGATCAAGTTGTTATCAAACCCTGAAGCTTATCATTTGAGTCACCTGTGCTGGAGCAGGGGCAGATCTAACACACGCGGCACAAGTGATGCTCGAAGTGAGGTTTGGGAAACGATTTCAACACTCCCTGCTCACTTCTCTTCAAAGTGAGTAAACCACAGGGTGTATCAGGGACTGAGTCTAGATGTCAAACTATCATTTTATTTATTTTGCAATACTGCAGTTAACTATTTACAAGCAAGTTTGCTGACTGAAATGAAATTTGAGCGCATTTTCACTTACCCGAAGTTGTATGTGTCCATCCAGATAGCCTGGCTAAAATGGGATGAGTGGCATACATACTTACTTCTGCTCATTTGGATGTAACTGGCCTTACTGGTCAATCATTTTGTGTCTTTCACGAAACAGTTTCACGTCAAAAATTCGACCGCAACTTTCCAAACGTAATCCCACAGTCACAAGAATACTCATAGTTTATTTCCTGCAGATTTCCTTCAAAGTAGCTCATTTCCACCAAAGCACTCCAGCAGTGTAGCTAGTATCAAGAACACTTTCAAACTTCAGCAGAGACAAAATTTGGCAGAAAGTAAGTTTTCAATTTAGACGTTGCAACTTGTCAGAAATGCCAACTAGCTGCTCTGTCTAGTTAAGCACATTACGGCTTCAGAATTTATGGTTGTGATTATAATGGGGGAAAGTTACAACTGTGAATATCTCAACCATGAATTTCAAAACTAACCATGTGGTTTTGTAAAATAAGTCACAAGAACAAGGGCACTTTGACACTTGCAGTATGAACAGCTATGCCTTGAACCTAGGCCTGCTGAAGAGGCTTGTCTTTGTTTATGAGGTAAGTGCCAACTGTCTGCTCTCTCTCTCGCTCGCTCTCTCTCTCTACAGGTGTACTGTACTCATGAGGATCTCCATTCTGAAGACCTCCACGATTATGGGGGCCTGGAATTCCCACAAATCTACTATGCCAAGTTCAACACTCGGCCATACCGCTACTTCTATGGCTGCGGATTCAAACACCTCGTGGGGGATTCTCTCCTCAAGATGGATCTCCAGGGGAAAAAACTGAAGGCAAGTTTTTGAATTTTTATTTCTGCATTTTCTTGTTTATTTATTTAATTGTTTTTTGGAACTTTGGGAGGTCATTCTGTCAGAGGTACTCCTGCTTTCTTATAGATGCCCTCTAATATTTTAATAACGACTCTGTATTTTAAACTTCTCCTGATTCTAGGATATAACGTAGATTGTAATATGGTTAGCTGATATGTATCTCTGAATATTCCAGTTTACGATTCAAATTTCCTGTTGTGATTTGCAGTCAGTGCTATCTATTTTCTTAAAATGTGGTTCAGTTCAATTTTTTAGCACAAATATTTTGCTATGTAGTTTTTGAACTACAAAAATTAAGGATGAATGAACAAAGTCAGTACAAACAATGTGCTTTACTGCATGAAAAATGTGCTGAAATGTATTGAGGATAATGGCATGCTTCAAAAAGAATCGGAAAATGTTTTGGAATAACATGAGTTATGTGACATCAGGTGTGGCGTCAGCCCGGGTTTTTTCCTTCTGAGCCGGTCTTCGTTCCATCACCCGACGCCACTGAGGAAGACGATGGAGTCATTCTATCTGTGGTCCTCACTCCCTCGCAGGTCAGACGGAGTTAAGTTATAGCACTTGGAATGTCGCTTCCCCCTTGGGTTTTCAACACTTTTGTTCCTGCTGATACCATTGCGTTATTGGTCGAAAGCAGATAAAATGTGCACTAAATGCCAGGGACATAGCTGTTTTTTGAATTAAGGTTCAAATTAAGTTTTTCCATTAATTTATAGTAGCTGTATGGTCAATGTACTGCAGTCACTGTTTTTGATGTGGTACACCATTTTGTACTCTTTTACAACCACTCATTCTTGTCCTCAGAGTTATTTATCTGAAAAAAACTTTGACATACTAAATATCAGTGTCTAAAAATTGACTGTACCTCCAATTCACTTATAAAATTAAATATGCGCGGACCTGTGCA
Organism: Gymnothorax javanicus; assembly: GCA_029692085.1. NCBI lineage: Eukaryota > Metazoa > Chordata > Actinopteri > Anguilliformes > Muraenidae > Gymnothorax > Gymnothorax javanicus. Next base: position 20,183,163 of record CM056199.1, read on the forward strand.
GACCGTCAGCACATAATGCGCAGGCATCCCACTAAATAATCCTGCAAAATGTCCGTGTGTGAGTGCATGAGTGAGTGACCACAATTTGGAATGCATAGCCCACTGTGGCTGTTAGCAGCACCGTGGGGAAAAGGATATTATAAGGAGTGGGAATTGACAGTCAAATTTGGACAGTTAAGAAATAAATGACTGCACATGGTTTTTTTGTGAAGGAGAGAAAATTGTTTGAAAACTGTCATGAGGATATAATTGAGCAGAGAAATAGGTCTGTAATTCATACAGCACGGGTTTGATATCCAACAAGCGCCGCCTTTTTACCCCTGAGCAATGTAATGTACTTCGGTAAATATCCCGCCACATTAAAGGATGCCATGAATTGTAGCTCTGGATAAGATCATCTGCTAAATGTCTGTCATTTACTTAGTGTGTTGACAAAACTTCAGTCTGAGAATTCACTGTTCCCTGATCATGTCATCTTTGTGTTTTATCCAGGAAAACAGTACCTTCCTTTTGGTCTTGGACGCCAAGACGTTTGTAGAGCTTGGTAGAGCTGAGGTTCCTGTGAACATCCCATACGGTTTCCACGGAGTGTTCAACAGCAACAAGTAGAGCCAATAAGTTTCACAATACAGCTAGTCCCACTGTGATTAGTTTGACTTTCTGGAAAAATCACTGTGAATAACTAACCATACTGAAGGAAGAGCAGAGAAGCCACGGAAGAAGATGGGGATAAACCACTACAGACCAAAACATGGGTGTCAAGTATACTTGCAGACCTGTCAAATTTAACACTGAAAAAAAGGTCCCGAATCTTTTTTAGCTGGCTTTACAGGTGTATTTGAAATATTTTTAAAAATGTATAAATGAAAAATAGGACCAAGGGTCCTATAGCTTACTGGCAAGCAATCTTAAAGTGATGACACAAGTTATGAAAATTTCATGTGAAGTTTGACCTTCGAATCATCGAAGGTCAATGTCACAGTTACTAAATGAAAGTTCACATTCATTTATAAGATCTCCTATGTCTGTAACACAGTCTTAAGCTCTGAAGCAGTTTTAGTGATACAAGTAATTGAAAACTCAGTATGTCAATTTGTGAACTTTAAAGGTCACAGAGGGTCAAGTTGAGGTCATCAAATGGACTTCATATACAACTTCCTATATGTCTCTAATGCAGACCTTGTCTCTATCTGTGACCGTTTTGGTGACACAAGTCATTGTAATTTCACTGTGTCAAGTTAAATCTTCAAAGGTCACCAACAGTGAAGTTGAATGTCTCCAAATGAAAGTACATATGTGACTTACTATATGTCTGTAATACAAACCTAGGCTCTATCTGCAACCATTTTAGTGATATAAGTTACTGAATTTTCACCAGGCCAAGACTGATCGTCAAAGGTCAATATGAAGGTCACCAAATTAAAGTTTACATATGACTTCCTATATGCCTCTAATACAAACCTAGGCCCCATCTGTGACCGTTTTGGTGATACAAGTCATTGCAATTGTATCATGTCAAGTTTGATCTTTGATGGTCACTGACAGTCAAGTTGAATGTCACAAAATGAAAGTTCATATGTGACCTCAAATACATCTGTAATACAAACCTAGGCTCTATCTGCAACCACTTTAATGATAGATGTCATTGAATTTTCACGAGGTCATGTTTGACCTTCGAAGGTCAATATGAAGGTCACCAAATGAAAGTTCACATGTGACTTCCTATGCTGTATGTCTCTAATACAAACCTAGGTTTAATCTGTTAGCATTTTGGCAATACAAGTCATTGTAATTGTATCATGTCAAGTTTGACCTTCGAAGGTCACCAACAGTCAAGTTGAATGTCACGCAAATGAAAGTTCATATGTAACTTCCGATATTCTGTAATACAAACCTAGGCTCTATCTGTGACATTTTAGTGATACAAGGCATTGAACTTTCACTACGTCAAGTTCGACCTTCGAAGTTCAATATAAGGTCACCAAATGAAAGTTCATATTTGACTTCCTTTAAGTCTCTAATACGAACCTGGGCTCTATCTGAAACAATTTGGCGATACAAGTCAGTGCATTTTCACTGTAAATTTTTTCCTTTGAAGGTCACCAAAGGTCAGGTTCAAGATCACCCAATGAAAGTTCATATATGACTTTCTCCTGCTGTTCAATACACATACAGTATATACTCCATTTTCAATGTTTTCAAGCCAAGAAGCCTTTCAAAATTGTAACATTTTCGTTGACCTCAGGTTTGAACTTTCAAGGTCATCTGAGGTCAACTTTAACATTGCCAAAATATTGATCATATATGACTTCATATATGTTTATAATACAAATTTTATTGTATTCTGCAACCATTTGGCCTCCACAGGCCATTTTACATATTCTCCATGAGACCCAATGTTAAAGTACAGCGCTCCCTGCTAGACCTACTTCCATCAGTTCAATCAAAATGGCACTCGCCCTGTACGTCAAGTGTACCAAGGTGAGTTTATTACCAGATTTAGGAAAAACTTTATTTTACATTTTTTGTGAAATAATTTTTTGAAATTTCAAGTCCTATCCTTGAACATTGTTATTATTTAGTTTGACCTCAAATTTGACCTTTCCTGGTCATCTGAGGTCAACTTTAACACTGCCAAAGTGTAGGTCATATATGATTTCCTATATGTCTATGATACAAACTTAAACTCTATCTGCATCCACTCGGCCTCCACAGGCCATTTAGCATATTCTCCATAACACGGAATGTTAAAGTGCAGTGCCCCCACTAGACCTACTTCTGTTAATTCAATCAAAATGGCACTTGCATTGTACGTTGACAGTACAAAAGTGAGTTAATTGACTGATTTTGAAAAAAAAATTTATCCCAACAGTGTTTGAGAAATAATTTTTTGAAATTTCTATTTTTAAGAAGTATCTTTTAACATTGGGGCCAAAATTTAAAGGGCCCATGAAACTGACAAAAATGATTGAATCAAAAATCCAAGAAACTTGTCTGGAGATATGGTCTAGTAGTATGTTATGACAAATTTACACGAAAATTCATCAGGCCAAAAAAAAGATAAAAAATGCTCCGGACGACGGACGCCAAGATCCAACTTATTTAAAACCAATTTTTTATCTTCTGAAGTGTGTGTGTATATATATATATATATATATATATATATATATATATATATATATACTTATTTAAACCTTTTATCATTTTTAAATAATTATATTAAAGTGTGAATGTGTTTAAAAATGTTTCCTGCTTTGTTTTCTGGCTTGTTACAAATATCAATGGTGACCCATTGATCTCGACCTGCTGTAATATTTTCTCTGTATCAGGGGTAAACAAACACACTTCTCAAAGTCCAGAGAGGTTCAGTCTTCAGTCACTGCATGTGCCAGAATGCTGCACATTCCCAACTTTCCACTGTCTCTGACATGGGAAATTTTAATGGATTTTGGCATGCCGATGGTCTTTGCCCAAATGGCGACTTTTCAAAAAATTCAGAAAAGGGCTTATCTTGGAAAATGCAAAGAAAATCAAGAGGAATTCATCTGAAAAGTTAATTTAGTCTCTATTGAATTCAGTAATGCAACAAACTTGATAATCTAACATGAATTTAACAGCTTATTGAAAATATATATAATGACTGAAACAAAGTCCAAAAAGGTTGGCACAATTGACTGTTCATCACGGTGTATCATCATAATTGCATACATTGTATTAACATTAGCCATCGAGTCATCTTCAGTGAGAGTACTGGTGATGTTACTGAACCATCGTCAGGGCTTGGGGGATATGTTTACTTTTTGCTGCTTCTTTCTCCTTGACATTGGTATGAGTAAGATCCAAGAGAGCAGATTGTGTGCCTAAAATGTGCAATAAAAGGCTTTTTGAACAGTCAATAAGGTTTTAATCCTCATTTCTTACCCTCTTCATGTTGAGGTTCATTACATTGGCTTTTAAGGAGGTTATGCATGTTTTGCCTAATTTTGATATCTGAAGAGGACTGATAATGGATAATTCTGTCCTCATTTGCTTTACTTTGGTTCGATGCCTGTCTTGGGCATTTTCAACATGGGGTGGAACAAAAGAACAAGAACAAAACAGAAATCACCCGAGTATATGCGTACTTATATGGAAAAACTCAGAGCCGGTCTCTTAATCCTTGGTGTGGTGAGTAACACCAGACATGGGCTGTTAAAGTTATCATGTAGAGGTCCACAACTTTAAGGAATTATGTCTCCCCCCCAAAGGGAGAGGGGAGACCTAGTGTTTTAGGCTCGGTTTCCGTTCGCGTTCACGTCGGCGTTCCCACTTCATTTCCAGACCGTAACTCCAAAACCGTTCGCATGATCTTAACGAAACTTTGCATACTTGCTACTCAGGTCCTGCAGTGGTGCCTTTTGGTATGTGCCTGTCTGTCTGTCCGTCAGCCCGTCCGTCAGGTGGGTTAGGCAGGGAAGGGGGGGGGATGTCAGTTTTTATGAGTAAAAACACATTCTCGTTAAATTTGCGTGGAGGTTGAGAATTCACTGTCATCATTGCTACTCACAGTTTACAACAGCAAACTCCGTTCCTTCATAGAGGACACCACCTGCTCGTGGGAGTGCACTTTGTACTTGGCTCCTCTTGCATTTCAGTCAGAGACATTCTAAATACAAGGAGACGGCACGCTCCAAACCCAACTCTGAGATGGTCACAGGCTGCAGAATTGCTGCTAAGACCAGAGCGCTATCTCTTTGAATGGGGAGACGCCTAGATTTACTGCTCTGTTGCATGCATTACCATTTGATTTACAAATCTGTGGACACCATCGAACTGTTAATAGCATCGAGTTATTAAGTTTGCTCTGAATGACATTAATGCTAGAGAAAAAAGACATTTTTTCATAATATGTCAGCTACAATGGGGCAGTTGTTCTGGCGTGGGAACACAAAATTAATTAACATGAAACAAACACGACAGGAGGGTTAAAGTCTTGGGTTGCTTCCTCAATATGCTTTTGATCTTTGTCCATCTGCTTTGTGAAGCGCTGTCTGATGAGCTTAGAAAATTTTGTCAGAAAACATGGCCATATACAATGCTCCCCTAATCTGGTAAAACCTAGTAACTAACTTTTTGGTGGAAATTGAGGTAGACCCATTTTTGCAGTTACTAGGTTACGAAGCACCAAATAAAGGACCTACAGTCGTCATTGAGAATACCCATTCTTTTTTTTTTTTTTTTTTTTTTTAAACAGCGAGTTTATACTGAAGGACTTAAGTTGTTTTCAGTTTTCTCAGTTTCATGAAAAAGTGAGTTACTAGGTTTTACCAGATTAGGGGTAATGCTTTCATTTCATCAGCAGTCAAATTATCAGTAAATACGAGGTAATCCTTAGTGTTGGCAGCCAAACATGCCCACGCATAATCACGCTTCATAGGTGAGAACGTATGCTTTGGATTGTTCTGTCTCTTTTTCGAACTCTTCTTTGTACATTATTTTGGTACTAAACTATGTATGACCAAACCTGCTTTTTTTCATTTATCTTTGGTGAACTACTTGTTTCTGAGACTTACCAATGGAATACATCTTGAGGTAAACCAACTGCATTTTCTCTGGTGCATTTTGCTCTTGATTGTTGACTTTGACAGAGTTGTGTCACCTCCCGTGTCCCCAGCATGTATTCTGTTTGTTCTTTCCTGTTTCCTGCTACTTTCAGTTAATTTTTTCACTGCCTCGTTGCCTCCCCAATTCTCTTGCGCATTTCGCATGCCCTACCCACTCCTGTGTCTCATTGTCTTAATGAATTTCAATTTGTGCTGGTCAATCTTTTCTCACCAGTTTGTTCCAGTTTCTTTTGTCTTTGCATTTCCTGATAAAGCTGTGTTCAGTTGCTGGTTTTAATCATGAATTTGCTTTAATAATCCTTTGTTATCTTCTCAGACCTGTCTCAGCATGAGACACTGCTGCTGGGTCCACAGGCCCTCCCCGCCCAGGCAGGAATGCTTAACGTTAGCTTGCTTCACTGGCAGTCACTGCTCTTTGGACTTCATTGCAGCAGCGGCAGATTTCAAATGCCAATGCCTTGCTTGAAATAAACTGTAAACCCATGCTCTGCTTATTTTTTATGAAATAATGATCAAATAACACAAGTCTGGCCATGAAGCAGCTGTGCAGCCAATTATATTTTGTTCCTGAACCTGACAGAACACACCGGATTGTCAGTGCACCGGACAATAAATAAAAAAATAAATACAATTTTTTAATTCCTTCATGTTTGTGCTGATGTAGTGTAGCTTCTGTTTTAGCCACATGCTACATGAGTACGTTTCTGACAACTACAGGATGTTGCCTTTCAAATGAGGCCTTTGAGGCCTTACCTTATACATGCATTTTGGCCATACGACTTTTTGGTAGCATCAAAATGGTGGGATTTGAGGGTTAAAATAAGGAGGGGGTTGGGCACATATAAGCATTGTAATTCCTACAACCCTCACCAGATTGTAATGTTAGAACCCTTAAAAATAAACTGTTCTTTTCATGACTGAATTTCAACTCCACGATACTGTGGTAGCCAGCTGAAATATCAACATGTTTATCAATTACTAACTGCTTATGAACTTGGCAATTTTAAGGAGCTGGTGAGTTTGTTCATTAAATTTGGCTTATTTTTGTCCAGGAAGCACAATAGGTATTTGCTCCTTTTCATTTTGCTGCTTCAAAATAGTCTCTGGTGGCCATCTTTTCTGATGGTTTGACTGTATCCTATTTATGATCCGAGCGAGATTTTCCTGCCTCTGTTACCATATAGTTATGAATATTTTTTGAAAATCATGAATTCAGTTTCATTGATGCTAAAGACTGACCAGATGTGGGTGCTAAACTGGGATCTAGAGCCCAGGAATCGGAAGATCTGTTTTCATGGTTAACCCCTTCAACTCTGATTTTAGCTCTAATTTTCCCTTAAGTAGGCCTAGGTTCTAAGCCGGAAAATGCATTTTTTCCATTTGTGGGATGTTTTGCATATTCTGGATCTGCTGGCTGCAACGCTTCACTGAAGTAATGTCAGACTAATATTTAGCGAAATATTGAAACCCAGAACACCATGTTCAGCTGGACATATTTGGGATTTTTGAAACCCTTCGGATCTTCACTAGAATTTAAAATATGCCCAAAGTTCCACAGGCTTAAAAAAAAGCTGCTGCACCTGATGGTCACAAAGAGGATTGTAGAGTTGAAGAGGCTAAATGTCTGCTTTGAGCAGTGTTCAGTGTTGCAGGTGAAGCCCAGGTTTTAAATTTTGTGGGTTAAGGTCAAGGGTCATGAGGACCAGGTCAGTGGCTGTAGGGGGGTAAGTTTCTACCTTCCACTGAGTGGACGAATAGCTTAACGGTCCCCTATTATGCCACCATTTTCCTGACAACTAATTAGCTATTATGAGCCAGTTCAAAATCTCCCCTTCCTGACATCACAAGGGGGAGTGACTACCCAGAATAATGAAATCTGATTGACTGCTGGGCTGAAGTTGATTAGTTCTTCTTGCCTCTGGTTGGTTACTTCTCCATGTGATGTCAAGAGGGGAAAGATTTCGAAATGGCTTGTAATGTCTAATTGGCTGTGCACCTGGTGACATAATAGGGGACCTTTAAGATGTTTAACAAGACCTGGCATCATTTAACAGAGAAAGACGGACATACTGTATGTGGTGAGTGCGTACCTCAGATGGTACAAACATATTTAAGCTTGACCACATGACCAGTTATGTTGACAGCTGTTGCTCTGTAAACCTGTTTGGGTTTCAGTGGTCTTCTCATTGGTCAGTGTGACAGGAAGTTAACATCAACTTTGTCGGTAAAGTGCTTTGTCACTAAGGAGAGGGCCTATATTTTCCTGATGAGGAAACCATGAAGAAAATCTGGATCTTGCCAGTATGCAAGAGCTTTTGTGGACCCTTATGAAACTTGCAGCTCTCATTCTTACGTACCCTGCATTTTTACATCCGGAAATTTAATCAGTCTGTCCCGGTAATATCTTTCCCAACTATGCAAGGATGCAGTACCAGAAGTATGTGATATCTTTGGAACAAATGTACACAGACACACTCACAGAACCACAGAGAAACCCATACAGGGCATGGTCTGGATGTCTTTCTTTTTACTGCAACACGAGTAACCAATTCAGATTCAAGAAAGCAAATAGAAATGTGTAAAACTTAAAGTAAGAAGACAGAAACACCAATTCTGATTTAAAATCGGAAACTTACAACCCCAATTCCGAAGTAGTTGGGACAAAGTGTAAATTGTGAATAAAATCAAAACGCAATGACTTTCAAATCCCACCAGCCAGTATTTTATTCACAATAGAACAGAGATAACATAGCAAATATTGAAACTGAGAAATTTAACAATTTTATCCACAAAATGAGCTCATTTCAAATTTGATGGCTGCTACAGGTCTCAAAAAAGTTGGGACAGGGGCCTGTTTACCATGGTGTAGCATCCCTTCTTCTTTTTAACACAGAGTGAAGGCACCTGGGCATTGAGGGGACAAGTTTCTTGAGTTTAGCCATTGGAATTTGATCGCATTCTTGTTTAATACAGGCTTCCAGCTGCTGGAGAGTTTTGGGTCTCCTTTGACGGATTTTTCCTTTAATTATGCGCCAAATGTTCTCAATCAGTGAAAGATCAGGACTGCAGGCAGGCCAGTTCAGCACACGGACTCTTCTACTACGAAGCCATGCTGTTGTAATAGCTGCAGTATGTGGTTTTGCATTGTCCTGTGAAATACACAAGGCCTTCCCTGGAATAGATGTCACCTGGAGGGGAGCATATGTTGCTCTAAAACCTCTATATACCTTTTAGCATTCATGGTGCTTTTTAAAACATGCAAGTGTCCCACACCATATGCACTAATGCATCCCCATACCATCAGAGATGCTGGCTTCTGAGCTGAACGCTGATAACAGGAGGGGTGGTCTTTCTCCTCTTTAGCCCGGAGGACACAACGCCCATGATTTCCAAAAAGAATGTCAAATTTGGACTCGTCTGACCACAGGACACTTTGCTACTTTGCTACAGTCCATTTTAAATGAGCCTTGGCCCACAGAACACGGCGGCGCTTCTGGATCATGCTCAACATTGGCTTTCTTTTTGCATGATAAGAGTTTTAGGTGGCATCTGTGGATGGCAGGGCGGACTGTGTTTACAGACAGTGGTTTCTTGAAGTATTCCTGGGCCCATTTAGTAATGTTAATGACAGAATCATGCCGGTGAGTGATGCAGTAGCGTCTGAGGGCCCGAAGATCAAGGGCATCCAGTAAAGGTCTTCGGCCTTGTCCTTTACACACAGAGATTTTTCCAGTTTCTCTGAATCTTTTGATTATGTTATACACTGTCGATAATCAGATCTTCAAAGCCTTTGCAATTTGACATTGAGGAACATTGTTCTTAAAGTATTCCACAATTTTTTATGCAATCTTCACAGGTTGGAGAGCCTTCCAACTATTTCGGAATTGCGGTTGTACAATCGAAAAATCTGTTTTCAAATCCTGATATTCCTTTTATTTCTTCACTCAGCTGCATGTTTTTCTTTGCGAACTCCCCTCTCCTTCATCCTCTATTTTGTAATACTGCATTAACTGCAAGGCTCATCGTATCTTACCTTGATTCAGGAGAACTCAAGACTGGCTCCTTTATATCTCAGGATGAGCTCACGCAGGCGTGAGTCAGTAGAAGACATTCAGCCCTAATTTGGCAGGTTAGCACATGTCCAGTTACAGATGTGAAGCGCCTTGTGTTTTCAAAGCAGGTAATCATCTACACCTTGAGCTCCTGGGTGCAAGTGGGTGGTCTGTCTGTCCATTATTTTGGACATAATGCTTGTGGGATGCACACTGCCATCTAGTGCACCGTGTCCCAAAAGTTCATGCACCACAGAAAAAGTCAACTCAGATTTTGAATATTCAACAGAATGCGTTTATTCAAAAGCCAGTGTATCCCCCCTGCATCTTAATTACTGCCCTCAGCCTGTGGGGCATAGAATGCACTAAGTTGTTTAGAACGGAAGGCTCAAAGTTGCCCCACTCTCGCACAGCCCTCGCATTGAGCTGCTTCATGGTGGTAGGGGCTGGGCTGTGGAAGACCCGACTGTTCAGGATACCCCAGGAGTTCTCAATCGGGTTGAGGTCCGGGGAGTTGGATGTCCATTCCTCTTTGCGCAGAAAGCCAGGAAGCCGCTCAGAACACCACTGCTGAGTTGAACGAGCAGTATGTGCAGGGGCACCATCTTGCACGAAGACCATTTCCGCATACCTGTTGAACATCTTCCTAGCAGTGACGGGGCCCGATTTCTTTTTTCTGGTGAGTATGGGAAGTAGCACTGGCTGGAGAATGTTCTTGACACAATACTCAGCATTGATGGTGGTGCCCTGGGGAACAACATGCAACTCCAACAGCCCTGAAGATGACATTGCCCCCCAGACCATGCAATGGGCGCTGAACTTGAATTGTTCAGCAGGTGGCACTTTCTTTCGATCGTCGGTGTAGATGCGGTCGTTTTGGCTGTTGGGAGTTGGAAATAAGTAGAGTGCGCACTCATCAGAGAAAACCCAGTTTTCCCAGTGTCTTGGGGTCATTGTGGCATACTTCTTTGTAAAAGCCAGCCGCTTCTCCTTTTGCAGTTTGGTAAGGTGAGGAATCCAGTCTTCTGGATGCTCCCAGACCCAGTTTCTCAGTCAGAAAACAATGGATGGTACTCTTAGAGACTGCTTCCCCAAGATTCTTCAGTCTTCGACTGAGTCTGTGGCAGGATTGGTGTCTCTTTCCCTTTGCCTTTCAGAAGAGGTCCTTGGCCCTGGAACTCAGGACTGAGGGGCGACCTGCATGGGGCTCGTCTTCAAGGGAGTCACAACTCTGGTGTCTCTGCCACCCATCGTATGCTTCTGCCAGGGTCCTGAGCTACCTCCCTGCAAGTTTTCCCTGCCCTGCGCAAGGCAATGGCTTGAGCACGGACCTGAAGTTCTGAAAGAGCAGCTGTTCCAGGTTTTTGTTTGGCCATCGTGGCAGCAGTACCAAAATGGTTCTCTCAGTGACAGTTCTCTCTTGGTTCCTAGGTCAACTAAGAAATTTATAGGCCTCTTGCAAACAGAATTAAACAACCTCACTGACTAGGTGCAACCCATTTTGGAGACAAACATGTTTCCCATTGGGGTGCATGAACTTTTGGGACACGGTGTATACGGAGTGACAGAAATAATGTGAAGTTGAAGAAACCTGGTCATTGATATGCATGATGATCTATCTGTATTCTGGACATTGCTTATTTGAGCTATTTACTCGGCATGGATAATGTCCAATATTTTTGATACAGCATAGACTCAGATGTATTCCAACAAATAGACGTGCATTACATAGGTTATGTGTTTTCAGTTTGTGCTATATAATGCATTTCCGTCCCCCAACAGAAAAAAGTCTGATCAAAATTTGAACAATATAAGACTATTTCTGACTTTCGTCAACTTACCTCTTACCTCTTACTTGCGGATGCAGCCATTGTGATTGTTTGTGGTAAATCGTGTGACTAATCAGAGAGGCACCTATTGTGGAAATTATTATCTGGAAATGGCCAGGAAAATGTACATTTTGTGTTTTCAGGGTATCTATGAGCCTAGAGAAAATAAACCCCACTTAACTTATGTCCAAAATATTGGACAACATGCAACAAAGGGTTAAAGACATAACAAAGGAACACGAACAGACAAAGGCTGTGTCCGAAATCACTCACTCATTCACTATTCCCTACTCACTATATAGGGACTCACTATGTCGGTGACTACATAGTGAGCTCATTAGCAGAGGGAAGAAACGCTTTCAGACACTACCTGGCTTGTTTTGTCGTAGCTGTTAATAGCGTCATAGCGGTCGCAAAATTCAATCGTAGGGGAGAGCCGGTGCGAAAGTAACGTGGGACGAAAGTAATACGGCGATTTACTCTCAGCCATCCGCACTTCGATGCGTCATATTCAGTCAGCACGTGCAGCTCGCAACACTCTCCAGACCCGCGAAAAATCTTGAGGTTTCGACGCTTCCCCGCGGAACGAGACCGAGAAGACCGTTTTCCACAGTGGTGAGTAAATTCAGACAAATGGTAGACTTTTTTGACTTAAAGATCTTTATCGCTCCATGTGTCATATTTATGATGAAGTGATAGGTCATTTAGTTTTGTAACATATCCTGAAGTTTTAAATGTCAGACTTTTTCCACTTTAGAAGCAATCCTGGTTCTAATGTCTGGAGTCACTGTCGGGGCGGAAGTAGCAACGGTTACGTTCGTCCCTCTCTGCTAATGCGGCCGAATTTTCTTGTGTTATATTTTACCGACAGAAAATGCCAAGAGTTAGGGTCAGAACTACCCAGAGAGGAAAGGTTGACCAGCAGGTTTACGGAAGGGCCTTTCTTGATGTCCGAAGAGGCGAGAGTATAAGGAGGCCAGCAGAGGTGCATGGCGTTTGTCATGTCACCCTGTTCAGGTACTGCAAGAGGAGGGCAGAGGCAGGAGGGCAGCAGGCCAGAGCCCCAGGGTACAGGGCTCACAACAAAGTCTTCACAGCGGAACAGGAGAAGAGACTGCAGGCATACATAAAGAGAGCAGCTGATATATATTTTGGCCTGAGTCCTAAAGAGGTTGGAGTAACACTGCAGACAGAGCTACACCACTATCGCCATTTGCCTAAGATAGCAAGCACCTCAGCTCCGGATCTGCCCCGGCTCTGAGGTGCTTGCTATCTGGGAATTAACCTCTTTTTTCATGCTGTTTTAGGTGCGAAAGTTTGCATATGAGCTGGCCGAAAATATTGGCCTCAAAACTCCATGTTCATGGGAGAAAAACCAGATGGCAGGGAAGGACTGGCTCGCCTCCTTCCTCAAGTGCAACAAAACCCTGTCCATCCGTCGACCTCAAGCCACCAGCATGTCCCGTTCCACCAGCTTCAACAAGACCAACGTGACCGCGTTTTTTAAAAACCTGAAGACTGTCCTCACCCGCTATAATTTTGAAGCAAAGGACATCTGGAACATGGATGAAACAGGTAAAAATTTATATTTAGATAAATTAAAAAGCAACAGTGATTTGCAACAGCAATAATTCATTTCATTTATTATTTCAGGTACCACAACGGTTCAAGTGCCAGACAAAATCATTGCCACCAAGGGGCAGCGCCAGGTCGGTGCTGTGACCTCTGGGGAAAGAGGGACATTGGTGACTGTTGCCTTTGCTGCCAACACACAAGGCAACTTTGTTCCCCCTTACTTTATCTTCCCAAGGAAGAAGTTCCAGCACCACTTCATCCGGGATGGCCCCCTTGGCTGCACTGGTTCTGCCAATGGATCGGGGTGGATGCAGGAGACAGATTTCTTGGCATTTTTACAGCATTTTGCAAGGCACACCCGCGTGACCCCGGAGTCAAAGTTGCTGCTACTCTTAGACAATCATCCATCACACCTCTCTGTGGTAGCTATTGACTTTTGCAAGTCACATGGCATTGTACTCCTGTCTTTTCCCCACCACTGTTCCCACCGTCTTCAGCCGCTAGACCGTTTTTGGTCCTCTGAAGCACTACATTAACAGTGCAGCAGACAATTGGATGCAAATGAACTCTGGAAGAACTTTGACCATCTACAACATCCCAAGTCTCGTGGCTAAAGCTCTGCCTCAAGCTGCGACAGCAAGCAGCACTTCAGCTGGGTTCGAGTGTACCGGTATCTGGCCCTTGAATCCAGATATTTTCAGTGAGACAGACTTTGCTCCAGCTTTTGTGACCGACCGTCCTGCACCTGCACCAGCACCAGCTCCATCCCCAATGCCAGTGCCAGCTCCATCACCAGCGCCCTCTTCATCACCAATGTCCGCTTCATCACCAGCGCCCTCTTCATCACCAATGTCCGCTCCATCATCAGTGCCCGCTCCCGTAAGACACCAGCAACCTAGCCAGAGCCCATTTGAGCTGCATCCCCATGAGTCTGCCATTCCTGTAGATGGTGAGAGTTTGTGTCTGTGTGTGTCTTTAAATGTGCATGTTGAGCCTTGCCAAGCATTTATTATTTTTTTGAAATATTATCTATCCAGGTATGATTGTGGTTCCAGGAACATCTAGTGGCATGCTAATACAGAGGTTCAGCCCAGAAAAGGTTCGCCCATATCCAAAGGCTGGCTCGAGGAAAGAAAATAAAAGAAGAGGCAGAAAGAGGTAAGCAGAGTGTCGTTTTTAACTTGTCTTGATTTTCTTGCTTGTATAAAAACAAGCTGATTCTGACTACCATCTCATTGAATGTTGCAGGTCAACAGCAATACTGACCGACACCCCAGTAAAAGCTGCCTTGAAGGAGGAGACTCGGCAGAGGGGCCAGAAGAAACAGTTCCCTTCAAAACGCCCAAAGAAGACGTTGTTAAGCGGATACACTGCAACCACAGTTTCTCGGGGCAATGAGGAGGAATGTCTTGTTTGTGGGGAGACATTTGCCTCATCTTTGCCTGGAGAAGTGTGGGTGCAGTGCATCTTTTGTCTGCTGTGGTCACATGAGGCATGCACTGAGGGTGCAGCTCATTATATCTGTCACAACTGTGATGAAAATGTTTAAAACAAATGTATGATTGTTTTTGCTTCTGTTTTAATGTAATTTTTATGATTGAATTGAATAAATGAGTGCATTGTATATTTACAATTGCATGTTAGCAAAGACATTGTTTGATTTTTTCAAATGAAAAACGACAGTAATTCAAAAGATTCCAGTTAATTTGATCAGGTTACTTTTGTCCCACCTGTGCGCTACTTTCATCCCGACTGGGACGAATTCGAAAGTAGCAATCTTTAACTTCCATTGGACGGCAAACTATGCGAAGTCAATATATATTGGGATGATTTAGCACCTGATATTGACAGAGCACACACAAAAGTAGTTAATCGCTCGAATTTTTTTTTCGGTCTATGATGTTATCTTTTAAAATGACGTTTATGTGAAAAATGTTACTTTTGTACCAGCTCTCCCCTACCTATTCAACTTCAGTTGAAGGATTTGGGCGTATTTCTGTAATAACCGAACGGATTATATTTTCCACTGTGTTTGTTACCACTATCGTTTAAATAATAAAATTGGCCATAAATTTTTAATATCGTCATCTATTTTTTGTCCTCTAACTCATCATTATTCATTTTAATAGTACCTAAATGTCCGTTTATATCCTGTGTAAAAAAACGGGTCTCCTGCGCTGCTTGGTTTCCAATTAAAAAAAAAAAAAAAAAAAACATTTTCGCGCCTGAAGCTAATAAATGTCTCGTGCCTGTTTTCAAATTCCGTTTCGGTTTGTGTGCAGTGCATGATGGGATGTATAGCTGGGTTAGTGACCATCGGATGTTCACCACATTTCGCGGTGGATTGTGGGATGCAATGAGTTCACTATATAGGGGATAAAAATTCTTACGAACAATTCGGTCAGCCCTACAAAATGGCGAACCCACTATATAGTGCACTATATAGTGAGTAGTGAGTGATTTCGGACACAGCCAAAATAACTAGAATAGCACTCAAAACACAAATGGTAAGTGCGCCCTCTAGTGGCAGTGACCACCGGATAATTACATTGCATGATTGGCATTTGGCGGACGCTTGCTCAGAGGGACGTACAACACAAATTCATCAGTAGTAGCATGATCACCAGGAACGAAAAAGTGCTGAAAACCCAAGTGGGAATTATATTCCAAGTGTCAGGAGTGACAATGAGAAAATAGTAGGAGCCTGGATACTGCTTATAATGGGAAGTACTCCAGTGTGCGCACTGACTGTATCCTCAGGGGCAGGTACTGTAAAGTGATAGAATACAGCTCTCAGTCCCACATGCAAACACTAAATTTGGGAAAACTGGTTTTATTCTACATGCTGCACACACTTGGAATATTTTGCAAAACACATTGAAATGTAATACCATTGTACCTATAGGTCAATGCAAAATCATGATTAC
Organism: Gymnothorax javanicus; assembly: GCA_029692085.1. Lineage (NCBI taxonomy): Eukaryota > Metazoa > Chordata > Actinopteri > Anguilliformes > Muraenidae > Gymnothorax > Gymnothorax javanicus. The sequence continues at coordinate 20,199,149 of CM056199.1, forward strand.
GAACTACTCAGCCCTTGGAATATAACTGTTTCTGATGGATTTCTGTTGTTGTCTCCTTGTGTTCTCATTAATTGTTTTTGGTGTATATTTATTCTGTTTTAATTGTTCTCACAACATCATTGAAAATGAGAGTGTGCCATATTGATTCCTCAAGAGGTGAAATAAAAGTGGAATGAATGAATGAATGAATGAAAGTACATACATATTAATATCTCACTCCAACATAATCTCTGATCTAATAAAGCATTTACAGTTACCCCCAAAAGCGCTATTTTTTAAAAGTGACCATGATTAAGTGAAAATGGGGAGTGTAAAGTACTTGTAATTTTGGTGCTTTTTTTTTTCTTTTTGGGAAAAAATATTTACTTTTTATTTTATTATTCGATGAATGATTGGATAGGTTTTGAGGAGCATGACTGATGGGGCAGGGCTGCCAGTGACTCATTCAGTAAAGGCGTCACACGGAGGTGCATTGATGAGACCTGTGGTCTTATATCCAGTTTTAACAGTCAGTGTCAGTGCTGGTATTGGCCAGAAACTTCACAGAGTGGCGTCCAGTCGGTGATTGTGTAGCCCAGGCTACAGCAGGGGGCAAGAGCAGCTGTCTAGCATCCCTCTCCGGTCAGTTCTGTGCCAATGTTCGGATGAAATGGTCTTTTCTGCGCCGTGTGTGCTTAGCCAATGTCTGCAGCGTGGAAAGAGGTAGGCTGGCGCCACCCTGTGTTTTGTTGGAGAACTGCACATGTCCCCTCTCCCTTTAGGTGAGGTTGTGGCAGCAAATGGCTATACATGACAAAATGAGGAATGCTGGGCGAGCGCAGCCTAGATCTTGATTATCAAAACCGATTACTTTGCTTTAAGATAAATACCTCGTAATCACGCAACATGCTTTAATCATGTTCTTTTGGTTTCCTGGAAAATGCTAACTACCTTCATTCGTATCAAATTACCATGCTGACTACTTTTTTTTTTTTTTTTTTTTTTTAGCAGTAAGTAGCTACTAAATCTGCATTGTGTTAAGAGTTAATCACAAAATTATGGTTTAACAAATAAACATTCTCCGGAACTTTGACTAATTAGAATATCTAGAAAAATCAGCATTCGCAGTGGGTACCCAGGACTAAAGTTGTAAAGGACACTATGCAGGATTTTTTTTTTTTTGCTTCGCTATTGTCCCTTATTTTGAATCATAGCCAGAAACATGCAACCTACGCCCAGGTCAACCATTCATGCATGCCATGATATCTTAACATCTATCATCTTACAGTGTGGAGTCAACTGCCAAACCAGTTACGTTACTGTACAAACAGGCACTGTAAATAATGAACTACTAAAAGAAGAAAAGGCACCACAGTATAATTCTAAAAAAGCGCAAGTTGTTGGGGTTTGACCACTTTATCAAGTTTTCTTGTTATGAAATTGTTTTTTAAACGTCTTAACAATCTTGCCCTGGTTGTACTTTGCCCATAGCCTATAAACAAACATCAGAAGAATGACTAATATAATATCCCAAGTATCTCGATATGACCTGAAATGGCCAAAATTCAAAAAGATACTTATTCAATAACAAAGTAAAAGAAGTTGCGGCATTTAAAGAAGATAGAGGCCTCTATCTTGCACCCTGCGCAGTGGGGTGAAAAAAATGTAACGCAAGTGTCTTTGATGCTTTACAGCTGACAAAAATACCAATTTCCCATCCAGCGTACTGGCTGCATAAATAGCCAATTAAAATTGAGCACCCATGGGCGAGTTGGTCTTAAAATGAGATGTGGTCAGGTGCAATAATGGCCTGTTGCCATCTTGAGATAGCGCTAACCCAGTGGGCACAACAACATTGAAGCAACGTTGAAATGACGTCACTTCCAAATGTTGGAACGTTGAAATAAGGTTGGATTTGAAAGTTGAGCAGACGTTGGCAATCTGACGTTGCATCAATATTGGGGCCCAGACGCTGAGCGGACGTTGGCAATCTGACGTTGCATCAACGTTGGGGCCCAGATGCTGAGCAGACGTTGGCAATCTGATGTTGCATCAACGTTGGCGCCCAAACCTTGCATCAACGTAGAAATGTCTCAATGTAGTTAGTGTATGTCTCGATAGTGTGAACTGTTCAAGTTCAATCTTGTTGGCATCAGAAATGCGCAATTGATGTAGGTTTCCCTTCCACTTTGTACAAAGACAAGAGCATGTGGTTGATATTCCAGTCCAGCAATCAGTTTGTTCAAAATGTTAAAACTAATTTTTTAAGCACAACAGCAACACACATTGCTGGACCCCAAACATTTACTAGGGCATGTGCGTATGCCTCAGACATTGACAAGTTCCTGTGATTCCAACAACCACAAGGTTACTTCTTCCAATGGACATGTTTTGTGATGGAAATGACAAATTGTTTCCACTGCACATATATGGAAATGTGATCACATTTCCCTTCACACACTTTTGAATCACGAAAAAATAACAACCTCTTCATTTCTGAAATATTCTCAATTTATTTTCACAAGTTATTCAGTTTGGTTTTTTTTCCCCTTCCCCCTCCACCAGCTGGTCAAAGTGACAGGGGAGGCGTCTGAAACGTTAACGCTAACATGTGGGTCAATACAGTGTTTCTTCTTTAGGTGCATAGCTAGGTTTGTTGTGTTTCCCGAGTATCTTATCACGTAGCGGCATGTTTTGCATGTGGCACTTGTTTAGTGTTGACCCGTCTGTTTTTCGAAATCGAAAATACTTCCATACAGCCGATTTATTCCCGAGAGGTGAGCACGTCTTCATTGTCCGTTTCTCGGCTGCTTGCCATTATCAGCGACTGTGCCTCTAGCTCGTACCATTGACATTTAGTGAGGACAAGACGCGCTAGCTGACCTCTGACCAGCGTGGACGATTAAGCCGGGCTGTGACAATTTCAAAATAAAAGAGCACCTAAAATGGCGGGCAGCAATATCGATCGATATTTGGATTTTGTATTAATGACGTTGAATCATTGGCCATTGAATGAATATTTCAATCCAGATCGACGTATCATTACACCCCTACAATAAGCAACTTAACAGTTTCAAAATCATTTCGAGTGCGCGTGCTCACGTCAGAGTTCAATGCCTCATCAGTCGTAAACAGAAGCATGTGTTGCAATTTGTAAAAAGCTCTTTAATATGAGCATCGCGTAAGGTGGCTCGCTACTGTTCGCAGCGACGCTATGTTCATGCATACACAATTACCTTTGTTCTTGTTGTTCTTGTGGCGTCTGCACTCCGGCTGCATATGCCAGTGCTGCGGGCAGTCCCCTAACCTTCAAAAATGGTTTCAGACAGGCCTTTGGCCATGTTGAAAACTCGTTCAGAGATGAAGCACTTGCAGCCATCGTAATTATGTATGTAAAATAACGGAGAGCTGAAAAAAAAGCTGTTAACTCAGCGTAAACGGAACATGGGCAATTACAACTCAGTGCTCCTGTTCACACCTAATGTAGCATTGAACTCTGACCTGAGCAGGCGCACTCGACGCTTTTTCGAAACTGTGAAGTGGCTTATACATGCAAGCTATCCCTGATTTAAGAAGAAATGTGTAGATCTACTTACCCTAATTCTTCAAAAAGATTGGAATCCGTTTGTATTAATGTACTTTTGGCAGTGTTGTGGACAGGTGATCACAACTCTATTCATTCAACGGATATAGGCCCTATGGCAGAAAAGTTGCCCCTTAAATACCGGATGTACAGTCTCGTGTTCGGGGGAAAAAGTCTCACGGCCGCGTAAGCAAATGCATTAGATGTGCGCAGTCAGCTTTGTTTTACCGAGGTTACAGCTCACCCATATGCGGTGGTTGGAGGTTGGTCTAATCACAGATGTGTCCACAGGCTCGCAGAGATTGTGTCAAGAGTTGACATACTAGAATGGTTTGCAATAAAAGTGTATCAGGATACTGCCTAATAAATTTCTCTACCTTGGCCACTATGAAACAATTTGTACATGTATTTGTGAAGTTTAATTAATGAGAAATTAATCTTTTGAATTAATTATTGGTACGTAAATATATTTAATGGATGAAATACTTTTATTGAGATTATTTAATCAATTTTATTAAGAACTAGGAGTCGACTATTAAACGTGTTGCAAGGAAATATATATAATAATTAAGAATATTAGAGCGAACTTGTATTTTTGACATTTGCTTTATAGTAACTAATATATTTCAGTAACAACTTGACGATAAAGTTACTTATTGCATTGTATGCTGGTATGGTCATTCCAAAATCACCCATAGAAACAAAATGGGGAAACTTGTGAGAACATGTGGGAAGATCATTGGGAACCAGCAGTCTGATCTGTACCATCTTTATCTGACCAGGCTGACCCAAAAGGCAGACAAGGTCTGCATGGACAATACCCACCCATTGTCAGGGGAGTTGAAGCTTCTCCCCTCGGGGCAGAGGTACAGATGTCCCAGTATTAGAACAAACCGGCCTAAAAACTCATTTCTTCCTATGGCAATTACACAATTAAATAAGATATGGGCAGGGGTATGATGTGCATTATCTTATTTACCCAATGAGCAGTGCATCTTAAGAAAGGGTAATGTTTTTATTGATTAGACTATTTATTCTTGTGTGTGTATGTGTAATTTATGTGTGATATGTGCGTGTAATTTATGTGTGTCATCGTATCAACGGAGTAGATGTATGTGACTTATGTATTGTGTTGCAAACAAAATTGCCCCCCGGGGACATTGAAGTTTTTCTAAGTCTAAGTCTAAGTTGAACTAAGAAATAACCACATTTGATCTAGTTTTAATAAAAGTGTTGTATGAGAAAATACTCTGTGGCGTACATCCAAGATGTTGAAAGTGCAACTATTACTCGACGTTGACACAACGTTGTATTTTCTACCAATAAATACCCTCTCCTTGTTACATTCTACACAGGGACTTACTGCAGTGCCCACACAAGCAAACAATTATAAATGAAAAAAAAATTGACGTGAAAGATTATTTTCAAGATATTTGAAAAAACCGTGTCAGAATGGTGAGTGCAATCACTCTGCTCACTCACATCAGAGCACTTCTCCATTGCTTAGGGTTGGTTGCAATCCTGGAATCGGATTTGACGGATACAGGATGTGCATGGTACTGATTTCACTGGATTCCCTAACCTTGAAAATGGGGAGGGGGGTTAGCCACCGAAATCACCTTTCCGTCTGCTTTAGTTCGAAAGTTACAGGCAATTACGTTTATCATGGTGGCCATCTTGGAATCCAATATGGCGGACACTGGAGATTCATATAATTGATTTCAATGGATTCCTTGGTGCTGAAAATGGGGGGTTAGCCACTGAAATTACATTTTTATCTGCTTTAGCCTTGAAGTTATAGGCAAAAGTATGCCCAACATGGCAGCCATATTTAAATTCAAGATGGCGGCCACAAGGGGGCGTTTCAGAATTGGGTCCTAATTGAAAACTGGTCCTACTGTGCTCCCCTACCAATGTGCCAAGTTTCATAATTTCTCCAAGAAGTGAAATTTTTTTTAACTAGCAAAAATGGATTTGGAAACGCACAAAATGCACTTGCACTGCATGTTTCAGACCGAGCACTTAGATCGTTTATATAGTCCAGAATGTCAATATTATAACTAGAGGGCACTTGCAGAGTGCTTGTACCTCCGCAAAACCTGCATGACGTCTTGAGATACAAGTCAAAATTCGATGCTTCGCTTGAAAGCGAAGGGCAGATAACACGAGCTGCTCCCGATTGTCAACAATAAACATGACTAATGCTGACGTTATGGTATTGTCGGAAACTTGGCTTAAGAACTCAATACCTAATGACCTTATACATATCAATGGGTACAATGTCTATAGAACTGATCGAGCTGGGAAAGGTGGTGGGGTTGCCATTTATGTTCGGTCCAATATAAACAGCCATGTCATTTTGTCCGTTACGAACATAGCCTGAATAAAAAGATGGACAAAGCAACCGTGATATCACCCATTGGTTTCAGCATACCATTTAGGAAGCCTCGATTTTGGCAATTTGAATAGCGCCATTTTGTCATTTTGAAACTGGATGTGATTCCTATCGGATGAGAGCATGAATTGAATATCCAGGGAGAAGTGAGGGGTGGATCTACAGGTGGATCTGACCGTATCTGACGAGGACCAGAGGATAGCCACGCCCCTAAAGCATATTCTGGCTTTATCCTTTATTCTAGTCTATTTGGGACCATAATTTACAAAAATGAACATCATGATCTAATGAAGGAGACTTGAAACTTGGGATAGATACCATAAATAAATGTGGAAAATCATTATTGAAGTAATAAATCAGGTGAGAAAGTAGAGTCATTTTCTCACAGACTTATTGAACTTCTTTCTGCATACACCAACGTCGCCATCTGCTGGCCATTAATTAGAATGCAAATTTTAGAGATTTCCGCATTGGCCTCAGTTTTCTGACCCGGACGCGCAGCGTCCAACTTTTTATACAGTCTATGGCCTTGGTCCTCAAATCACAGCCCACGAGGTCCGAGAACTGCTGGTTTTCCATCCTCCCTTTACCTGGGAATCAGGTGTTAACACAGTCTGGCCAATCAGAGGCACTAACTGTTCATTTACTTGCCTGGAATAACAGAAAACCTGGGCTGGATTTGGATTCGAGGTCCAGATTTGAGGATCCCTGGTCTATGGTTACGAAAGCCAAGCAATCTGAGCTCTGTGCCATTAAATTGCAGCTGTCGAGGGTTGATCATGTCATGGTGGTTGGTATATAGACCTCCATCTGCCTCTATGAAGGCTCTTATTTCCCTTGCACATATTTTGCAAAAACTAAACGATTCAGAGTTTATTCTTATGGGTGATCTTAATTGGGACTGGCTTACTTGTGCAATTTCTCTGCATTGCCGTGGCGGAATTTCATCCACCTTTGAAAATTGTTCTGGTGAATAAAAAGCTGAAAAAAACTGGAGATCAGATACAGATTTTTTTTTGGTGGAAGTTATTGATTCGCTTGCTCCACATAAGCAACGCTTACAGCGATTGTGTGTTTTTGCTACGGACTCATTTAGTAGCTTGGTGTCGGAATTGCGTTTCATTTTCGTGGAAATTGTTAACAGGAGCTTTTAGCAAAGTTTCCTCCGGTTAGCTAAGTGGGTACATAACATGACTATATAACAGTGCAGCTACAATCACATGCATGCAAGGCGAGGCAGTACGAGCAAAACACTAAAATTTCAACTTGCCACTCATTGAAATCCTGCTGTAAGCGATGCTGCAATACTTCAATTGCTTCCTCCTCCCATTCAGTGTCGGATTCGGGATCAAACAAGTACAGTCTCACAGCAATACATTTCACGGAGAGCTGTCCTGAAATATCTGCCATCTTGGTTTCCTGGTCTTTCGGGTCTGCACCCTCCCCCGGAATCGAAGCGGCCAGGCAGCCAATCAGAGCAGTGCCTCATTAGCATAGCCTCCCCGCCCATTTCAAAACGGCTCGTGTTTCAGGCCGGCACAGACGGGGTGAGAGAAGAGGTCTCACTAGGCCTGGATGTGAGCGGATTTTTTTTTGTAACTGAATTTTTAGCATTATTTTGAAGACCCATTGGACATATTTTAAACAACTAAATATAGCATAAAAGGGGACCTTAAAAAGAATTGTGTGATTCGCTGAACGTCGTTCAACTCATTGACGCACCAACAAGGCCACATCTCAAAATATTAAGAAATTCCACTTTACTAGATTTGATTATCGTTAATACACCTCATAAATGTAAATCAACCGGCGTCTCTTGCAGTGACGTTTTGCCAAAATCCACGCGTTACTTCTTGAGCTAAGGAGCAAACGCTGACGAAAACAGATTACCTTCATGAAAAAAAAAATGCACCGATGTATGCCTTCAAAATGTTGTGACGCTTTACACAGCATAAACATGGAGAAATACAGTATATTCATATTTCATTGGATGAATAATATGGTTAAATATTTTATCACTTAAAGATATTGCAGTGTATTGTATTACCTGAATTATTTATGTCACTACAATGTTCTTTATAAATGCACGCATTCCATATTTTGCAGTATATCACAATTATGTCACATTAGTGCTTATTGGCTTCCTTAGGTTTGACTAGCATGAATTTGAGACTTCAGGTGTGACGTTTCCCCCTCTCAGCTAGTCTCTATTCCACAGAGCATAATGCAAAAACACCAAAGTTGGCCTCAATTAAGATAAAGGAACTTGGACTCAAAAAGCTTTTTCACGCTGATGTCCGCAGTCAGGCTGATGCAGCAGGGATTAGAGGACTTGTGCTTGAAGGAGTCGAAGGGGCTGAACTGGGGTCAGTATTAGGATGGTAAGCAGGATGGATCAAAGGACACAGGCAGCCCCTGCTCTTTGAACAGGACAGATGACAAGACTTGAAGACGCTACTTGCCTAGACTACAAAACCTGGGTATGAGATCTCTGAAGAATTAATGCTGTAGTTTCAAGTAAATAAACTCCAAAGACGGCAGACTCGAGACAACAATCCAGCAAAGGGAAGGCAGGGACTCGAAAATTAAATAGACTAGCTGACAATCAACTGAATGGAAAAGGCTGTGCAGGCCATAAAAAGGAAATAAAAAGTGTCTAGAATGGAATGAGACAGTAACTAAATATTAGGAATCAATTAACTCCATGAAACCAAAACTGACACAGACAGCTGGAATGCAGGGAAAACCAATTAAAGAAACATTCAGGACATGAAACTAACGCCATGGAGGAAGATGATGGAGTTATTCTTTCTGTGGTCCAGTGGCCCACGCTAGTCAGCAGTACTTCATGGATGACAGTCGCAATTATTAACCGTCATGACTACTTGCTGCTTTTATTGAATACAGTCAGCACATTGTGGGAAAAAGGCCTGATTTGAAACAGTGTAAAAACACAATATTTGATTTCTAACAAGGGAATTTAATAGCTTGGTGAAAATATGCAATTTGATCACTGCAAGAGAATCTGAAAAGGGTAGCATCGTTGACTACTGTATAACATCAATATGTCATCTTACCACACTTATGTAGCATTTGGGCACTGAAGACACAGATGGGCAAGTCTAGCTAGGGAATTTTCCCTTGTCTCTCCATTTTGGTGGTCTTCAGCTGCACAAATGTACAGGGCCTTCATTACTTGGGCCATTCTTAAAGTCACGTGTGTGACCAAAAATGTGATAAATAGAAAAAAAAATCTCCAAATACAAAAGCATTGGAGGTTCATGATTGGAGACCTTCTATAGGAGACTCCTATATACTCCTATAAGGAGTACTACTTATCCAAGTCTATCAAGTAAAAATTGTATTTTTTACATTAACTTTAACTACTTAAGGTCAGAGGTCAAATACGATTGGTCGCGTGTGTGACTTCACACGGAAGCAGGTTTTTCATAACTCTATTTGACTTCAAAAATTCTGCCAAGTTGAAAAATCTAGAATGTTCATAGTTTTGGGGTATGGAAAATAGCAAGGAATAAATTTGATACCTTACATTAATTTTTAAAGTATTTCTTTATGTGATGACACCTGGTCACATGTGTGACATTTTGGTTCACTTCCCAAAGAATGGCCCACTTTATATTTCACTTCATCATGTGCCATACATTTTCAGTGAGAGACAGATCAGGACTGCAGGTGCACCGGGCCAATCTAGCTCTATCATGCTCATGCTCTATCTCTGATTATGCAGCCACGTACTTTTAATCTGCGCAGAATGTGGTTTACAGAGTGCACTTAATAAAGGTGATGCAACACAGTGGTAAAAATGCTTCAGTCCCAAATTTTTGAAAATGTTGCTGGCATCAAATTCAAAATGAGCATCTATTTTGCAAAAAAAAAAAAAAAAAATCTCAGATTCAACATGTAAACTGTGGCTTTGTTCTATTTTCAATTACACAGTGGAGTCACATTATTATGACCACCTCCTACTTTTGATGTCAGCAAAGTGTAGCCAATGAAAATAAGGCATGTGTTGCAAGCTGGCTTGGTGGGTATATGATGTGTGCTGAGGTATTCTGCAAACATATCACTCGTTGCTGTCATGTATCATCTATGCCCATACATGCTGACTGTCTTCCCTGGGGCGGATGGGCTCTTCCAGCAAGACAGTGCGACGTGTCACACAGGTAGAAAATACCAACAGTGGTTTGAAGAGCATGACCAAAATTTCCAAGTACTTCCCTGGCCCCCTAACTCTCCAGACTTGAACCCAATCGAGCGTCTGTGGGACCACCTCGATCGTCATGTTCGCTCTATGGATCCTCCACCACGCACCCTCCAGCAGCTGTCGGATGCACTGCAGTCAGCATGGCTCCAGATACCTGTGAGAACCTTCCAGCACCTTACTGAGACACTCCCAGCCCATCTAGCTGCTGTTCGTGCTGTACACGGCAGTTACTCTGGATATTAGCTGGTGGGCATTATAATGTGACTCAACCGTGTAAATAAATTAATTAATTAATAAGCGTGTGTTTCTGACTCCATTAAAGCCAGCTCCGGCATAACACATGGTTTAAATTATCTAGCGGTCTACGTTCACAGGTTGTGTTCCGATCTTTCACCGTTAATTTTTTTTTTTTGTCTCTTAATTGACTCTACAGACCCCATTGAAATGGGCACACATTCTTCCCTATTACCTTCAGATTGGAATTACCATGGAGACTGGGCAATGTTTTTACATGGGTACATCCCAGGACTTCCATTTTAAAGTGCTGTGAAAAAACTACTTGCCCCCTTCTTGATTTCCTTTCGTTTTGCATATTCGTCACACCTAAATGTTTCAATTTATAAAATTCATTTTAATATCAAACAAAGATAACCAGAGTAAAAACAAAATGCAATTTTTAAATGATTGTAAAAATGAAATTTACTGTAGAAAAAACTATCTGGCCCAATGTGAAAAAGTAATTGTCTCTTAATTAATCAATCAACCAATTAAACAAATTCAGTGCTTCAATTTAATTCAATTTCACCTGACACACTCAGGCATGATTACTGCCAGCCTGCGTCACATTACCTCGTTTCACATTTGCCGAAAAAACACCTCGATGACCCCCAAGACTTTTGGGAAAATATTCTGTGGACAAGTGAGTCTTACGTGGAGCTTTTGGGAAGACACAGCTCCCATACATCTGGCATGAAGCTGACTCAGCATTCTACAATAAGAACATCATACCTACAGTCAAACATTGTGGTGGTGGTGTGATTGTTTGGGACTGCGTTGCTGCTTCGGTACAAGGGCAATTTGCCATAATTGATGGGTCCATGAATTCTGTTCTCTCCCAGAAAAACCTGAAGGAGAATGTCTGGCCATCAGTTTGTGATCTAAAGCTGACATGCATTATGGTTATGCAAGCAGGGCAATGATTTGAAGCACACAAGCAAGTCCACCTCTTAATTACTAAAATTTAACAAAATGAAGGTTTCAAAATAGCCTAGTCACTGTTCTGACTTGAATCCAATTGTGATGCTGTGACCTGACCTTAAACGGCAGTTCTTGCTCAAAAATCCTCCACTTTGGCGGAATTTAAATAATTCTGCGAACAAGACAGGACATAAATTCTTCAGTCAATCCTGCTGACTTCACTGAGAGGTTCTGCCTCTTGGCTGAAGAATAATATCAAATAATATATGACTATAGTTTTCTTTGAGTTGTGGTGACCCATCAAAGACTTAGCATCCAATTTCTTTTAGAAATGTTGGAGCTTTTGTTTTTGAGAAAAATGCAAAAATGCATGCAGTGTGCACAGACTGCATTTGGGCGGGACACTTGACCCTAAATATCTTAGCTGTAGCTACAATTTTTTTTTTTTGCCGAGCTGGCATTTTGACCTACCGCTGTGCCCTCCCACTGACCTCGGATCAGCCTGCACTGCTTCCTGTGTCCGGATATCCCTATTGCTTCCGACAAGACCGACTTAGTGGCTGTGTTTTTGAAAATATGGGTGCCACAGTGTACTCAAGATCCAAGAGCTGAACGGTATAGCGAGAACTACGCAATATGTATTTCAGAGAAATTGCCAACAATAAGGGAAATATACAGTATGTGTATGCACAACTGTAGTGCACAGAGGAAACTGGTGGGAACAGGAACTAGACAGACTAATACTAAAATGAAAGTAAAACAACTTAAAGGCACAGGAAGTATAAACCTATGGAGTGAAACAAAAAAAAATATAAAAATCTAAACTAGAGAAACTACACTGAGGGAAACAGAATCTAAACCAGAATCAAGCACCGTTCTAAGAAAATACTTTCAAATAAAAAGAGATAGAGAGACTAGGAGCAAACAAGGCCTGTACAAATGAGGCCAGAAAACAAGTGACGGGAGAGTGACCGTGTAAGAAGGGAAGTCCAGTGTTGCACAGGTGTGCGTGATCAATACCCTGATGAGTTATAGTGAAATCTTCGTATGGAATTTGAGTCCAGAGGAGGCGTATCAGATGAAGAGCCCAGTTCAGACGTAACAAGGGGTCCATTTCTTGCCAACTTTTCTGGCTTCATTTACACTTGGTTTTAACATGTTTTGGGTGATTGGACACAAGTGGTCAGCGCTAAATACAAGTGTAAACGGGCTCCAAGACGCATTGAGATCCGATCACTCAATCTGCAGCCTGACACTTATCTGACCACATATGTTTGGTAGTGAAACGCTAATTCACCCTGATGTGCCCCCGATGAGTACGTAACTGGAAAAACGTCATCAATGTAGGCAGTGGGCTTATGATAAAACAGCACCAACCCTAGAGCGGCGTATTAACTGCGTGCTGGGTTTTAGCGGAAGCTATGTAGAACGTTTGTAGAAAGCAAAGAAAGGTGGTCAGCATAACACCAAGTATAAACAGCAATGTGTCTCACCTGACCCTTGTCATCCAATCACCCAAAACGCATGTTAAAACCAAGCGTAAACACGCCCTTTGTCATCTTGCCTTGGAATGGTATGCAGCCATTTTAGGAACTGGAGCATGGTTGTAGCACTGTGGCCAAACTTGGATACCCTTTCAATCGAATAATGCCAGCACAATGTCATGTTTTATTTAGATGAGCTGACATCTAGCTTTACAGAGCCCGCTATTGTGGTTGCTTGCAGAATGACTATTAATGTAAATCAAGCGAATTGCAATGCATATAATGCAGCATCCATTATATTGAACCTCTTCCACTCTGGACCTGCCATTGGAGGGAATATAACCCTGCTCTCACCTTGCCTTAAAGCGCATCACTTCTCCAAATCCGTTCCCATTTATGTTTCCTAATTAGCTTCTAAGTGTTAATTTGTTCAGTTGTGAGGATTAATTGGTAAAATTACTGTCCATTTCCCCTCAGCTTGCATTATTGTTCATTGCAATAGTTATCCAGCATTTTCCTATCCACATTAATGGTGCCATAAAATGCCAATTCCTGTAGCTTACAAAACTGAATTTTTTTTTTTTCTGTTTCAGTGTCCGATTGGCTTGATACACCTAAGACATTGTTTTTAAAAATGCAGTTTTGCCGACTCGGGTATGCATGTTAAGTTTGTTTCATGTAAAAATAAAACTCTGTCAATAAATTGTGTGACTATTAAACAAGCTATCTTACACAGGAACAGCTTCAAAGCAATTAAGAGTCAGAGGCTCATGGCTTGCTACGGGACAATCCAGTAAGGCCGGTGATACCGCTAGGGAGACGTCAGGCTTTAGGATGTTAAAACAAATAGAACAAAAAAGGTTTTAATGGTCTGTCGTGCTTTGTAATTTTGTTTTCACTATTAAAAGTGAAACTATTACTAAGCATTAAAAAAATGTGTATAAATGACTACTTTTGGAACAACTTTGAAATATGCAGTATGTGAGTCAGGGTACATGATGATTTTCATTATTTATTCATGGATTATTGCAAAATGTGATATTTATTGTAGAAACGTGAACAACTTTCAGAGAGCTATATACTTTTGAAGTATTTATACCCTTTTGTTCAGCTTGAAATCTGCAAAATGACCCCCAAAGACATCCCAAAACTTTTGTGGAGCCCAGACAGAGTACAATTTCAATAATTTTGGGGCCTCCACAAAACAGCGGCATCTTCTTATTTTTCTGCTTCAAAAGAAGCCAAGAGGAGGGAGCTCAGGGTAAGATGGATCCTGAGCTCAGTACCAGATCTGTTCACTAAGGAAGAATAGCTCTAGATAACACATGCACTTCAATGAGATTTTGTGTTGGCTGATCAGACTTGAATCTGATTAAATTTGCTTTGGAGGTCACTTTCTAGGGCCATTCAGTTTCGAGTGTATGAAATTACCATAGCCTGATCGCATATTATTTCCTATTTTGCAGCAATTCCATTAGTTATTATTCAGCAGGATTATACCAATTTTACTTGTAAAATATGCTGTCTTTGAGGAAAAGGGCATAATGTGCTTTTCATTGTTCAGAAATGCTACTAAAATGCATTACACGCTTACTTTAAAGTAGTATTGGCAGACTTTCGTGCAATGAATAAACAAACCTTAGCATGCAGAAATGTGTATTTAAGTCCAGTTTTTGAAGTCCAGAGACTGAATGAACTGAACATTTCCAATGATTCAGTAGCGATTCAGAGCTTTCATTACGTGATTTTTTTTTCATCCAAAGGGGTATGGCATTTAAGAGCCTTTGTCCCTCTCTATCTAACAGACTGACAAACTGGCGGTCTGATATACCCTGTTAAAGCCAGCATGTGTGGAGCAGTACCCATTCTGAGCGTTGATTTTGTGCTCTGTCGGATTTGGAGGCGCTGGAAGTACAGAGATGTCTGCATAGAGTCTGTGCACACACTCACAGAAGGAAAAAAGTATGATCCCAGTTTTATATCTTCGTGTGCTCATGGCGAGCCAGCGCACTGCACTAAATTAGCCACAACTTTCTGTCAATGATTCTTTCAACTGAGGCTATGATTCATGAACTCAGCCGATTGTGAAACCAATTTGTTCCCATGAAGACCAACAAATTTGCATAAGGACAAAATAATTCTCATAGCTCTCAATTCTCACAATTTCCCTTGCCATCTCTCGATGTGCAGGCTGCAGCTGCATTTCTAGGCTGCTACGTGACTGCAGGGTGTTTCATTGTCATGACGCCCTCAAATACAGCCCAGAAATATATCCTTCATCTCGCTTGATATTAGAGGGTATTGTCATCTCGTTTACACTCCGTTACCATGCTGACAATTCCATCTGATATCAGGCAAAATAAAGGCTGCATTTCTCGGCTATATTCGAAGGCGCCCTCACAATGGAACAGCCTGTGATGACGTGACGTGACAGTCTTTTAATGCAGCATCCCTAAGATGCAGCTATGCTTAATGAAATGGCCATTGATTTCGCGGACCCTTCGGGTCTGGCGACACCAGGTGTTACCTGGTTCTTGTTATCTATCGAGCACAATTACAGAGAGTATTTCGTGGTGCAGTATTGCTATTTTCAGACTCTAAGACAAAATGTTTGAATTGGAACATAGCCTAGCTAACTTAGAGAGGCCAAACAGTCAAACCCACTGGTTTTAAGAAAGTCTTTGCATTGAGTTCTTGTGCTCCTCGCAACTAGGCCAATTATTTCAAGCAGCATTGATGATTTTTTTCGAAAACTGTTTCATATCTCCACTGGCCCAAGCCGCAACGAGTGCGCTTGATCATTTCCTGGCACTTCGAGCATTACGCAAGTATTTACGGGCAGCATCGCAAATGAAAACCTGCTCCTTCCACGCCATCCAGCTCCGTCGCTCTGTTGCTCACCGCTCGAAGGCGCTCTTAAGCACACGGGATCATTCAGGAACATAATACACACAAACATGGCGACACGGCAGCCACGCAAGATGCCGTTCAGTGCACTTTTTACGGTATTTCTTTTGTACGCCGTGGTTCCTGGCTGTTTTTCCACACTTCGTTTTAGTAGAGACGAGCGTTTCATTCTGCCGCAGAACAGGGGGTTTTTATGGGTGAATGCAGACGGACAGCATCTTGGAATGGGCTCCAAGACTGTGAGGCAAGGGTTCCAAGGAGAGAGCGAGTGGAGAGCGGCATCTCAAATGCACCAGCACCGTAAGCGCCGTAGCGCTTCAGACTTAATTAATGTCTATGGAAAGGTAAGGGCTTGCAGTCACAGCAGGTTTATTTCAAATAATTATGGAGAACGCTTACCTTAGTCATACTTCGAGTTAAAATATCTGGCACCTTGCCTGTGATTATTAAGTTGTAAGTTGCAATCATACGGCTTTTGAGAATATTTAAGTTGGCTATTGTTGCATATTCTGAGCGTTTGTCTGTTGAGCCGCAAGTTATTTGCCAGTTAATGCAAGAGAAATGTTATCCGACTGACATCAAAGGACTTGGAACAATTAAGCTGATTTCACACCGGACGCGAAACGAATTTTTCGCACGACAGATTACATTCCAAGTCAATGCCAAGACGCGAATACACGCGTTTTTTTCGCGTGTATTCGCGTCTATTGACTTTGAATTCAATCTGTCGTGCGAAAAATTCGTTTCGCGTCCGGTGTGAAAGCGGCTTTACTTGGCGAAAGATTGTCAGCCAACTCAGTGACGAGTCTGTCAAGCGACTTGAGCTGGTGGTTGTTGTTTGCTGACATTAATTAGTGATGCGTATAATTTTGAATGAACAGTCCGTCAGCCTGAGTGCTGTCACTTAACGTAACCTCGGCTACTTTTTTTTATCGTGATCACTTAGTCGGGCAAGTGTCTTGCTCCGCACAGAATACTTGTAAAGCCGCTTTCACACTAGACGCGAAACGAATTTTTCGCACGACAGATTACATTCAAAGTCAATGCAAAGACGCGAATACACGCGTTTTTTCGCGTGTATTCGTGTCTATTGACTTTGAATGTAATCTGTCGTGCGAAAAATTCGTTTCGCGTCCTGTGTGAAAGCAGCTTAACTGTTATATATCGTTGACGCTACTTCCGTGAATCTCAGAACGTCTTGTTAGTAGCCTACAACTCGTTAGCTGGCTAATTCGCCATGTAGCCAACTGTAACTACCCAGCTTGTACTTACTTGAGCATATAGCTACTTACGAAAGAATGATCGCAAATTTAGTTTCTTTTTTAAGGGCTTAATGTGTTTCTTTCCGGCAAAAATCCAGTTGGCTGTAGCCGATTCTGATTTCCGTTTTTAATCAATGTAAAATTATGTATTTCATGCTCTCCGTTCTGCACATGGAAAATTGAGCTGCTTCTTTTGAATTGAGATGTCAGTTTCATACTCTGCTTGAGAGAGTAAACACGGGAAAAGAAAAGTGTGGCAGCCCTAACTTATGCGTTGTGCAATTCCCCATGCGATAATTTTAGCGTTGGTTTCCCAAGTATTTGCATCACTCAGGCGAGTTTATTTATTAGAGAATTATTCCTGCTTTGTCATCTTGGGTTTTTTTTTTTTTTTTGGTGATTTTTTTTAGAAGCCACATGCACGAATTGTGGAATTTGAGCTTTGAGGTCAGTCGTAACTTAGCCTACTCCATGCACCATCTTAAGGAATGCACACAATACATCTGAATGATGTTCGAACACGATTGTTCTTTTTATAAATTGAAATTAATCTCGGCCAAGGTGTTCTCTGAAATTTGATATAGTTCCCATTGCTGTCCACCTCGCCCCATGGATTCAATTTGATTTCACAACAACACTACTCTGTCATGTGTCTCTCGCCACGCCCCCCCCCGCTCAGTAAGTTCAGTCAGCTTTGCGTCTTTCTCGCTTGAGTGCGTGATACCATTTCTTTACCCTTTTATGTTGGATTCAGATTAGAGTTCTGAACATTTGCTCGTATGTGAGAGGCTTCTGAACCGCGGTGTTTATCGATTATTGATTTATTATAACGTGACTGCGCACCTGCCTCCTGGAACAGCAATTCACGTGGGTTTAATTGCTGCTGTGAAGAGGTTTTAGTTATTTCTACCAACATTGTTTTACCTTTATTAAGACAGGCAAGTCTCTAATATACAAATTCTTAATCTCAGGGATGCATTTGAGCTAATACCTGAGAGAATGGAGATGTGTAACGGTAACATGCTATTGGTCTACTCTGTTGCCCACATTGGAACGGACTGGACACATGCATGCCCTTTTTCACAATGGTCCACTTTAATCTAAAATAGCTATTTCCAGCTTGCAATTGAAATCGCAAAGCACACCTCATTTGAAGCTGGTTTCGTATATGACCGTGGCCCCTGCCCACTCCGTTGACCTACAAAGTCTTCCGGACTCTATGCAACAGGCACCCCTTGAAATGATGCATAGTGGGGTTAGTGCGGCTGAAGAATCTGCAGGAACTGTTACCACGGGCCAGAATCTTTCTGGCACCTTCCTGAACCCACACTGGGTCATTCCATATGAACTCAACTGAAGTACAAGAATCTTCCACTGGTCACAGACTCAGATTTGGCTCAAATTTATTTTTGGAATGCCTCTATATTCATAATGAACACATGCAAAATTTTAGGGTCCTACTCCAAGGTGTTTCCAAGATATGGCCCCCTAAAAATCTAGGGCCTTGCCCAAGCAAATCGCAAACGTTAATTTATCAGGATTTTGGAGGCCAATATTTTTGGAACAAATCGTAGATATTGGCTGAAAATTGCTACCGAGGGTAATTTGGGTGCAGGCTTTCAGAATCTCTTGTCTAAATTTATCTATCTCTTGTCATTTTCAAGATATTGGCCTCTCATATGAAACTTTTTATGGGTGAAAATCAAGAAAAAAAACTTTCGCACACCGGTGGACTGACAGGTGCGTAGGAGTAAGCCCGAATGTAGACTAAAATAAAGAAAAAATGCCCGCACACGGTTTTCTCACTTGCAATTAATTTATTAGTTGACGTTTAGGTCAACAGACCTTCCTCAAGACAACAAAACAACAAAAAAGGTTTTGTTGTCTTGAGGAAGGTCTGTTGACCGGAACGTCAACTAACAAATTAATTGCAAAGTGAGAAGACCGTGAGCGGGAGTTTTTTTCTTTATTTATGGGTGAAAATCAAAAATTCAGTTTTCAAGGGCCCCCTATGAGGCCAGGATCTTTTCCAGAGGCTAAATTTTGCTGGATTCCTTCTATTTGAGGACAGGTCTGTACAAGGAAGATTGACTGCATCCAGGGCATAATAGTGGAGTTAGGAGACCCTGAAAAGGGTCCCAGCTGAAAAAGACCTTTTTGCCGATCTGGATTGGCAAATTCACCAAGTGGGCAGTTACCCATGGTAATGAAACTTGTTCTACATAAATTTATATATCTTGGCTTTATTTGTTCAAAATTACTTGTTTTCTTATCTCCTTCACTATTTAATCATTTTATCAAATATAGGCATTTTGGGGTAAAAACGCCCTTTATTATCCCCTTTGTTCTTCAACTAGAACAGGGGTTCCTAAACTTGATCCTGGGGCCTCCCTGTGTATGCTGGTTTTTGCTCCACCCTGGTTTGCTATCATAGGATTTTAACAAGCTGTTAATTTGTCTTAATTAGGTGCATTTTTGTTCAGAGCAGCAATGTATCCTCTCTTGACAAACAGTATTTTCACAGATATGCATACAAACAGTGAGGAATAAATTCTGCAGCCACATTGCAATATATGAGTCACAACTGCATAAAAACAGGGGAAAAAATGTACCCAATCAAAGGAAAAAAAAATCAATGGGTTCCTAATTGGTGAAACTGTGGGCACATGGTTGCAAAAACTAACAATTTACTGAACAAGCAAATGACAGAGTCAAACCTGTTTTATGTTATGTTTTCGTGATTGAGTGCAAGCAAATTATTTTGAAAGAACTCTAATCACCTGTTTTCAGCTACCTAATTTGGAGGTTACTGATTTTTTCAGTACCTGATTTGATCTGTTTAAAAATGTTATTACTTGAAATTATGAAACTTGAAATGTTATTACCACACAGAGAAAAAAAAAACAAAAAAAACTTTATATACAAGGGTCTTTTATTTGGTCTTTTATTTTTCATGGCACAGATGGATATTTCTATTAAAATTTGGCTTAAAACAGCAAATAACATATTTAAACACAGAATGCACCCAATTTGGACAAATTAACAGCTTGTTAAAGTCCTATGGTGGCAATTATAGTTGGGACAAAAACCAGCACACACAGGGAGGCCCCAGGACTGAGTTTGGGAACGCCTGAACTAGAAGTTTTAATCGACAGTGCCCACTCATAAACGCAAGTTCCACCATTTCCTAAGATAATCTGACATCTGACGTGATGTTACATTCCCTACCGAGGATCTCCCAGGTATTGCATCATCTTCCATGGCTATTGCATCATCTCTAGTTAAAACAATAGGGAAGTAATTAATGAATTAATTGAAGCTTCAGCATGTCTTCTGAAGGGTGCAAAATTGGTATTTCCTTGGATGAGGAATGCGACAAACATACATACTGTCGCATTCATCCTCCAAGGAAATCCCAATTTTGCACCTTTCAGAAGCCATGCTGAGGTGTCAATGAATTTGAATTACCTACCTAATCTCTGATTAAAACAATACACATGGAAGACGATGCAATACACGGGAGGTCTGATGCAATAGGCTACCCATGGAAGATGATGCAGACATCCTAGGTAGGGAATGCAACATCATGTCAGATTATCTTAGGAAATGTAACCTGAGCTTATAAGTAGGCACTGTCTATTTAGAACTTTCAGTTGCAGAACAAAGGGGATAACAGGCATTTTTACCCCAAAATACCTATATTTGATAACATGATTAAATAGTGAAGGAGATGGAAAAACAAGTTGTAATTTTGAACAAATAAAGCCGAGATATATACATTTGTGTAGAACAAGTTTCATTACCATGGGAAACTGCCCACATAGTGAAGTTGCCAATCCAAAATTAAAAAAAAAAAAAAAAAAAGTTACTTTTTCAGCTGGGTCATTTTCAGGGTGTCCTAACTCCACTATTATGCCTTGGGTGCAGTCAATTTTCCTTGGTGAGACGGACCTGTCCTCAAATAGAAGGAATCCAGCACAGTTTAGCCTCTGTAAGTAATCCTGGACTCATAGGGGGCCCTTGAAAACTGAATTTTTGATTTCCAGCCATAAAAAGTTTCATATTTTAGTGGCCAATATCTTGAAAATGAGAAGAGAGAGATACATTTTGTGAATAGATTCTGAAAGCATGGCCCCAAATTACCCTGGCTAGCAATTTTCAGCCCATACCTATGATTTGTTCCAAAAATATTGGCCTCCAAAATCCCTATAAATTAACATTTGCAATTAGCACGGGCATGGCCCTTGATTTTTGGGGGGCCATACATGGAAACCTCTTGAAGTAGGTCCCTAAAATTTTGCAAGTGTTCATTATGAATATAGAAGTACTCCCAAAATAAATTTGAGCCAAATCTGAGTTGGTGACCCGGGGACCTCTGGTTAACTTCATATGGAATGACCCCACTGTGAAGAATACAGGCTACCATTGAGGCAACAAGAGTCTTTCTCAAAAATAGTGGTACACCGATATTGAACGAGTCACTGGGAGGAAGTTGATTATACCTCAGAATAGAATTATTCCATGTTTTTCTTCCATTAATAAAACAAGTAATTGCTTGGTAAAATTAGAGTCCTCTATAATGCAAAAAAGTTCAGGTTGCGATTTGGATTTTATTTTCTTCTGGTAGTTGGCCTATTGATAGCAGGGCACAAAATTGGCATGAGTACTCCAGCGAAATGCTGGTAAAATATGCAAGCGGGCTGGTAGATTTGCTTCACTAGCCAGAAACTAAACGATGGTAATCTGTTGAGTGGCTGGTAAAATTTGAACACCAGCTAGCCATTTGGCAGGTGGGCAAAAAAAGGTAATTTAGCACCCAGATTGTGAGTAACATCCTGACTTTCTGATGTGATGCTGAAATTGAATATCTTTGAACAGCTGTAAAAGAAATGTTTGAAAGCCAAAGTGTTAGGTTTTTTTGTTTTCTTTTTTTTTAGCAATGATGCAGTTTTGCCCTGTTAGACCTGAGTCTATCAGATATCTCTCTCCTGGATGGTGCTTGTCATCCTTTCTTGCTTTGACTTGGTTTAAAGGTATTTTAAGCCAGCATGCTTTAGGATGCTACCTCTGTGACCTGCTTCCAAATCAAACTGAGCAAATCAAAAAATTTTTTGGATGGATTAATATCTTAAAAAATATGTTTAACAGTTTGCTGTAAAACCTGTGAGTCTTGTGTCAGCACAGGAGGCATGGAATACCCGTTAGATGATGACACTGGTAAGTCTCAAATAATACTTTGTGCTGTACAGTAGGTGCATATTTGCGTTTAAAATTGTTCAGACACATTGTATATAGCAGTACTACGTTTTGTAAAAATGTCTGTACAAAGTGAAATGGAGGCGTGTACTGTGAAGCAAGCTCAACATAAGCCTGGCTTTCTTAACGCGAGCTGGCTCAACAAACTAAACATGCAAACAGAGATTCAGTAAGTTATCATGCTGGGCTTTCAAAAGTTTTCAGAGTAGGCGGCTGGCAAAATAGAGTAGGCGGCTGTGGCTGGTGGCGCGAATGCGAGCGCTGATGATGTGAAGCCCTCTGGGGGGCTTTGGGAGAGATTCACCCAAGAAATTTTTGAAAATTTGAAGCTCTGTGGTGCTTTCTGGTGGCCTCTAGAGTGTACTTTCCTTGTCCTTTGGTGATGTGAATTTTACTTGTCATAATATGCTAATGTAGAGTTACTGTATATATTCTTTTATCAATTTTTGATTATGCGTTGTCACTCCTGATTATCAGATATTAGAACTAGAGCTGCGCTCAGAGAGCGCAAGTACCTCCGCCAATGTACTCAATGTTATTTTTGCCAGTATTAGCTAGCAACCCCTGTGTTTATGCAGTCCTGTAGTCTTCACGCAAATATGTTTTTAATGTGTTTTTGACCTTTTCCATGCCCTTGACCTTGACCTCCCAAAATCGAATCGCCTCTTCCTTGAACAATACTTAATCATTCCACCAAATTTGAGGAAAATCCATCCATAACTTTTTGCATAATCCTGCTTACAAACAAACCAACTAACAAACCAACCAACAGACAAATGGTAATGATCATATAACCTCCTCCAACTTTGTTGGGCGGAGGTAATTAGATGCGTGTACAGTAGATGTGTTTTAGTTGTCCACCCACCCATACTCTCCCTAATGGCCCTCTGCAGAATGCCCGTTTGTTGATAACATACTGCATTGCCAGCAGATTGCACTGTTTTATTTGATTGTAGTTGGCTGACTGCTAACCCACCTTACTTTTCCCATTTTAATGCCAAAATATATGTACACATGGTGGTAGTTCTAATGCTTTTAAAGATTCCTTGCAGATGCAAGGAATAGTGATGCAATAATCAATGACTGAAATAATGCGAAGGATATCAGTCAAAATCTGTATTTTCTTAAGTTTGATATATACATGGTATTACAGTAATAAACAGTTACCACTAACGGTGAGTCTGCTGAGTATTGACTCAAAATATTTTTGATAAAACTTCAAATAATAAAGAATATCATCGGCACTATATGAAATAGGATGTAATGGAGTTTATAATAAAATTATAGGCAATGTATCAAAAAGCATCATATGACATAAAATCTGCATAAAAGGCAGCGTAAAAATCATATTCAATTTATTTTTAGAAAAAAGTTTACAATGCTGATGGATCACTTTTTACAAGCACAATATAACGGTTAAAGTTTAGAAAAACACGATAAATGTCAAAAGCACCATATTTGTGGGCCTCGTAGTTGATGGTCAGAATGGTGGGCAAGTGGGAATAATTTACACAAGCTTAAAAATCTATGTGAAATTTCAGGTGTTTAGATGAATTTTTACATGTCTAATGACAATATGAATCGACTTTGAGACAAATCCGCAAGAACTCCTTAGACGCGAGCACTTCCCACTTCAAGGAGTGTCTACATTTCCAGTAACAGAATAGCCAGCTTCACTCTGGTTTTTTACACTGCTTTGTCCAGCCAATAAGAAAATACGATCATGTGTGACATAATATTTAATCAAGGGAATAGGGAAGCGGAAATGTTGGATGTCTGGTAAAGACAAGTTTCCACTGCGGGACAGACAAACAAAATCACGGAGTTGGTAAAATGCAGTCATTAATTATTTCTGATCTCTGAAACATGACCGTACACATAGGCTAAAGGTTTAACGTGAAACTTTGTTCATATTGGGTCTTTTGAATGCAGTTTATACACTAGACTAAATCCAATATTGATGTTGACTTAACCGACTCAAAAACAACCTTTGCAAAACCATCAGCACTTACAATTTTACAGTGAGATGCTATGACTGTCCCAAACGGGAAACATTTAATTCACAGCTAAATCACCAACATTGCCGTCCTTTTGCCTACTATTGTGAAGACAAAATTTCAGTAAATGATTAAAACGATATCTGGTTAAAAATGTGAGAAATTAGACTTTCATTCAATATCATTGAATTGACAGAAGACATAATGCAATTATTTATATTTGTAGTTTGAGGGAAATTTCAACAGAATGTGAGAGAAAAAGTGTCCAACTTTGGAAACCGTTCCATTAACTGTTGGTAATCAAAACGTTCTGCATGATATGATGGCTCTTTTTATATATGATGGACATTATATATATATTTACCTGTCTTGTCAAAAAAAAAAAAAAGTACAGTGTTGTGGTAGTTTTGAATCTTTTACTTACGGGTCCAGCCATGCTTGATTCTAGTATCTTCAATAATTCTTCGCTCCTGCTGCCTTTCATTACAATACAAGACAGGGGAAATAAAGACTGCCTGCATTATAGCCTCTGTCACAGGGCTGCCAACTTTTCAGAATACCTTGGAGTGAGGGAAAATACGTGTGTGCACTGGTCAGCAATAAACCATCTTGGGGGGGTTTTCTCCCTAGGAGGAAAATTTTGTAAAAATAAAAAATTAAAAATGTTAAGTAAATGTGTTCCATCTGTTGAACTGGTTTGTTTTAACAATCCTTCCTTTAGGCTTGCATCCCAATTGGCAAACTTTGTACCATAGATTTGGACTTATAATATCTAACTTGAGTTGCCTTCAATGATTGTTGTTGCCTATTAGGCAATTATTAATCACTACGTAATTAAGAAGAACTCATGATAGACTAGAAACTTTTGAAATGGCCTACATTCATCTTTTTAGTTCATTAAGACGGATCATGAAGGAATGTAGGCCGCCCACCCAATTAGAAGTTAGGAATCTTACTAGCATTTTCTGCACTATTTTTCCAATCACTGAAAGAACACTCATCAGCTTAATTTGGCTGTTATTCGGGTTTTTTTTTTCTTGCAGTGGTTGTGCTGGGATGGACTTTTTTCTAAATAGGTATTTGATCTTGAAAACAAGACACAAGGCCCCTCCTCTTTCATGTTCCTGCCTTATCTTCAGACATCTTGTTCGTCTCGTTCTGTATCTCGTGATGGCACAATGAAGATCAAGAAATCATCAGGAACAGAGTCTGGTTGGGTGAATGAGAGCAGGAAAATATTGTAGCCCTGGATAGAGTGTCTGGGGGTACTATGAATTTGCGGTCCGCGTACGCATCCGTAGAGATTTTCTTATGAACGCTTTACAGACTGCAATTCTTATCCGATCCTTTTGATATTTCACATGCATGTTGACAGTGGTCAGAGGATGAAGCCTAACAATTTTGGTTGGTTTTCGTCGTGCGTTGTCTGGATAATTCCCAAAAAAGGGACAAAAATTTTCCAATTGGAATGAATGTCAAAAGCTAGAGTGCGTGATGTCACAGCTAGAGTGGGAGCTGAGAGCAGACAGAATGAAAAAATACTTTTTAAATCGCTATATCTTCCATAAATTTGAATCCTTCCATGAAATTTCACAAAAACGTAGGAAAATTTGTTGTCACAGTACTATAGTTTTTGTTGCACAGAAGTACATAGTTTAGCCTCAGGGAACAGTCAAAGGACATGAAGCACATCGAATTTCTCTCTTTTCCATTCAAAAATCACCCAAACATTCTTGGGAGAACAGCAAACAGGCAGTTTTTAGATTACTGTTATTCCAACATTATATCAATCAGAGAAATAAAAAAGACATCCACGCACTCAGCAAAGTCTCGTGCCTTGAATTATGTGGTTACATTGGTGGCAGGATTAACGTTTTTTGCATGAGAAGCAGGATTTTGAGGTGTGCGCGAGCAAGGATTTCTTTGACTAAGTGACTCAGCGATTCTCTGTGCGAGGGGAACCAGTCCTGGCATGGCCCTCTGTGATTGGCTCATTTGATATCTAACAGTTCAGCTGAGTTCCCATGGAGATGATTTGGTTACAATACGCCGGCGTTCTAAATGTACACTCACCCACTATGTAGGGCATTATGTTGTGAATGTTCTACATTGAAAACAATATAAAGACAGTGAGTGAGCGAGAAAAACCGTGTTTTTCAACAGTTGCAGGAATTAAACTCCTCAGCTAAGCCTCATGTGCAAACTGCTCAATATACTTGCTCATACTGTCTATCCTGCAATTCCAAAAATGCTTTATTGTGACTGAAAAATTCATTGTCCTCAAGCAACCACTTCATCTATACAGAGCCAATGGTATTCAAATTAGTAGTTCAGAAGGGTTGGTTTTCTGAAGCAAAAATTTGACATAATATTGATACTGTTCTTCTTCTATCACTATCATCTATCTTCTATCGTTTCCCTCGTACACAGTTACTTCTGGGCCAGGACGCGGACGCGTGACGACCGCAAATCCATAGTACCCCCGGACACTCCGTCCGGGGCTACAATAATATCTTTTTGTGAGAAAAAGTTGCTATCTAGTTCAAGTGGCATGCAGTCAAACATTACGCAGCCGAAAATGGTAGGTTATAGGTTACTTGGCCATCTTCAAGATCAGACGAGGACAAACAGGTTATGTAAGTTAAATAGATAGCATTCAGATTTAACAATGTTAAACCTGAAGGTTGATATGTTCTCAATACTCACAAGATCATCTTCAAATTCTTTGTGTCATATAGTATAAATAATTTGGATGAATGAAATGGCCTTACAGCCATCTAATTCCAATCCCAACCATGTATTGAACATTTTACTACAATCGTAAAATGAACGTTTTGTTGACTGACTTGTTACGTGCTAAAAATCCAGAAAGTACATAGATATACTGTATAGGATCAATAAAACGGCATTAACTAGAGGCACTCGTTGAGTGCAAACCTCCGCCAAGGCAGCACAATCCAAATCTTCATGAGTGAGAGCAAAGTTGACTTATCGCATGCCATACGATTTCAAGATGGCTGCCGTGGCGGCCATATTGTTTCACTGATCGCGGTGAAAATCAATAGGGTCCATCCCTGATGTAATAGCAATGCACTCACAAAATTTCAGCCAAATCCGTGCATTACTTTCTGAGTTATGTTGTTCACAGAAAGACAGACAAACAGGGGCGAAAACCATAATCTCCGCCCCAACTTCGTTGGCGGAGGTAAACATACTACTTTAGCTGATTTCTAAAACAAAGACACTTTTAATGAGCAAGTTCCAATAGTCTCTCTCCTGAGGACTGCCCTGCAAGAGCACGAAACCTTTGCATTTAGGGAAATACAGCGATGAACCGCACATGGAGCACGAACGTCCCTGAAAGTTTTGCTGCTTGTGTACTCTGTACTTTTGCGGCAGAGAGTAGCGCGAGATAAACCTATGACCCCTGCAAAAGTTGCATTATAGATCAAATTATTAAGCTTACTCATAAACTAATGTCATGTTTATTCATGTCTGTCCTGATAACCCTGGGAGGTCAGAGATGCATTGCAGCACTTTTCAAGCTTCATACAGTTTCTATGTAACCAAGAGTGACTGCACAAAAAATAACTAAGTTACCTAAACTGATACCAAACTATTGCCAGCTGTCACTCGCAACATGTTATTAACGTTACACATAAACCGACATTATGTTTTGGTTATATACCTAAAAAAAAATTAATGCCCTGTGGGGACAATATAGCCAACCGTCACTCGCAACATTTGGCTAGAGTCACCATACCAATATGTGCAGGTTCATTCAATCTACACTTCTAGCCTTTCTGTAAATTTCACGCTGCATTTTAAGTTCTCCATCACAGTTAAGCTAACGTTGGATAGGCTACAGTTTCTTAACTTTGTCTTTCACCAACAAAGAAGACTGTTTTCAAAGTAATTCACAGCAGAACAGATTAATCCTCCAATAATACTCATTGTGCTTGACCAGGTCACTAGCATAAAGCACCCGTGCACTCCTGTCAATGCAAGTTAAAACACGGAATATTGTCTCAAAATTAAATTAAAATGTCTTATTTATTCATACTGCGCCATAGTCCTCTTTTGTCCACAAACCCCTAAGAGTAGCCCAAGTAAAGATTTCTTTTATTTTATTTTTTTTTTTTTTGCGAGAAATTGGAGGTGTGGCGTGTGAAGAGGGCCATTTGCGCGTTAGCAGCTTTGCTCTGTCCAATTCCTCAAACAGCGAGGCGTTGCGAATAGGCAAGCGCACGGGATATAAAGGCTGGCCGTCCCTACAAGCACTTCTACTTATCAAAACCGTTCATCCGGAAGAAATTGTGATAGGAAGGCCGCACACAGAAGCTGGTTGTAGGATGGTAACTGCAATGGCTGACCAAAACAAGGAAATAACTTTAAAAGATTCTTATTTTATTGAAGATACAGCTTAAAACTGGATAAAAAAACAACAAATGTCACCAAAAGAATTTCATAATGTCGAGAAACTGAGTTATCGAGTAGCCGGTCGTCGTGTCCAAAGTAGACGGCGATAATCGCCGGCCGCGGGCTACTTTTGAAAGCCGTGTATCAAGGCACATTAAAAAGTGGGCTACCTTAGTGACATTGAAAACCCTGGCTTTGGGCTCACTGTGCCTTGCAAACCCATTAATCTTGCTTCACTGCATACTACTCTGGTCTGGCTCAATAGGTTGGTGGTTCACTTTCTAGATCAGGTACTGCAAATTCATCTGTGGGCAAAGGTGCTTAACCTGAATTGCTCCTGTAAACTTACAGCAAAAAAAAAGGCAAAGGCCACTGGTCTTGTTCACAGGTCTTAAAATCGGGGTGGTAATATTGTGGGTCCAGACCATAGACTGTATAAAACAGAACTGCCTGAAACATAATTGATTTCTGGGCTGATTTGTAATTCACACCTGGGAATGTTTCTGTTCCTTTTGAATTTTATAGTTGCGGTTTTGTAATCAGGTTGCTGTCACTTGATGCCGAAATATGAGGTCGACTGCCGAGCAACAGCTGCTGCTGTTATGGGATTAAAAACCTGGCCTCAGTTATTTTTCTTAAGAACGGTAACAACATCTCAAATGGAGTGTAGCAGGCTGCTTTATAGCTTAATGTTTAGGGAACCCAACCAAAGTGACTTCAGTAACTTGAATAAGGTTTTGTTTATAAACACAACTAAGCTCAGCGATCTGTGCCACAGTTGAGCGAACCCTGGTAAATTTAGCCTATATCAGTCAGCTTCTTGACAGCCTTTTTGGTGAAAAACCCGGGTTTCTACTTTTCGTTGTAGTGAAATGCTTCAGTTGAGACCATGGCAGTTTAGGAATCGGTTTTATGATAAACGCAACTGTATTCCCCACGGAGAGGCTTGGCAGGCTTTGCTTCACAAAAGTGAGACCTGTCAAATAGTCTTTAAACCCCTGGGCCCGTATTCACAAAACATTTTAAGGCTAAAAGCAGCTCCTAATCTCCTGTTTTAGGAGATACTCTTAGAAATAATGGGCGTGTCAGTCCTAATTTTAGGATTCCTAAATTTCTCCTCTAAGAGTAGGGCCTATTTCGCAAAGCATCTTGGCACTAGAACTAACTCCTCCCTATACGAAAAGTTAAAGGTAGTCAAGAGGTCTTCTAAGTCACGAATACCTAATCAGAGAGAATCCCAGCATGGCTGCTGCTGGCAATCTACGTATTAATCGCTTCAACATTTTTGAAGCATTTAATGATACTGATGATAATAATAATAATACTTATGATACTGCATTTACTTCCTGACTTATTTAATGCTATGCTTCTTTTTTTGCATTTTGATGCTACTCCTGTTCCAAATTTTTCTTCAATAATGTCCTTCCTTTTGAGGGCACAGCTTCACATGTCTTATCAGCCATGGTTGCTATAGAATCTAGATAAGAATTGAAATGCTGCTTATCTTCAAATTGTTTACAAGATAACAAGATACAGGTGTGTAAGAGGCTACTGACAATTACCTGCACATGTGCTTGACTAGTCTTTATATTTTTCTTTGTTCCATATTTAATCAGTGAAGGATACATTTTTTTTATTTCAAAATGTTTGTTTGAATATGGCAAGAGCAACATAAGACCTCTTTCTACAGTATTTCTATGATGAAATCACTCATAAAGACCCACTCATTATCAACCAATCACTGTAGGGACAGTAAGTCAACTTGTTCCTGAAGCATGACCTCATCCATAGCAACTGGGTCAACCCTGCCTCATTCTCTTGGCTTAAGAGTTTATCAAGTCCCCTTGTAAAATTTGGTCCCAGCAGCTTTGTGAATCGCTTTTAAGAGGAACCTCTTCGTTCTGAAGTTTTAGTGTCATTTAAGAGAACTCTTAGTGGTAAGAGAAAATGTTTTGTGAGTACGGGTCCTCGTCCTCAAATCAAGATCCTTGAGGTCAGAGAATTGCTGGTTTTCCACACCTTCTTTACATGAGTATCAGGTCATCCTCCCTTGTTTCAACAGGGGTTAAAGTAGGGCTGGGCGATAAATTTATCGATATAATTTTAAGTGCAGTAAAAGTAGCTGTCACCATGGGGCGGACAGACAAACTTCCTCCTTTTCTTTTCCATGAATTATACCTGATGTGGTTTTGAACAAACGACTGCCAAAAATCGGAGGCCATATGAAATGCTTCCGGAAAACAACTTCACTAACGTCAGCATCTATCGGCGACGTGCTGAACAGAGTTGTTAAGGTCTGCAGAATCATTACCTTTCAGCCAATAATTATGTTCACCGCCTCGTTCTCATTGACTTTGCTGTATTTTGAATCAAACAGTCAATTCCCTCAATTACCAGTTTAAATTGGTTTACAATCTATTTAGATAACATTTTTGTTTGTCACATTTTGAAATTTAAATGACCAACGTGACAGATTTACTTGGCGTATATTTTTTGATGCTTAAAGACCAAAACCATAAAATGAATTCATTTTAAATAATAAATCTTTAATAATACGTAAAAATTGTATGGTGGGAGGTGGAATTTGGAGACCTTTTTTTTCTTTTCATTTTACTTATTATTCGGATTATTGGCATTCTTTCAATCTAACATGGTAGCCTGGTTATCACTTCTCAATCATTATTGGGTACATACTGGTTTTGATTAGTTAGTTGGCTAAATAAATTGCTTGATTGTTAGTTAGGCAAAGTACCTGGGAATAGATTTATAGTAGGCTGATTATGCCGAGGTGACGGAAGCCATCCAGCCTTGCTGGTAATTAGCTGGCTTCAAAATGCAATTTTCATCTCGGAAGCATTTCACATGACATCTGATGTTTGTTCAACACCACATCAGGCATTCTGCATAGAAAAGATAATAAGCTTGTCTGTCTGGCCCATGGTGGCAGTTACTTTTATTGTGCTGAAAATTATATTCGATAAATATAATTTATTTCAAGCCAGCATGCTGTAAGGCATGGCCTATTTCCAGATAAGAATTGAGCGAATCGTTCTTTTCAGGATGGATTTATTTTTTGAAAACTTTGCTGAACATTGGGAGTCAGATGTATAGATAATCTGGCCAATCAGAAGCACTAGGTGCCATGTACTCTCCTGGGGTGAGACAAACACCTGGGCTGGATTTGGATTCAAGGCCCCGATTTGAGGATCTCGGCTTTAAACAACGTTCAGCTCCCCTCATTGCTTCCTTGCTTTTAATATGAGGACAGATTACTTACAGGCAGGTGCCTGTGAAATCGGAGCAGGCGAGAGAATGCCTGCTAATTCTAGTAGAAGCAAAATGCCTTGAAGGCAGGCTGAAGATGTGTTGTATTGACCCAGTTTTTCCATGTTTTTTTCTTTTGACACATTCTTTGAGAAATGTTTTCCGCAATCAGCAGGCCTGATTTGAGTTTGAAGTTCATGGTGAAGATGAACCTTTATCTTTAGCCCTGACTGAGCTGGTCTCTTTAGTTTTTGTATCAGTGATAAGGGAAACGGGAAGTTAATGGTCTTGTTGAGGGACATATTTTACTGTCTGAAAGGCTTGAGATATTCTTTTTGCCTTTTTTCTGCTTCCACAGTATGGTTTTTTTGAACAGTTGCAGATTAACCAGATTACCGGGATAAACTAATTTGTTTTCAACTCAAACAGAAGTCCTGGGCGTTCCTCCTTAGATAACACATGGGGAATGGAAAGGATTTGATTGGAAATGTGTACACACACAGACGAGCACACACAGGCTCGTCAAACTGGTTTATCTTCAGCAGGGCTGCTTGTTTCATCACCATCAGTATTGGCTTAAAACTAATACAGAGCATGCTTATATTTCTTCACCACAAAAATATTGATGCATACACATAAAAAACAAAATCCCTTCCCAAATAGAGCTGGGCAGTATGGCCAAAATCAAATGTCAGTATTTTTGACAAAATATTGCTAACAATGTTGTGGTAATATTGTTGGTATAACCACCGGTGCTTTCACAAAATGTTTACACAATATGATGTTAGATAAACAGTCATTAGCATTGTGGATATGATGATCAAGTAGATACAGCCAACAGCTAGAACTGTCAAGTGCAGAAAGCTGCATTTCTTAAATGTGATGGAGCCTTGAGAACCAGAAGAGACTGCACTTGTGTGCAATATTCTAGCATAAACAAGACTAGGTGCACCTAGTATATGTGTGGGCTGCCTCTTCCCCGCCGGCCGACCAATCGCTGAACTTCTTCCCCGCGGGCCAGCCAATTGTTGATCTTGATCTCTCAGTCAGTCAGTCACTCACGCAGTAACTCAGACATCGACGTTCGCGTTTATAAGCGCCAGGCCACTGCTCGGCCCAGCCCAAAAAATCACAGATGCCGTCTTGTATCACTGGCTTTAAAACAATTCGATCCCCATGCACTGCACTGTGACTGCCACTGCACCTGAATAACTTGGATGGGCCAAATCCTGAGGATGAATTACCCCACATGATTCAATAAAGTGCATCTACAGTGGGGCAAAAAAGTATTTAGTCAGCCACTGATTTTGCAAGTTCTCCTACTTAGAAAGATGAGAGAGGTCTGTAATTTTCATCAGAGGTACACTTCAACTATGAGAGACAAAATGAGAAAAAAAAATCCAGGAAATCACATTGTAGGATTTTTAAAGAATTTATTTGTAAGTGATGGTGGAAAATAAGTATTTGGTCACCCACAAACAAGCAAGATTTCTGGCTCTCACAGACCTGTAACTTCTTCTTTAAGAAGCTCTTCTGTCCTCCACTCGTTACCTGTATTAATGGCACCTGTTTGAACTCGTTATCTGTATAAAAGACACCTGTCCACAGCCTCAAACAGTCAGACTCCAAACTCAACCATGTCCAAGACCAAAGAGCTGTGGAAGGACACCAGGAAGAAAATTGTAGACCTGCACCAGGCTGGGAGGAGTGAATCTACAATAGACAAGCAGGTTGGTGTGAATAAATCAACTGTGGGAGCAATTGTAAGAAAATGGAAGACATACAAGACCATTGATAATCTCCCTCGATCTGTGGCCCCACGCAAGATCTCATCCCGTGGGGTCAAAATGATCATGAGAACGGTGAGCAAAGATCCCAGAACTACTCGGAGGGACCTGATGAATGACCTGCAGAGAGCTGGGACCAAAGTAACAAAGGCTACCATCAGTAACACACTACGCCGAGAGGGACTCAAATCCTGCAGCGCCAGGCGTGTCCCCCTGCTTAAGCCAGTACATGTCCAGGCCCGTCTGAAGTTTGCCAGAGAGCATATGGATGATCCAGAAGAGGATTGGGAGAATATCATGTGGTCAGATGAAACCAAAATAGAACTTTTTGGTAAAAACTCAACTCGTCGTGTTTGGAGGAAGAAGAATGCTGAGTTGCATCCCAAGAACACCATACCTACCGTGAAGCATGGGGGTGGAAACATCATACTTTGGGGCTGTTTTTCTGCAAAGGGGACAGGACGACTGATCCGTGTTAAGGGAAGAATGAACGGGGCCATGTATCGTGAGATTTTAAGCCAAAACCTCCTTCCATCAGTGAGAGCATTGAAGATGGAACGTGGCTGGGTCTTCCAGCATGACAATGATCCCAAACACACCGCTCGGGCAACGAAGGAGTGGCTCCGTAAAAAGCATTTCAAGGTCCTGGAGTGGCCTAGCCAGTCTCCAGACCTCAACCCCATAGAAAATTTGTGGAGGGAGTTGAAAGTCCGTGTTTCCCAGCGACAGCCCCAAAACATCACTGCTCTAGAGGAGATCTGCATGGAGGAATGGGCCAAAATACCAGCTACAGTGTGTGCAAACCTGGTGAAGACTTACAGGAAACGTTTGACCTCTGTCATTGCCAACAAAGGTTATGTTACAAAGTATTGAGTTGAACTTTTGTTATTGACCAAATACTTATTTTCCACCATAATTTACAAATAAATTCTTTAAAAATCCTACAATGTGATTTCCTGTATTTTTTTTCTCATTTTGTCTCTCATAGTTGAAGTGTACCTCTGAAAATTACAGACCTCTCTCATCTTTCTAAGTAGGAAAACTTGCAAAATCAATGGCTGACTAAATACTTTTTTTGCCCCACTGTATCTTATTTCTTATCTCTTGTACTGATATATCAATATATTGCCTTGCCCTTTTTCCTACTGTGCTTTTCTCAATCAATTCTCAATTAAGGGAAATTCCAAGAAAAACCCATTCAAATCAACCAATGAGGTTCTTTTTCAGTTTAGTTACCTGTGCTGATGCATGTCAATCCTGACTTGCCCATGTCTCACTCCCCTGCTAAAGGTGACTCCACTAGATTGAGTTATTCAGATCCAGGGTCCTGTATCATGAAGGTGGATTACTTGGATGGAGAGGCAATACAGCGTGTATAATCCTCCCAAATGTGGAACATATAACCATTCCAGGTTCACTACGTGCATTTATCCTCCTTTCATGATTGACACAATTGTTACCCTGCCCGTGACAGTCAACGGGGCGAGGTGTTGTAATTGGTGTGGTTTGTCTGTCTGTTTGTGTGTTTGTGTATTAACAATCTAGCATCTAAATGGTTGTACTGATTGACTTAAAACTTTCAAAGTATGTGGGCAATGGTCCGTAGATTACCTGAGTCAGTTTTGGGGTGATGGGGCAAGGTCAAGGTGTAAAAATTTTTTTTTTTTTTTTTTCACAATAACTTCCTTCAAATCCATCACATACTCTTCAAATCAAAACAAAAATGTGCATCTTTCAATTCTTCTTCCAACCATATGCTGCATGATGGCGTAGCTTTGATAATCTCTGTTTGGGTTTAAATGTCAGGGGGGTCAAGATCTCCTGTGAAAATAATATATTTTCCATTATAACTCAAAAATGGTTGCAGATAGACAGATGTTTACTATTATGAATGTCCAGGAACTCCTATATGGGCTTTTATCTGACACCATAACCTTTGACCTTGAGTGGTTTTGTAAGGTCAAACTGAAGGTGTCAGATTTTCAAAGGACTATAAGTTGAAAACAGTTGAGGTCACACTTGTAAAACTGAGTCAATATGAAAAGCACTAAAATAAGTGCCGACGGGTGAGGTTTGTTTTGCCTGGCAACGCTCGTTGGCCATGTTTTGAAAAGCAACCTGAAGTGACCCTGTCCTGTTCTTTCATTCGATGTGCAGACCTTCAAGATTTATTTCGTGATGTGACCTTTTGCCCTCCTAAGTGGTTGTTTGTCTTCTCTGTTCTAACAGTGCTAAACCAAGCCCGATTTAATTTGAGCATGAATGCCCGTTGTCAAAACTAAGGTTTAAGAGCGGCCTGGCATCACCAGGAAACACCAGTCCTTTGCTCCTCTTAAAATGAACAGCGACCGCCCTAAAACACTACTGCTGCTTTGGGTTTTTGGGCTGACCTCGTCCTGACGTTTGGCTGCATCCTCGCTCAAATCTGGCAGCCTGTGCTAATCTGTGTTGTGCAGATTTCTGTCCCAATGTAACTTGGCTCTGCTTTTTTTTTTCACGGCGCTCGGAACTGATCAGTTCCGGCGTGTTCTTATGCCAGCAGAGATACGGGCCGTGAGCAGGCGGGCTGGACCGCATTCAGAGAATGTGCTGGTTTCCGTCTCTCAACCTTATCTCGTCTGTTTCGGTGTGATAGCTGTTGCCTGGCTGCTGCCAACCCTGTGCCCATGTTTCTTCAGCGAGAGACGGCGAGGACAAGAGAACGAGAACATTCATCGGATTTCTAGCAACGCGGAAACTTCTCACTTCAGAAACTTTGCTGTATATAAAGCCATGAGCTCAAACATAATGACCATTCACTGGTGAAACCGCGAACGACGTCAGTTGTCTTGTATCTAAGATGCGTGCCGAGGTCTGGGAGCAGACCTTAGACCAGGGGTGGGCAATTCCGGTCCTGGAGGGCCGGTATGCGTGCAGGTTTTTATTTTTATCAATTACCCTGACTAATTCACTTAATTGGTTGCGTACACAAATATAGATTTGTCCAATGATTAGATCAAAGAAAAATGTTTTATGAAGGGAG
Source organism: Gymnothorax javanicus (assembly GCA_029692085.1). Classification (NCBI taxonomy): domain Eukaryota; kingdom Metazoa; phylum Chordata; class Actinopteri; order Anguilliformes; family Muraenidae; genus Gymnothorax; species Gymnothorax javanicus. The sequence continues at coordinate 20,235,926 of CM056199.1, forward strand.
ACAAGAACAGTCTTTGGTGGTCATTCATGATAATTTAAATAAATGCGCCTGAAATGTCAGATTTCATAAATGGTTTGGTTAATTTAGACAATCAACTAATTAAAGGCCAGAAGTTGGTGTGAAAACCAGGGACAGATACGGCCCTCATTGCCCACCTCTGCCTTAGACGGTCAGTGAATGCTCTGTTTTCGTAGTTGATGTGTTGAACGACAGAGAAATAGGACTTGAGCGACTGTAGGCAGACGACTGGGTTGAGTGAGCACCTTTTATCTGGGGAAAAGGTGGTACCAGGATGCTCCTGGGTCCGAGCATTCACGTGGATGCCAGTTTGATAACGCTGTCTTGGTGGCACACAAAAGATATTGGGGAACACTCAGGCAGGTGGGCATAATGTTTTGTCTCAGCAGTACATTTTATCAGGGGTTACCTGTTGGTTGTCTGACTTACCTTCAAATGTGTCTCCCTCCTCATCCAATAGACGCTCTGAGTGGCTGTCGAAAACCTGTGACAGCAATGCATCTAATAACTGTCTGGACACTCTCATAAACCGCCATGCAGTGTGAGGTATGGCAGAATTTGGATAGTGTTCGTGTCTCTTTTCTTATAGGCTAGGAATGATTTGAGGCTGATTTTGTTTTTTTTGTGAACTGAAACTGCCTGCAGCGGTGAGCCTGTGTTCTTCACTTAATTTTCTCCCATGCCGGGTACGGCCTGCACTATATCTGTGAGAATCATATTGCCACAAACGCTGCACTACAGCAGTGCTCTTTTAAAGGGCTCCCCTGCAGTGATTATTAGATTCTTAATCGTTTTTTCCACACAGCACTGCTGTTTCCTGTGGACAGAGCTGATAAATGAATCTTCGGTGCCAAAGCTCCTTAATTTTAGAGGCTGTTATCAGTGGTTTCATGTGTTCATATATGCTTCATATCCTAGTGTCCCAAGTTACATTGTGTCTTCCCAAGTAATATTTGAGGTCTCTAGTGACAGAATCTTTCATGCAAAATTAAGCCTAACGTGGGCTTGAGTAAATAAAAAAAAAAGGCCCATTTTCCTCAATCCAGTGTATTCAGTTTCACCACTCGTGTATGTCCTCTTGCACAGTAAATCAATGGATGAAATAATCTGAGAATGGCCCACTGCACTGTAAGCTTTTCATTGTAGGGCCATTCTTTGAGAAGTGAACCAAAATGTCACACACATGACCAGATGTCATCAAATAAAGAAATACTTTGAAAATTAATGAAAGGTATCAAATTTATTCCTTGCTATTCTCCATACCCCCAAAACTATGAAAATTCTAGATTTTTCAACTTCACAGAGTTTTGAAGTCAAATAGCAGAAAAAACCTGTTTCGTGTGAAGTCACACACGTGACCAGTCGTATTTGACCTCTGACCTTAAGTAGTTAAAGTTAATGTAACAAATAACATTTTTACTTGATAGACTTGGATAAGTAGTACTCTTATACAAGGTCCACAATCATGAACCTCCAATGCTTTTGTAATTGGAGGAGATTTTTTCTACTATTTGTTACATTTTTGGTCACACACGTGACTGAGAATGGCCCTGTAGCTATAAAGCTAAACAGTTGCCTTGAAACTGTTGTTTAAAAGGTTGTTTGTCATCCCTTTCTTGGGTTGCTGAACTAGGTTACCAGAGGACTGTGAAGGCCAGAGCGCCCGTTGCTCACGGTTTACCGAGCCGCGACAGCTCGCATCAGTCCAGCCATTAACTCGAGAAAATATGCACCAGGCCCATAATTGCATGCGTCCGCAGTCTTTTGAAACCGCATGGTAATCGCTGCGGTTCAGACTGGGTTTCATGGCCAAGCGTGGACCAGGCCCAGGGGATGCCATATAGTGTGGGTCTGAGAGTGTAGCAGCTCTGTAAAAATACCACTGTGAGGGTTTTGTGTATCGATGAGTAATGCAAATGCAATGCCGTAAGTGAAAGAAACTATTCGATGTCTGCTGTGTTTATCTAATTTTTTTGAAAACCTGCTTTCTGTGAGTGCCTCAGTATAATTTTTCAGTTTGCAATTCTTGGCTTTTAAAAGTAAAAAAAAGTCATTGACCACTGCTGTAGTATTTTTATGCAAGTGGTACGTCAGTAATGAGGCACTCAGTGGCAACAGATGGAGAGTTTTAATCCGGCTCTTGAGTTTCTGTGGTATTTCCCTCGTCCCCCTGGGTTTCTTCTGGGTTCTCCCGTTTCCTCCCAGAGTCCAGAGACTCTGCCTAATCACGGACTGTGTACTGTCCATTGGTATAAGTGTATGAGTGAATAGCATGTGATCTCTGTGATAGAGTGTCTCCTATGTTGGACTCTCAGAAAGTCTCTGACCTGACTGCGACCCTGCGCGTGAATAATCGGGTCTACAGTCGAATGTAATATCAGTATACCATAATTCTGGTAGAGCTTGAAGCCAGGCCACTTGTATTTTTTTTGTGCTGGTAAATAGTATTTTTATTATTATTTTTCGTGATTCAAAAGTGCTGCTGCTCCTGTTGACACAATTATGAGTTACACTGAGGACAAGAGAACGAGAACATTCATCGGATTTCTAGCAATTGGAAACTTCTCACTTCAGAAACTTTGCTGTATATAAAGCCATGAGCTCAAACATAATGACCATTCACTGGTGAAACATTTAACGGCGCCAGTTGTCTTGTATCTAAGATGCGTGCGAGGTCTGGGAGCAGACCTTAGACCAGGGGTGGGCAATTCCGGTCCTGGAGGGCAGGTATGCGTGCAGGTTTTTATTTTTATCAATTACCCTGACTAATTCACTTAATTGGTTGCGTACACAAATATAGATTTGTCCAATGATTAGATCAAAAAAAAATGTTTTATGAAGGGAGACAAGAACAGTCTTTGGTGGTCATTCATGATAATTTAAATAAATCGCCTGAAATGTCAGATTTCATAAATGGTTTGGTTAATTTAGACAATCAACTAATTAAAAGGCCAGAAGTTGGTGTGAAAACCAGGGACAGAATCGGCCCTCATTGCCCACCTCTGCCTTAGGCGGTCAGTGAATGCTCTGTTTTCGTGAAGTTGATGTGTTGAGCGACAGAGAAATAGGACTTGAGCGACTGTAGGCAGGCGACTGGGTTGAGTGAGCACCTTTTATCTGGGGAAAAGGTGGTACCAGGATGCTCCTGGGTCCGAGCATTCACGTGGATGCCAGTTTGATAACGCTGTCTTGGTGGCACACAAAAGATATTGGGGAACACTCAGGCAGGTGGGCATAATGTTTTGTCTCAGCAGTACATTTTATCAGGGGTTACCTGTTGGTTGTCTGACTTACCTTCAAATGTGTCTCCCTCCTCATCCAATAAACGCTCTGAGTGGCTGTCGAAAACCTGTGACAGCAATGCATCTAATAACTGTCTGGACACTCTCATAAACCGCCATGCAGTGTGAGGTATGGCAGAATTTGGATAGTGTTCGTGTCTCTTTTCTTATAGGCTAGGAATGATTTGAGGCTGATTTTGTTTTTTTGTGAACTGAAACTGCCTGCAGCGGTGAGCCTGTGTTCTTCACTTAATTTTCTCCCATGCCGGGTACGGCCTGCACTATATCTGTGAGAATCATATTGCCACAAACGCTGCACTACAGCAGTGCTCTTTTAAAGGGCTCCCCTGCAGTGATTATTAGATTCTTAATCGTTTTTTCCACACAGCACTGCTGTTTCCTGTGGACAGAGCTGATAAATGAATCTTCGGTGCCAAAGCTCCTTAATTTTAGAGGCTGTTATCAGTGGTTTCATGTGTTCATATATGCTTCATATCCTAGTGTCCCAAGTTACATTGTGTCTTCCCAAGTAATATTTGAGGTCTCTAGTGACAGAATCTTTCATGCAAAATTAAGCCTAATGTGGGCTTGAGTAAATAAAAAAAAAGGCCCATTTTCCTCAATCCAATGTATTCAGTTTCACCACTCGTGTATGTCCTCTTGCACAGTAAATCAATGGATGAAATAATCTGAGAATGGCCCACTGCACTGTAAGCTTTTCATTGTAGGGCCATTCTTTGAGAAGTGAACCAAAATGTCACACACATGACCAGATGTCATCAAATAAAGAAATACTTTGAAAATTAATGAAAGGTATCAAATTTATTCCTTGCTATTCTCCATACCCCAAAACTATGAAAATTCTAGATTTTTCAACTTCACAGAGTTTTTGAAGTCAAATAGTTATGAAAAACCTGTTTCCGTGTGAAGTCACACACGTGACCAGTAAATATTTGACCTCTGACCTTAAGTAGTTAAAGTTAATGTAACAAATAACATTTTTACTTGATAGACTTGGATAAGTAGTACTCTTATACAAGGTCCACAATCATGAACCTCCAATGCTTTTGTAATTGGAGGAGATTTTTTCTACTATTTGTTACATTTTTGGTCACACACGTGACTGAGAATGGCCCTGTAGCTATAAAGCTAAACAGTTGCCTTGAAACTGTTGTTTAAAAGGTTGTTTGTCATCCCTTTCTTGGGCGCGAACTAGGTTACCAGAGGACTGTGAAGGCCAGAGGCGCCGTTGCTCACGGTTACCGAGCCGCGACAGCTCGCCGCAGTCCAGCCATTAACTCGAGAAAATATGCACCCCGAGCCCATAATTGCATGCGTCCGCAGTCTTTGTGAAACCGCATGGTAATCGCTGCGGTTCAGACTGGGTTTCGCGCCAAGCGTGGACCAGGCCCAGGGGATGCCATAGTGTGGGTTCGAGAGTGTAGCAGCTCTGTAAAATACCACTGTGAGGGTTTTGTGTATCGATGAGTAATGCAAATGCAATGCCGTAAGTGAAAGAAACTATTCGATGTCTGCTGTGTTTATCTAATTTTTTTGAAAACCTGCTTTCTGTGAGTGCCTCAGTATAATTTTTCAGTTTGCAATTCTTGGCTTTTAAAAGTAAAAAAAAGTCATTGACCACTGCTGTAGTATTTTTATGCAAGTGGTACGTCAGTAATGAGGCACTCAGTGGCAACAGATGGAGAGTTTTAATCCGGCTCTTGAGTTTCTGTGGTATTTCCCTCGTCCCCCTGGGTTTCTTCTGGGTTCTCCCGTTTCCTCCCAGAGTCCAGAGACTCTGCCTAATCCTGGACTGTGTACTGTCCATTGGTATAAGTGTATGAGTGAATAGCATGTGATCTCTGTGATAGAGTGTCTCCTATGTTGGACTCTCAGAAAGTCTCTGACCTGACTGCGACCCTGCGCGTGAATAATCGGGTCTACAGTCGAATGTAATATCAGTATACCATAATTAAGGGTAGAGCTTGAAGCCAGGCCACTTGTATTTTTTGTGCTGGTCGTAGTATTTTTATTATTATTTTTCGTGATTCAAAAAGTGCTGCTGCTCCTGTTTTCTCACCTGTCTACCCCGAACCTGCATTTACATATGTGCCCTAGTGTCACGGTGTGAGCTAACTTGGAGAATTCAGTAATTCTATCTCGTTCATTTCTATTATTTTGTCCCGTCAAAAATGGATCGGAAAATACCACTTGACTGGCCAGTTGGCCCATGGCAGAGCACGAGTTCCGTGTTGAGCGTTCTATCACTGTGTACCGTACATAGCCTTTGTATCTGAGGGAAGCAGGGAATTAGTGGTGTGCATGGCAAACATGGCGGTGCTAGTAGTGTTGATAATGCTGCTAACGTCAAAAGCTTTCGGTATTGGAAAAGTTGAAACTGGTGGAGATTACATTCTTTTTGCAAAATTGACGTTGGATTTTTTAACTCGTGCTCAGCTGGTTGTTTGCTCAAGCCGAGTTGGTTTGCTAGCTACCAGGGTTACCATATCTAGATGGGGGATCCTGTTCTATCTGTTTACAGCTTGCATTGACCACTTGCATGGAATTAGAAACATACTGCATTATAGTGTGGTGGCATTGGGCTCGCTAGTGATAGGGGTTGAATGCCGGGGGGTCGCAGGTTGTTCGACACCAAAAGCACTAAAACGTCTTGCTTGGGAGGGGTATTTTATGCCTGGCACCGCCTGACTTAATCCATGTTGAGGTAATGTTATTCTGTTAATTATTTGTTTGATCCAGCTACCCCAATGATGATGCCTGCGATACCCAGTAGAGGTGTTCCTCGGCCTTATATTGTCTATTTCTACTATATTGGTACACAGGCTACCTGTCAGTTTAATTGGTATTGCGGGAACAAATTGAATCATAAGATTTGCATTAACATGTGCTGTCTAAATCTATAGATGTAAGTGCATATCATGTCATATGTTTAAAATTCAATGACTTCTGCCTACTCATGATAATTTGGACAGTGTATATTTCATAAACGGCAACTGGACTTATGATGATCATTTTCGTAAAATGACGAAGAGCCAGTAATTCTGAAAATCTGTTGAATATGGATGGCTCGATCAGCAGGTTGTTGTTGTTGCAGCAGCAGCCAACAAGATTCTCAGTTTTGCCTTGCTTTTCAAAACGTTTTTGACCAAGGGAGCTGATAAAATAGTACAGTATTGTAGAAGGTTTAAATTTTGCCCGTTTTATTAGCCCGCTTGGCCGAAAGGCCCAAGGGGCTTATGCTATGCTCGGGGTCTTTAGCGGTGGTCTGTCGTGCGTGCGTGCGTGCATAAACTTTTGGCTTGTCTGCGATCTAGTGTCTTCAGTTTTTGACCGATCCTTTTCATATTTCATGCGTGTATACGGTCCTAAGGTCTAGACCAAGTTCGATTTTGAGCCCAATTGGACCGATACTTTGGCCAATGGGGGGCGTTCCATTTTGACCATGTTTGGCTAAGCGGGCGCAGTGGCTTTGCCGCTATTTTTTAGTCCATTCCTGCTGTGGTAACTTGAAGCACTGATCCTTCTGCCCTTGTCAATGACAGATATTATGAATTATTTAAAAATATTCGTCTAATTGGTGCATCTAGAGTGAATTTGTAAGGGATGACAAGGGTATACAAACCATGCGTAGGCCAACCACATTTCACCTGAAAAATCATGGGGTTCTTTTGTTCCTCTTCACTGGTAGCCATTCCTGAATCTTACGCAGTTTTTCGGAAATGCGTGTTCTAGTTGGTTTCTTTCTGTAAATGCGTGTTGCGCAAACACTAATGCTTGTTGTTGCTGCACAAGATCTTAAGCTATAAATTCTTCACTGGCAAAACCATGTTCTCTTCTGAGTCTCTTGAATACATTAAAAAAAAAAAAAACAGTATCTAAAAGTTTGATTGTTGCCAGCTCTGTATTTGGTTACTGATGGCTAGCAATGCAAGCACGATAGCAACCCCTGTGAGTCTCCTCAAGTGTGTTCCCTTTTAAACAATTATGTTCATTATTGATGTAGTAGATTGTGTTCTCTCCCTTCAGAATTCTGTGGTGTGCACAGGGTCCAGTTTGTACTGTAGATGTCACGGGACTGTTGAGCCACTTACTGTTCCCTCTGAAGGAGAAAACGCGACTGATCTTGAGAAAGGGGAAGGAAAGGTTTTTTTCTTCCAAAAAAAAATAAAATAAATTAGTCATCTTGTTTCCTTGGATCATTTTTGAGTTCTCTGTGTGCATCATACTGGGGTCTCTTGCGTTCCTGTGTTTCTGAATGCGAGCCACGACAAAGACCACAACTGAAATACATTTTAGAAATTTTATTACCGTGTTATCCTTTGCCTTTTTTAATGTTTTCTCCCTGTTCTTTCCTTGCTTGGGGATTTTTGTGTTTTAATTGGCATTTGAACTTGATCAGGGCTTCTCACAAAGAACAGTCTGGGCCCTCTGGTGCCATTCCTGGTTTTGGGCATGGAGTTTTCTGCCAGGTAAACGATTCGGTGATGGAGCAGCACCTGGTGTCAATGCCATTGGCAAAAGGTCTGCTTAACCAGTTTTTAATTCAGTAATTGCTCCCAGGATGGCACCAGGGCTCAGTGATTGGGTTGCCTTTGTTTTTTCGGAGTCAGCTGAGCGTGGACGGTCCCGTACGTCAGCATGAAACCACAGTCAAATCATCACCATTTCCCAACATACGTTTGTAAACCGCAGCCTCAATGGTGTGACACATTCAACAGCTGGTCCCTCGTTTCTACAAGAATTCTTACAGAGTTCTGTGTGGTTCCTTCTTTCCTCTATCATCTGCATCACTGTGGGTATGAAGCAGGACCTTCCTCTTTATGGGAAAAGGTTTCATTTTGAGGTTGCGTATGTCCCTTTTTTTTTTTTTTTTTTTCAGAGATCAAGAGGCAATTTTTCAAAGATAAGCACAGTTTTGGCAGAAGGTGGAAACTCAGTCTCCAAATTTGTTCCCATTTCATAGTTTCGAAGTTCTATGCCTGGAATAGAAAAATCACCCATGGCTGGTCCCATTAACCCCTCCCCTGCCATGTGGGCCACACCCATTTTTTGGGGTTGTTAAACAACCCTAGCTGTCTGAGAGCATTTATTTTTGAACAGAACTGTTGCCCCATGGTTTTCACTGTTACAGGGCACTACCATGGCCAAGGTGTACCATCTCTACTAATAAAATTTGTGGGCACGTTTCTTACTGAAGCTAGCGCCACTTGGATTACAAAAAAATGTGAATTGTGTATCCAAGATATTTGGCCCTAGCTCAAGACAGAATGCAGTGCCCATGGAATTTATGACTAATATTTTTCATTAAGGAAGGGTCCAAGGAAAAAAATAATGGGTAGGTACCTTGGGCCACCTATTCTGCAAGGAGACACGCCTCAAACTATGGACGATGGGCGACCATGCCCATGTTCAGACCACGCCCATTTACAGCAGAATTTGCAGCTCTAATGTCTTAATTTTTAATATCAAGTCAAACATGTATGGGCAACCCATAGAAAAAGCCATTATAACCCATTTTAGACCATTATGGCCCACATGGCAGGGGAGGGGTTAATCAGAACAAGCATGGGTGATTTTTCTATTCCAGGCATAGAACTTCAAAACTATAAAATATGAACAAATTTGGTGATGGTGAGTTTACACCCTAATGCTGATATAAGAAAAATTGCCTCTTGTTGCCTCACAGGAAGAAGGTTGTGGGTTTGAATCCGGCCTGGGGCCTTTCTGTGTGGAGTTTGCGTGTTCTCATGATGTTTCATCCCACAGGCCAATGGGAGACTCTAAATTGCATGAAGGTTTGTGTGTTAGTGAATGGTGTGTTGGCCCTGCCGTAGAATGACAAGCTGTCCAGAATGTGTCCCTGCCTTTATGCCTTATTAGTTAGCTGGGATAGGCTACTGCCCCTCTGCAACAAGGCTAAGAAACAAGGCTAATCAACAGCATTAGGGAGATCTCTTGGCACCTTTTAACAAAGATACACGTCCCTCTGTGTGTTTTGTGAACTGGAACTTTCTTGCGGGTTGTTATTGGAGTAGTTGTTCCTCATTGAAAGTGAATAGACTGGAATATTTCATTGTCATTCTGAAAAAAAAGTAGCCGGGAGCTCGATTACCTGAGCGACATCTCTGTGTGTGCTGGCAAGCTCAACTTACAAATAATGGTGTCCGTTTACATGTCCTGCGATGACTCCCGTTTTAATTTACTGCTGAACAACTCGTGAACCAATGTTTGTGCTCACGCAGACATGTGACACTTGTGTATAAAACAATGCTTCTCTTTGATGCATGCGCACGCACACACGCACAACAGACACACATGCGCGCATGTAAAATGGCGCGCGCACACGCTTGTTTTTATATACACAAGGGCGGACCAAAATATTTTTTCCTCCAGTATCCACCATGTTATTTCTATGCCCCAAAACCACAAAATCGCACCAATCTTAACCATGACCCACTAAACCCCTAAAACAACATTTTTTACTTTAATTTTACACTTCACCTGAACCTAAAGGGTAAATCTGTGAATAGGCGGACATGGACCAAAAAAAAAATTTACTGGAGAAAAGATTTAACTGGTGCAGTTACATTATCAGACCTTAAGACTTCAAAAAATGATAGATTTGCTCTCTGGGACTTCCCATATTTTCACTATGGCTGGCACGAAGAAGCACCCCTTGACTGGCATCAGAAACAGTAAAATTTTCCTGTATTCAACAGCTCTGAGGTGACGCATAGACTGGCCCTCAGTAATTTTGACTTGGGTTACGGTTAATCAAATAATTTGCATTTCTTTTAACTTTGAAGGCAAAAACCCTATTTCTTTTCTCAGCACATGGCTCCAAAGATAGTTATAGCACACGTGTAATGTCAGTCACAGAAAACGTAAAACTGATTTCACTGCTCTGCTTTCCTTCATGATTCAGACGTGTATTTCACAATTCTCATTATGAGTAACTCATTCATGGCAACAAAAAATCTCCTATTCACCTATTTGTGCTGACAGGGCAGGGGCTGAAATCTGAAACATCAGTCACATGTACCGTCAGTCACACTATATTCATATACATTATTGGTGAAAATAAAGAAGCATGTTCCTCGGTTTTTCTTCTATTAGTGGGATGTAGTTTTGTAAATGGTATAAACAACAACTTTCTATTTCTAGTAGTTTGAACGGGGTTTTGAATCAAAGTTCATCAGATTTTTTCCATGTCCATTTTTCATGATGTCTGTCACGTTTCAAACTTCCCCCGCATCACTAAACAAACATGGAGGTAATGATGATTTGATAATATTTCCATGTCAAGTAAGGACCAAGTATCGCAAGCCACAAAAAATTGCAGCTAAATAATTCATGGCATTCACAGCTGTGCAATTTTTTTTCCCCGCATAACCCTCAAACCTGTAATGTCAGTCACGATGGATTTACCCTATCGCATAATTCTAATACCAGAGGTCGCGTTAACCGAATATTTTCCGTCATTGACGGATTTTTCTTTAACAATGACGGAACATTTTGAAGGCCGTCCGTCATATTGACAGAATGTAGTTCACACCCCCGTTCAATTGGTGATGGGTGTCATATTGTCTAGAGCATAGTCTCTGATCTGTATGATCCTGTATTCCTCATATCTTTGTAATATGATCATTTGCTCTTCATTTGTAAAATATGCAGCTCTGCTGCAGGTAGACAATTGGTCATTTGCTACAAACGCCGTCTCTGTTATGCGAACACGCAGACATAACGAGTTGATAAGCAGCTTCGTAGGACCGCTTAGCGAGGCTGCGGGTTGGTAGGCTTAGTGAAGCCCAGCAATAACTGAAAGCATTGTTCATTTGCGCACTGTTACTGTGTGGGGGGAGAAATCATTTGTGATGTTTTATAAAGTTCATACAGCAGTAAGTTCGAAAATGCACGCAGTGCTGTATTTAACACAGTGCGCAATGTGCGTCTACATGAATCACTGACGGCATCAGCCAGGGATGCCAAGTCTCACGCATGGCGTGAGTCTCTCGCCTCTTAGTGGCATTCACGTTCCTGTGCCATAATCAGCAACTATTAAGTCAACGCGCACTGAAGAAATTCACTTGTGGAATTTAAGTCATTGTGCATTAAGTTAATCAGTTTCACATGCATTACGGTGGATTTCCCCACTAGTGACACGGAAATTGATTATGACTCGGGAATTCTCACGCTTGTCTTTACTGAGGAATTGAAAGCAATGGAATTGCATAAAGACGTTTCAAATTGTCTTATTTCATTTAAACAATTTAAACGATCATGAAATACGTACATTGTTTCCAATCCCTGAATAAAGAGAAGCACGGAAAGTCCGGAGTCATAATCGTTAAAAAAAAATAGACGATTAACTTTTTAAAAAATAAAATTACAATGACGGATAATAATTGATTATAACGGAATTTTTATGCTCGTGTCCGTCGCAATGAAAGACAATAAGAAAGGGTAACGCGACCTCTGTCTAATACCAAGCCATAAAACTGCACCTTGTCCTATCCATAAGCCCAATTGTAAGCCTAGACCTTAATCTAACCCTTGGCCCAGAATTAGGATTTTTTTCCTCATGGGGAGCCAGAAATATCCTTGTGGTGGCATTTTTGAATGTCCCCACAACTATAGATCAACATGTACGCATACACACACTCACTCTCTCTCTCTCTCTCTCTCTCTCTCTCTCTCTCTCTCTCACTCACTCACTCACTCCACACTCACTCTCACACACACACACACACACACACACACACACACACACACAGAGGCACCAGAGTACCATGCCGTGTTTGGCTGTCCCTACAGCCTCCAGCCGTCTCCTGGTCTCACTGCGTTATAAATCAGCCCGCTGGCTCGCCAGTCGCTGCCGTTCGCCTGGGAGTGGACTCGAGAGCTCTCTTTCTTTACAGTCACACAAATACGAGCAAACACTCACGGCCGTGTTCTCGCGAAAAAAATCCTCATCACTCATGAGTGGCTCTCCCAGCGACAGCTCGCTATACAGCAGCGTGCAAATGAGCATCATTAAAGCAACTACCCCACCGGGGGAAATTGACTATCAACAGGCTTTCAGCTCGAAGCACGAACAAACTGAAATGAGAGTTTGGAACTGTTGGCTGATTTGAACTGCGCTTGCCTGTGGAATCTGGACCCCGTCGCTGGAGAGGTTGAGCGCTGCAGCGACGATGTAATGCATTTTGCATGCGTGATGCGATGATGCCAACCTGTCCCATTGGCCCAACCCTCTCTTCTGCTCATGAATAATGTAGGAGGCCTTGAGAGCAGGGGATGCCCAGATTCCCTGTACACAACTCCACTGGCCTGTCTATGCAGGCTTATCGGGGAGTTGGGGGCATTTGTGTCTATAATCCCTCCCCAGGCAGGGGGTAAAATGGGGCAGAAGAGGGAGACCTGAGAGCCAGGCTTATGCTGGGAGGGAGAGGGGGAGGGAGGGAGAGATTGACACACTGAGGATGAGAGAGAGAGGGACAGAGAGAGAGAGAGAGAGAGAGAAACGGAGAGAAATGGAGTGATCAATATTTGAATGGTAGAGCGAGGAGGAGAGGAGGTGAAAGGTATCTGGGCAGAGCTGGGTGGAGAGAAATGGAGAGAATGTGGTTTGTCTGCGGAGAAATCTGATAAAGGTCGCGCTCGGTGAGGTTATGACACGATGTGGAAAGACGAATCGGCTGAACGGCTCCACTGGGATGAATGGGCCTCATTTACTTTCGAATTTACTAATCTTCCTCAGTGTGCCTCTGAGATGGGTGGTGCTTTCTTATTACCCCACTGGTTTCAAGTGCAGCGGCTGAAGCCTTAATACGCACCTACACAAACAAAATGTGCCTAAAACAATGTTGCTCTCTGTTTCTAAACAGACTTCACATCACATTAGAGGTCCTTGTGGTGTGGCTTTGGGTCTTCTGTACACCAGTGCTATACCTCTCAATGGGCCAGCTGTCCAGACCTGGGCCCATATTCATAAAATGCTTTAGAATGAGAGGGCTGATCAGAGATCAGTTCTGCCTTTTAGCTCAAAACTAACAACATTACATTCAGGAGCAGGGAAAGCTGATCCTATGTCGGCACACACCTCGCTCACCACCCATTTCTCCAGCATTCCTCCACCAGCTCAGCTTGTTTTGCTTTCTAAAGCAAAAGGTCCAGATTCTCAAGTGAATATAAATCCACTAAATGTTAAATTTGACAGCAGATGATTTCTCCCAGGGTGTTTTAGCTGAATGGAGAGCAGCCAAGACACAATGCAGCTCTGGAATTCGGTCTTAAACTAAATTAAAACCTTATTGTCCTGATGATAAGCCTGTTGATTAACACTGCTAACCGTGCTAATGGAGACTGTATTCAGCCCCTTTTTATGTTGTCGTAAACGAGCCTTGCTAGCACCTAGCTATGCGCAAATGATCGCTTCTTTTCAACTACTTTGCTACCTTAAGTTTTTTGCTGTCATAATTTGAGACCGTACCATTGGAGTCATGTGTATTACGACATAATACTCTCCGAGCAGATTGCTTTGACTGGGAATCCCAGCCTAAAAGCCTTGTTTGTCGAGAAGTTCTACGGAGGTCAGAGCTGTGTCTGGTGTCACTCTCGCATGATGGCCTGTCTATGAGGGCTTTCACTCAGTGCCTCTTACCCTGGCTTTCAGCCTTTTTCTCACTTCTTTTTCTTGCCTCCTCAATGGGTGGATCTAAAAGAAAGGAATGGGAGCTACGGAAAGCGAACCATTAGAACGAACTCCTCACCTTCGTGGCTCATGCACTGGTTATCAACTGCAGCAAGGATGTTTATTCACTGAGTCTGGAGAGAATGACGCCACACAACCTCCCAGTTTTACTTTTTGCCACCCACAGTTTCACCCTAATTCGGTCATTTCTGGTGTAAGCAGATGTAAACCTAAATCCGGCCCTTTTACATGGAATTTATTTATTTTTTAAACTTTATTTAACAGGGGAAAGTTCTACTGAGGACATGCTTATCTTTCAAGGGTGCCCTGGGAGACATGCCAGGTGTAACTGTCGCAAGTGAGGAGGCATGGAGAGAAATGGGTAGAGCCCCTGGAGCAATTTTGCTTTTAAGGGCCTTGCTTGAGGGCCAAGTGGCAGAGTTCTCTACAACTTCATCTTTCCAGATGCAACTCAGAATCCCAGGCCCCACTGGGGACTTGACCAAGCAACTCATTATTTACCTATCCTGCAGCTTTACGCTAGGCTACCCTGTTTAAATGGATTTCTTAGTGATGGTAATTTGGTTTTTAAGTATTCGTTTTGTGGTTGTAAAAATTGACTTCCTGTCGCGGTAAAGCTGGAGGGCTTCCTTGTTTTTAATTTGGTCTCATTTTGCATCTTCTAGCCTCTTTTGAAATTATTAACCCAATAAGTCCTGTGCCCAATCTGACATTACCCCACCCAAACAAGGCTTGAATGCCACATTCTTGCTTTGGGGACCAGCAGGGACACTTTATCAATAGTCACATAGACATCTTTGTGACACTTTGGGACACTTTATCAATAGTCTGCAGAGACATGATTTAAATGTTGGTTGTGAGCAACTGTGGATTCCGCTTTATTATTTATCTTATTAGACTCTTGTAAAATGTTACTTCGTTTATAAAACGTTGTGCTTGCCCAGGCATACAATTTGGACAGAGAAAGCAAAGGAATATTGAGAGTGTTTCTGATGTTTAAGCTGGAGAGATGGAGGCAAATACGGCCGTGTAGAGCATTTTCATGACAGAATTGTGGTTCCAGTACTTCCTCGATGTAGCTGCACCACTTCCTGTCTGATGCTTAGAGCAGCCTCAGAGTGCTACGAATGGGGCTTCTATAACCAAGATGTCGTCTCACTCCTAAATCAATTGCAGTAGCCTCTGCCATTTGGTTATAGACTGCATGAAAAGACATTAATGATATTTTGTTTATTCAAGCACACAGAAAACATTTACTTGTTGGCCAGAGCATACTGATACTTCTGTTGTCACGTTTCAGTCGGTGCAAGAGCTTCACAACACCGTTGCTCATCTTAATTTTGACACAGGAAGCCACATTAGCGTTTCCCTTGGTACAGCTGCTAACCTGAGGTTACAACTAAACATGATCAACTTAAAGGTCCCAGGTTTTATTCTTGTATTCTCTTTTTTTTTTCAAAACAATTGAAGACTATTCCTTTGCTACTGTCAAACGTGGTTTTGAAGCTTGGAGCAGAAAAAAAAAAAACTTGTTCAGCATTTTTTGCGCCAGCAAGCTTCTCATTTCCTCCCCTTGTTAGCTATGTCCTGCTTCCAGTGGGCAATGAGTCCATGTAAAAAGGCTGTGCTGCGATTCGCCTCTGCATCACGGCTGTACTGCGCCAAGGAATCCCCTTGTGATGTCAGTTGGGGTAAAGAATCTAAATGGGCCATTCAAAAACAATTTTTGTTTGGAGGTGCTCTGCAGCAACTACACAGCGACAATCTGGTCTCACGTTTTGTCAGGTGTTACGTTGAGGGAGGATCAAAGGATAAGTGTGAAGGCAAGGAGAGATATGATTTTTATAAAATGGGACCTTTAAACAATTATGTTTTAATGTAGACTGTTCTGGAAAAATCTATAGATGGAACCTGAGGAGCCCCAAAATTATTGCACTGACTGCTTTGGAGTGCATTTTATTGCATTAGACCGCAAACCTGAAATGAACCCACCTCCAGTCATTACAAATATGCAATGCTTCTGTGAGCATCTGATAAAGGTTTTGTGAGAAAATCAGCACATGCTGTGAAATGGGAGCAATATTTTTTAATGGCCGATAAAGAGGCCTTCATTATGAGCCGAATTCCTGCTTTCAGCAAAACGACCATGTGTGTCCAAGTTGGTGTCGGAATGCCATGTGCTGTTGATGGAAAAGTTGTTGCTCAAAGCCTGTTGCTCATGTGTGCAGTGTAGGAGTGCTGTTTGTTTTGACTGGCTGCCATTGCAGGTGTGAGGTCATCATGATGCAAACCAGCTGCCGTAAGGTACAGCTGTGTTCACTTCAGGTCTCTGCGTTATTTGTCTTCCGCTTGGCAGAAAGAAGCAGAGGCGCAGCCTTTGCATTTCCTGTTTTCTGTAAGGGAGCTCTGTGGGCATTGTAGTTTTTTTTTTTTTTTTTTATATAATGTTTCTGAACTTGGTTCAGGTTCTGTAGTCAATCAACGGCTCAAAATATAGGCTTCACTCTTATGCATGCTTCACACAAGGGCTGGGTATACCACAAACTCTGCAATGTGGTGTGTTCTATTGGTTTCCTTTAGTTTTTATTTTTATGTTAAACACCCCTTAAATATGTGAACCCTACTGCACAGTTACTACTACATTTTCTATACATTTGCTTATGGGTCATTCCATGAAATAGAGAGCCAGAGACCCTGCATTTTTTACAGGACTATATGATTCACAAAATTAGATGCCACCTATAGAAAATCCCATGCATGAAGGCCAGAGTATATAAAAAAAGCTAACACAGGCAATATAATTGGTCTTCTGAAAAAGAGAAATAAAAAAACTGCATGTCTTTGAAAAACTTGTGGATAAAAAGTGTCCAAATTTGTGACATTCATTGCCTTCAGACTTTGAATGTAAAATTATCAGAATTTTTAAATAAAAGTCTGGCTGAAATGGCTTTTGTTCTAAACATCAATTCCAAGTGATTAACCCACAACGGCAATTAACTGGGAAATCCAGATGTATAACACTGCAATTAGCGCTTAAAATATTGTTGTGAACGTAACTCATGGTGTCCTCAAAAGTTACGTTGAAACAGTGCTGAGAAAACCTAGGAAACAGAATATATTATCTAGATTTTTGTGCCAATGTGTAGAGATTAATCAGTTTCATAACCGTTTTTAAAATATTATCTCTGAAAATATACGGGTTTTTATAAAATTCTTATTTCTGTGGAGCAAAATTTTTCGCGTCATATTTTACCTAGTTACGTTCAACACACGCCGGGCTCACTGTCCGATCTCCCGTATCCCCTTGGAGTCTCACAGTAGTCACAGATAACGGATTTTCTTCCGAACCTCCTGCTTCACATCCGGGGACCAGTCTATCATCTTCACAGCGGAAGCTGGGCAGGTTAGTATTTTTGCGTCCCAGAAAGTTACGTTCGAATGAAGTGACGTTCAATCACTAAAATTTTTTAGTTAATCACTGATTTTCAACACAAGTATGTTTTCTATTGAGATTCATAATTTGGCCTGCCGCTTCATGTGTTTTAAGGAGTGGTGCATCGTTTTTGATCGGCGGAATAATTAGTGGTTTCTAGGGTCGGAACGATTCAAGTAAAAAAATCCAAACCGTTCGGTTCGCTAGTCACGGTTCGGGGCGTGTATGTATTGTTTGTTTCAAGGCATCCGCAAAAATAAAAGTGAATCTGAACAGTTGGCGCGGATGAGTGTCGAGTGCAGCGTTTTGTAGGCAATAGCCTATTTGCAAGTAGGCAATATTCGCAAGTTCAGTTCCATCTTTTTGTGCCGAACATACATAACATGTCCAATAGGTGGCAGTAACGCTGAATTTTTGTTCAAGTGCCACTTTAACCAATTCTTTCATTTTTTTTTTTTTGACAATGTGTGTCATGTGTCAAGTGTTTTGTTCTTAGCCAGAATTTTTTTTTGTTGTGAACTTTTTTGCCATATAAATGAAAATCATGTTGAAATTGACAATGCCTCCCCTCCTGCTGTACAAAAAACATACCGAACCAAACCAAAAACTGTGACACCAAAACCATGATACATACAGAACCGTGAATTTTGTGAACCGTTCCACCCCTAGTGGTTTCCAATATCAAAAAGGGCGTAGGGTGAAAACAGGTGATGCATTTGCTAAGTCGAGCATTTTTCGTGTCCATGTTACATTCGCAACATTTGTCATGTGGTACAATCCAGATGACAAATTTTGCATTTAGCAACTAGTCTACTCTAAAATATTTTCAGAGCTGATGTGTACTTATGTGGGCTGCCTTATCATTTATATTTCATCCAGAATATTGCATTTGTTCCATCCTCAGATGAACATGACCAATGAGCGACTTATCAAAGCCCTGCCAAACATGTTCAGACCTTATTAGAGCGCAACTGGGCATTGCCAAACTGCTGGTTTGTTTTAAGTTTGTTCTCTGTTATACTAATTGAACAAGTTGAGACTTTGTTATATTTTGAAAAGAAAATTTTATTGCATACTTTTTTGTTAGTTTCGTGTCCTTGTTACATCAGCAACGCTGAACTTTCAACATCTTGCCTCTTACATCCCACAGTAGATCTTGCCATTGTGTCACATTTTGACTCATGGGAACGCCAACAAAAGTGGAGCAGTACTTCTTGCAAATTCTTCGTTTCAAATTTGAACAGTCATGTCACACTCTGGCTCTCTTTTTCATGGAATGACCCTTATGTGTTAGACCATCGCAACTGACCTCTGTTGGTGAGAAGTCAAAAAGACTTACCATTGGATGGCATGTTATGCTTTTGTCAATGAATACACATGGTTGTGAGGATGTTTCTGGGTAATGCTCTTGTCTGACTCCTCTGGTGGAGCAGAGGAAGTACTGTCAGTGTATGTTGGCACAGAATGTATCCAGCCTGGTCGTTTAGTAGAGGCAAAAATTAATGGGTTTTCAAGGCAAAAGTAAAGTCTGTTCCGAGCCTAGTGGCCCATCAGGCCTGTGCTTATCCCCGGTTTCAGTAGCATAAAGCGACTAAGAGTATTGCCACTCCCCCTTGATTGGATGCTAGTCCATCGCAGGTTACCCCTCAGCTCTTAGTCTGGTTTCCCTGACATATTTTTGGTGCCCAATTATACACCTGGCTGGAGTGAGGCACTGTGGGCGTGAAGTGTTGTCTCCCAAGAACCAAGAACACATGGCAAAAGCAGTGTAAAGAACTCAAACTCCGGACTTTCGATCCCAAGTCAAGCACACTTCACCACTGTGCCACTGCGTCCCCAGGTTTTCAAGGTTAGGGTTAATATGTGGTGGGTACTATCTAGTTCTTAAGTATACTGGTTGTAGGATGCACTTCCCTTGTAGGGCAATGGTGGCCCTTGTTGGGCTGAGTGGCTCGTTGTCCTCCTGTGTTACAGTTTTGTGCAAATAAATTGGATAAAACAGGCTTGAGTGGGGAAAAACCAAACAACGAAGGTCTTCAGGCTTTTTATTACTTAAATAGCATCTAAATGCAGCACTAGGTACGAGATATGTCCTCCACGGTTCTTGATAAGCTGGTCCACCAGTTTTGGCTTGGAGCTGACCAGGTTTTTGCAGGTTGCCTTGATTTGGCCATCGTTATGCCACGCCTGGACAACTGCATCGTTGACTTTGGCTTTTGTGGTGCAGTCCTTTCGCTGCAGCCTTGACTTGACGAAGGACCAGAGATTGTCAATGAGATTGAGGTCAGGTGAATTGCCAGGCCAGTCCAACATAGGTACAGTACTGTGTCGATGATGCAGTCACATTAGTAGCATCATACAAGTCAAGGAAATTGATGAATCGTGGCTAAAAGGTATTATGCAGTGATCTTTGAGGTGTTTATGTGAAACGTCCATCACTTGGCACGGCCAATTGCGCACTATTCAACTCATTCGATTGACAAGCACCTTTATCCAAATAATTTGCACAAGACTGTGTATTCTATTTCAAGTCTCAGCAACAGCTGGAGGACTTCGGTTTGCCGTCAAGGCATGCCAAGAGGTACTGAGTTGCTGCCGCTACGTCGTCAGTCGAAAAGGGGAGAAAATATTCAGCAGTAGCCAGGCATTAGTGTCACCCGAAGGTTCCATCTCTGATTCATTGGATGATGTATTACCCTAAAAAAACGGTATATAGAGAACCCCCTTCTGCTCTCCCCTGCTGTGTGCTGAATTATAGATGTTTTAAGAGGCACGGCTCGGGCAGGGCAGTTCAGTCGAGCCAAAGGTGAGAAGGCGACACCTTTATTTATGGTTGCTGTGACTCTGGCAAGTGGCGTCGAGTCTTGTCGTCTTATCTCACAGCTCCCACGTAGCTCTCGGCAAGACTGCCAGCATGCCTCGGTGTTGGATGGTTGACCAAAGCGGCGATGGCGAATGTGCCAAATTAACTCTGCTGAGGGAGTGGAGTGTTGAGTTAAACTGCAGGGTGCCAGGGTCACACTGTCAGGGCAGGCAGTAACCTTGTCTCTAAAAAACAGAATTACTCTCAACCTGTTCCTCAACTACCTTGCGCACCTGCATTTATAGGCACTGCATGCGCCCACACACGGAGACACATTCTCTCCCCTTCGCTCTTTGTCTCTCTCAAGAGGCCCGAACTGAGAACATAACCAGTCCTGCACGTATCACGAGCTAAGTAGAGCTAGCAGTGTGATGTGAGCCAGCTCGCTGGTCTCAACAGAATTGACATTCGCCGGCTGCTCCAGGAGATTTGCTTCTTCATATTGTCTTTCTGATAAGAAATTTTGCAGATTAACCAACACTGAATTGGCGCTGGTTCATCGCACTTTTTTTGATTCCAGTGCTGTTACACTGTGCAGTTATTCTATAATTTATGCTGAAGGACTTGAGTTCTGCATATATTATTTACAGTGTGATTTCTGACCCAAGGATAGTGCACTTTAGCACTTAAATAATGAAGGAACAATTCATCTTGTTTAGCTAACACTTTTTATTGAATGTGCAATGATGCCAACTTTTTCGTTAAAGCAATTTATTTTGTTCTTAAACTATTGTCGGGTCAGAAACGACACTGTAAATAATATATGCAGAACTAAAGTCCTTCAGTATATGTACACATATAATTTTGACACCGATGTTGTTAATTGTTCTGTCATTTTCAGATGAACTTTTTAGTCCAGTTTGCCAAGTAAAGAAAGAAAAGTATATAATGTGTCTTGTGACATGTAAGATTTCTGAGAGTTTTAGTGCTGTATGTGCTGGTTTTGTGCTGCTGAATTTGGCGGCCTTTCCGCGTGGTTGCTGGACAGGTTTCAGGTGTGCATTGCCATAGATCTCCCACATTTGCCCAACCCCAGACCTGGGACTTACCCATGAAGTAAAACAGGATCTGCCCTCTCTGCCTGAATGCGATTAGGCTTGCACCTACGGGAATTAGCTGGTGGTTAATTCAGAAATGAGGATGCATTGTTATTTATTTTTTTTTTTTTCAATCAGTTTAAGAGTTTTTATCCCCTGCTGGGCGAAAGCCCAAAAGGGGGATTACCGGTATGTCTTGGCACTTCTGTGTCTGTCAGAAGGTACTTCTGAAATCAACTCCTCCTACAGTTTTCATAGGGTGTTTGCACGTATGCTGCCGATAGACTGATGATGCTCATATCGCAGTCGCAGCTCCGGCAGGGTACGTGCTCTCAGAGTACTCTTATTTGAAGTGGGATTGTTCGTGGTACTTATCCTTAGTTAGTGTATCACCTGCAGTAGATATCGGTCGGCAAGCTCCCAGTTTGTAGAAGCGGAGCATAGTGCCAGCACAGAAGCAGAGCAATACACTGCTGTGGATGGGAACAGAAACAAAACGTATATGTACTGGCTTTTCTGATGAACACACTCTCCTGCGATGAACTCCCACGAAAAGCAGAAAATCGAGTTCTTATATGGCAAACGCCTAAGTCCACTGCCTCTGCTTGATGCGTGCGAGGTGTCATTGCAGCTCTTCAAACAAGCCTGATTTAGATTACTGACTCACATGTGCGAGGAGGTGAAAGGTCTTTGACCTTTTCCAGTTGGCCTTCTGGAAACTTGGCCTAATGTGAATGCTGTTATTTCTGGGGGGGGGAGTTGTGTAGGAAGGTGTGAAAGGTGTCTACAGGAATGGATGGTGCTGCTATTTGTCATTTGATGAAGGAGTTCAGGTGGAGTCTCTCAGTGAATGTCCTATTAAAATTAACTGTTGAATCAAGTTGAAATCCTGGTTGTGTTAGAATTTTCAGTAATAAAGGTTCAAACATATATCATCCTAATTATTCTGTTATGCATCATTGCGTTGATCAATAAGATTGGACCAAACTTAAATGGGGAAAAAAGCCATGTTACTTTTGAGTAAGGCTTGAAAAATCCAGTCTGCCAGCATAACCATCGAGGGGTTCATTCCTCGTTTTCTCTAGTAAAGTTGATTATGGTCAGAGGTTGCCACAATGTAGAAGTTTTGAAGTTCTGTCCGTTGAATAAGAAGTGAAACAATTTTATACTATAGCCTAATGCAGTAAATGTGACATGAGTAATGCTGGAATTGCTCGAATGAATGAACTGTCCAGGGTGTGTTTCTCCCCTTCTCCCGTTGCATGCTGGGATAGGTTCAGTCCCTCTTTGACCCTAACGAGAAGCAACCATCTTTCATAATGATTGGATGAATGTATATCGTAACGTACTGATGAAAATGGGCTTTCTCCTCTTGTTTCAGGTGGAGCTGCAGGACTCCCATAATCAGATGGTGGTACACTGGGCCGGGGAGAAGAGCAAAGTGATCGTGGCGTTAGCCCGGGACCGGACTGGAGCTCTCGGAGCCAACACCAGTTCTGTAAGTCGGAGAACTGCGCTGCTTACTCTTAGATAGCATACAGGCTTGCGAACACCTCTTTCAGCACCTGCTCATGAAGTGTAATTCAGTCAAAATTTCATTTTATTTGTTCAGCGTTTTTCAGTGGAGGACTGTCAAAGGTGCTTTCCAATGTAGCTGAAGGGAAATAATCAAAATAAATTAATGCATTAATAAATAAAAAGAACTCCCAGTTTAGCAGAGAAGTCTGAAACACTGGTAAGAAAAAGCAGTGGATATTAGC
Organism: Gymnothorax javanicus; assembly: GCA_029692085.1. Taxonomy (NCBI): domain Eukaryota; kingdom Metazoa; phylum Chordata; class Actinopteri; order Anguilliformes; family Muraenidae; genus Gymnothorax; species Gymnothorax javanicus. The sequence goes on from CM056199.1 coordinate 20,259,053, forward strand.
GCTGAGAAATCTCAGGAGGGATCGGGCTGTAGTGGGGGAGCCCATCTTCCGCTGGCCGACGATTTTAAAACTTTGATTTTGCTTGGCTGTAATGGGTCTGTACTCCTCTAGTCCTGCAGCTGGAGGTTTATGCAGTTCCATCTGTAGTGTCATACTGTGTATTTTCATGTTGAACCTCATTCAAAGGTGATCAGATATGGTTAAGCTCGTGATTACTGTTTACAAGCTGTTTTATTCTGTTCTCCCCGCCACCCTGTTATTTTGTGGTTGATTTAAGTGGTGTATTGTCAGTGTAATGGATGCCCTGTGACTGTGGAAAGACAATAATTGATGAAGTATCACCAAAATTTCCTCAGGCAGTCATCACAATGATGTTGGAAGTGAACAGCTCTGATATGACTACACAGTGAATGTAGATACTAGTTCATCTCTTTTTTTTTTTCTGAGCCAGTCTTTCAGACTCAGAACACAAGTAATTCTAGACCCGGTTGAAATCTGAATGGAGCTTTAATCGCTGCCTGTGAACCTAACCATCTAAACAGCTGAAGCACAACGAGGGGGACTTTTTTAAAATGTTTAAAAGGGAAATGATTGATTTTTAAAAAAATCTCTAGTATGTGATCTTGGTGTGTCCTTTTTGAATAGATTTTCTCCTCAAGCTGATGTCTGATTGGTGGCCTGGTAAATGGCTGGGATCTGATTGGTTAAGATGTAAGTTTGGTGAGCTGATGTGCTATATGAGCTGAACGGTGTATTTTGTGATGGGCAGGGTCCCTACTGTTTACAAGAAGATCCTCTGAAAAGTTTATGTCAGAGCTCTCAGGATTTTGGAAAGAGGCAGATTTCCCAGAATTCCCTGGCGAACCTCAGGGACTGCAGCTGGAGTGCAGCTGTTCTCCTCTGCGCTCTGTGTTGCTGCTGTCAAGTGGTCAGGACCAAGCTCTGCTTTTTAAGCTCATCTTGTAGTCTTGTTATGCCCCACCCTGAAGTAGAAGGGGGATATAGGAATAAGGGTAACACTTTACGATAAGGGTACATTAATTAACATTCGCTAATGCAGTAAGAAGCATCAACTATCAGTCAATTAAGAGTAAACTAATGGGTCTACTAATCATTTACTAATGGTGTTCATGTTAACTAAGGTATTAATTTATACATTATTGAATAGTTTGAGGTGTTATTGAGGGATACTTAATGGGACATTATCATGGTACAGCAAGTTACACTAAATAGCTGCATAAATATACAAAATCAATCGTGTTGGAAATTTTTCATGTGGGGTCATCCTTTCGAATTGATTAGATGTTTTTGATAAGTTTATGGAACGCACCATGACACTTCTTGCAGATGGTATTTTTGAGGAAATACAGCTGGGTCGCTGTAAATAATGACGTCATCCCGGCTCACTACATGGCTGTCATTTTCATCTGTATTGCATTCATGCATTATGCATTGTGATGATAATACTTGAACATTACGCGTCTTTTGTGTGATATCTGGCTATTAATATGAATCGTTACCTTGAAAGAAAGCGGGTAAGTTAGATTTCCTGCACCTGGACCTTGACTATGTCTGCATGACTGACATACAAGCATACATGACAAATGACACAAACTCACTGTGCGGTACGATAGCCTACCCTGGGGATATACATGGTATAGAGAATATTACACATACGCGTGTCATATGAAAGTTATGAAACCAGCTGAGTAAATTTAGCGTTTGTTGCGAGCTTAATGTTTGTACTGAGCTACATCACTCTGATACGCCGTAATGAGTCACAGACATTCACGGTTGAACTTGCCATGGTTTTTAAATTCACTGTCAGTACTGACTAGCCAGCTAGCTAACAAACTATTGTTACATTGTGGTTATGGAAAGGTACTCCAAGCACGCTGGCTAGCTCACTTATTTCACAAAAATTGCGGTGGAAAGATGGCAGTTGTACCGTGTGTATGCTGTATGTAGCGTATATGCAGAGTAGCCGGTGTAACGTCACAGCTAAGCACTGAAAAAGAGACTGCCCTAATAAAATGGCGCACCCCATTCAAGGGAGAATAGCCTGTCTGCTCGCACCCTTTGTTCGATATTTGAATTTCATGGGGTTGAATCACCAAGAAAAGGTTAGAAGTTGAATGTATTGTTATCTAGGAATGATTTAAGCAGGAAATTGTACTGGATGATAAATTCCCTTTAAGGGATGTTTTCAACTTCATAATAAGGATGTTGAAGAGCATTAATTAATGGTAAGTTAAGGTTACCTAATGTTTATTTAGTTCTCTGATGCATTAGCTAACTGTTAATTAATTGGTAGTTAATGCTTATTACTGTATTAACTAATGTACCCTTATTGTAAAGTGCTCTGGAATGAGCGTTATGTTTCCAAGTTTCTGTTCGTCAAACTTCTTTTCCGGGCCAGAACTTCTGAACCATTCGACTACTTTTCCCCAAAATCTAATACATAGATACATCTCATAGCGTTGATACGCCTTTTCATACTTCCATCCGTCCTCCTGTCCTTCCCTCCATCGCATTTTGTATCCAGGCCATAAAGCCAAAAATGTGGTGGGGGATCTGAGTATTTCATGCATGTTGGAAGCAGTTTCTCTCACATCACTGGTGTCCTCAAGTTCAGCTCTTTCTCTCCCTGTTTTTAATCCAAATCCAACATACGAATGGGAAGTCAACTTTTTTTTTTCACACCAGAAAATATACGCGTGATGGTGTTCTTCTTTGTCTGATGTTCCCCTGCGTGCCAAATTATTTGCTTAATTTTTTTAATTAATTTTTTTTATCTAGTGTGCCTTGGGATAAATATTTTGTGGATGAATGAAGAGCAGGTCATTACATCTTGATGTGTTTTGCGCAAGTTTGCGATTCAGCAGCTGTACTGCGCGTACTCAAGCCGAAAATTGCACAAGACTGTGTTTCCCAAATGCTGCAACTGTTCTGCTTGAAGGTGATTTCAGGGTTTGCTTTTTAAATTTTTGTTTTATTTTTTACGTTTAGTGCTCTCTGACTTCACACTCTACCAGTCATCCTGTATAGATATTTTGATGCATAGCTCTAGTATCCGTCTGCGCTCTGGGTCCAGTAAGCAGAAAGTAAGAAATAAAATTTTCTCTCCCACCCATTTGCTCCAAAGATGTAGTCCAGTCAGTGACGGACTCTGCCAGGAAGTGGGCCTCCCTGTCTGTGCCAGGAAGTGGGCCTTCGTGTCTGTGCGTTCACATTATTCTTGCATGAATAATTCCAGAAACATGCACTGACTGAAAAGGTGGCAGAAAGTTCAAAACTTCTGGTTCCGCCAAAGCCACAAAAGGCTTATGCTTTTAAGCAGCCAAAGCTTATGAAGACTGCCGAAAGCCTTTAACCCTGCTGTAATGTTCCGGGTCAATTTGACCTATCTCAGTGTTCAATGTCTCTAAAAACGTGGTTAACATACTTTTTTCTGCTAGATCTTTTTCCTAACTTTACAGGTAAAACATGAATTTAATTAAAAAGAAAAAAAATTATTTTATGTTCTGTACACGTTGTAAGCATTGGTGTTGTTTCAGTCATTTTGACCCCAGGATCAATTGTTACATAAAACCATCATTATGCCCCCGCCTCGAATGAGCAGGGAGCATTATGTGAACGCCCCTTCCGTCCGTCCGTCCGTCGGGGCGTCTGGTCCTAAACGTCTTGTTTCCATGAAATAACTAAAGAACGCCTCGTCCGATCCATCTCATTTCTAGGTGGTGTATGGGGGGTGGGTAGAGGAAGGTTCGTTTCAAAAACCAGCGCCGTGGGATATCCAATATGGCCGCCACGGCAGCCATCTTGATTGCAGTTTCCATGCAATAACTAAAGAACGCCTCGTCCGATCCATCTCATTTCTTGGTGGTGTATGCGGGGTGAGTAGAGGAAGGTTCCTTTTGAAAACCAGTGCCGTGCGATATTCAATATGGCTGCTATGGCAGCCATCTTGTGGGGCGGCATGGCTCAGGAGGTAGAGCAGTTGGTCTAGGAATCAGTAGGTTCCTGGTTCAATCCCCGGCTCCTTCAGAGAACATGTCGAAGTGTCCTTGAGCAAGACACTGAACCCCACACTGCTCCTGATGTGCAGGTTGGCGCCTTACATGGCAGCCTCTGCCATCAGAGAGGCATAATTGTAAAGCACTTTGGGGTCATGTCATGTGACTAGAAAGCGCTATATAAATGCAGTCCATTTACCATTTACCATTTCAGTTTTCACGCAATAACTAAAGAACTCCTCATTCTCATTCGAAAACTAGTTTTCTTTTAACATGTTTAACTTTCAGTATTATTCAGTATCTTTATTCACCATGCTAAACTAGCAACCTATTCAATCTTAACCCCAATTAAACTTACGGGCGGGGGCATATGCCACGCTCCGCGTTGCTCTTGTTTTGAACTTGTTTTTGTAGTGTTGCCTACGACTGGGGGCATGTTCAAATTGATTTCTCATTCATTTCATATTTGGTCTCATTTATTTTGCTATAATCATGTAAAATCGATGCTTGATGTATAAGGGGAGGATGGGGGGGGTCGTGTTTTATTCACTTGGTTATTAAAATGGTCAGTTGAAAGGCATAAATGAACTGAGGAAAGATTGGATAACACTTTCAGTTACAAACATCTTATGCGGTTTTACACTGTGCGGATCAAACTGACCTCAAACCAAAAATGGTTTATTTATTTGAACATAATAGGAGAGTTAAGAAAGAAGCAGCCGAAATGGTGTTCATCAAGCTAGCTAGCTTTATAGCTACCTTTATAACTACCTTTGGTCTCTTTGGCTTGGCTTTAGTTCGCTAATGTTGGCCCCATCCAACATTAGCTGGTGTATTAGCTAGCATTACCATACATGTAACAAAGGGGGTTATTCGTAGGTTAACTAGCTTATGTTACAGCATGTTAATTTATAAAACCGTGCTGTGCCAACCAACGTCATAGACAAACGAGTGAATTAGGAAGCGTAGTTTAGCCAACAAATTTCATCGGTCTCCTCCCACAGTTAGCTATGAAAAAACGCTGTCAGAGGCTGGCATCTAGCGTTAGATTAGCTGCATAACGTTATTAGTCGGTGTTAGCTGGGAGCTAATGTTTTGCTTTGCTAATATTATACGAATTATCAATAGCACCATCTCTACTACTTTGCTAAACACACCAGTAATGCTGTGCCTGACCACGCTGAACTGCCATGTTTGCTGCCGAAGTTTTGTTAAAAAAAAAAAAAAAAATCCTATTTCACTGGGTTACTTGGCTACATCTGAATGGGAGATGGTGCTGCACATTCATTTTGAGTGGGGTCTGAGAGCTGAGTAGGAGGGGAAGAGGATGCGGACGTTAACTTTGTGGCTGGTCTAATGAGAGTCGGCAAGAGTAGCTAAAATCGCAGAACCTCTTCAACTCTGCCGATCTCATTTGTGGGTTAGTCAAATGTAGTCATTTTTGAAAAACCTGTCGAAATTAAGGCCTATTTTGTATTCTGGTGGAGATCCCAAGGTGTCAGAAGATCCTGAATATGTCCTACTGAATTGCAGGGAAAATGTGTCTAATGTGATGCACAGATATTTTCTATTTGGTGTAATGCTGTGTCCATATAAACATGGCGTCCAAAGTTTGAATATTTCTCCCAATATTTGTGTGATGTAGCTTCAGTGAAGCACTGTAAGCAGCAGATACAGAATATGTATGTGACATGGTCCTCCTATTTGGGGAAAAAAATGCTTTTTTTTAAACTTTGTACGTACTTCAGGAAAAATTCAAGTGACAATCTGAGTTTAAAGGGTTAAGTGCAAGTGTTTTTTTGCCAAGTAGATGGATGAAGTCACGGTGACTCTGTCCATATTTTTCAGTTGCTCTGTTCCCTTGCTATGTTTTACAGTCCTGAGCTGTAGTTATTTGCTGTGTCATTGTGAGGTTTGTGGAACATTCTGCTCAGGAGTTCATAAGTGCGGCCCTTTTTGATGCAATCAGTGCAGCATTCTTGAAATCAACAATTGTTTGCTTAATTATTCTCGTAATTGTTTGCATAGCTGTTTGCCTAGTTACTTGCTTACCTCTTGCCAGTCTAGCAGCGTCAAATGGTTTATTGGAATTTGACTGACATTATTTTCGTTTCGCTGTAGAAGGACATTTCAGGTGACACTGCAAAGTAATCTCTCCACTTGTACTATACAGAAGGCTCAGTTTACCGTGCGGACAATGAGTCTGGTTGTTAATGGTTGCATGTACCTCAGTGTCTAAACAAATATCCATGCAAATTCCTGTTTCATTCTTTGCCCAGTATTATAAAATGACATTTAAAGCCTGGTTTGGTGATCATTGTGCAATACTTTCTTGCCCTCACATAACGGTAATGGAGTATGTTTTTGAAGTGTATATTTTGCATCACCAAAACCCAATAGTGTTTAAGTTTACTTGCCAATTTAAGTATTAGTTCTTTAATCGATGTGGTTGATATGTGAATTAGTATTTGTATTTGATGGACACACACAACCCTGGGAGTTAGTTAGTGGAGGCTGGTTCTATTAGTGCTTGCATAAATGTTTATTTGCGTGGTTGCATCTGAACTCTAAGCCTAGTTTATTTTCACTGAGCCTTTGAACCAGGTGTTGACAATTGACCATTACTGGCAGTTGATATTTCAGTTGTAGTTGGAAAGTCGTTCATTGCAGAAGTTCAATTAGATGAAGTTTCACTTCATGTATGAAATGATTGTGTTTTGATATAAGCTCTTGTGTTGCTGTGGGAGGTATTTTGGTGTGAGTCCAGTCTTTGTTGCGGACTGTTTTCTTAGCTTCACATACATGGTGAACTGGCAGTGTGTGTGTCCACTGTTCTCTCACTGTGGTGAGATGAAGAACAGAACTAAACTTTGAACACAAACAAAACAGCGAAGAGCCATCTGACTCAGACAGCCATGTTTTCACAGAAGGAAAGAACTCCATGAAAAACAACAACCTGTTTCATAATAGTGATCATTACTACTTTAGAACAGAATGTGTTTAATGAAATGTGTTAGAAAAATATTTTTTTTTTTTTTGGCAAGACTAGCGCCAAATAAAATGGTAGCCGTAGCCTCCATTCACACCAGTGTGTCTGTTTGACAGCCTAAATTAAAGGTCATTTTTAATTTGTGTGCATGTAAAATTGTCAAGTTGTACTTGTATGTTGTTTCTATGCCTATAAAACAGCAAGGGACATGTAAGGAGATAATTCTTTGAGTCTGTTTTTGCTCCTGGCTCAGCCAATATTGAAAACTTTTCCCACACTGACAACTTCAGAAGTTTTAAAATGAAAGGTTTTGAACCCGCTTGGCCTCTTGGCCAATCGGGCTTTTGCTGTGGTTAGATGCCTTTGCGTTAGCCTCATGCGTCCATAAACTTTGAGCCTTGTCAGCGCTGTAGCGCCTTCAGTTTTTCTCGTATCATTTTTATATTTTATATGCCTGTATGTGGGAAGAAAATCTGGGCCAAGTTTGATTTTGGCCATGTTTGACCAAGCGGGCGCAGTGGCTTTGCTGCTATTTTTTTTACTTCTATTGTGTCTTGTACCCTCCCTCCAAAATGTGAAAATGTGCCAATTTTCATCATGAATTGGTAGCATTTTGCTGTTGACTATTGTGACGAAAGTGTAGTAGTAAGAATGGGATCTTCCTGGGTTATGTTTTTTGGCTCCATTGCTCAGACAGTTCTGCTAATGTAATAGGAGCATAATTTGCATACGTTCATTTAACATGGCCGTCATGTGGAACTGAGGTTAATAGTGTGAGTCGAAATTAAGCACTTTAAGGGTTAAGCGTATATTTTCAGTAAACAATAGAGGTAATGAGCTGAACCATGAAATTGTGGTGTAGTGTTTTCAATATAATAGAGGGTTAGTAAACTTGCTGGATCACTCTTTATCATTTTTATTTGCTCTTCCCTTATGCCAACTTTTTTGGAACTGCGATTGTGCTAAAGTCTCTGTCATTTCTAAATGTTTCTACCAATAAAGATAAAAACAGCCCCAAACTGAAGCCAACAGTCTGCACTTCATCCTTTTTGTCATTGTATCCTTTCAAGTAGAATGAAAATCAGAAAAATTTGTCACTGTTCAGTTACTTACGGTGCTTGCTGTATGTGTCCAATGCTGAGACCTGTTCTCCTCTCTTCCATTGGCAGGTCTACATCTCCTACGACTACGGTGCCTCCTTCGTTACAGTCTCCAACAAGTTCAAGCTCTCGGGGAAGAAAGCGGGAAACCTGGAGCTCATCGCCCAGTTCTACCACAGTCCTGCTGACAACAAGAGGGTCAGTCCCGCATTAGTGTCTGTTTATTTTTTTCCCTGGTCTTATGGGACATGAGTTTACAGGAGAAGGTCATGTCCTGGGTGGAATGTTTTCTGGCTCCTCGAGCTGCTAGTGCAGGGATACTGACTCTTTTCCAGAATGAGCCGGTGTGGGTGCAGGCTTTCATTCTAACCAACCAGTCACAAGCCTGATTTGATTCGACTAATCAAACCTTAAAGCTTTTGCCATAGACCTTGATTAGTAGAATCAGGTGTGAAACTGCATGGTTAGAATGAAAGCCTGCACCCACTGCGGCTCATTCTGGAAAAGAGTGCGTATCCCTGCACTAGTGTGTAAGTTGTGGTCATTGGCCAGGCAGAGCTTGGTCTCCCTGGTACTCCTGTTCCTGGCAGTTTTAATGTTATGGATGCTTATTGGATGGAGCCCCACTTCATTGTTGTTTATGTGGCCCCACCTTTGAAGCCCTCAGTGTGTCTGTTGTCTGACGACACTCCAGGCTGTAGCAGTCCAGTCTTTCTACAGTCTCGCCGTGCGAAGACTGGATGCAAATTAACTTGCTCACTAGGGAGTTAAAATCCCTCTTTGCACGGTTTTTAATGTGGGTCATTTTGTACAAGATGATTATTGCTGCTTCATAATGCTCAATTTACGCAGGTGGGTTTTCTCAGAAATTAGTAAATGTAATTTGTTTTAAGTTATGGACTCGTTCATTGAGTCCATATCTAATTACTTCATTTCTTTCTCTCCCTCACTGTGTGTCCTTCTTCCTGCTTTCCTTGACTGTCATCCTGTCGGTCTGTCTCTGTGTGGTTCCTCTCCTCTGCCACAGTACATATTTGTAGACACCAACAGCAGCTATGTCTGGAACACATTTGACTTCTGCAAAACTGTCCAGGGCTTCTCTGTGCCTTTCAAACCCATGGAGCTGCTGCTGCACAGCACTGAGCCCAACCTGTTGCTGGGCTACGACAGCTCTCACCCCAATAAACAGGTACAGTATCCTGCCACTAAGCCACAGAATACCATCATTATACCTGTGCAACATGAGCGCGCACCAGTTTACAAGTGCTTTACACCTGTGTGACGCAAGAACGCTTCGGTATACAGGTTCTTTTGAGCTGTATAACACAAAAACAAACCAGTATACAGGTACTTTACACCTGTATGACACGAGAACACACCAGCATACAGAGACATAACACCTGTGTGACCGAAGAACACTCTAGTATACAAGTATTTTACACCTGTATGACCGAAGAACACACCAGTTTACAGGTACTTTACACCAGTATGACACGAGAACACTCCAGTATACAGGTACTTTACACCAGTGCTACTCAAGAACACACCGGTTTACAGGTACTTTACACCTGTATGACACGAGAACACACCAGCATACAGAGACATAACACCTGCATGATTGAAGAACACACCACTATACAGGTACTTCACACCAGTACTACTCAAGAACACACCAGTATGCAGGTACTTTACACATGTACAACTGAAGAACACACCAGCTGCATTGGTAATTTACATCTTTACGACTCAAGACCACACCAGTATATTTGTACTTTACACCAGTGTGACTCGAACGCATCAGTATACAGGTACTTGAAATGAGAACAAGAGTGGACAAGTGCTTTATACTTGTATGACAAAAGATCACACCAGTTTGCTGGCACTTTACACCTTTATGACAGAAGAACACACGAGTGCACAAGTACGTTACACCTGAAAGACATGAAAACATTACAGCACACAGATACTGTACACCTATGGTATTTAAGCACTCAACAAGCAGTAAATTTACCTGCCACTGTTGAGTTTGTACTCTCTGTGTCTGAAGAACTGACCTCCAGACATGATCTCACTGCACTTGGTGAAGCTTAGCACTGATGAGTCATTCATGAAAGTCTCTGACAAGCCAGTGATGTAAATCAAACATCTCGCTCGACATTTTGAAGTACTGCTCCTTTTAATTACTGTCGTTCTTATCAGTAAAGATTCATCCACTGATCCCTTCACACCCTAATTATTGATGCCAGTAGGTCTAGACAGACTTAAAGGTCAATGGTGTGATTTATTACCAATTTCTTATTTTTTCGTGCCAGATTCAGCATGTAATGCCTGTGATTTCTGGGGCATGTTTAGCGGAATGTGCAACACTTGTTGGCCGCTTGTGTAATAAATGTGTGTCGCCCTCCTGCAGTTATGGAAATCGGACGATTTCGGGGAGTCGTGGGTGCTGATTCAGGAGCACGTGCGGTCCTACACCTGGTGAGTCCGACGCCACGTGCGTCCGCTGCAGCTGCATTGCCCCCTATAACGTTACACATAGGGTCACCCTTAAACATCCGTCAAAACAGCCATGAACTGAAAAAGCAATGCACCCTGGGCCCTGTATCTGCTTTTTAGTGACTGACTTTTACGTATTTTTGTGTGACTGCATTATATCTGTGAGTACAGTTTTGTGTACTTTCGTGTGAGTGCCGTATGTGTGCATAGAGTATTTATATTTTGTGTGAGTAAGGTACGTGTGTTGAGTACCGTATTTTCGGGTGTGTGTGACTTCAGTATCCAGCTGCGCTTTGCAGAGGATATGTGCTTCTGTTTAATCATAGCATGTGTTTTGTGTGTAGTATCTGTACATTTTTGTGACTGTAGTATTTCCATTGTGTGTGCACATTTTGTGTTCATTGTGCAACTACAGTTTGCATTTTTTCCTGTGTGCAGACAGTATCTGTACATCTGTGTGATGACAGTATGTCTGTCCTGTGTGGACATTTGAGTCACTTCAATGCGTGTGTTTTGTGTTCAGTTTGTGTACACTTGTGTGCCTGCAGCATGTGTTTTGTGTGTAGTTAGTGCACATACTGCAGCGTGTTTTGTGTACAGTTTGTGTACACTTGTGTGACTGCAGCATGTTTTGTGTACAGTTTGTGTACACTTATGTGACTGCTGCATGTGTTTTGCATACAGTTTGTGTACACTTGTGTGACTGCAGCGTGTGTTTTGTGCACATTTGTGTGATTGCAGCGTGTGTGGTTTTGTGTACAGTTTTGTGCATTTATGTGATCACAGCATGTGTGTTTTGTTTACAGTTTGTACATTTGTGTGACTGCTGCGTGTGTTTTGTCTACAGTTTGTGTACACTTGTGTGACTGCAGCGTGTGTGGTTTTGTGTACAGTTTGTGAATATTTGTGTTTCTGCAGTATTTGTGTGCGCTAATTGCAGCGGCTCCTTCCACATTGCCTTCGTTCCCACCCGTCTTTTCAGCCTCATTTAAGCAGATGAATTGGCGGTGGAGAAATTGATATCAGATAAATGCCTTTAATGGCTGCAGATTTCCCCCTGCTTCCTCAGGAGCAGCATGTGATCCAGTTCCTCAGCCCTCTGTAATCACAGTTTCTGTGTTTCAATGGAGCGACGCTCTGGGCTCCTGTGGTGGCCCGCTGACTGCATTTAAATTGAGCATACTGGGGGGCTAATGTCTTCCGCTAATGTAGTGACAAATTGTCTTTTTTTTAAATAATTCTTTTGAAATATATTGCGCTGTTGTGCAGAGAATAATGTAACAGGCTTATGTCACAAAATGTTGTCCGGGGTTCCCAGATTTTGCTCGGGAAAATATCCTTGTTTGTGCTGCATTCATTTTGTCCGTGGACGTCACCCACGTAATGATTTAATGTAAATTTGATTACATACTTAAGCGAGTCATGTGATAATACATCCGGGGTCCTTTTGAAGTGAGCCTGAATTGTCTGTGTCTTTTGCTCATAAAGCTGACTGATTCTGCAGTAAATTTCAGTGGCAAAGTGGCAAAGCACATTATTCCACACTTGCTATATCAGACCCGCTACTTTCATCAGGGAATGACGCATTGAACTTAGCAACCACTGCAGTTATTTCTTTTACATCCCTGTATTCATATTTTTGTGAGTAAATGCTTGCAGATTTTATATTTGCTTGTTATCCTAGTAGCCAGCTCTAGATTATGTTGGCCTTAAGGTTACCTAGTCTTCCTGAACCCTTAAAGGCCGCTGAACTGTTTGAGAGGCTAAACACCCTCCCACACACACACACACACACACACACACACTCCCCACAGCCACAAGACTCCATCACTCCCCATCCTCTGCCCTGCAGTCTATTCCCACCCCTCTCTGCTCTCAAACGTCCCTCGCCCCGCCCCTCGATGCCCCCAGAAAGACGACATGCTGAAAGTTTTCCTCGATGCCGGGAAGCCCTGGTCCTTTCCGCTCCATTCGCACCATTGTTGCTCTGGCAGTGTTGAATTGGCAGTAAGAATGGGGGAAGGCAGGCCCATTCAGAGGACTGGAATGCAGCCCTTAACTCTTGGGCTGAAGTGCGCTTCAGGCTGGCCACCCATACAGAACATTCCGGAACTGCAGCACAGCACAGAGAGAGAAGGCTTGTGTGGGTGCAGAACCAGGGCCCAACTGGATGTGGAACTAGTGCCAATCCGGGTGCCAAACATGAGGCGATATACAGGTGGAACAAACGCCAATGGGGGTACCGAACCTGGGATAATTGGGGTGCGGAACAAGGGTGAAACTGAGTGTGAAAGGAGGGTTAATCCGTGTACAAGACCAAGGCCACCGTGGGTATGTAATAAGGGCCAGATTGGCTGCCTAGTGATAGCCAATCAGAGTGATGTACCTTTGTGTGTGCTGCATTTTTGGATTCTATGCAAGGAGTGGAGACATAGACCTTTAAATTACTGTCACTGTGGTGAACTCACTGCGTACACATCTCAAAACCAGGACGAACGTAACAAGCAAAAGTAGTACCTCGTACAAAATGAATGTGCCTTGCTGCAGATCCACGCCAATTTGTCCAGTTGATTCTGACAATTTATTGAACCCTGGACTGGTTCATGTATCACTAAACAGTATAACTGAGTTATAAGAATAAACTCACCGCCCACAATCTGTAAAAGGGGCTGAGGTTGAAAGCAGCTGATGTGGGACCAGCTCGGTGAAATTCCATATATCCCACTGGCGTTTATTTGCATTTTTAGTTGGTTTTTCCCCCCCTCCTGTTCATTAGGAGGCCTTTTTGAAGCTTGCAGTCTAATGGAATGTTTTATGGTGGTAATTTTGTCAGTGCTTATTAATGGCACATTGTACATAATTCAGCCAAGCGTGCTAAGTGCAGATATTGTGAATGTATTTTAGTAATATTTCACATGCTGCCCGACTCGAACAATTTATTTGTGGCTATGCAAAGGCACTGAGGAATTTGCTTGCGTGCAAACAAAGCTTACGTTAGTCTTATCAGTCCAGTATTTTCAGCAGAGACCGGAGCACCTCTTCTCACCCCGGTGGTGCTAACATAGACTGTATAAAAAGATGGACGAAGCAACAGTGACATCACCCATTGGTTTCAGCACACCATTTAGGAGGCCTCAATTTTGGCAATTTGAACAGCGCCATTTTGTCATTTTGAAACCAGATGTGATTTCTGTTGGACGAGAGCATGAATTGAAGATCCAGGGAGGAGCGAGGGGTGGATCTACGTGTGGATCTGACCGTATCTGACGAGGACCAGGAGATAGCCACGCCCCCAAAGCATATCTGGCTTTACTCTTTATTCTAGTCTATTTGGGACCATAATTTACAGAAATGAAATTAAATGAAAATGAATCCTTCATGATATATTGAAGGAGACTTGAAACTTGCTATAGCTCCCATAAAATAATGTGGAAAATCATTATTGAAATAATAAATCAGGTGGGAAATTAGGGTAATTTTCTCAATGACTTTTACTGCATTGAACTTCTTTCGCAACCACCGATGTCGCAATCTGCTGGCGATTAAATAGAATGCAATTTTCAGAGATTTCCGCATGGGCTTCACTTTTCAGACCCAGGTGCTGCGTCCCTCTTTTTATACAGTCTGTGGGTGCTGATCACACTTAGTATTATGGACCTATCAAAGTTACCTGGTTCCTGATGGTGCTTTGGCTAATGATGACGCTGCCAATAGAGCGTTAGAAGTTGTGCTAATGGTAGAGACACTAGGAAAACTAACTTACTATTAATTGTCGCTGACCTTTTATCTGTGCTTGGCTGTTTATCTGTGAGCATGTGGGTTGTTTAATTAGACTTGCATATATTGCTTTTCCTCAAACAGATTAAAAGCATTTCACTGCTTAGGAATATACATTTTTTTTAGTTTATACATACTGCTTAGGAAGTTTTTTTGACAGATCCATTCTGGAAATGGCAAACCCCATAAACCCAAAAAGTAAATAGTAATTATAAAATTTACCGTAATTGCTACCTCAAATGATCCCACAAAAATGTGGTACGTAACTTTTAAAGTAACATGATTTATTATTGTGGGTTTTAAATCTTGGAAGTTCCTGAGCAGTTACTTGACTCCATGACTTTTTTAAGTAAATCACACATAAAATTTTTTGAGTGTTAACTCCCCAGGAAATGCCATTTCTTGGCTTACTCAGGAGGGCAGTGTTGGTGTGACGTGCCGTAATCTGATAGACTGACGTTGTGTGCTTTCTCCTATCAGGGGTGTCGAGCCGTACGACAGTCCCACAACCGTGATGGTGCAGCGGCATGAACCCATGGGGGTGTCGAGCGTGCTCAGTAGCACCGACTTCTTCCAGAGCGAGCAGAACCGCAGCCTCATCCTGGAGCACGTGGACAGCTTCCAGCTCCGCGACAAGTACATGTTTGCCACTTCCACCAGGGTGAGGCCTAAGCCCTAATCTTAGTGAACCCTAACCCCTAGCTCTGACCCTAATCTATTTGGGCGAACCCTAACCCCTAGCTCTGACCCTAATCTATCTGGGTGAACCCTAACCCCTAGCTCTGACCCTAATCTATCTGGGTGAACCCTAACCCCTAGCTCTGACCCTAATCTATCTGGGTGAACCCTAACCCCTAGCTCTGACCCTAATCTATCTGAGTGAACCCTAACCCCTAGCTCTGACCTTCATCTACCTGGGTGAACCCTAACCCCTAGCCCTGACCCTAATCCATCTGGGTGAACCCTAGCCCCTAGCTCTGACCCTAATCTAATTGAGTGAACCCTAACCCCTAGCTCTGACCCTAATCTATCTGGGTGAACCCTAGCTCCTAGCTCTGACCCTAATCTATCTGAGTGAATCCTAACCCCTAGCCCTGACCCTCGTCTGTCTGGGTGAACCCTAACCCCTAGCCCTGACCCTAATCTATCTGGGTGAACCCTAGCCCCTAGCTCTGACCCTAATCTAATTGAGTGAACCCTAACCCCTAGCTCTGACCCTAATCTATCTGGGTGAACCCTAGCCCCTAGCTCTGACCCTAATCTATCTGGGTGAACCCTAGCCCCTAGCTCTGACCCTAATCTATCTGGGTGAACCCTAACCCCTAGCTCTGACCCTAATCTATCTGAGTGAACCCTAACCCCTAGCTCTGACCCTCATCTATCTGGGTGAACCCTAACCCCTAGCTCTGACCCTAATCTATCTGGGTGAACCCTAGCCCCTAGCTCTGACCCTAATCTATCTGGGTGAATTCTAACCCCTAGCCCTGACCCTAATCTATCTGGGTGAATTCTAACCCCTAGCCCTGACTCTAATCTATCTGGGTGAACCCTAACCCCTAGCTCTGACCCTAATCTATCTGGGTGAATCCTAACCCCTAGCTCTGACCCTAATCTATCTGAGTGAACCCTAACCCCTAGCCCTGACCCCAGCACCTTATTCTAACCCTAACCCTTAGTTCCTTCCCTAACCTACTTGGTTGAGCCCCAGCTCTAACTCACCAGGTGTGCCTAACCTCTAACCCTGACCCCAACTCCTCGATGTGACCCTGACCCCTTACTCTGACCCCATACCCACTAATGTGAGCCCTAAAACAGTCTGAGAAAAACCTAACTGCTACCCTAAGCCTAGCCAACCATCATAAGGGTGACCCAGCACCGGTGTGAACCGTAACCCCCAATGTTAACTCCTACCCTTGTGCGTGCATGCGTGCGAGGGTGCGTACGAGCAAGTGTGTGCGTGCGAGTGTGTGTGAAAATATAGCCGTTACTTAGTCTCACCTTTACATGGTTTATAGTAAGTGACTGTTAGGCTGTGTCTTTTACTCTGTGTTGTCGGGAATGGTGATTCTTGTTGTCCACGGCGACGTTAATGATTCACTGGAATTGGTTCCATAAGGATTACAGCCCCATTCACAAAACTGTTGCAGAGAATGCTGTAGAAATGATTATTGCATGCTTCAGAGCTGGAAGCAGCCCCATTCATTTATCTGTGTTGAAAGCTCTGACCTTGATACGGCATTATCTGAAATTATTTAGAATTGCAGGGTCGAGCTGTGTGTAATGTACGACTGTAAGAGAGGAGCGCTGAAGCATGAATGTCTGCTTTACAAGCTTAGGAACAATGTCATAGACTGAATGTTCCAACCACTCACAGAGGCCTTATCTAATCTGTGAGACATTTGTTTTGTTTTCATCTGAGTTGCCTGTGCGAGAATATCTTCGGCTACGCCCTGGAGATAAACACCTCCCTCTTTGTTTTGAAGTGGTTTTGTGTTGTTGATGCCTTTCGTGCCTTTGTGTGTCAGTGTGAGAAAGGGGAAATATGAATAGGAGCCTTAGTCGAGTCTTGCGGAGTCCCAGCTCAAGCCTGATTGGCCGGGCTCCACAATCATGATTGTTATTGGCTGTTCCCTCTCAGGCGGCTGTGGCAGGGTGTTTTCATATGACAGAAGGATAATGAGGCACAGTGATTGTCATGACATCACCGTCTGGTGCCCAGATACCTGGGCTGTCTTCCAGTTCTGTAACTTTTCTCATAAATTCCCTCCTTTTCTTTCCTTGTTTTGATATCGTCTCCACATGTTAAACCGCATTCGAACGTCAGCTTAGTCACCTTGCTAGTGAATCAGCTATTGCCGGGAGTGGCTCCCTGAGTCTTTGTAATTTCCTTGCATTAGTTTGAAAAGGATTAGTCTTTTGTTTTTCTGTTAACTGTCTTTGGACGACAGTGATGTTGTGCAAATTCTTGACATCCTAATAAAATAAATCCTTTATGATTAATTTCATTACTTATTTGCTTATTTTAATGCCAGTCAGTAATTCTTCCTGACCAGATATTGTGATCAGTGCGCTGTTTACTGAGCCAACACTGAGTTTCACTGGCAAAAAAGAGAAATTACCTTATCCAGTAAGGATTTATATTTTCTGGCACCATATCCTAATGTGTACTCAAGCAGTTAGGATTTATTTTAGCTAGCGCATTATTTTTATCAAACTGTGTACTTCATTGTATCTGTGCTCGGCTAACTCGCGAATGACTCAGGCCTGTGTGGGGAAGAAGGCTTTCCCTCATGCTAGGCTATTTTCTCAACATTGACTGCTCTTGTTCAAGTGCTGTTTGTCTTATGGGGGAGGTAGAGGTGAGAAATCGTAGGTTAAATTTCATTTTCCGTTTTATGTAGTTGTGAATTAATGGGGGATTTTATCAAGCGCTGCCTTGCTGTGGCATTGGGAGACGGCTGTGGTGAATGTAGACTTGGGACAGCGTCAGAAACCCTGGCGTTCTGTTGCTTCTGTTGCCGAGTGGGTCTTTTAATTTATTACTGTTGGTCTTTTACTGCCTGCTAAAGAGCTCCATTTGTGCTTTTTGATTTGCTTAAATAGTGGGGGTTAAACGTAATGTTTTAACTGGACCAGTCACACAGTATTTTGGCGAGACATAACAAATATGACGTTGTCCAATCACAAATTGGGTTGCGAGTTTGTTTTTAGGTCAGAAGAGGTTAGTTGGTCGGCTGGTGACCAGGGTTTGCTGGTGGAACGATAACAGGAAACATGCCCCGAATGCCCTGTGTGGTTGATCATTGACACCTGCGCAAACACATTTATGAGTTTGCAAATGTAACCTCAAAGGTATTGTATTATTTTATGGAAACAAGGAAGATTAGAAGCTGGAGTATTTGGTGCACTTCTGTATTCTTTTGGCAAAGCAGGATATTACTAAACTAGAACTCTACTTCCTTACTGCTGTTGGATTTCGATGCGCCATTAAATTCCATCAAATTAATGGAAAAACAAAATCAGTCTAATGTTTGTTCCCATGCTTAATGTTCTGTGAAGATCATCACTCCCTTCTGTTTTTGTTCACCCCCTCCCTTACTGAAAGCTCCAATGAAACTGATTAAATTTGTGAAAGGAGGTGGGGGCCACGTAAGCCTGCGCTTTTACGATTGTTAAAATTACGAAAAGGTATCAAAGGTTGGCACCAAGTGTCCAAAATTGTGAAGCATTGATTTAAATGCAATTTTGAGTCAAAGTGGCATGTTTCATTTCTCATCTTATTTTAACAAGAACTGGCCGTATCGGGTGGCGTTGAGTGGTTTCTGGAGTTCACATAGTGTTCATGTAAGTAAGTCATTTAAAATGGGTCAAGACCAATCGTGCGTTTAAGGGGATGTTCTTTTCATACTGTGTTTTCAGTGTGTGTGTGTGTGTGTGTGTGTGTGTGTCAAAAACCAATAACATTCTCCTTGCAATGCTGGGTTCTTCTACTCATTAACCCATTCCCCGTGGGGAGAAAGTGTTTTGAGACGGTTGGAGATTGTGTGCACAGAAGGACAGAGAGGACGATCGTGATTGGCTAGAAAAATCGGTTGATGAGGTCTCTCTCCCCGTCACTTTAATTAGTCTCTGCAGACTCTGCTGGATTGCGTTGTTTATTAATGGTAATCTGCTTAGTGGAAGGAGCCTCAGCTGTAGACAGCCCAACCATCTATCCATTCCTTCTCACTCGCTTATTCCCCTTCAGAAGGGGACGTCAGCAGAAAGTCAGGACTACTGTGGAAGCTAGCTCGTGCCATGTTTTAACGCCGTGAAGTTTGTACAGAAGTTCATTAAAAAATTTTAAAAACATTATCTATGTGAAAATGCATGTAGAATGAACTTGAATTTTGAAGTCCAAAATGTTTGAAAGGTCCTCAAATTCACCAGGTTTCAACTAAATTATATAAAATAATCATATTACAAAATCAGAGAGAGTGAGAGAGAGGAGGAGTGAGGGTGAACATGTACAAAAACAAAATTCTTATTGTAAAACAGATTTTAATTGCAGGATCCCCAAATGGAAGCCGACTTTCTACCCTATCATGCCATACTGACCTTTTATTCCAAATTAAATTGAAATATTATATGTGGTATTTAAAGATTTCTGTTTTCTAACTACACTACAGGCCAAAAGTTTGGAAGCAAGATCAAATTTGTACAAAAAAAGTTCATAGTTTCATTTGGCATACTTTGCAACAAAATAAACATGATTATTATATAAAGAGTCACTTATCAGAATGCATTTTTACTTAAATTATCTGGCCCATATTACTAGGCCCATGGTCCTAGTGCCCACCGGTTTGCTGTTGGCATCTGGTGGGCTGTAAACCATGACATAAAGTAAATAATGCAAACTGTGATTTGCTTTTTACTTTTTCACTGAAGTTGTGACTCTTGCAAATCTTCTCAACCCAAAAACTAAGCCCCTCCTTTCTTTTGTTAACATTTATTCAGCAATGGTCTTATAACATCAATGTATACAGTACGTAAAGGTAAATAGAGGAAAATGGTTCATATCAATGAAAGAAAAGTCTAATCATGCAGTAAATACATCCCAAAATCCATAGATTTCATATTGGTTTTTAAGAAAGGCATTGTGAACAGGAACTTGAAGTTGCTTCCAAATTTTTTGACCTGTATTGGCCTTGCTTCCAAACTTCTGGCCTGTAATGTATGTCAGTTGGCTATATAATGTGTATGAATTGGAGAACTATGAGCAAAATATGGTGGTAAAGCTGCAGGTGCCGGTATCTGCTGACTCGGTCAGGTGGAACTTCTGGTCACAGTCCTTATCCATCCCACCACTTAACCCTTAGAGCGCCGAATAAATTTTCCAGGAATTAAGAATGTAATTATCCTGAGCTGTTGAAAACCTATCATGTGTCAACTTGTTTAAAAGAGCTCCCCTGCGGGAGCTCTTTTAAACAAGTTGACACATGATAGGTTTTCAACAGCATCTGGTTTTGATATCTTACACCATTGGGCAACTATAGTTGCCTATGGCGCTCAAAAGTTTAAACCCGATGAGGAGATGAGAACTGCCTTCCTGCCAGGAACCAAGTCCCTACCATGTCCTGGCTCATATTTGAAATGCTTCAGACACCGGTAAGGTGCTCTTCAGGGACACGTTCTGCTCCACTGCTGAAACAAGTCCTTCCTGTACGTGCAGCCACCATTTTGGAATGAAAACGGGTAGCTCTCTGATGTCATACTTGGCAAATGCAGTCAGGACTCCATTAAGCTGTGGCTGTTGTTTTGACCTCATTTCGTCGATGGAAATCCATCTCGCCCCCGCGTCCGAAATTATACCAGTTGACTGTTATTGCATGACTAGTGGAAATGCTTTAAACCTGTGAGTGCTAGTTATAAGTGCTAGTTACCGAGGACACGGCATTAACTTGCATTCATTTGCATTAAATCCTCATGTATTTGCCGCTTTTTTTTTTTTTTTATTTTTTTTTTTATACTCCATGTTTTAGCTGAGTGTTCGGCTCTCGTCTGGTCTCCTCTGTGATGTAGTTATATTATTTTACATGGAAAAGCAGTCGAATGGGAAGGAGAGTTCAGTCTCTCTGATGTAGAAAATGGGTTGTTGTCATGTTAGAAACATTTCACACTTGCTGATGAACAGCCTATAGACAGGTTCTGTAAGTGCTGGCACACTGAAACTGCTTCCAGTGATGCACTGTGAGAGAGGAGCCTTGTGACCTGAGAAATCCCCCTGTAGGCTGTCTGTGATAAAGCTGTTCTGGGATCTGCTGCCTGGATGAACCCTCCCATTACCTTTGGGGCGAAACTGACCCCATTCAATGTATACGGTTTCTAAAAACATGGTTAGAGTACTATTTTTCAGCTAAGTTTTTCTTTACTTTGTGGGTGAAACTTCAAATTAATGAAAACATATGTATTTTAGTTCTGTGCTCATGTTATGTGCATCGGTGTTGTTCAGGTCATTTTGACCCAAAGCTCTTTTTAAGTGCTGGTTCATACTTAGGGCACTTTTTCATTCATTCTCCTTCATTTCACAATAATCACATAAAATCAATACTTGATGTATAAGATGAGGATGGGGGGTTGTATTTATGACTAGACTATGAAGATGGTTAGTATAAATGCCTAAAGTTGCTGAGAGATAAATGGGCAGCACTTGGCAGTTAGTCATTTTCTCTAAGTTTTGTGTAAAAATGTTTCTTAATTTGAGGATAATAGAAGAGTTAAGAACTTCGTTTTGCTTAGAACTTCATAATCTTGGCCATATGTGATCTCAGACCAGGCCTATTCAAAATTAATTTTACATTTTTTAAATGTGGGAAAACTTCTTGAAACTAATCTTATACAGCTGTGACCGATTTATGAACAAGCATGTAACTACTGGTACCTGTTGCATTTGATTTTTTTTTTTTTTTGATCATGGTCTGATGCAAATTCAAGCCATTGGGAGATGGAAAAAATGGTAAAGAAATAACTAGTCAAGCAGTCAAAAAAAGAATATGAGTCAGGTGGATAGTGGAGGCGTGTATCGAAAGGTTATCGTAAGAATGTTGGTATCGAACACAAAGCAAATCAATAAAGATTATCATTAACTATCTCATTTTATTAGTGAAAAGCCCCATTTGAAAGTGGCTTGGAAATGAAGACCAGAATAGCACGTTTACATGGGTGCCAGCTTGATTTAGCTAGTCATGAGGTGCATTGAGCTGACGCTGTTTAATAACCCCACTGCTCCGTCGAGCCCGCCGAGTGTCAGCAGTTCTGTGAAGTTTGCAAGGATAACAGCGTGTCTTTGCACCCTTTTGTCTACACTTCATGGGCAATTTTGACCCTGGTCCCGCATAGTTGGTTTAGCTGAGTAGCTGAATTAAAATGATAGATTTTCAGTCGGTACGAAGCATTTACTGTCGCTCATTGATTTGTCTTTGTTACGGTACGTCGCGATAGAGGCCTGCCTTTGACCTACCCAACCTTCTCTTAAATTTCTATGCCTCATTCTCGCAACCAGGGCTAAATCTTTCTCAGGGCTCCAAGGTGACACCACTGATATTTCTGCCTACTTGGGGTGTAAAGGAACTATAGTTGCGGTTTAGCCCGTTTCTAATCGTAGTGCGTTATCAATGCTTTTGTAGTCTGCAATTTCTCCTCCTGTTTGTTCATGTGATAAGTATTCTGTGATTTTCCTCACTGTGCAGGTCTTAATGGTCCTGGTGAGTCATACTTCTGTGCTCCAGATGAGATATGACTTTAATCTTTTGTCTTATCGTTGTATCTATCTGTTGTAGCATTTCAAAATGGAAGCCCTTTTTTTAATGTAATTATTCTATTATGCAGACAGTGGGAAGCCTTCCTTGAGTTCTTTTTGCAAACTTCAAAACTGACAAACTGCAGCCTAGATTAGATTTGACAAAGAAGGCAAAATTCAGCCAGTATTTCTGGGCGATGAAGATTGTATTTGATTTGTTTTTGCGTCACTGTGCCGTGACGTGAATGAGTTCTCATAAGGTGCAAAAAGGGTGGGTCTGAACGGCTATTTGCAGAGTGTTATGGGCAGCATGAACTGAACTGAAGGCCTTGTTCTGTGACTGTGACTGACTGACTGTGAACTAGACTTTAACTTTTTGAAATGTATTTTATTTATTTGTAAAAAATTTTTAATTAATTAATTTGCTTTTCTCCTTTTTTTTTTGCAAAAACTTGGCAGAGCCCTGACTGCATGTACGCACCTCCATAACTTACATGAAGTGAGTCTAGAAGATGTCACAGAATATCACTGAGTCTCTGTTGAACTGGATTCTTGAGAAGTTGTAGGAAGGTAAAGGCTTATGCCTGTAGAAAGAGCTGTTTCGTACGAAAAGAAGCAGCTCTTTCGTATACAGAAGAGGTTTTCACCTGGCCTGGGGATAGTTGGTGTGATATAGCAGTGACTTTTTTGTGTTAAGTGTTGGTATGCAGCATTACAACTATTGTACCATGACTGCTTTGAACAGGATAGTGTCCATATTTTAGCCACAGGTTACGGGTTTGCACGCTGCTACTGGCTTTGAATGTGCTGAACACCACGCCTTTGTGTAAGAAGTAACTCGAAAATGGTCGGGAAATGTCTTACTTCACCTTCTGGGAAGTAGTGCTTTCGTCTTTGCAAAATGCGCCTGGAGGTGTAGGTGTGCATGTGGGCAGGTGGTGTCGGGTGGAGGAACATGCAGATTATTAAATGGAAAATTAATCTGTTCTCTGGCCGATTACACGGAAGTTCTGGGCCGCTGTAACCCGACCGCCTCTTTCGTTGAGTCAGACTGTGTTCATGAAAGCAGCCTTCGCTCAGTGCGCGTCGGTTGTTCTTCCTGATGCAGAAGGGCAGGTTACGCTGCCACAGTAAATGTAACTGGAAACTGGGTCACTGTGCTCAGGTGTTGGGATGCGTAAATGTTTCAGACGACCCTCTCCCGTGGGTTATAGAGAAGGGTTTGGGGTTACGGAATCAGGAGGCTGGAGCTTCACCTTTATTATCCCTCAGCCCCGACTAAGGGGCAGAGGGGTATTGTCGTCACGTGTGATGTCTGTCTGTCTGTGTCTGTCAGTCTGTCCCGTAAACGTTTGTATTTCGTGCGATAACCTGAAAATGCCTTCATCAATCTACGCCCTTTTCGCTCTGTTGCTTGGTCTTGTGTACTTACAGAAGCCTATGCAATTTGACGGCACTTGGATGTCCAGTATGGCGGCCACAGCTGCCATCTTGAATTTTGTATTCCGCAGGATAACTTGAAAATGCCTTTGTCAATTTATATTAATTCCAAACAATCCAGGGACTAATACCCCCGCTTTGTGGGGGTATTTTTTCAATGGCGTCTGGTATTATCTGGCTGCCCTTTCTGGTGTTTTTAGGCTAATAGTTTCTACATTGACAACTGTAGTGCGGGAAGTTCATAGCAGTTGGACTGTGGTGAAATCTGATTTTGGCTCCATCTTCGAGTAGTCTGGATTTCAAATGAAACCTTGAGCTTGAGGGTAACGTGCACACTGTCATCTTTCATTTGAAGATGAGCTCATAGGATGACCCGTGTAGAAGTCGTACCGCTCAGCACGCAGTACGAATTCTCTCCTTTGATCGGAAGCCGGGCATTTTTTGTGCAGAGCTAATTATGTTGGAATCATACCTAGACTGTGTGATCTCCCTTTGTCTTGTTTATAACATCCCTAATGGCTCTACACATGTGCTTGCTCCCTCTCTCCTTGTGTTCCTAGACTCTGTTTGGGAGTAAACAGCCAACTACTGTCCAGCTGTGGGTCTCCTACAACCGCAAGCCAATGAGAGCTGCCCAGATCGAGACCCGCCACCCAATCTCGGTGAGTACCCACAATGCGGCTGGAGTGGGAGGGAGTCACAGAATGGCCCTGGGAACACAAACTGGGCGATCGCTCCTGGCTTATGACTCCCCTGTTGGTATCGTTTGTGGAGCTCTGTCTCTGGAGTGTTACTTACAGTGCCTTCAACTAAGGGATTTCACTCTGTTATATTTTTATTTTATTTTATTTTATTTATCATTTATTTAGCCAGGAAGGTCCCTTTGAGATACAAGATCTCTTCTTCCAGGGAGTCCTTGTCAAGACGGCAGCATAAATAGTTGTAAACATATAAACATAAGAAAAAATATAGGCCTTCAACACCAAATATACTGCATGTCATCGGTTCTAAACTCTCTTCCTGATGCTTCTGAAGCTGATCCAGGTGTTTGGATTTTTTCAAAGTGAAGCATGCCTCTGTTTGGCTGGGGGAGTCACTGAGAGGGCTGGGAACCACTACTGTGTCGGAAATATAAGAAGATATGCACGGAGAGATTAAAGCATTTGCATAATGTTTTTATAAAGAATAAATTCTCATGATTTCTCCGCATATGAAATATTGCATGTGTCATACACAAAAAAAGGCATAAAAAAATGAGTATTTATCCCTCGCCGGTGGAAAGCCCTAAAGGGAGATTCTGTTGTGGCGCAGTCTGTCTGTCTATCGGAAGGTGCTTGTCTTATGAAATCAACTCCTCCTACAGTTTTCACAGGACGTCCCTGAACCTTTGCACTATGCTGCAGATAGACTGATGATGCGCATATTGCAGTCACGACTCCGGCGGAGTATTTTTTGCGCTCAGAGGGTCCTTGTTGTATGAAAATTTTGGATTATACATGCCTGGGGCAAAAAAAAAAAACATGTCAAGATGGCAAAATGTCAGACTTTTATTAGGCTTAACAACAAAGCATTGGTCAGGAAAGTGATAAGAGTTAAACAGATGGGCAAAGTAACTAGTATGGGATTGCTGTTACCTTTGTTTTCTTTGAATATTTAATCCTTGTGGGTAAATTTGCAGATTTCAAAAAAAAAAAAAAAAAAAAAAAAAAAAAAAAAAAGAACTTTCGAGAAATGACATGTGATTGTTCCTCTTTCGAAAACAACTTTTCAGTTGTGGGAAACAGGCCTTTGTGTAATATGTTTCAGCACTCCAAAGCACCAATTGACTTTTCACTGCGAAGCAGCTTAGCTTCATAGTGAAGCAGTTTCCAGCTTTTCCCCCAGACAGCTCAGTGCAGAAAAAGTTAACGAGCAAATGGTGGCGCAGAAAGTCTCATGAGTGAATTTGTTTAATCCTGGCTAATTTTCTGACTTAAGGTTCGTTTTGAAGACCATAATAAGCTTAATATTTTTAGTCTTCAGCTACTCAAAGGGTAGGTAGGGGGACTGTTGATTTAGGTTGTATCTGTCTGTCCGTGTATCTGATCTTTGGCGGGGGACTGTGGCGATAGCTGACCTGCTTGTACCATTTTGGGCTTGGCCCATAATTTTTTGTGAAGCAGTGCATATTTACTAATGTCATATAGAGACTAAATGACAGCAATATAAAGTATGCTAGTATTGTAACATTTGAATATTCAGCACTTAACAGTTTGCTTTGGGCTTTTTTCAGAATGTGCATTTTTTTTTTGATTGGCTAGTGTGGTTGTATCACTGTTGATCTTTCCTTTTCAGGAGTACTATATCGCTGACGCCTCGGAGGATCAGGTCTTCGTGTGTGTGAACCACGCAAACAACGTCACGCACCTGTACATCTCGGACGTGGAGGGCCTGTCCTTCTCGCTGTCCCTGGAAAATGTGCTGTACTTCAGCCCTGGCGGCGTTGGGAGCGACACGCTAATCAGGTGCAATGCTAACGCTAAAGTAGTCAGGTTGCACGCAGTCCTCAGTTGTTAATGTTAATGCTAATACAGCCTGATTGGGTACAATGCTAATACTAAAGTGGTCTGGTTGCATACAGTCCTCAGGTTTTAATGCTAATGCTAATACAGCCTGATTGGGTGCAGTGCTAATGCTAAATCGGCTTGGCTGCATACAGTCCTCATGTGTTATCGCTAATGCTAATACAGCCTGATTGGCTGCTGTGCTAAGGCTAGACTAGCCAGGTTGCACACAGTCCTCTCGTGTAAGTTATCACTAATGCTAATACAACCTGATCAGGTACAATGCTGACACAAAAATAGCTTAGTTGCGTGATGTCCTCTCAGGTGTAAGTTGGCACAAATGGTAATATAGCCTAATCGGGCACAACGCTAACGCGAAAGTGGCCATTTGCACGCAGTCCTCTCAGGTGTAAGTTAGCACAAATGCTAATACAGCCTAATCGGGTACAATACTAACGCGAAAGTGGCTTAGTTGCGCGCAGTCATCTCAGGCTTAAGTTGGCACTAACGCTGATGGAGCCTAATTGAGTGCACTGCTAATGCTAGTGCTGACCGGCTGCTAGTTCTATTATAGTTTGATTGTGTGCAGCGCTGAGTTAGTCTGTTAAGGTAAAAAGCTAGCTTTAATAGGGTCTGATCAGGCCAGACAGGAATGTTAATATATTTTGAGTAGACATAAAGCGATCTCATAACAGCCATGATTAAGGCAATGTAATGACACTGCGGTGTACACCACTGTGTAGGTACTTTGCCGATGAGCCATTTGCGGACCTCCATCGCGTGGAGGGCCTGAGGGGGGTCTATATCGCTACGCTAATCAACGGCTCGCTGACCGAGGAGAACATGCGCTCCGTCATCACCTTTGACAAGGGGGGAACCTGGGAGCAGCTGCGACCCCCAACTACTGACAGCCTGGGGGGCACGGTGGACTGTGAGGTACAGACTTATTGTGTCAGTGTGTGTGTGTGTCTGTCTCCGTCTGTATGTCTGTCTCTGTGTGTGTATGTTTGTCTGTATGTGTGATCTTGTACTTGCTACAAAGTGAGAGCCAACAAATGTATTTTACCACACCGGCCAATAGGCCGGGAGCTATTGTGATCAGGTGATGTCCGGTGTCGTGGGCGTGATCGTGATCCGGTAGCAAAATCTTAAAAAA
The DNA here is from genome assembly GCA_029692085.1 of Gymnothorax javanicus. Taxonomy (NCBI): domain Eukaryota; kingdom Metazoa; phylum Chordata; class Actinopteri; order Anguilliformes; family Muraenidae; genus Gymnothorax; species Gymnothorax javanicus. The sequence goes on from CM056199.1 coordinate 20,286,848, forward strand.
ACTACTGGCCCGATTTACTCCAGATTTGGCATGGACCTTCATTGGGACAATGTCTACCAGGATTGTTGACAGTTTTGAAAAATTTCAACTTATTGATTTTTATTTAAAAAAAAATTCCAGTTAAAATTTCCCCATTTACTTATAATTGGAAAATCTTTCGCAGTCATCTCCTATGAAAGCTGTTGCCAGATTCACTTCATATATTTTATTACGCTGTATTCATACACCATTGAGTCTCTGAACAGCTTTTCTCAGAAATGCTGAAGAATTGGCTCAGTTATTGGGCCGGTGAGGTACAGGGCCATTGGTCTTATTTTTTCCTACAGAGTGGGAACATAATTTGGAATTGAGGACATTTTCATGTGTCCTCACAACGATATAGCGAATTGTGACTTATTGGTTAAGGTTCAGGGTAAGGGGTAGAATTAGGGATAGGTTAAGGTTAGGGTAAGGGTTTGGGTTAGGCATGCGTTGCTTATTGTTAAGATTGGGGAAATGCTGAAGAGACACACAAAGAATGAATGGAAGTCAATGTAATGTCCTCACCAGGATAGAAGTACAAGGATGAGTGTGTGTGTGTGTGTGTGTGTGTGTGTGTGTGTGTGTGCGTGTGCGTGTGCGTGCGCGTGCGTGCGTGCGCGTGTGTGCGTGCGTGCACCTGCGACTATCAGTGTGACGCGTGTAATGTGTGTGGCTGCCGTTGTGCACCAGACGGCATACTTGCATACTTTACGCATTACCTTTCCCCCTTTGACCCTCCCTCCCTTTCACCCTTTCCATCTCTCTCTTTCTCTCCCCCTCTCTCACTCTCTCTCTGTAGCTCTCTCAGGGCTGCTCTCTGCACCTTGCCCAGCGCTGGAGTCAGTTACTGAACGTGCAGCTGCGCAGGGCACCTATCCTCTCTAAGGAGTCCGCTCCCGGCCTCATCATGGCCACAGGTGGGTCTCGCCGCATCCAGGGGGGGCGTAACCACGGCAACACGAGCTCCATGGTTACCGTCCACACGCCCTCTGTCAGTAACCTCACCTCACCTCACGTCTACGGCTGCACAGCTTCCTCCCAGCCGTGAATTGCGTCACTTCTCCGCAGCTAAAACCTCTAAGGTTCAAGACCGCAAAATAGGTGATGAGAATGTTCTTAAAGTAGGGTCTTTATGCTGATGTCACTCACTAGAACTCCACCCACAGATGTAGAATTCTGAGCAAGAGTTCCAGGAAGCAGCGTCAGCAGTCATGTGGTCTTGTTTAGCCGCGTTGTGGAAACTCTGTTGACGAACAGTGGGGCTGGCGGTCCTGTTTCAACACCGCGCTGCTGACGCTGATGCGACAGTCCCAGGGCTGCAGCTCTCACTGGATAATTAACACACAGAACTGCTGACTCTATCACCCCCCCCCACCCCACCTACCCTCCCCGCAAGCTGTATTATAAGCACTTCTCGAGCCGCCTGCCAAGTGTTTTTTGGGGTGAGGAAGAATACTTCCCTGTTGTGTTATAACTGATGGTTTTCAGAACAGGGTTGTAAAATTTTTTAATATCAGGAACCAAAATAAAATTACCTTCTGCTGTCATGACCCAAATTCTAAATTTACCGTGTGATGTATGCGTGAATTTTAGCCTCGTGCAACGCTAGTGGACTACAAATCCATTCTGAAGCTCACCTCCTGCGACAGTTGTGGGTCCTGACTTACAGCTTAAATGGCACTATTTTATAGTAAATTAAGCACAATTATTAACTGGTTACTTGAACTAGTAATAAATTAACTAATAAGGGTTAACTAAGCTAATAAAGGTTAATGCGTCTTCTGTCTAATTTCATGTCTTGTGATATTGTCATTGTTGAATGGCTTTTTGCCATTGCTTTGCCATTACGTGCCATTACTGTGACGATCTTGCTCAGTTAAGCACATTTGAGTTGGAATCCAATATATTGAAGCGTTTTAAGCTCAAAGATATTGGCTTGACTGACTGTTCTGTCATTTTTTTGTTAGTGGAGTAAGCATTATTGGTACAGAGGCAAGTTTTAAATAAGAAACTTGTATCAACGCATATGCTTTCATTGAAGGCTAATTGTAGTGTCTTATTGATGACCAGGACTTTCTCTGCAGAGAACATCTTTGGGCGTTTTTTATATCACGTGCACACTGTTGTAAGCTGCTTTGGTTGTGCCAAAGGTAATCTCTTGCGGAAATTCCTTTAGCGCTTCGAGCGCGAGCTAACGTGCGGTGCTTGCCTGAGCCTGGTACTGGCTTAAACCTCTGGGATTCAGAGGATTTGGCTAACTCTCTCTGTTCTTTGGCAGCTGCTGGCATGTAGGATACATATTTAAGCAGATATTTCCTTCTCTGAGTCCCTTTGGACTCTTTAAAAACATGTTTTTGAGTTGCCTCGTGCGCAGCGCTGCATTTGAGCTAAGGACGGTTGCCTCGCATTCGTGGGGAAAGATGAAGCCGGCTCGCGTATAATCTAGGCCCTATAATTTATTTAAAATGTGTTAAGTGCGCATGAGAATCAGGCTCTTGTCATTCTGTAAAGAGATTGGCTGGCAGGTTAATTCCTCTCTGACTAATGTGACTGTTTTATTTTTAATATACACTCTGTAAGTGGCTATTCATTAAAGTTGCACGCAAATTTAATTGGTTCACACCGCCCCCCCCGTTTGATGTTTCTCTCCCTGTTTAGGGTCTGCCGGGCGAAGCCTGGCGGAGAAGCCGAACGTTTACGTGTCAAGCAGCGGGGGAGCGCGGTGGAGAGAGGTGAGGGAAGATGCAGTGCATTATGGGATAGGACCACTGGCTCCTAATGGAGAGCCAGCGGTTTTTGTCCTCCAGTTCAGAAGAAAAATATGTGCATCAACGTAATTTACGTAGAACCACGTTGTTTTACCTTGAAAAGGGATGGAATGAATGCTAGCACTCGGATGCTATGCCTCTTACGTGGAGGTTAAGGGGAGCTAGCGCAGAGTGAATTAGCCCTTGTCTAGTGGTACTTGGTGTTTGATAAGATACATGCTCTTTCTCCTTCCTACCGTCCCCCCCAGGCTCTGGCTGGCGCCTACTTCTACTCATGGGGCGACCATGGAGGCATCCTGATGGCCATTATGCAGGGGACACCAACCAGAACACTCAAGTGAGCCTCTCGTCTCTCACTCTTTGTCTTCGGAATCTGCCGTAGGGCCATTTCGTAATGGTGGCCGCGTCTTCATCTGCCTCTGCTTCTGTGTCCTTGTCGCTTTCGAGTGCTTGTTTGTACTCATGCTAAAATGCAGTGTGGTGAGAGCTGTGTTGGTCTGCCGTCCTCAGCTTCACTAATCCATGTATAATGCAGTGATGATTGACTGCAGCCTGTCTGGGCTCATGAGCTTCTGTGGGTCTCACTTGTAATGTCTCTTTTCTCCCCAACCCCCCCAGACAGAGGGAGGGAGGATATGGTTTCTGTGCTGCCACTCAGAAACCAGTTAGTATTTCCTTACCAAATATTGTGGAAGGGTTGATCAGCTATTAAACTGGTGCCTTTTTGGTATTTAGGGATTTTCTGGGGGTAGACATTTGTTCTTAAGAGTAAAAACACACTCCAGTTTGTGTTGTGCAACCGTTGTTGAAGTGTTGAGACCGCGTGCGCTTGTTCAGCATTTGGATGGCAGCCCTCAAGCGGAGGATGGGGTCCTGCTGGCACTGTGGTGTTGGCTGGCCAGAAGGGGGCAACCTTTCCTCTACACTGAAGTGAATTATCCCAGCGAAGGGAGCGCTGTGGCGTAGAATGCGCTGTCCTATCGATTAGATGTTAAACTGAAAATGAGGACAGATCCTCTTGTGATGTAAAAAATTCCTATTATTAGACTTTGGGGAAAAGCAGGGGTGTCACTCACTTCCTCTGGTCTCCCGGTCACTACTCTCCCCTGTATCTGTGGCTGCCTGCTGGGTCACTACTCTCCCCTGTATCTGTGTCTGCCTGCTGGGTCACTACTCTCCCCTGTATCTGTGTCTGCCTGCTGGGTCACTACTCTCCCCTGTATCTGTGGCTGCCTGCTGGGTCACTGCTCTTCCCTGTATCTGTGGCTGCCTGCTGGGTCACTACTCTCCCCTGTATCTGTGGCTGGCTGCTGGGTCACTACTCTCCCCTGTATCTGTGTCTGCCTGCTGGGTCACTACTCTCCCCTGTATCTGTGGCTGCCTGCTGGGTCACTGCTCTTCCCTGTATCTGTGGCTGCCTGCTGGGTCACTACTCTCCCCTGTATCTGTGGCTGCCTGCTGGGTCACTACTCTCCCCTGTATCTGTGTCTGCCTGCTGGGTCACTACTCTCCCCTGTATCTGTGTCTGCCTGCTGGGTCACTACTCTCCCCTGTATCAGTGTCTGCCTGCTGGGTCACTACTCTCCCCTGTATCTGTGGCTGCCTGCTGGGTCACTACTCTCCCCTGTATCTATGGCTGCCTGCTGGGTCACTACTCTTCCCTGTATCTGTGGCTGCCTGCTGGGTCACTACTCTTCCCTGTATCTGTGGCTGCCTGCTGGGTCACTACTCTTCCCTGTATCTGTGGCTGCCTGCTGGGTCACTACTCTCCCCTGTATCTGTGGCTGCCTGCTGGGTCACTGCTCTTCCCTGTATCTGTGGCTGCCTGCTGGGTCACTACTCTTCCCTGTATCTGTGGCTGCCTGCTGGGTCACTACTCTCCCCTGTATCTGTGGCTGCCTGCTGGGTCACTACTCTCCCCTGTATCTGTGGCTGCCTGCCCGGTCACTACTCTCCCCTGTATCTGTGGCTGCCTGCTGGGTCACTACTCTCCCCTGTATCTGTGGCTGCCTGCCCGGTCACTACTCTCCCCTGTATCTGTGGCTGCCTGCCCGGTCACTACTCTCCCCTGTATCTTTGGCTGCCTGCTGGGTCACTACTCTCCCCTGTATCTGTGGCTGCCTGCTGGGTCACTACTCTCCCCTGTATCTTTGGCTGCCTGCTGGGTCACTGCTCTTCCCTGTATCTGTGGCTGCCTGCTGGGTCACTACTCTTCCCTGTATCTGTGGCTGCCTGCTGGGTCACTACTCTCCCCTGTATCTGTGGCTGCCTGCTGGGTCACTACTCTCCCCTGTATCTGTGGCTGCCTGCTGGGTCACTACTCTCCCCTGTATCTGTGGCTGCCTGCCTGGTCACTACTCTTCCCTGTATCTGTGGCTGCCTGCTGGGTCACTACTCTCCCCTGTATCTGTGGCTGCCTGCTGGGTCACTGCTCTTCCCTGTATCTGTGGCTGCCTGCTGGGTCACTGCTCTTCCCTGTATCTGTGGCTGCCTGCTGGGTCACTACTCTTCCCTGTATCTGTGGCTGCCTGCTGGGTCACTACTCTCCCCTGTATCTGTGGCTGCCTGCTGGGTCACTACTCTCCCCTGTATCTGTGGCTGCCTGCTGGGTCACTACTCTCCCCTGTATCTGTGGCTGCCTGCTGGGTCACTACTCTCCCCTGTATCTGTGGCTGCCTGCTGGGTCACTGCTCTCCCCTGTATCTGTGGCTGCCTGCTGGGTCACTACTCTCCCCTGTATCTGTGGCTGCCTGCTGGGTCACTGCTCTTCCCTGTATCTGTGGCTGCCTGCTGGGTCACTACTCTCCCCTGTATCTGTGGCTGCCTGCTGGGTCACTACTCTCCCCTGTATCTGTGGCTGCCTGCTGGGTCACTACTCTCCCCTGTATCTGTGGCTGCCTGCTGGGTCACTACTCTCCCCTGTATCTGTGGCTGCCTGCTGGGTCACTACTCTCCCCTGTATCTGTGGCTGCCTGCCCGGCCTGGACTTCTGTCATCCTGTAGGTTTCTTTGTGGCCTTTTTGTTACACCTGACTCAACTAATTGGCTGCATAACAGGATCTCTAGCTTCTTTGTGAGGTGCGCTTCGTCAGTATTGGAGTGAAACCTTGGATTGTGGTTGATCTCTACAAACAGGGTTGTTACCACTGTCCTACACCAGCCTGGATAAATGAAAAAATATGCGGTGTGCTTGTGCGAGAGTGCACCTCTGCCGCCCTGCATGCTGAGGCGTGATGTAATGGCGCTGCCTCTAACGGGTTTCTGCCTCATTGTGCGTTTTATATTAGGTACAGCACCAACGAGGGCGAGACGTGGTCGGAGTTCACCTTCGCCAATGCAGACGTGTACGTGTACCAGCTGATGACGGAGCCGGGGGAGAGGAGCACCGTCTTCACCATCTTCGGCTCCTACGCCTCTCGAGACCACAGCTGGCTCATCCTGCAGGTCAACACCAGCAGAGCCCTGGGTGAGCGTGCGGCGATTCTGCTGCTGTGGGGTCAGCGCTGTGCTGGTGCTGTTGGGCAAAATCGGTCGCGTCCCCGTGTTACTGCTGGGGTGAAAGTGCTTATCAGTATCAGTTCTGATATCGGTATCAGTATTCAGTATGGTATCAGTATTGATATTTGTATCAGTTTTGATTTTAGGTATCAGCACTCATATCGATATCGGTGACCAGCTATCGGTGCTAGTATCAATATCAGTGCTAGTATGGGTAATTGTGTTGCTATCAGCTCTATTTTCGGTGTTTGTTTTTCTATCGGTATCAATTTTGGTATTGGTATCAATGCGGTTGTTTGCATTGTTATCGGAAGCAGGATTGAGATCAGTAACAGAGTCCGCACAAGTACCTTTGCCAGTGTTTGTATCAGTGTCAGTACCAATTAGTGCTGCGTATTGGTGCTACAGCATCATTTTGTAGTTGTGAATGTGTGAGCATTTGTGAGCGTGTGTGAGTTCTCATGAGCTCTCGAGCACTCCCATTTTGGCAGCATTTGCTTTGGAAAATTGATGTGTTCTAACTTGAAAAGTAATTGGGGCGCACGATCACATCTTTTCCCACGAATGCATTAGGGCGCTCCTTAATATTTTACACACGATGAGCTCATCAGCTCCTGAGGAAAATGCGTTGGCACCGAGCCGTGCTGTAATACTGTGTGTATCTGAACTCAGGGGTCCCGTGCACGCCGAGGGACTACAAACAGTGGTCTCCGTCGGACGAGCGGGGGAACGCCTGCCTGCTCGGTCGGCGTGTGGTCTTCCACCGCCGCATGCCTCACGCCACATGCTTCAACGGCGAGGACTTTGACCGGCCCTTCTCCGTGTCCAACTGCTCCTGCACCCGCCAGGACTACGAGTGGTAAAGCCGCCCGGCCCCTTCAGTTAGCGCTTAGTTTAGCCACCTTGGAGGCTTGAGGCTAACTGCTAACTACCCCCCCATCCCCTCTGCAGTGACCACGGCTTCAAGCTGAGCGAGGACCTGTTCCTGGAGGTTTGCGTTCCTGACCCAGAGTTTACCGGAAGGCTGGGTGCGCCGCCCGACCCCTGCCCCGCGGGCACCACCTACCACCGCAGCAAAGGGTCAGCAGCTCTACCCTCATCTGACTGTAGTCTAAACTTAGTGTGTTTATGAAAATGCCTTACAGTGACCACAGTGGTCATGTCTGGTGTGGAGAGGAGTAAGTTGTATGAGCATCCATGTACACACTCAGTAAATTTGCTTTCTAAGACTTGGATGCGTTATCGAAAGGCAGTGTTGGTCAGTGATTGGGCAGCGCTTGTCCTGCAGGGCTGCAGTGCCTGCTGGGTTTTGGAGTGTTTAAGCACAAGGGATTCATTTATGCGACTGGTCTGCTAAAGGATCCACACTCCTTGTTTTTAAGGCAATAATTGTCCGCTGATTGAAAGGAGAACTCAAAAACCTACGGATACAGCGGCCCTTTGGGACTACAGTTCGACACCCGTGAGCTTGGTGAACAGGCCTGTGGCAGGGGTTTAAGAACCCCTGACTTAAATAAATCGATCAGTTCTTTAAAAAAAAAAAAAAAGAAGAAAAGTTTGATTTTGATTGGGTAATATGGCATTGGTTCCAGACTTTCCTTATAAATTGCATACAAGGTTTATAGTCCACTCTGTCCCTCTCTCTCCCTCTGAATCAGACCTGCTGCTGAAGCTCTTTACTGTGCTAATAGCAGCCTCTAGTGGCAGCCATGGGAAATGCACGTAACAGCAGTTCACTCGTGCAAAATGAGTGGGATGCGTTGAACTTGATTTCTGTGTGCCCATGCTTATAGCTGTATGCGCACACGCTCGTGGGTAGTGATGCATCTGTGTGTGTGCTTGCTTGTGGCTGTTTGTGTGTGTGTGTGTGTGTGTCTGTGTGTTCTGATGCACATCTGTAAGCATATTAACCCATCTCTGTGTGCTTCAGGTACAGAAAAGTATCGGGGGACAGCTGTTCTGGAGGTGATGTGGAGGCCAGACTGAATGGAGAGATGGTGCCGTGTCCTATTGGAGGTCTGTGCTCACCCTGCACAGTACACCACTCTCACACACATGCCCAGCTCCACCTGTATCATAGGTTATTAAGCATGATAAATTGTGTACTCCATCATGCTAGGTATGTGGCACTGTAAATGATGGATATGATTTGATGGGTGTGATTGACTCAGTTAATACTGCAGTGTTATTTGACTGAAATGTATTGAGCCAAATCAAGCTAGGTCAAATTTACCTAGGGGAAACAGTGGTTTTCAAAGGAATGTCGGCTGTGTAAACTTAACAAGAATTTCACAGCCTTTATGAAGGTGATGAAGGAAACCTAAACTGTGGTAACCTAGTATCCCGGGCCCGAGGAAGTCTGAGGACACAGGGGTGACTCAGGAGGTGTTTTAGCTTTTAAAATCACAGCATGAAAATCTATATGCAGGCAGTCGTGCACCCGTTAACAAGTGAGCTGTTGTACAAGGACTGAAAAGTTGGAATTATTTCATGCCTTTGACACGTGATTTGTGCTCCGTGCTGCCCATAGAGAGTAATGAGTTCATCCTGTACGCCGTGCGGAATGCAGTCCACCGCTACGACCTGGCGACCGGCACCGACCAGACCCTGCCCCTCTCCGGCCTGCGCCAAACCATCGCCCTCGACTTCGACTACGACCGAAACTGCCTGTACTGGGCCGACATCGCGCTGGATACCATACAGGTCAGCATGTGCAAGCACGCACATGTATGTGCACACTTACATGCACACGTGCACGCATTCACACACACACACACACACACACACACACGCGCGCGCACACAGACAAACACACTCTCTCTCTTTCACTCACACACACACACTTTCTGGCCTACGCTCTTTAATCGCACAAAAACTGTATCAGAATGGGAGCTTGGAGTAGGAGGATTTCTCTCTCTCTCACATGCACACAGACACACACTCACGCACACTACACACATAAACACACACGCACACACACACTAATCTGTTTACCTTCACGGAGACTATGTGTAAACGAGCTCAGGATAGGATGTGGTTGTGCTCACGTGTGCGCACACACACACACACACACACACACACACACGCTCGCTCTTACGCACTAACCCGTTTATTCTCACAGAGGCTGTGTTTGAATGGGAGCTCAGGGCAGGAGGTGATTGTGCGCACTGGCCTGCAGAACGTGGAGGCTCTGACCTTTGACCCCATCAGCAGGCTGCTGTACTGGGTGGATGCCGGCACTCAGAAGATAGAGGTCAGTGGGCACTGGACTTAAGCCCTGCCCAATACAGCGTGCTTCACACAGACGTCATTCAAGCACTATTCTATAGCTTTATAATCGGCCAATTTTTTACTTCAGCCTTTTAAAATCTATTTTTTTTACTTGTGAACAGATCTATGTCTCATTTTCACCTTGAAGTTAACTGTATAATTATAGGAGTGCATTTGCAGAAGAAAATGTAAGCTTGGTTGCTCAGCAGCATGCTGTGTCAAACATGTACAAGGGTTATGATAATAAGGCCGGGGTTCTTGGTGTAAAATACAATTCCTGTGGAACCAGTGTAAAACAACGTCAATAATTGAAGGTCAACAGTGAGATTCTGAAATTGTTGGTGTTAACATAGAAATATTAGATGTGGGTTTATGTTGACTATGTTATGACTATGTTATGTTGATAGCTGAGGGGAGAAAAATGTCATTCGGGTTTATATGGAAGTAAAGTATTTTGTCACATAGTTGAGGACTGAGAGCAGCCTTAACTGTGCAGTACCTTCCTCTGTTCCACTCTTCCTCTCCCTCTCTTTCTCTCCCTCTCTCACTCTCCCTCTCCCTCTCTTTCCCTCTCTCATCCTCTCTCACTCCTCCTTCCTCTCTCTCTCTCTCTCTCTCTCCTGCAGGTGTCTAACCCAGACGGGGACCTGCGGCACACTGTGATTAACTCCACCCAGCTGGAGCTCCCTCGAGCTCTGGTCCTGATGCCTGAGGAGGGGTACGGACCTGCTGAGGATGTCTACACTGCTCATTTATCATGTTAAAGCAATCCTCACCCCCAAAACATAGTTCACCGTTCAACTCGTGAATAAACAACCCCACTGGTTTTTGATAGTTACTGCTTTTGTTGATTTTTTTTTTTTTTTTTAAAGTTGTGAATAATCATATTTAGGCAACTCTAGACCCCTCCCCCCTTTTTAGCTCCGCTGAGACGACAGTCACAGTCAGCGGAGCTTTTCTAATACCGAGTCGTCCGGCGTCCGTTGGTCGGTCTGTCTGTCTGTCTCTGTCCAGCGTCAACTTTTCACTTCAAATCTGAATATCTCAAAAACTGTCTGATAACTTTTTTCCTAATTTGGTGCGAGCCTTCCGTATGATATTCTGAATATTCACTGTGAAAATTAGAAAATTCTACGTCCCGGTTTTTCAGAAATTAAGCATTTTGGACTTAGAAAATCAGTGTTTGTGCTAATTTTTTCAGTCTTTCATTAATATCTCAAAAACTGACTGATAACTTTTTTGCTCCACTGTGACCATAGTCAGCAGTCAGCAAGGCTTTTCTAATGCCAAGTCGCCCGGCATCTGTCTGTCTGTCCGTCCAGCGTCAACTTTTCACTTCAAAGTTGAATATCTCAAAAACTGTCTGATAACTTTTGTTCTAATTTGGTGTGAGCCAAATTCTACGTCCTGATTTTTGAGAAATTCAGCATTTTGGACTTAGAAAGTCAGTGTTTGTGCTAATTTTTTCAGTCTTTCATTAATATCTCAAAATCTGTCTGATAACTTTTTGTCTAATTTGTTGTGAGCCTTCCTTATGATGTTCTGATGATCCCCGGCAAAAATTTTGAAAATTCTATGTCCCAGTTCTTGAGAAATTCAGCATTTTACACTCAGAACATCAGTGTTTATGCTAATTTTTTCAGTCTTTCATTAATATCTCAAAACCTGTCTGATAACTTTTTTGCTCCGCTGTGACCATAGTCAACAGTCATCGGAGCTTTTCTAATGCCCCGGCGTTCGTCTGTCTGTCCATCCAGCGTCAACTTTGTTAATATTACAATACTTTTGAAGGATTTCTGAAATTAAGTCATGACATGGACATTTCAGTCATCCTCAGCGGAGCTCTCTAGGCCGACAGGCCTCTTGTTAGTATACATCATGCAAGAACTGTGGGCCAATCTTTTTACTTAAGACATACGATAAAACTGAGAGTTCATCTTTATAAAACTGTATCTTTCATTCTGGCGAACACAGATTAAGACTGGTTTTTGACTAAATTCTCTTCTGAGAGGAGACTCTAGATACAAAATGCTTTTTGGTCTTGGATTGAAGTTGAACCCACTACCTGTCTGTGCATTTGGCTCTGAAACGCTTGTTGAGATGGACTTGCTGTAAGTTTTATGGCTGCTGTGTGATGTGGTTCTGTGTGATGTGATGTGATGTGATGTGAGCTTCCCCTGTTCGGCCTCCAGGCTCATGTTCTGGACGGACTGGGGTGACCGTATGGCCGGGGTGTACCGTAGCTGGATGGACGGGTCCAACGCCTCCCGCATCGTTTCAGAGGGCGTGCGCTGGCCGAACGGCATCGCCGTGGACAAGGGCTGGCTCTACTGGACCGAGGCGTTCGGGGACCGCATCGAGAGGGCCGACCTCCACGGACATCAACGCAGCGTGCTTATAGAGGGCCTACCACACCCCTACGCCATCGCCGTCTTTAAGGTGCATTACCTAATCCTGTCCTTTACTCATACAGACACTCACACGCATAATCTGCTCCACCCCTGCATCAATTCCACGTTAAGGTGCACTACCGTTTTATCACTGTTATCCTGTTGATGGATTGCTGCCCTAACGGGGACTGTTGCCTTCAACGTTTAGTATCCAGTGACATGTCTCAAATACATTTAATCATGTAGGACAATACAAGATAGAATATATGCTTCACTGCACTGTGAGCTTATTGTGCGTTTGCTCAGAATGACCTCTACTGGGACGATTGGTCTCGGATGGGTATATACAAGGCCCCTAAATCTGGAGGTTCGGACGGGGAACAGCTGGTGGGCCATCTGACCGGAGTTATGGACCTGAAGATCTTCTACAAGGGCAAAAACAGAGGTGAGATTTCCCAAGCCAGGGCAGTGTCACTCAGTCTGTCTGGTAATGCGATCTATCTGACTGAGAATCTCTCGTCCCTTACTTTGCCAGTTGTTGGCGATTGGGCTTCAAAAGTAGAATATTGGGATCTGTTGGTCATGGTACTCAAACTTGTACCTGTTCTTCACACAACAAGAGGCTCCTCAGAGCCTGTACTCGGGCTGGGTCTAGGTCTGGGCCAATCGCAAAACCGCGCGCGCGCATGAGCAGGACAATCGCGACCCCGAGGAAGAAAAAAAAAAAAAGAATAACGGAGCTGAAACTTAGGCTCGTGGCCTACCCGCCCAAGTAATTACACATCATACTACTTAGGAGGGAATCGCTGTCAGTGAGTGTGTATGTATGTGTGTGTATTTGCATATTTTGGCAGCTGTTCATATGATCAATGTCACACTTCGTGGGCATATTGCAGATGACCCAGGAAAGTGCAGTGCTTAGTTTGAAGTAGTTTGGCTGAGTAGTTCTCAAGAAATCTAAAAGGCTGTCAGCACCAATACTGCACAAGCAGTAATTGAACGAACACTGCAGCATACCACGCTAGCAGCAATAGAACGAGCAGGGCACTATACTGCGCTAGCAACAATTGAACGAGCTCTGCACTGTACTGTGCTAGCAGTAATTGAATTAGCACTGCTCTATAACGCGCTAGCAGCAATTGAACGAGCTCTGCACTATACCGCGCTAGCAGCAATGAAACAAGCACTGCATATACCGTGCTAGCAGCACTTGAACGAGCACTGCACTATACCGCGCTAGCAGCAATTGAACGAGCACTGCACTATACCACGCTAGCAGCAATTGAACGAGCACTGCACTATACCGCGCTAGCAGCAATTGAACGAGCACTGCACTATACCGCGCTAGCAGCAATTGAACGAGCACTGCACTATACCGCGCTAGCAGCAATTGAACGAGCACTGCACTATTCTGCACAGCTTGCGATTGAATGGTCACTGTTCTGTACCGCGCTAGCAGCAATTGAACGCGCACTGCATTATACCGTGCTAGCAGCAATTGAACGTGCACTGCATTATACCGCGCTAGCAGCAATTGAATGAGCACTGCACTGTACCACGCTAGCAGCAATTGATCGGGCACTGCATTATACTGCACGACTTGCAATTGAAAGGGCACTGCACGAGTTTGCTTACTATAAAAAAATTGTGAGGCTACTGTGGCGAATTTGATTCAGGCCTCACACTGGTGCTCAGATCAGTCCCTGAGGTTTGGAAATGATCTGAAAGGCCAGTGTCGTCTGTGGTCAGTAGTTGCAGTACTTGGCGCATGGCAGGGTAGTTTGATTAGGTGTCTGTGTTTCACTTCTGTGTGGGGTTGGGGATTAACAGTCCTCGTTGGGACCAGGCAGTCATTGTGGAAGTAATTGCATGCGTGGGATCTTATAGAGCAGTAAACTTTAACTTGCGGCTGTGTGGAGTGGGTATGCAAATGTGTCCCCCCGATCAACCCAAAACCAGTGAAGTTGGCACGTTATGTAAATCATAGATAAAAACAGAATACAATGATTTGCAAATCCTTTTCAACTTATATTCAATTGAATACACTGCAAAGACAAGATGTTTAATGTTCAAACTGAGAAACTTCATTTTTTTTTTTGCAAATAATCATTAACTTAGAATTTAAAGGCAGCAACACATTGCAAAAAAGTTGGCACAGAGGCCTTTTTACCACTGTGTTACATCACCTTTCCTTTTAACGACACTCAGTAAACGTTTGGGAACTGAGGAGACCAGTTTTTGAAGCTTTTCAGGTGGAACTCTTTCCCATTCTTGCTTGATGTACAGCTTAAGTTGTTCAACAGTCCGGGGTCTCCGTTGTCGTATTTTACGCTTCATAATGCGCCACACATTTTCAATGGGAGACAGGTCTGGACTACAGGCAGGCCAGTCTAGTACCCGCACTCTTTTACTACGGAGCCATGCTGTTGTAACACGTGCAGAATGTGGCTTGGCATTGTCTTGCTGAAATAAGCAGGGGCGTCCATGAAAAAGACGTTGCTTGGATGGCAACATATGTTGCTCCAAAACCTGTATGTACCTTTCAGCATTAATGGTGCCTTCACATATGTGTAAGTTGCCCATGCCTTGGGCACTAATACACCCCCATACCATCACAGATGCTGGCTTTTGAACTGCGCCTATAACAGTCCGGATGGTTCTTTTCCTCTTTGGTCCGGAGGACACGGCGTCCACAGTTTCCAAAAACAATTTGAAATGTGGACTCGTCAGACCACAGAACACTTTTCCACTTTGCATCAGTCCATCTTAGATGAGCTTGGGCCCAGCGGCCGGCGGCGTTTCTGGGTGCTGTTGATAAATGGCTTTCGCTTTGCATTGTAGAGTTTTAACTTGCACTTGCAGATGTAGCGACGAACTGTAGTTACTGACAGTGGTTTTCTGAAGTGTTCCTGAGCCCATGTGGTGATGTCCTTTACACACTGATGTCGGTTTTAATGCAGTACCGCCTGAGGGATCGAAGGTCACGGGCATTCAATGTTGGTTGTCGGCCTTGTCGCTACGTGCAGTGATTTCTCCAGATTCTCTGAACCTTTTGGCGATATTACGGACCATAGATGATGAAATCCCTAAATTTCTTGCAATAGCTCGTTGAGGAATGTTGTTTTTAAACTGTTCGACAATCAGCTCACGCATTTGTTCACTAAGTGGTGACCCTCGCCCCATCCTTGTTTGTGAATGACTGAGCATTTCAGGGAAGCTGCTTTTATACCCAATCATGGCACCCACCTGTTCCCCAATTAGCCCGTTCACCTGTGGGATGTTCCAAATAAGTGTTTGATGAGCATTCCTCAACTCTCTCAGTCTTTTTTGCCACTTGTGCCAGCTTTTTTTTGAAACATGTTGCAGGCATCAAATTCCAAATGAGCTAATATTTGCAAAAAATTACAAAGTTTACCTGTTCGAACATTAAGTAACTTGTCTTTGCTGTGTATTCAATTGAATATAGGTTGAAAAGGATTTGCAAATCATTGTATTCTGTTTTTATTTACGATTTACACAACGTGCCAACTTCACTGGTTTTGGGTTTTGTAGGTTTTAAACACGATGATGGTATTGTATATCGGAAATGCTGGCGGTGATGACCCCTGCTGGCCAAAATGGGTTCCTGCAGACTGATGGTCGCACATGAAATGTCTTCTCTGTTTGGCTCTCTGGCACCGAGGATGGGGAACTCCCAGGGCCAACACGTGAAGCAGGATGATGGAGTTGGCTAGAGTACTGCACTGCGAAAAACCTGGACCAGCTACTTTTACTTTCATTGAGTTTCAGAGTTGAGTGTGTTTACTCGGTGCGGTTATCCAGCTACCTTTGCTCTTGCTCAATGAAACAAGGCCCTTGGGTCATTCCCCTAAGTCCTGAATGAGAGACTCTGGTGATGTGAATCTGAGCCCCACGCTTTGTGCTTTTATCTCATCTCTCTGACACATTTGTGTCTCTCTGTGGGTCTGTTTCTTTCTATCCATGTCCAGGCCTCTGTGTGGTCCAATCTTTGATTCGGACACGTCTCTTTGACCTGATTTCTCTGCAGTCATGTCCCTGTTCAGGGTTTTCCTTACTATATAAGGGCTCAGGCGCAGCGCCTTAAGATTTTTTTTGAGCGGCTTAGCCGAATGATCGCAAAAATGTGAACAACGGCAACTGTTGTATGGGCCAACAAAAAAAATGAAAAAAACAAAAATTGGGGGGTGATTGGTGTATGACAGATGCTCATCGCCAAGCCATTCTAGTGGATGATGGGATATTCTGTAAGGTGAAGGCTGCGTTGAAGTTTCAGCCATCACTCAAAAAGGTAACAAAGAATAACTATATACTCTTTTGTTTGGACTTTGGAGGGATTCCCGTAGATGTTAAAAATGGCAAAAGCAGATAGAGAGCTACAAGAAGATATACTAATGTAAGTTGGCCTATTTTAGAACGAGAAATTGCTAACTTGGGTGACTTGGTTGCATAGCTACATGTTCATAGATAGGAGCAGTCTGTGAAGCTACTGAGTTGACATTACATAGAGGCCTTGGATACACTTATCAATTCAATGCGACTTTTATCATCCAATCATGGCAGGATGTATTAATTGTAAAGTGTTGACAGTCCCAGATCTGATTTTGCTCTCACTGTCAGATATGAGCCAGGCTGCATTCCGAAGTTATCAGGCTCGCATTGTGATTGGAATTCTATATAGTCAAGGCGCATTCCAGCCACAAAGTCTACATGAGCAATACTAGGAAATGGATGACCAGGAAAAGGTAATGTGGACATAATCCGGCCACGGGAGAGATGTACCGGGCATTATGGAACAGTGTGCGGACATACAGCCACGGCAGAGGTATAAAAGGCATTATCGAGCAGTGTGTGGACATATAACAAACGCAATCTCGTGGCATCAGGTCCAGCTTTTCGAGAAATTTAGTGCTGGCTGCTATACTAAGTCCACACTTGCATAAAAAAATCTTAGAAGTGGGACGTCTAAGTTGGAATCCGATCCAAATCTTACCCCATAATTACTCTAGCTATTATTTCACAGATAAATTCAATGACCTCTGCTCCCCCAAAGATAGAAAAAAGAACGATGAGCCATAAGAATTGGCTCCCCTCAGAGATTCGCAATGCCAAAAAATACGAAGCAGCTTGCGTGTGGAGAGGAAGTAGCTGCTCTGTGGTGGTGTTGTTCCAGGACAAGACTCCCACCTAGTGGCTGAAACCGAAAATTACCCCCGCAGTATTTCGGAGCTTACTGAGGCATTGCACGGTTCCACTTCGTGTACTATTTCACTAACGTTTTCAACAATTTACTCGGAGGAAAAATTCAGCGACCGTATTACAAAGGTCGGCCTTGATCCTTGCGAACAATAACTTTTTATGACCCATCCCTACTGCAGACACAATTTGCGTATTTCATTTTTGTAAGGTGTTCCCGGCTTTCTTTCACAAATATGGCAAGGATAATCGGCAAAAACAACGTGGAAAAAATTCTGACTTAAAATTTCCTTCCTTCCTAATTTCAACCCCTCTCCCTCCGGATCCCAGTTAGCACCTAAGCCCTCTGAAAACCTGGGGAAAACCCTTCTCTCTCTCTCTCTCTCTCTCTCTCTCTCTCTCTCTCTCTGAGACAATTTTTCAATTAAATTTGCTTTATTGGCAGGACAAATAAATACATCTGTGTCGCGTAAGCATTGGAAAAATAAATAAATGAATTTAAAAAATATCATAAATAAATAAAAAAATCCCCCAAGTATTGGCAATACTTACAAACTTGGGATAGTTAGATTATAATATATTAATTTTATTATCCTTGAAGACAATGCAAGGACAGATACTGTTCTTGTCTCTCAGTGTAACACAGCGGTTAGTTATTTATCCTGGTATTGTGGTATTCTCTCCCTCCCTCTGACTCCAGGGCAGAATGGCTGTTCGGGCCGCCCCTGCAGCCTGCTCTGTCTGCCCCAGCCGGAGGGGCGTCACACCTGCGTGTGTCCGGACGGGGTGCCCATCACCCACCTGCCCTCGGGACAGGAGCTCTGCCAGTGTCCCAGCGGGTACCACCTGCAGAACACCACCTGCGTCAAGACCGGTCAGTGTGTGTGTGTGTGTGTGTGTGCGCGCGTGCTGTGTATGTGTATGTGAGAGTGTGGGTGAGTGTGTGTATGAGAGTGTTAGAGAGTGCAAGTGCGTGTGTGTATAAGAGTGTGCGTGTGTCAGAGTGTGCGTGTGTGTGTGCGTGTGCGAATGTTGGAGAGTCCGCGTGTGTGCATCCGTGCGAGCGAATGCCAGACTCCGCGTGCATGCGTGTGTGTGTGGGTGTGTGTGTGTATATGCAGCACATAGCCCAGGGCACTTGGGTTTTCTCTATCTAAGGGTAAATGCACCTGCTTAAACTTTCTGATGAGTCAAATTCTTCAGTTAAGACCATAATCACTCTCTCACAAGTTTTTCCTGAGAAACTTGATCTAAAATTTTTCTTGTGGCAAACAAGCACAGAAGCCTTGTGATCATAAGCACATATCCTGGTTAAACTTCCAAAATATGGGTCACCTGCTCAACCTGTCTGTAACCATGGTAACATGATTTTCTGTCAATCAAAAAGAAAAAGCTCCACTTTTTAAACCTACTGAAGGAGGCCTCCTGAGGGAGAGGGTTAATCAGTAGAGTCAGTTGTGTCTGTGCCCAGCCTGAATAAAAACCTGCTCTCACACTGACCCTTTCTGGTGCATGATTGGTCACCTTTCCCTAATATGGTGGACGAAATGCAGCAGTGATTGCCAAATCTGGCCCTTGCATCCAAATCCAGCCCTGTTTTTTTTTTTTTTTTTTTTCTCCCTGGTAATGATTTAAAATGGAACAATTAGTGTTTTTGAGTGGCTAGAAATATCTGAACACCTGACTCCCGTACAAAGGATGTGTGTAAGACCAGCAGTTCTCCACCCTTGAGGGACCTTGAGTTGATCATTGCTGAAGTAGAGTGTCTACTGTTTACTAATTAGTCAGCACTGTGGTTAGTCCAGTCGATGGGGGAAATGTGAACCATTTTGGACACTATGGGGATCCTGTGGAGCGCACATGGACACGGGCATGTGGAGTCTATGACTGCAGTTCATTTTTTATGGAGCTAACGCTGCAGACGCTGCGCCACCAGGGCCTGGCTTGTGTTTAACCCCTTGTGTACGGTTTTGTATTCGACTGAATGCTCAAGTGACCAGCGTATATGCAATACATACGAGGCAGTCAGGCTGGACCCCCATGTGTGCATGCAGGCGATCTGTTCCTTTGGCGAAGAACCACATATTTGTGGATGGGCATGCTTGATGGTGTGTGGTATCAATAGGCAATTGATGTGAATGATTTTGTACCAATATTGGGTCAGACTAATGAAGTACCTGATTGCTCATTTTATGTGTATCCTGAGCTGAAGATGTGAGTTTAGCAAAGAGAGTGGGTGGAGTCGCCAGCTCCGAACAGACTCCTTGGACGACCCTTCTTGGAAAGCTATCCACCCACAGCAAAGACTCAAAAACCATGGAATCAGTGCGTCTTCTGTGCCAAGAACAAAGTTCGCCGGGAGTCTTGGTTCAGATGTGACACTTGCGAAGTTAGTTTGTGCTTCGAACCGTGTAACAAACTGTACCACACGAATCGGGTGTACTGGAATGTGACCGAGTGATTTTTGTATATTTTTCAGTTTTTCTGTATTCTTTTATACAGATTGAAAACTGAAGCATAAAAACTTCGGTTTCTGTTGTTGTGTTGTGCCATCATCCAAAAATTGCGGATAAAATACTTTTCCTGGCAATCATCACAGCAAACAGGCAAAGAAACAGGCGAAGAATGTACATGAAATACTTCCTTGGCGATCGTCACAGGAGCCAGCCAACAATCCCGGCAACGGCAGCGCGCCCGCATGCTCAAATCTTGCCTCGGTGGTCAACGGAGCACTCCGCGCATTTGCGGTTCCCGGTATGCGGGTCAGCGAGCAAGCCCGCGTATGTGTGTTTCCCGTACACAAGGGGTTAATGGTGTTTTTGTGCGCTGATGTTCAGCATGACTAAAGAAGGGCTGCAGACAAATTAAGGCTTGAGAAAAATTGTGGTGCCCTACCAGGTGTTTTGTTTTTGAAAACTTCATAACATTAAAAAATACTATGACTGTTTAGGGTCCCTGGCTCTGTTTTAATATGTCACTATGTTTGTATGTCGCTCACCCAGAACACACCTGCCTGCCGAACCAGTATCGCTGCTCCAACGGAAAATGCATCAGCAGCATCTGGAAGTGTGACCTCGAAAACGACTGTGGAGACATGAGCGACGAGCTGGAGTGCCGTAAGTTCCCCTTATAAGAGACAGAGTGGAGCGGGTTTAACTCCTTAAAGGGAAAGTTCACCCAAAAATGGAAAATTCACTCATCTACTCACCCCAAGGCTAATCGAAGGGTCCATGAATTTCTTTATTCCTCAAAACACTTTTGGAGTTACGAAGAAAAACAGCATTGAAGACAAATCCAAGTCAATTGAAGTCAATGGACGCCACTTTTTCAAGCGTAAAAAGCAACATTTAAAAACCACAAAATGCCTCCATACTGCTCGTGCAGCGTAATCAAAGTGTCCATAAGTCCCGACATTCAAATTTGACTCGTAAAGACGTCTTTTCACTATATTTTTAGCCTAAATGTCCAATGTAGCCACTTAGCTAAGAGCCCTGATTATTTTTGCCGAATAAGTTGGCCGACCATAAAAATGCGCTGTTCATTCAGCGAATCCTAACATTCAGAACTGCAGCGGGTTTCTCCAATCGGAGATGTTTAGGGCCGTTGTAGCATTATTTACCTTCGTTGGCCACCGTAGCTAGAGGCCTTGAATTTTAAACTTTATCCATGAAAATGAACTAGGCTACTAGCTAAGTGGCTGCAGTCCTGATCTTTCACCAATTGGCACAGAAGTCCATCAAAGGAGACCCAAAACTCTCCAGCAGCTGGAAGCCTGTATTAAACAAGAGTGGGATCAAATTCCAATGGCTAAACTCAAGAAACTTGTCTCCTCAATGCCCAGACACCTCCACTTTGTGTTAAAAAGAAGAGGGGACGCTACACCATGGTAAACAAGCCCCTGTCCCAACTTTCTTGAGACCTGTAGTAGCCATCAAATTTGAGATGAGCTCATTTTGTGGATAAAATTGTAAAATTTCTCAGTTTCAACATTTGCTATGTAATCTCTCTTCTATTGTGAATAAAATACTGGCTGGTGTGATTTGTAAGTCATTGCATTTTGATTTTATTCACAATTTACACTTTAGGACTTTTCTCACTTGGTTTTCTTTAGCCCCGTATTATCCTTACCCCCGTACTATCCTTAACCCCGGACTATCCTTAGCTCCTTTTCTCACTTGCATTTTTAGTACCGTTCTATCGACGAAACGAGGGCTAAGAAAAATCGCTCCTGTTCTCACTTGCTATTGTTAACCCCGGACTATCGAGACTTTGTGAATCTAATTTCACAGTCTTCCCAATTGCTCCTCTTGCCCGCCATTGTCAAATTTTATACAAATGAGTTGATGACAGTCCGAACGAAGTACAGGTAGCTTGCTACGTATTGCTGTTCAGTGTGGTGTGTTTGATACAAATAACCCGCCGTACACGTGGGTAGGTGCACACGTACGGTCAATGTAACAACTTGTCTTTTTGTCACGCATACAAAACACGTGTCCAAGCAAGCCCTCAATCACAGCACCGTCTCAGCATCGACACATAACGTCATGCATTCTGATCTTATTTCATTGCGTATCCGTTGTATCACTCTTTCAAACTCAATCACAGAATAAAAACAAATATTACAAAGGTTTTTTCAGCCATCGACCAATAATTTAAGGCTTAATATCACGGAGATGTCAAGTCTCACGCATTCGGCTTAGGTCTCACGCATTGTTTAGGCTTATTCGCCGTAGTCCGCAATTATTCATTGAATAATGATGAGATTAATGAGATTCTCACGCGGAATTAAAATCCTTGCGCATTGAAGTTTCAGTTTCACTTGCGTAAAGGTGCACCTCATCACAAGTAACATGGAAAGCGATTATGACTCCGGACTTCCCGTGCTTCTCTTTACTCAGGGATCGGAAACAATGCATGTATTTCATGATCGTTTAAATTGTTTAAATGAAATAGGACCATTTGAAACGTCTTTATGCAATTCCATTGCTTTCAATCCTTCAGTAAAGACGAGCGTGAGAATTCCCGAGTCATAATCGATTTCCGTGTCACTAGTGGGGAAATCCACCGTAAGGCACGTGAAACTGATTAACTTAATGCGCAATGACTTAAATTCCGCGAGTGAATTTCTTCAGAGCGCGTTGATAGAATAATTGCTGACTACGGCACAGAAATGTGAATGCCACTAAGAGGAGAGACTCAAGCCTAATGCGTGACACTTGGCATCTCTGATATCAATTCAATTAATATTTATTTCCATCGCAGAAGTCTGCTACTTCGGCTTGCAACGACCACACACCAGAGCGGGTTTGTTTACGATACTGCATGACATAATCGCACTCACGTTGTGGAATTAAATATTCCAATCTTGCGTCGGATTGGTTGCAGCGGAACCTGTTTTCGTCGGCTTCCTTAACCCCGGACTATTTCTGTTTCTGTTCTCACTGGCCTTCTTAGCACCGCAGTTACGGTGCTTAGCGTAACCCTACCAATTTGCGGTGCCAGATAGTCCTGTACTATCGGTGGGGCTAGCCCACTTTCCAAAAACCCAGTGAGAACAGAAACGGTGCTAAGCTTGACCCCGGGAAATTGGTGGAGCTAAACGGGGGCCTTAATTTTTTGCCAGTGAGAAAAGGCCTTTTGTCCCAACTATTTCAGAATTGGGGTTGTAGATAAAATGCAGTGGATCTGCTCTGTTGGCAAACATTTGGGTGGATTTGTTTTTTTTTGTTTTTTACATTTTTTTTGACGAATGTACACATTCATTTTTTTCCCATTTTAGCTGCTTAACTTTTGTTGTTGTACAGAAACATTTGACTGACAGCAGACATAGAAGTGTGTTAGTGTTTGTACAGTTGTCCTTAAGTTTGAATAGTGCCCAGTAGCAGTGATGTTATTCTACTGCTACATCTGATGTATTATTAAAAATACTTCATTTTTGAACTATTGTTTTGGTACTTTTACTCGTATGTTGTTGCCCAAGCACTGTGCATTTTATCTTTCATTTAGTTTTTAGATCTACAGTTTATGAAAATTTGTCTGAAACGCACTTAAAATAAACAAGGTGAATAACAATTATGTGCAAGGACAGCCAGAATATGAATTGAATGAAAATGAATCCTTTACTTGTGTTATACACCTCTGTGTATTAAAGTTGTAGTTTGGTGATTGGTAAAAAGGCATGCGGAATACATCAACATATAGATGATCTGAGAATGCAGGCATGTAAATGATCTGTACATGTATACATCACAGCCTGTATGAAAAGATGGACGAAGCAACAGTGACGTCACCCATTGGTTTCAGCACACCATTTAGGAACCTTCGATTTTGGCAATTTGAAGAGCACCATTTTGTCATTTGGAAACTGGATGTGATTCCTATTGGACGAGAGCGTGAATTGAAGATCCAGGGACGAGCGAGCGGTGGATTTACGGGTGGATCTGACCGTATCTGACGAGGACCAGAGGATAGCCACGACCCCACAGCATATCTGGCTTTATCATTTATTATAGTCTATTTGGGACCATAATTTACAAAAATGAACATCATGATATATCGAAGGAGACTTGAAACTTGCGATAGATACCATAAAGTAATGTGGAAAATCATTATTGAATTAATAAATCAGGTGGGAAAGTAGGATCATTTTTTCATAGACTTCTATAGCTCTGCACGTCTTTCTGCAACCACCGACGTCGTCATCTGCTGGCCATGAAATAGAATGCAGTTTCAAGTGATTTCTGCATCGGCTTCGCTTTTCAAACTGGGGTGCTGCGTCCATCTATTTATACAGTCTATGGTATACATCTGTAGAAATACACCAAGACATCTGTATCAAGAGACATCAACCTGTAAATGTAGCAGCAGGTGTTTCTGAGCAGATGATTCATTGATAGCCTGAGTGTATAAGTGCACAGGTCCTGTGTGCAGGTGAGGGGTGTAAGTTGTCAGTGTTTCTGGTTGCAGCCACCAGCACGTGTGACCCTGCCATACAGTTTCGCTGCGTCACGTCCGGCTCCTGCATCCCGCTCTCCTTCAAGTGCGACCGCGAGGACGACTGCAGGGACAACAGCGATGAGGAGAACTGCGGTGTGTGCGCGTGTGTGTGTCTGTCTTTGTGTCTGTGTGTGCGTGTGAGTGTTCATATGCGTATGTGTTAGTGTCTAAGGGTGAGGGACTTTATAGTTGTGGGCGTGCGTGCGTGTGGTAACAGCTCTGTCTCCTCCTATAGAGAGTCACAAGTGCAGCGCAGGAGAGTTCCTGTGCGCTCGCGGTGTGTGTATCAGAGATGCCTGGCGCTGTGATGGGGACAACGACTGCAGGGACTGGTCTGATGAGGCTAACTGCTCCGACGGTGAGAGGAGAACTCACCCCCTCTCTCTCTCTCCCCCCCCCCTTGTATTTTTCCCCCACTCTTCGTTGCTGCAGTTATGAAGCACGCACTGCCGTTCTTCTTCTGTGGTACTGTACTTATTCCTGGTTGTAATTCCCTCTCCCTCTCAGTGGTACACCACACATGTGAGGCCACCAGTTTCCAGTGCCAATCGGGGCACTGTATCCCGCAGCGCTGGGTGTGTGATGGAGATTCTGACTGCCCCGGCGGTTCGGACGAAGAACCTGCCCGCTGCGGTGAGAAGCCCCGCGCCCTGCCCTGTTCTCACGCGCCCATGTGCTCTGTTGTGAGCGCAGAGACAGCATCTATGTCTGCAGAAATGCCACTCCATCAGTCTTTCTCTCTCTCACACACACACACACACACACACACACACACACACACACACACACGACTACCCAATGGCAGCACTTGTACAGCACGTGTTTTGTGTCTGGCCTAGTTGAACGGTTTTAGTGTTGATTGGGACCTATGTCTCTCCGCAGCTGATAAAGTCTGCAATGGCTTCCAGTGCTCCAACGGCACCTGCCTTCCAGCTAGTGCTTACTGCAATGGCGTGGCAGACTGCCCAGGGGGCACCGACGAGCAGCACTGTGGTGAGTCCTCTGCTGACCGCACTGCATGCTGGGATACTCTGTTTGTAGGATTGTTGTGTTATCTCACTGGGGTTTTGTCTGTTTGTAATACTCTGTACTGTATACTGTTCTGTTTTTGGGCTTTGTCCTTTTTATCCCCCGGCATATAATATGGGGGGATATAGTCATGGGTTTGGTTGTCTGTCCGTTCTGTCCGTCTATCTGTGAACATTTAGTTTCTGGAGCATAACTTGAAAACCGTTCAATATTTTTTCCACAAAACTTTGTATGCACATTAATCATAACCTGACGTGGTGCCTTTTGCTAACCTGAAGTTGATGACGTGGGGTCGGGGGGGGATATGCCATCTCCTGATGACTCTTGTTGTATTTAATTTTGGGAAATACTTTGTGTTGCATTCGGTCATGGGGAGATGCTACTGTATAGTTCAAGCGGATTAGGTGGTCTTCAATGATTTGTGTTAGGGAGTGCTTTTTTTTTTTTTTTTTTTGAAAGAAACTGTTCCTTGATCTGATGCTGTGTGTGTGTGCGCGTGCGTGCGTGCGTATGTGTGCCCCCTTCAGACCCCATGTGTTCGCGCTACATGGAGTTTGTGTGTCACAACGGCGTGCAGTGCCTTTTCCAGACTGAGGTGTGCGACGGCGTGCGACACTGCGTCGACGGTTCTGATGAGGACCCCACCTTCGCTGGCTGCTGTGAGAATTTACCAATCGCTATACCGGCTTTCAGCCCCACAGCCGTCCGTCACCCCACTTTCAGCCCCACAGCTGTCCGTCACCCTGCCTTTCAGCCCCACAGCTGTCTGTCACTCTGCCTTTCAGCCCCACAGTTGTCTGTACCTCTGCTTCCAGCCCCACAGCTGTCTGTCACTCTGCCTTTCAGCCCCACAGTTGTCTGTCACTCTGCTTTCAGCCCCACAGCTGTCTGTCACTCTGCCTTTCAGCCCCACAGTTGTCTGTCACTCTGCCTTTCAGCCCCACAGCTGTCTGTCACTCTGCTTTCAGCCCCACAGCTGTCTGTCACCCCACTTTCAGCCCCACAGCTGTCTGCCATCCCACTCTCAGCCCCACAGCTGTCTGTCACCCTGCCTTTCAGCCCCACAGCTGTCAGTCACCCCACTTTCAGCCCCACAGCTGTCTGTCACCCTGCCTTTCAGCCCCTCTGCTGTCTGTCACCCCACTTTCAGCCCCACAGCTGTCTGTCACTCTGCTTTCAGCCCCACAGCTGTCTGTCACTCTGCTTTCAGCTCCACATCTGTCAGTCACCCCACTTTCAGCCCCACAGCTGTCTGTCACTCTGCTTTCAGCCCCTCAGCTGTCCGTCACGCCCCCTTTCAGCTCCACATCTGTCAGTCACCCCACTTTCAGCCCCACAGCTGTCTGTCGCTCCGCTTTCAGCCCCTCAGCTGTCCGTCACGCCCCCTTTCAGCCCCACAGCTGTCCGTCACCCCCCCTTTCAGCCCCACAGCTGTCTGTCACTCTGCTTTCAGCCCCTCAGCTGTCCGTCACGCCCCCCTTTCAGCTCCACATCTGTCAGTCACCCCACTTTCAGCCCCTCAGCTGTCCGTCACCCCCCCTTCAGCCCCATAGCTGTCCATCACACCCTTTTCAGCCCCTCAGCTGTCCGTCACCCCACTTTCAGCACCGCAGCCCCCTTGTATTGCTGAATCGCAGTGGAATAAAATGTACTATGTAATGCATGAAGATGATTGCATTGTGTTCTGCATTCTCTCTCCCTCTCTCATGCTCCCCCTCTGATTCTCTGACCCCAGCATCAGGTACTGAGTTTGGGACGTGCGGCCTTAATAACTTTAAGTGTGAAAATGGGTTGTGTATAAGCCTGGGCTGGAAGTGCGATCGCATGGACGACTGTGGGGACAACTCCGACGAGGCCAACTGCGGTGAGTCTTCAACACTGTGTGGGTCTGCACCTGTGTCTGTGCGTATGTGTGTACACCTGTGTGTTTTAAGCATGAGTGTACACGTGTGGGTGTGCGTGCATTTATGCTGTGCATCAGCACTTTTGTGTGTGAGCGTGTGCGTGAGTGTGTACATGCATGCATTCATAAGTTTGTGTCTCTGTATGATTGTTGGCTCTATTTGTATCTCCCCGACGACGATAGTCGGGAGATACTATGGTTTAGTTCCGGGGCCGGAGCCGCAGGGATTTTCTGTTCCAGGCTCTGGAGGCTTCAG
Organism: Gymnothorax javanicus; assembly: GCA_029692085.1. NCBI lineage: Eukaryota > Metazoa > Chordata > Actinopteri > Anguilliformes > Muraenidae > Gymnothorax > Gymnothorax javanicus. The sequence continues at coordinate 20,314,193 of CM056199.1, forward strand.
AGTTTATATGAGTTTTCTTTAAATTTGCATAGTCAAAGATGTTTGTTTGGCAATGCTCGATCAATTCTCGGTAATTTCCGACATCCAATATGTCGAAAAAATTTTTCTTGCAGATTTTGTGTTTTCTGCTCATTTTGAGCCACATTTACATATATATACATGTACAGGGATGCATATTAATGTCATTGCAAGAGTAAAAACAGTGTATATCTATGTCGGTGTAGTATCTCAGTGGAGCTGTGTGCTTAAAATCTCTGTAATATGGTTTCTGTCTCTGTGCACCCCAGAGTCTCCCACAGAGGAGCCCGGCTGCTCCCACTACTTCCAGTTCGCCTGCCTGAACGGGCGCTGCATTCCCACCTGGTGGAGGTGTGATCGGGAGAACGACTGCGGGGACTGGTCAGACGAGACCAACTGCACAGGTGCGTCGGCCTCTGGAGCCGGGTGTGCGAGCTGGGGAACTCTTGTGGGCTCTCGCGGGTGTTGCAGCTTATTAAGCCTCTGGTGCTTAAACCAAAGCTCATTTCTCAACAAGTCTGTTCAAAACTACGACTTCACGGCAGTAAACGTTTTCTATATTTGACTATGATTTTTTTAATCGTAAAATTTCTTTGCAGAAATTACAGTCCGGGGAAGGTTTTCCTTTTTTTTTTTTTTTTTTTTTGGCTTTTTCTTTATGTGTATTCCCGCTCATGTCCTCTTGCGACCTGGCGTGCTCGCTCTGGTTCTGGGAAAGGTCTGTAGTCAAACATGTCGGCCATCGTGAATCGGCTTCTCGTGCCATTGAGCAGCGCTTGGGGTCGGAGGGGTGCTGGCATTTTAACATCATTCCAGTTTCAGTTCAAAATTTTTTTTTTTTTCCGCTAACCAAGATCATTCAGTTTTATGACTGCTGAGTGAAATCCACTAACACAAATTGGACTTCTGTCCATTTTTTAAGCTGGAAGAAAGTTTTGGAGTTATCCGGCTAATTCCGTATCCTGCTCTGTGAAATTGGGCTCAGTTTTGTTTCTATGCAGCGGCCTTTTGTACGGAGCTGTGCTACCAGGCCTCTGCAGTATTAGCTGGCAGTTAACTATGGTGAAATGTCAGCATTTGCTCACTGACTGATGTCCCAGCACCTCTCTCCTGCAGGTGAAGATGTACCCCTCAACACGACCCCGCACCCCAACACCTGCCCCCCCAATTTCTTCCGCTGCAGCTCGGGGTCCTGTATACTGGACGCCTGGGTGTGCGACGGCTTCGCGGACTGCTACGGCGGCTCTGACGAGATGGGCTGCCCCACAGGTGAGGGAGACGGACGGACGAAGAGACAGGCTGACGGACAGACGGGCTCTGGCTCAAATTAGAAAAAACTATCCCTTCTGCTCACTGCCGAAATCATACACGAAGCACTGCTGCCGACTTTCTGCTCTCACTTTAGCTACTCAAACCGGACGTAAAACCCAACCACACTGTATGTCGTACTACGAAGGGCCTGCTTGGCTATTCAATCCTTATTCGAATTGCAGCTATCTGCAGCATTAACACAACAATGAGGAACCCCTTTGCGAGTCAGTTCTACTCAAAACACAACTATCTGCAATGTAGCAGCTCGTAACTGTGTACTGGAAATGCAATCACGAAAGAGACCGTTGGCTATTCAAATGTATTCGAGACCTGTCTATTGAAAAATTGCCGGCTAGTCATTTTGTGCTCAAATCTCAACCGCAAAGGACTTCACACCACTCAAAGCGCAACCATGCACATACATACCTGCTAGTGTCTCGTCTCGAAGCGCGACCATGACCGCAAAGGGTCACCCTACCCACATAGCAGTTGGGACTGGCCCAGATCCGGCTTCAAGCCGGCACCGCTGGGCGACTGCTGGCATGGCAAGTGGTATGTTCACCGGATGTGGGCCAGGTCTGGCAATGATGGCACCGTTTCTGTGATGGCATGCCACATGTGGGCCGATTGTGTCCGCAGCCGGCCCTGTGCTGGCCCATGTGTGGGCCAGCTTCGGCAAACCAGATCCGGGCTACTAAAGGGCCATTGTTCTTGCTGTATGTGGGCCAGAACTGGGCCGTGTAAAGTACATTATGTGGTCCAGACCTGGGCCAGGCCAATATTGCTATGGGTAGCTACCCCTTTAATTCTGTTTAGTGGAACCAGGCCCCTATTCCCAAGTGGTACTTTTGGATTTAAATGCCCTCCTCTGCTCTGTTAACCTTCCTTTCCACCAAGTAGTCTGGTTCAGTTTTGTTTGTTACACATTAGAATTTTTTTTTTTTTTTGCATTTGCATTAACAGAAGTTGTGAATGATTCCAAAAGAGCTGTTCCAATAAGTCCATTTTTTGTTACCCCTCTGTTGAAGTACCTAGCACACTGATCCGACACTAAGAATATATGATGGAAACAGAAGGCAGGTCTGGGGTTTAGTTACCGGTCATACAGGTTAGGTACCAGCTCTAATAGTGCTATACCAAAAGTGTTTGGTGGAAACACTACTTTGGTCTTGCCTGGTCCATCTGAACCTGCCGGGAGCAGCAGATGGATGGATGGGGTTAGTGTTTTGTGCTCCACTACAGAAGGCTGGACCAATCAAATGCAGATAGGTGTTTAAATCCGTAACGAATCCCATATCTGCTGCATACACCCTCCTCTGCAAAATGTAACTGGAAAAAACACGCATGAACCATGAAATTAGCAGAATGCAAACATATTGTGTTACTAACCAAGTTTATTCGTGGATCATTTATTTTTATTTATGTCTTATTGGACCATGTATTATTTTTGCATACTGGCGCAATTTTGACAAACAAACGAGTAAATTAATCTTACTGACGCAGTTTTGACAAAAGAATGAATTGATTATTGGACAATTACCCATCATCCACTCTGTTAGGCAAGAGCCTTGGGGATGTTCAAATCGTGCAGTTGGCCCACAAATTAAAAAAAAGAAAAATAAATTAAAAAAATATAAAGTCCTAAACCCATAAGGGTACGAAACGTGTCTCTGCGTCGTCCAGGTAACGTGATCAATCGGAAAGATCGTGTTTGTATGATTTATATGACCAGTCGTGTTTATACCCCTCTGAGCCCCCGCAGCCTCTGGCATTGAAGCACTTCCCAGCTGACGTCAGCGATGGCCCTGCAGGTTCAGGGCTTAAGGATTTTTATCTGAGATTTGGACTGGGCCATTTGCTCCAAGACTTCAGGCATGACCAGTCACATGCAGAGAAGTGTTCTAATTCATAACAAATCCCATCTGAGTGCCGTACCTGCTGATCGCACCGTTCTCCGCAATACCACTGCTTCCTGGCTGAGGCCCCTGATTCACACTGCAGTTCATTTTTTTTTTTTAATTTAAATTCCTTTGAAATTAACCTTTAATGAGATTTGTGTCCTCTCGTTGGGTTAAAAGCAATTATGCATGGGAGATAAAGCAATGAAATGATGGCTGGGGCGTCTTTGGGTTGTGTGGAGTTGTTAATTTTGCGGAGGAGGTGGTTTAAAGAGGGCTCGGTCACGCCGGGGAAAGGAGGGGCGAATTCATCCGTCATGGTTCAGTGAGCCTTAGTTTTAGCCGAAAAGACGACTGCTTTATGTGGAGGAGGTGGGGCCTAGTCTTGTACAGGTAAGGCTGCCAGTCTCCTCGAACAGTATAGATCCTTGATGGCTCTGTGCTTCAAAACACGCAGTCTCAGGTTGGGCTGGGCAGTTTATCGATAATGCTGATATGACATAAGTGTTGTTTTTTTTCTGGTTTTAAAACCTGCATTACAGTGAAGGGATGCAGTTTTCTGCACTTTCTAGCCTACAGTTGCCAAGACCTGCTTAGTCATTATATCCACATTACTAATGACTGATTATCAAAAATCGCATTGTGTAAATATTTTGTGGAAGCACTGATGGTTATCCCTGTAACATCGTCATAATATTGGTATTGACACGCTCTGTCAAACAAAAATATTGTGATATTTGATTTTGTCCATATCGCTCAGCTGTTGTCTCAGGCATTGTGGAAACCCCACTCTCTTTCCCTATTGTGGTTGGGGTCCTCCGGCGCTCTGAAACCACGCCATTCTTCAGGCATACCAAAGAAAACGGCCAAGCTGTAACAAAACTTCGTCAGATGTCTACCTTTTTCAAAAGACCAGCAACACAAAATCGAAAACATGCCGCAGTCCCGCAAAACTTTGCACCACAACACTTTGAAGTCGATACATTTTCACCAGAACCAAACTCATAAAATCGCACGACTTGTAACAAACCCAGAAACGAACCAACTGTACATGCGCGCTTTCTTGACATTTTTTCTCCGCCAAAACTTCAGCAGGAGAGCACGCATGCACAGTTGGTTAGTCTCTGAAGTCGATACATTTTCACCAGAACCTGTAACAAACCCAAAATGTTGTGGTGCAAAGTTTTGCGGGAATGTGGCATGTTTTCGATTTTGTGTTGCTAGCTATTTGAAACATCGGACTAATGTTTGTTACAGCTTGGCCATTTTCTTTGGTAGGCCTGTTCTTGCACCTGAAGTTTTGGGGTGTTGTAAATGTGCTGGTATTTGCACTCGCATGGCTTGTCTCTGACAGTTAGTATATCCGTTCTCTCGTTTACACCCAAGTTAGTTTGTCACGGTCTATATAGCTAATTTGCTTCTCATTAGGTCTTATTTAGTGCATAAAATTGCGCAGTCCGTAGGCACACCCTTTATATGGGTCACAGTAAGCAGTGTCTCAGTGAGTAGCTGCACCCGTATTTGATGGAATAATGTGGGCGGTGTCAAACAGTCTATGGTCACACCCTGCTGTGCTGTGATTGGTTGTTGACTCTGCTCTAGGCTCTAACAGCACGCTGAGACCCACCCCTCCAGTACAGCCCCCGCCCCCGGGCAGCTGCAGCAGGGGACAGTTCCGCTGCCACCGGCCCTCCACCTGCATCCCCGACTGGCAGCACTGCGATGGGCACTCCCACTGCCCCGACGGGTCCGACGAGAGCGGCTGCCGTAAGTGTGTGTGTGTGTGTGTGCGTGTGCGTGCGTGTGTATGAGTGTGTGCGTGTGTGTGTGTTTGTGTGTGTGTGTGTGTGTGTGCGTGCTAATGCTTGTGTGCGTGTATGTGTGTGTGTTTGTGTGTATGTTTGCATTTTTTTTGTTTGTGTGTGTGTGCGTTTTTGTGTATGTCTGTAAGTGTGTGTGTATGAGTGTGTGTCTTTAGTTTTTGTATGTGTGTGTCTGTCTTTTGTGTTTCTGTGTGTGTATGAGATTGTGTATGTGTTTGTGTGCATGTTGCGAGAGCTTACTCTTGAGAAACCGCATGTATTGTGAGTACATTTGGGGTAGTGAGGACATATTGTGCAGTCCTCTCTGCTAAGTGGTTAAAGTTAGCGTTACAGTCAGTGAGGGTTAGGTTAAGGTTAGAGTTAGGCATAGTTTGGTTTTGTCCGGGTTCAGTAAAGGCTGTACAGAATGAATGTAAGTAAACACAATGTCCTCCCAAGTATTGCAACACAAAAGTGTGTGCATGAGTGTATATCATGAAAAAAGTTATTTAATGTGCAGGACGTCTGCTTCTGTCTTCTTTTTAATTTTAAAAACATGTCAGTGCTGGGCTCATCCTGCTGTTATATCTGTGCCTCAGCCTTCATATCTCTCTCTCGCTCTCTCTCTCTCTCACACAGCGACGAGCGGACCCCTGTCCTGCTTCAACGGCACGCTCTGCTCTGACGGAGAGGCCTGTGTGCCGGACGGCGAGCGCTGCGATGGCTTCTTCGACTGCTCCGACCGTAGCGACGAGAAAAACTGCTCCGGTGAGAGAGGGAGAGAAGGATGGAGGCAGGGGGAGAGAATTGGAGAGAGAGAGAGAGAGAGAGAGGCGGAGAGGGAGGGAGGGGTGGCGATAGACAGAGATGCCATGGCAGTCTCGCCTGCTTCAGACGCACTGAGCTGCTCCTGACCTGCCTGGGCTTCAGATGGGACTCCTGCTGCTAATGATGGCTTTCCGTGGAAATCCAGCTAACGAGCTACAGGCCACAGACAAACAAGCACACACACACACACACACAGACACGTGCCCACACACTCATGTACTCGGGTTCACACTCACGTACTCGGGACGGCGTCGAGAGGCGCTAGTGAGGGGGAAAGAGTTAAAGTGCCAGTTCACCCTAAAACTAGATAACTCGGTCGCCACAGGGACCAAGTCATGTATCTCCTCGATCCCCAAATTTCGGACAAAATGGCCCCCGGCAGCCATATTGGACGTCCAAAATTGCTGAAAATCGGTCTTGAGCATTGTCAAATAAATATCTTCAGTAGAAGAGAATAGAAGTCCGCACACTGTTTGAGTTGCTCCTAGAAAACTTTATTCCTTGCACAACGTTTCGGCCGACGTGGCCTTCGTCAGGTGAGTTCCACACATGTGATGGGGTGGGGGTGGGGGTTTATATACACTGAAGACGGTAGACCGACCAACCCAAACTGCAATAAGCCCCAATAATACATTCACCATCCAGAAATAATCACGTCAACCCCATATTACCTACGATACTAAAACAACACTACATACATACAAAAAGAAGTAAAGGCATATCAACAATGCATATAGTAGGCTACTCTCCTCAACAATCAGCACATTTAATATCGTCTGCAATTTAAGTTGCATCCAAGTGATATAGCCTAGTATCCCGTAGGTATATTTTAAACCCATAGTTCAAGCATAGGTACAGTTTAAAACTCCCAATTTGTACACATGCAAAGAAAAACACAAATACATCAAAATCGGTCAGAAGGAAACACATTCCGTGCAAAAACTATAACTGACAATCGTAGCTATGATTCATAAAAAAGGTTTTAAGTCGAACTCTTCATTGAGACCTAAAGGAGCCATTGTATTGAGGGTGTAAATGTAATAAGTTTCGCGCTGTGGAAGTATCCTATCATAATCCCCACCACGGGGGGGTTTTGTAACCTTCTCAATACATGTATAGCGTAGAGTGCTAATATTGTGTCCCGCTTGTTCAAAATGTGCAGCTAAGGGATTGCACTCATCTCCGCTACGGATGTTACTCCTGAATTCGCAAATACGAGTTTTAAGTTGCCTGCTCGTCTTACCCACGTAGGCCAAGCCACAAGGGCATTTAATCAGATAAATCACATGCGTGCTATTGCACGTAATAACACCACAAATTCTGCAAGACTTGCCACTATGAGGATGTCTGTATGTGTTGCTTTTGACGGTGTAACCACATTGCGCACAAATTCCACGTTTGTAATTGCCCTCAGGCAGGTCGTTCAGGAAGGTATCCCGTTTTTCTGGGATATAGGCCTTCACTGGCCTGTCTTTTAAATCAGGAAGGCGCTTAAATACGATGGACGGCGGCTCCCTGAATACCTGCTTTAGTTTAGGGTCCGTTTCAATTATGTGCCAGTGTTTGCGAATGACTTTAGAGAGTTCAAAGCCAATCGGCGAATATTTTTTAAAGTAGAAGAGAGTCTGGTCTTTGTTTGCCTTGTCGTACTGTTTCTGTAATGTTATTGATGTGATGCTTTTTAATGATTCAATTAAAGAGGTATCAAAGGTGTCTCTCTCTCTCTATCTATCTATCTATCTATCTATCTATCTATCAAATTAAAAGAAAATTCAAAAATTGTTTTATTGGCATGACAAAAGTACATTTGTATTGCCAAAGCTTACGAAATACATTGACAAACATTTATCTATCTCTCTCTGTAGATGACTCGCGGGTCTTTAAAATACAGAACCTGCAGTGGAGTTCTGACTTCTCTGGGGCTGTAACACTCACCTGGTCCCAACCCAAAAACCTGCCCTCTTCCTCCTGCTCCTACCTGGTATACTTCAGGTACTGTGTCCCATCGCAGGGTGTGTGTGTGTGTGTGAGAGAGAGAGTGTTTGTGAGAGTGTGTGTGCCTGCTGTTTGTTAGTGTGTATGGTGCCTGTGTGGCACATGCGTATGTGTGAAGTACATGTGAGCGAGCATGAGTGTGTTTATGCATGCACGTTTGTGTTTGTGCTTGCGTCGGTCGTTGGGTGGGTGTTTGTGTACATTGATGCATTAGCATGTCTGCCATTGAGCCTGGGTGTGTCTGTTTGAGTATGTACGTACTTGTCTTTGTGTGTTTTCTTACCACTGCGGATGTACATACATGCGTATGCCCTAGGTGTGTGTTCTCCATTAGGTGTTGCGTGCTGATATAGTTTCCATAAGTTGACTGTGAACATATGGAAGATTGTCATTTGTTATATAGGTAGGTCATTTGTAGGAATAGCATGTTGCTAGAGTTGCTACATTCCCTGTGTGTGTGTGTGTGTGTGTGTGTGTGTGTGTAGGTTGGTGGGGGCCCAGCCCTGGACTATGATAGAGACGCACAGCAGTAAGAGCAGCTATAGACTGACGGTGCTGCAGCCAGACTCCAGCTATCAGGTGAAGGTGCCAGTGCAGTGTTTGAGCAAACTGTACAAGACCAACGAGTACCTGACCCTGCGCACGCCAGAGGGATGTGAGTGCTCCCCCTGCAGGTCTACTGCACCCAGCAAACACACCCCATGTTACTCAGGAACCCCTGTCCACCTAGTGACTACGTCACCCAGAATACCACTGAATAAACCATGTTGTCCTTAGGAACTACATCACCCAGAATACCACTGTCCACCATAGGTCATATTTGAGTCGATCCAAGAGGACGACACTAGCATTGTGTTTGCGTATCAAACGCAGAGAACAGCGCACTCGGGTCGCCACCTCGTGTCACGAACATGCTCCCCGATTTACTACGAATGTGACGTCACAACATGGCGGCTAAAAGCGGCATGTACAGTCATTCAGAGCAAGTTTTAAACGATAACTATCAATTATTAAGTGAAACGCAGTATGGTATCTGTGTTTTCTGTGGTTTTCACTGGAAAGCCATCTTTTTGTGCACCCTACTTCCTTTTCTGAGTGCGGTAAGATGCATTTCTCACTTCATAAAGTATAGCAAAAATCAAGTTTATGAGCAAATATGAAGCACAATAAACTAGCCAATCCACAAACCTCAACTATTGTTGTGTTTTACGTATTTGATTGGGAACAGCAATATGCATGCGCACGAGAACCTCAGCCTGACCCCTGTGTTACCGAATCTAATACGACCATATTAACTACTCCCAGAATACCACTGAATAAACCCTGTCCTCCTCTGGAACTACATCACCCAGAATATCACTGAATAAACCATGTACTCTGTAGGAACTACATCACCTAGAGTACGACCATCCACCTTAGTAACTGTTTCACCCAGAATAGCACTGAACAAACCCTGTCCTCCTTAGGAACTACATCACCCAGAATACCGCTGTCCACCATAGTGACTAAATCACCTAGAATGCCACCAAACGCCACCTTAGTGATGTCATCACCCAGAATGCTTGTCAATGAACCATGTCCACATTGTTGCTTCATCACCTGGAGTATCACTGAATGAAGCCAGTCCATCTTATTGTCTACATCTCCCAGTATGACACTGAATAAACCCTTTCCACCTTAGTAACTACATCACCCAGAATACCACTGAGTACACCCTGCCCTCTTGAGTAACTACATCACCCAGAATACCACTGAGTACACCCTGCCCTCTGTAGTAACTATTGCTGCCTTCAAATGGAACTCGTGAAGTTATGAAGTCATGTCGTGAAGTCGTGAGCAAAAAAGGCTCAGCGTTCAAATGATAACCGTGTGAGAACACAGTTGCTATGGCAATAAGGACGCCAAAGCATCGTTTCTCCTGGCATTCTGTACGCAAATATTACATTATTAATTTGTATCTGAACGCCACTGGGAGGAACAAGATACTAGACGATAAAGATGACGATTTCCTACACTGTGCCTTCTTGTCCTGTAGGTTAGGATAACGTTATGTAACTATATTGTACAGGCTAGTGCTCTTGCTAACGTTAGCTGCTCCAACGCAGGGTGGCAAACGCAACTACAGAAGGATTACATGGAAAAGCATAACGGCATAATTGTAGTCCGGATACAATTTCTGAAAAGGTCTTCAAACACGTCACAACTCGTGAACTCGAAGCTTTCAGAAAAGTTCGACTTACGACGTTGTGAATACCACAAGAGGGTGGCATTCGTATGGACTTTTCTCGTGAACACGGTAAACACGACCCCATTTGAAGGCACTATATATCACCCAGAATACCATTGAGTAAACCCTGTCTTATTTAGTGACTACATCACCCAGAATACCATTGAGTAAACCCTGTCCTGGTTTGTAGCTACATTACTCAGAATACCACTGAGTAAACCCTGCCCTCTTTAGTGACTACATCACCCAGAATACCACTGAGTAAACCCTGTCCTGGTTAGTAGCTACATCACTCAGAATACCACTGAGTAAACCCTGTTCTCTTTAGTAACTACGTCACCCAGAATACCTATCAATAAACTCTGTCCTCCTTAGTGACTACATTGCCAGGAATACGAATGAAAACGCCCTGTGCACCTTAGTGACTACATTACCCAGAATGTCACTGAATAAACCCTCTCTACTTTAATCACTACCTTCCCCAGTTATGCTTCTGAATAAATGCCACCCACTGTTGTTACTAAATGACCTACAATGCTCCACCCACTCCATCAACTAAACCACCATTGCTGAATAGTCAGTCGCTGGTTCAGTATAATGTGGACTAGCGTATGTTTATATATGTCTTGTTTGTAAAGTAATGCTACTTTTACTCAGTAGGCAGTCATATTCATCTCACTGTTTCATAGATGTAATATTTTACGTGACAGTTGTACTTTTTAAAATGATATTTTTACGGCTTTTCACATGCATCTGTGAACCTGTATTTTCATCCAGTTTGGGATCACTGCTCTGGTATGTTGTGTAATATTTAGGAAGTAGTTTAGGGCATTATCCGGTGACAGACTGAACTTATTTCGTGGGTTGCTGTACTGGTGTGTAGGTACTGTTGTTTCTGTGGTGCCCTGGGTGCTCATGGGAATATGTGTCTTTTGCAGTGCCGGGCCCGCCTACACATCTTCAGCTGTCTTCCGACAACAAGGAAGACGGCTCAGTGGTCTGTTCCTGGAGCCCTCCTGACAATGCGCACGGTCTCATCCGTGAATACATAGTGAGTAGCGCCACCTGCTGCTGTTTGTAATGGACTACTGTAGCTGAGGTCTCACCAGCTGCTGATTTCACAAAGCAGCATGACTGAATTAGTTCTATAGTTGAGCCCAACCCAGTGCAGTGTAGTTGACTTTGTCAATTAACGGAATCTGAACAAACGCATCGCAAGAAAGCTGTATCACACATCCGATACCAAATCTATGCCTCATGGGTTGTATCACACCGATTTTGAATCATTTATGGGATAAATAAATGTCCTTTTTGTCCTGATTTCTGATAGGTGTTTGTGTGATAAATGTCAGGGCCAGGTTCAGCTTGTCCCTCTGAATTCGTCATACCACGTGGTTTAATAAAGAAAAAAATTTTAAAAACTGTTTGGATGAGACCTGCTCAAATTGCCGCTCTATCTTCTTGATTTCTGCCTTTGTGTCATGTAAAACATATTAACTCCAAAAATAATCCTTTAAAAGGTTATTTTCAGGGCAGATTAATTATGAATTTTGAAAAAATAAGACCTGCCATGGGCCCTTTAAAGGGCAGGGGAAATTCTAAAAGCACCATTGCTAGCGCTCGCCAAGCAGTCCCACTGGAAGCCTGAAATAAATTCTGCCTGCAATGCCTTTTCTGTCCTATAGGTGGAGTACAGTGACAGTGCAGAGTGGTCCTCACAGACGGTCAGCGACACCAGCACTGAAGTGAAAAATCTGCAGTCTAGCACCCTCTACAGGTTCAGAGTAAGTAACTGCAGCTGAGCCCCAAACACTTGGGAAAGTGTTTGCCAACGCTGATCCTGGGGATCTACCATATTATAGTTTTCTCTTGAACCATTATCAACACCTCATTATATTAATTAGCAGCTCTCTATATCTCCAGCTAATGAATGAAGTGGGATTCATTACGGTTGAAGTGACGACCTACAGGCTGGTATTTCTCCAGGAACAGCTGTAGACGCCACAGACTGATAGGTCCTACATTCCTTCAGAAGTCTCCGTACAAACAGCAAAACAAATCTTACTAAGCATTTGAATCTTGTCTTAAGACTGAAAAGACTTATTTCTGTTTCCTTTTTTTAATTAGAAAATTAAGTCCTGCCTCTTGTTGTGGCGAATTTATAGATTGGTTCATTGGGTAAGGTAATTTCACTTACCCTGTGGACAAATCTTGAAACGAGTCAAAATTACTTCAAATCAATGACCAAACTTTTTCTGGAAGGGAAGAAAGGTAACTGTAATAAGTGTTTTAAGTCTAAATACAAGATTCAAATGCTTGGTAAGATTTTGTCATGATACATCTAATGCTGCTGTAATGCCCTTCTTGAATAATTACAATAAAAATTCTTCACTTTACTAGTAGGGTTGTCAAGCAATGTTTACAATTTATGTGTAAGAATTTAACTCACTGTAAGTTAAGTGCAGTACTGTTGAAGGAAGGATGGGATTTGATGAGTCTATATAGTCAGTGGAGAAACTGTGTGCTGACAAGTCAATATGCTACATCATCCAATGAAATGAGTCGTCTATGGCTCTGTCATCTGTCTGTCGAATATATATAATGATCAGTGAGCCACCAGAGGCTCTGCCAAGGGTTATTGAACAGCCAGTGTGCGTGTGTCTGTGCGTGTGTGTGTTCTAGGTTGCAGCTGTGACAAGCAGAGGTGTCGGAAACTGGACAGAAGAGAAATCCATCACTCCCCAGAAAGGTAAACGGCGCTACCTTTTTTGGACTAAAAAGTGGGACTACGCACATTGTTGTTAAATTATGATAAATGAGAGGGGAAAATCTGGAAACAGCTGAGCATTTTCTATGAAGTGTTTAAATAACTGATAATCAAATGAAAGAATATCGGTAAATGGGAATACTTTTGAGATGTGCGAAATTGCTGGTGGGTGTCTAAATGTCTCCCCCTGCTGGCGGTAAGGTTGTATAGCATTAATTCCATGTTGAGGGCGACTGTGACCTCACAGTGTCTCGCTCTCTCCAAGCTCTACCGCCCCCCACTGTGGCTGTGGATGGTATTACAGAGGACTCGGTTAGACTGACGTTCAGCCCCGGTTCCCATGATAAGGTCAGTATGTCTGCATCATTCCGGGGTGTATCTGTGGAGACGCTGTGTGCTGTATTGGCAAGCATGTCCAGGCCTGTAGCACTGAGGTCGCTGGTTTCATTTCCAGTTGGCTCCACCTGAGGTGAGGTTCACTTCAACTTCAACTTGGTCACTTCAGGAAAACGGACACTGACTCAATGTCTCGTATGCTAACATTAAATCAGTTGTTTTGTACGTCTCTCTGGTGGGAATGTAGAAAATGCATAGCTGTCATTGTGTATGTGGTTTTTCCCGTAAGAGTGTCTTAACTGCTGTTCTCTCATGTATCTAATGAATCATGTGAGGTGTTGAGCTGTGTTAGTCAGTCAGAACAAACACAAGCTTTGTGGGAGATGACCAATATTGTTGCCTGTCCATGAGTCATAACTAGCTGCGACTATCAGGCTCCGGGACTGCCCGTGCAGTGTAACCCGTGTGTGTGTGTGTGTGTGTGTGTGTGTGTGTGTGTGTGTGTGTGTGTGTGCGGGTGCATGTGTGTGCCTGTGCACATGTATGTGCGTGCGAGAATGTGGGTTAATTGTGTATTTATTGTGTGTAATACACGTGTGTGAGAGCATATAGAATGCAGTTGACACTTTCGGAGTCTGCGCACAGGTACAGTACTGTGCAAAAGTCTTAGGCACCCAACATTTTTTAAAATTTAAATCTTGTATTAGATGTTTACTCTTTGTTTTCCACATTGGTGTTGCAGAAGATAAGTTTCTTTTTTTGTTCCAATATCTAGTGTAAAAAAATAATATTTTTTGTAAATGTTTGTATTTCACTATAAACAGTCGGTGCTGGGGATATGGCCTTGATTGAGCCCTGATGTCAGCATCATCATGGCTGTCTGCAGTTACTTAGAGAGATAGACACAAGTGAGACAGTCAGTCTGCAGAAGAACGGTGGCAAGTTTTCCACTCTGCTTGGAACAAGCAAGAAGCCAATCATCTTATAAACCATAGCACAACAGAACAGTGTCCCAAATTTTTAGGTAAAGCATAGTCACACCAAATACTGATTTGATTTAGTTTATAAAAGTTTACGTCTGGATATAGTACATTTTTCAGTCGTTAGAAATCTTTAAATTCATCATTTTTGCAAGCATATTTGTCTTATGAAATTGCTTTCAATGTGACTTATGCCACCTTGACACTTGCCCGACAAATGGTTTACATCGTGACATGCAATTTGGCGTGCCAATGAGGGAAGTACTTGTGACTGTGCATGGGGGGTGCGGGCTGGGTGAAAAAGTGTGTGCTAGGCCTTGTTGGGAATTTCAAAATGTTCAAAACTTTTTACCTGGGTGTCAAGACCTAATTTTCGTGCAACTTGCGCGAACAGTTCGTAAACTATGAGCAAACTAGGCATAACTATTGCATGAGAAGGCGTGCCAATGCATGCCATGGTGTGCAGTTAGGCCTAGTGGGCCACAGTTTAGCTGATGGTCACGACAAGCTCGCACATAGTTTGTGCATCTCCACGCCATGTTCACGCCTGTGCGGGCCAAGTCATGACTGAAAAGTTGGCACAACTTCACGCTTGCACAACCTTGTCATTTCAAGGAGTGACAAAGTGTGCCACTGTGGTAAATTATTCGTGAACAGTGCTTAACTTTGGTGCAAACATTGCGTGACAATGCGTTTCATGGCGTGCCATACGTGACATTGAGGCGTCACGCATTTCGTGAGCAGTACTTATCTTATGAGTGACTGGTGGCACGACATGGCGCAAACTACGTGCCACCTGTGCCATCTTTACATGCTTCGTGCCACTAAAATTGCACGCCTTGGCATTTCGTATTGTGGGGCATTACGGGACCAAAATTCGTGCAGGTGTGTATCGTACATTTCTCAGTTATTAGAAGTTTTTTTAACTTAATCATTTTTGCTAGCATATTTGCTTTACGAAATGGCCTTAGATGTGCCTTAGACTTTTGCACAGTACTGTATGTGAGTGATGCTGCTGTGTATTTGTGATTGTGAGCATGTGCTGTACTTAGTTAATACCTTGGATGTAATACCACTGTATGCCTGCAGGTGGAGCAGTACATAGCGCAGCTGTCGTGGCTCTTTGATGCTCATGTGAAGGAGAGCCGGAGAGTTACTGCTACAGGAAGTTCTGTCACAGGTATGGCCTCACAGACCGCCTACATCTCAGCCGGGGTGGGTGCAAATGCACGACTGTGTTGGCTTTTAACACATTTCTGATAAATATGTCTGTAAACCTCAATGCTGAAGTGGTACACAGGGATGAACGGGCAAAAATTTTATTTTGACATTCTTTCTGAAGTGCATAGTATGACCTGTTGAGCCTTTGGACATTGACACAATTGAAGGTTTCAGTGCAATAACATTATATGTATATGGGATTGATTATTGCTTTACTTTATTCATGCAACAGCAATACATGTGCTTTACAATTTCATCCTGACCAGTACACAGCATTGACCAGTACACAACATTGACCAGTGCACAACATTGGTACATGGCGAAAGTATATTCTGTGTAATACTGTAAAACAGGAGATTGGCATTTAACTCTTTCAACCCCAGATATTCTAGCATCACTATACCCTTCAACCCCACAGCCCTCTGTAGAGGGCTGGTCATTATCTGGACATTGTATCTTACTGTTATCTCTGGAATCCCATTAAATGTAACCTGATATGTTCCAATCAATTAGTCAGATTGTTTGAATTTTCCCTACAGGAATTTAGGGTTGAAGGGAATATGTTGGTCAGCCCTCTGTAGAGGGCTGTGGGGTTGAAGGAGTTAATCAAATTATTGCACTGAACCCCTCAATTTAAAGAGCTGTAATTTCACCTGTTTTAGGCAGGAATCCTTTAATCAAAATGCTGATTGACAGCTTAAATTTGAAGTTATGTGCCTCCATATTGACTGAACAGTGTTGGAATCTCCGCCCCTCGAAATCCGTGTTGAGTGAACAGTGTACGATTCACAGCCCTCTTTGATTATCACTGTGTAAAAAATTACAGACCTCAGTGCACATTCTGTTGAATGCTAGATTAAGTTTTTTTTCAGTATTTAAAACGCTGCTCACCTCGAGCTTGGTGGGAACATGTCTAGAGGTACAGGAGTCCGGGGTTTTTAAAGCGGTGGGCGTGTCTTGTGTCGGCAGTGTCTAACCTGACAGCTGGCACAGCCTATGAGCTGGCGGTTTGGGCCCACACCAGCGTTGGGGACAGCCCCGCAGCCCTGTCCCAGCTCCAGACCAAGGGCACTCAGCCAGCCCAGCCCATCCTCAAGGCCCGCCCACTCAACCAGAGCGCCGTCGACTGCAGCTGGACCGGACCGCCGGCAGCGGTGAGATGGCACACACACACACACACACACACACACACACACACACACACACACACGCTTGTGCACACACGCACACACAACACACATGCATAGACACACACACACAATAACATGAACAGATTCTAAAGCATTCATGCAGTATACTTACTCTCAAGCACACATACACAAAATAACACATACTGTGCATTTGGATTGTGCGCTCATTTAGGTCCATGCACTCATGCACCTAGACACACAAAACTTTAGGAACACACACACAGGCACACTCACAGACACAATAACATGGACAGATTCTACAGCATTGATGCACGTAGACACACACAACTGTAGGAACGCGCACACACACACAAACACACACTCACACAAAGACACACAAACACACACACTCACACAAAGACACACACAATAACATGCAGAGATTGTAAAGCGCTCATGCAGTATCCTTACTCTTGTACACTCACTCATACACTGCCAGTCTTACATGACCTCACACAGAGCTCAGACAGACGCAGGCTCATGGAATGCGCACATGCTCAGTAATACAAATAGGCGCAGGAACACAGGCACCAGAATGCACTTGGTGATTGTTTCCGTTGAACATTGTACAGGAGTGTTAAATAGTGTAATAAGTGAAGAGTTCGGTTCCAAAACGCAATATATCCATTTTACTCATTTTGAGTAAATCAACTTTTTCTGTGTTGGCGCCTACTGTATTTTATTGAAAAACACAAACTTTGACCATGAAAAAATACACTCTAAGAATTTAAAAAAATGAAAATTTGCGCCATGTGTAAGAAGCACAGGGCTATTGCTTAATGGTATTATCTCAATTTTTGTAATTTTGGCACTTATTGCGTTTTGGAACCAAACTCTTCAAGTGTTTAACTTTACTTTTGTGTTTTGTGTGTGTGTGTGTGTGTGTGTGTGTGTGTGTGTACAGGAGTATGGTGTGTACTTCTCCACCTCTTACCTGGAGCTGCACAGGACCCCACACAGCCGTAAAAGCCGTGGCAGTAGCCTGGTGGTGTCAGTGAACAGCGATGAAGAGTATCTCTTCTTAGTGAGTGACCCTCCTCATCCTCTCACTGTACCTGTATCAGGAGTGACCCTCCTCACCCTCTCACTGTACCTGTATCAGGAGTGACCCTCCTCACCCTCTCACTGTACCTGTATCAGGAGTGACCCCCCTCATCCTCTCACTGTACCTGTATCAGGAGTGACCCTCCTCACCCTCACTGTACCTGTATCAGGAGTGACCCCCTCATCCTCTCACTGTACCTGTATCAGGAGTGACCCACCTCATCCTCTCACTGTACCTGTATCAGGAGTGACCCTCCTCATCCTCTCACTGTACCTGTATCAGGAGTGACCCTCCCTCACCCTCACTGTACCTGTATCAGGAGTGACCCCCCTCATCCTCTCACTGTACCTGTATCAGGAGTGACCCTCCTCACCCTCTCACTGTACCTGTATCAGGAGTGACCCTCCTCACCCTCTCACTGTACCTGTATCAGGAGTGACCCTCCTCACCCTCTCACTGTACCTGTATCAGGAGTGACCCCTCCTCACCCTCACTGTACCTGTATCAGGAGTGACCCCCCTCATCCTCTCACTGTACCTGTATCAGGAGTGACCCTCCTCACCCTCACTGTACCTGTATCAGGGTGACCCCTCCTCATCCCTCACTGTACCTGTATCAGGAGTGACCCCCCTCACCCCTCTCACTGTACCTGTATCAGGAGTGACCCTCCTCACCCTCTCACTGTACCTGTATCAGGAGTGACCCTCCTCACCCTCTCACTGTACCTGTATCAGGAGTGACCCTCCTCACCCCCTCTCACTGTACCTGAATCAGGAGGACCCTCCTCACCCTCCTCACTGTACCTGTATCCAGGGTGACCCTCCCTCACCCCTCTCACTGTACCTGTATCAGGAGTGACCCTCCTCACCCCTCACTGTACCTGTATCAGGAGTGACCCCCCCTCATCCTCTCACTGTACCTGTATCAGGAGTGACCCACCTCACCCTCTCACTGTACCTGTATCAGGAGTGACCCCCTCATCCTCTCACTGTACCTGTATCAGGAGTGACCCCCCTCACCCTCTCACTGTACCTGTATCAGGAGTGACCCTCCTCATCCCTCACTGTACCTGTATCAGGGTGACCCCCCTCACCCTCCTCACCCTGTACCTGTATCAGGAGTGACCCTCCTCATCCTCTCACTGTACCTGTATCAGGAGTGACCCTCCTCATCCTCTCACTGTACCTGTATCAGGAGTGACCCTCCTCACCCTTTCACTGTACCTGTATCAGGAGTGACCCCCCTCACCCTCTCACTGTACCTGTATCAGGAGTGACCCCCCCCTCACCCTCTCACTGTACCTGTATCAGGAGTGACCCTCCTCACCCTCTCACTGTACCTGTATCAGGACCCCCCACCCCCCTCCTCACCCCTCACTGTACCTGTATCAGGAGTGACCCTCCTCACCCTCTCACTGTACCTGTATCAGGAGTGACCCTCCTCACCCTCCTCACTGTACCTGTATCAGGAGTGACCCTCCTCACCCTCACTGTACCTGTATCAGGAGTGACCCTCCTCACCCTCACTGTACCTGTATCAGGAGTGACCCCCCTCACCCTCTCACTGTACCTGTATCAGGAGTGACCCTCCTCACCCTCTCACTGTACCTGTATCAGGAGTGACCCTCCTCACCCTCTCACTGTACCTGTATCAGGAGTGACCCCTCACCCCCCTCCTCTCACTGTACCTGTATCAGGAGTGACCCTCCTCACCCTCTCACTGTACCTGTATCAGGAGTGACCCTCCTCACCCTCTCACTGTACCTGTATCAGGAGTGACCCCCCTCACCCTCTCACTGTACCTGTATCAGGAGTGACCCTCCTCACCCTCTCACTGTACCTGTATCAGGAGTGACCCCCTCACCCCTCTCACTGTACCTGTATCAGGAGTGACCCTCCTCACCCTCTCACTGTACCTGTATCAGGAGTGACCCCCCTCACCCTCTCACTGTACCTGTATCAGGAGTGACCCTCCTCACCCTCTCACTGTACCTGTATCAGGAGTGACCCCCCTCACCCTCTCACTGTACCTGTATCAGGAGTGACCCCTCACCCACCCTCTCCTGTACCTGCATCAGGAGGACCCTCCTCACCCTCTCACTGTACCTGTATCAGGAGTGACCCTCCTCACCCTCTCACTGTACCTGCATCAGGAGTGACCCCCTCATCCCCTCACTGTACCCTCAGGAGGACCCTCCTCACCTCTCACTGTACCTGTATCAGGAGGACCCCCTCATCCCCTCACTGTACCTGTATCAGGAGTGACCCCCCTCCCCCCTCACTGTACCTGCATCAGGAGGACCCCTCATCCTCCCCATCAGGAGTGACCCCCTCTCCCCTCACTGTACCTGCATCAGGAGTGACCCCCCCTCTCACTGTACCTGTATCAGGAGTGACCCCCCCCCTCATCCTCCTCACTGTACCTGTATCAGGAGTGACCCCCTCACCCTCTCACTGTACCTGTATCAGGAGTGACCCCCCCTCACCCTCTCACTGTACCTGTATCAGGAGTGACCCCCTCACTGTACCTGTATCAGGACTCCTGTCCCTCTCCTGTATCAGGAGTGACCCTCCCCTCCCCTCACCCTCTCTCACTGTACCTGTATCAGGGTGACCCTCCTCATCCCCTCACTGTACCTGTATCAGAGTGACCCCCTCATCCCTCCTGTACCTGTATCAGGGAGTGACCCTCCTCACCCTCTCACTGTACCTGTATCAGGGTGACCCCCCTCATCCTCTCCCCTCCTCACCTGTACCTGCACTTCAGGAGGTGACCCTCCTCACCCTCTCCCTCCTCCTGTACCTGTATCAGGAGTGACCCCCCTCACCCCCCCTGTACCTGTATCAGGGTGCTCACTGTACCTGTATCAGGAGGGCCCCCTCACCCCCTCACTGTACCTGTATCAGGAGTGTACCTGCAGGAGGCCCCTCCTCACCCTCCTGTACCTGTATCAGGAGTGACCCTCCTCACCCCTCTGTCCTGTATCAGGAGGACCCTCCTCATCCCTCCTGTATCAGGAGTGACCCTCCTCACCCTCTCCCACTGTACCCTGTATCAGGAGGACCTCTCACTTTCCTGTACCTATCAGGGTGACCCCTCCATCCCTCCTCTCCTGTATCAGGAGTGACCCTCCTCACCCTCTCCTGTACCTGTATCAGGAGTGACCCCCCTCACCCTCAGAGGAGCCCCCCTCACCCTCTCCTGTATCAGGAGTGACCCTCCTCATCCCTCCTCATCCTCTCAGGTGACCTCCTCACCCCTCACTGTACCTGTATCAGGAGTGACCCTCCTCACCCTCTCACTGTACCTGTATCAGGAGTGACGCCCCTCACCCTCTCACTGTACCTGTATCAGGAGTGACCCTCCTCACCCTCTCACTGTACCTGTATCAGGAGTGACCCCTCACCCTCTCACTGTACCTGTATCAGGGTGACCCCCCTCATCTCTCCCACTGTACCTGTATCAGGAGTGACCCCCTCACCCTCTCACTGTACCTGTATCAGGAGTGACCCCCTCATCCTCTCACTGTACCTGCATCAGGAGGACCCTCCTCACCCCTCCCCTCCTCCTCACCTCCTCACTGTACCTGTATCAGGAGTGACCCCCTCACCCTCTCACTGTACCTGTATCAGGAGTGACCCCCTCCTCACCCCTCACTGTACCTGTATCAGGGTGACCCTCCTCACCCTCACTGTACCCAGGGTGACCCCTCACCCTCCTCACTGTACCTGTATCAGGAGTGACCCTCCTCACCCTCTCCTGTACCTGTATCAGGGTGACCCCCCTCACCCCTCCTGTACCTGTATCAGGAGTGACCCTCCCCCATCCTCTCCACTGTACCTGTATCAGGGTGACCTCCTCATCCTCTCACTGTACCTGTATCAGGAGTGACCCCTCATCCCTCCTGTACCTGTATCAGGAGTGACCCTCCTCACCCTCACTGTACCTGTATCAGGAGTGACCCTCCTCACCCTCACTGTACCTGTATCAGGAGTGACCCCCCTCACCCTCTCACTGTACCTGTATCAGGAGTGACCCTCCTCCCCCTCTCCTGTACCTGTATCAGGAGTGACCCTCTCTCACCCTCCCACTGTACCTGTTATCAGGAGTGACCCTCCTCCCCCCTCACTGTACCTGTATCCAGGAGTGACCCCTCCTCACCCTCTCACTGTACCTGTATCAGGAGTGACCCTCCCACCCCTCACTGTACCTGTATCAGGGTGACCCTCCTCACCCTCCTCACTGTACCTGTATCAGGGTGACCCTCCTCACCCTCACTGTACCTGTATCAGGAGTGACCCTCCTCACCCTCTCCCCCACTGTACCTGTATCAGGGTGACCCCCCTCACCCTCTCACCTGTACCTGACCTCCTCACCCTCTCACTGACCCTCCTCCCTCCTCTCCCCACTTGTGCCTGTGTCAGGAGTGACCCTCCTCACCCTCTCACTGTACCTGTATCAGGAGGACCCCCTCACCCTCTCACTGTACCTGTATCAGGAGTGACCCCCCCTCACCCTCTCACTGTACCTGTATCAGGAGTGACCTCCTCACCCCTCACTGTACCTGTATCCAGGAGTGACCCTCCCCTCACCTCCTCCACTGTACCTGTATCAGGGTGACCCTCCTCACCCCTCTCCTGTACCTGTATATCAGGGTGACCCTCCTCACCCTCTCACTGTACCTGTATCAGGAGTGACCCCCACCCCTCACTCTCCTGTACCTCACCCTCTCCACTGTACCTGTATCAGGGGTGACCCTCCTCACCCTCACTGTACCTGTATCAGGAGTGACCCCCCCCCCATCCCTCCACTGTACCTGTATCAGGAGTGACCCTCCTCACCCTCCTGCCTCAGGGTGACCCTCCTCACCCCTCACTGTACCTGTATCAGGGTGACCCCCCTCACCCTCACTGTACCTGTATCAGGGTGACCCCCTCACCCCCTCACTGTACCTGTATCAGGAGTGACCCCCTCCCTCTCACTGTACCTGTATCAGGAGTGACCCCCTCACCCCTCCACTGTACCTGTATCAGGGTGACCCTCCTCACCCTCACTGTACCTGTATCAGGGTGACCCTCCTCACCCTCTCCTGTACCTGTATCAGGAGTGACCCCCTCACCCTCTCACTGTACCTGATCAGGGTGACCCCCCCCCACTCCTCCTCACCCCCTCACCCCTCACTGTACCTGTATCAGGGTGACCCTCCTCACCCTCACTGTACCTGTATCAGGAGTGACCCCCCTCACCCTCACTGTACCTGTATCAGGAGACCCCCCCTCACCCCTCTCACTGTACCTGTATCAGGAGTGACCCTCCTCACCCTCCCACTGTACCTGTATCAGGAGTGACCCCTCCTCCTCCCCTCACTGTACCCTCACCCTCAGGAGTACCCCCCCTCCTCACCCCTCACTGTACCTGTATCAGGAGTGACCCTCCTCACCCTCACTGTACCTGTATCAGGAGTGACCCTCCTCACCCTCTCACTGTACCTGTATCAGGAGTGACCCCCCCACCCCTCACTGTACCTGTATCAGGAGTGACCCCCTCCACCCACCCTCACTGTACCTGCATCAGGGTGACCCTCCTCCCACCCTCACTGTACCTGTATCAGGAGTGACCCCCTCACCCCTCACTGTACCTGTATCAGGGTGACCCCCTCCCCCCTCACTGTACCTGTATCAGGAGTGACCCCCTCCTCACCTCTCACTGTACCTGTATCAGGAGTGACCCTCCTCACCCCTCTGTACCATCTGTACCTGTATCAGGTACCTGTATGACCCTCCCTCACCCCCTCACTGTACCTGTATCAGGAGTGACCCCCCTCCTCCCCTCACTGTACCTGTATCAGGAGTGACCCCCCTCACCTCCCCCACTGTACCTGTATCAGGAGTGACCCTCCTCACCCCCCTCACTGTACCTGTATCAGGAGTGACCCCCCTCACCCCCTCACTGTACCTGTATCAGGGAGTGACCCCCCTCACCCTCTCTCCTGTACCTGTATCAGGAGTGACCCTCCTCACCCTCTCACTGTACCTGTATCAGGGAGTGACCCCCCTCACCCCTCTCACTGTACCTGTATCAGGAGTGACCCCCCATCACCCTCTCACTGTACCTGCATCAGGGTGACCCCCCTCACCCCTCTCACTGTACCTGTATCAGGAGTGACCCTCCTCATCCCCTCACTGTACCTGTATCAGGAGTGACCCCTCCTCACCCTCTCACTGTACCTGTATCAGGAGTGACCCCCCCCCCACCCTCTCACTGTACCTGTATCAGGAGTGACCCTCCTCACCCTCCTCACTGTACCTGTATCAGGGTGACCCTCCTCACCCCTCACTGTACCTGTATCAGGAGTGACCCCCCTCACCCTCTCACTGTACCTGTATCAGGAGTGACCCTCCTCACCTCTCACTGTACCTGTATCAGGAGTGACCCTCCTCACCCTCTCACTGTACCTGTATCAGGAGTGACCCCCCTCATCCTCTCACTGTACCTGTATCAGGAGTGACCCTCCTCACCCTCTCACTGTACCTGTATCAGGAGTGACCCCTCACCCTCTCACTGTACCTGTATCAGGAGTGACCCTCCTCACCCCTCACTGTACCTGTATCAGGAGTGACCCCCTCCACCCTCTCACTGTACCTGTATCAGGAGTGACCCCCTCACCCCTCTCCTGTACCTGTATCAGGAGTGACCCCCCTCATCCCCCTCACTGTACCTGTATCAGGAGTGACCCCTCATCCTCTCACTGTACCTGTATCAGGAGTGACCCCCCTCACCCTCTCACTGTACCTGTATCAGGAGTGACCCCCTCACCCTCACCCTCTCACTGTACCTGTATCAGGAGTGACCCCCTCACCCTCTCACTGTACCTGTATCAGGAGTGACCCCCCCTCATCCTCTCACTGTACCTGTATCAGGAGTGACCCCTCCTCACCCTCTCACTGTACCTGTATCAGGAGTGACCCCCTCACCCTCTCACTGTACCTGTATCAGGAGTGACCCCCCCCCTCCCCCCCTCACTGTACCTGTATCAGGAGTGACCCTCCTCACCCTCACTGTACCTGTATCAGGAGTGACCCTCCTCACCCTCACTGTACCTGTATCAGGAGTGACCCTCCTCACCCTCACTGTACCTGTATCAGGAGTGACCCTCCTCATCCTCTCACTGTACCTGTATCAGGAGGACCCCTCCTCACCCTCACTGTACCTGTACCAGGAGTGACCCCCTCACCCTCCCTCACTGTACCTGTATCAGGAGACCCCCTCACCCTCTCTCACTGTACCCATCTCACCCCCTCATCCCTCTCACTGTACCTATCCAGGAGTGACCCCCCTCCCTCACTGCACCACCAGGAGTGACCTCCTCCTCTCACTGTACCTGTATCAGGAGTGACCCCCCCCCCTCACTGTACCTGTATCCTGACCCTCCTCACCCCTCTCACTGTACCTGTATCAGGAGTGACCCCCCATCCTCTCCTGTACCTGTATCACTGACCCTCCTCACCTGTATCAGGAGTGACCCTCCTCACCCTCTCACTGTACCTGTATCAGGAGGACCCTCCCTCATCCCCTCACTGTACCTGTATCAGGAGTGACCCCCTCACCCTCTCACTGTACCTGTATCAGGAGTGACCCTCCTCACCCTCTCACTGTACCTGTATCAGGAGTGACCCCCCCTCATCCCCTCACTGTACCTGTATCAGGAGTGACCCTCCTCACCCTCTCACTGTACCTGTATCAGGAGTGACCCTCCTCACCCTCACTGTACCTGTATCAGGAGTGACCCCCCTCACCCTCTCACTGTACCTGTATCAGGAGTGACCCCTCCTCACCCCTCTCACTGTACCTGTATCAGGAGTGACCCCCCTCACCCCCTCACTGTACCTGTATCAGGAGTGACCCCCCCTCACCCCCTCACTGTACCTGTATCAGGAGTGACCCCTCTCACCCCTCACTGTACCTGTATCAGGAGTGACCCCCCTCCTCACCCTCTCACTGTACCTGTATCAGGAGTGCCCCCCCTCACCCTCCTCACTGTACCTGTATCAGGAGTGACCCCCTCCTCCCCCCTCACTGTACCTGTATCAGGGTGACCCCCTCACCCCCTCACTGTACCTGTATCAGGAGTGACCCTCCTCATCCCCTCACTGTACCATCAGGAGTGACCCCCTCCCCACTGTACCTGTATCAGGAGTGACCCCCCTCATCCCTCCTCACTGTACCTGTATCAGGAGTGACCCTCCTCCTCCCCTCACTGTACCTGTATCAGGGTGACCCCCCTCACCCCCCTCACTGTACCTATCAGGAGTGACCCCCTCACCTCACTGTACCTGTATCAGGAGTGACCCCCCTCACCCTCTCACTGTACCTGTATCAGGAGTGACCCCCCTCACCCTCTCACTGTACCTGTATCAGGAGTGACCCTCCTCACCCTCACTGTACCTGTATCAGGAGTGACCCCCCTCACCCCTCACTGTACCTGTATCAGGAGTGACCCCCCCCTCACTGTACCTCTCACTGTACCTGTATCAGGACCTGTCACCCTCCTCACCCCTCACTGTACCTGTATCACAGGAGTGACCCCCCCCACCCCTCTCACTGTACCTGTATCAGGGTGACCCTCCTCACCCCTCACTGTACCTGTATCAGGGTGACCCCCCTCACCCTCTCTCACTGTACCTGTATCAGGAGTGACCCTCCTCACCCCTCACTGTACCTGTATCAGGAGTGACCCCCTCACCCCTCTCACTGTACCTGTATCAGGGAGGACCCTCCTCATCCTCTCACTGTACCTGTATCAGGAGTGACCCTCCTCACCCCCTCACTGTACCTGTATCAGGGTGACCCCCCTCATCCTCTCACTGTACCTGTATCAGGGGTGACCCTGACCCTCCTCACCCCTCACTGTACCTGTATCAGGAGTGACCCCCCTCCTCACCCTCACTGTACCTGTATCAGGAGTGACCCTCCTCACCCTCACTGTACCTGTATCAGGAGTGACCCCCCTCCTCACCCTCACTGTACCTGTATCAGGGTGACCCTCCTCACCCTCTCTCACTGTACCTGTATCAGGAGTGACCCTCCTCACCTCTCACTGTACCTGTATCAGGGTGACCCCCCTCACCCTCTCTCACTGTACCTGTATCAGGGTGGCCCCCTCTCACTGTACCTGTATCAGGAGTGACCCCCCCACCCTCTCACTGTACCTGCCTTATCAGGAGTGACCCCCCTCACCCCTCTCACTGTACCTGTATCAGGGTGACCCTCCTCACCCTCTCACTGTACCTGTATCAGGGTGACCCCTCCTCACCCTCTCACTGTACCTGTATCAGGTGACCCCCCTCATCCCTCACTGTACCTGTATCAGGAGTGACCCTCCTCACCCCCTCACTGTACCTGCATCAGGAGTGACCCCCTCACCCTCTCACTGTACCTGTATCAGGAGTGACCCCCCCTCCCCCTCTCCTGTACCTGTATCAGGAGTGACCCCCCCTCATCCCTCCACTGTGCCTGTCAGGAGTGACCCTCCTCACCCTCTCACTGTACCTGTATCAGGAGTGACCCCCCTCACCCTCCCTCACTGTACCTGTATCAGGAGTGACCTCCCTCACCCCTCACTGTACCTGTATCAGGAGTGACCCCCTCACCCTCTCACTGTACCTGTATCAGGAGTGACCCCCCTCACCCTCTCACTGTACCTGTATCAGGAGTGACCCCCCTCACCCCCTCACTGTACCTGTATCAGGAGTGACCCTCCTCACCCTCACTGTACCTGTATCAGGAGTGACCCCCCCTCACCCTCTCACTGTACCTGTATCAGGAGTGACCCTCCTCCCCCCTCACTGTACCTGTATCAGGGTGACCCCCCTCACCCTCTCACTGTACCTGTATCAGGGTGACCCTCCTCACCCCTCACTGTACCTGTATCAGGAGTGACCCCCTCCCCCCTCTCACTGTACCTGTATCAGGAGTGACCCCCCTCACCCTCTCACTGTACCTGTATCAGGAGTGACCCCCCTCACCCTCTCACTGTACCTGTATCAGGAGTGACCCCCCTCACCCCTCACTGTACCTGTATCAGGAGTGACCCCCCTCACCCTCTCACTGTACCTGTATCAGGAGTGACCCTCCTCACCCTCTCACTGTACCTGTATCAGGAGTGACCCCCCTCACCCCTCTCACTGTACCTGTATCAGGAGTGACCCCTCTCCCTCTCACTGTACCTGTATCAGGAGTGACCCCCCTCACCCTCTCCCACTGTACCTGTATCAGGAGTGACCCCCCTCACCCTCTCACTGTACCTGTATCAGGAGTGACCCCCCTCACCCTCTCACTGTACCCTGTATCAGGGTGACCCCCTCACCCTCTCACTGTACCTGTATCAGGGTGACCCTCCTCACCCTCTCACTGTACCTGTATCAGGAGTGACCCCCTCACCCCCTCACTGTACCTGTATCAGGGTGACCCCCCTCACCCTCCTCACTGTACCTGTATCAGGAGTGACCCCCCTCACCCTCTCACTGTACCTGTATCAGGAGTGACCACCCCTCATCCTCTCACTGTACCTGTATCAGGAGTGACCCCCCTCATCCCCCTCACTGTACCTGTATCAGGAGTGACCCCTCCTCACCCTCACTGTACCTGTATCAGGAGTGACCCTCCCCCTCACCCTCTCCTGTACCTGTATCAGGGTGACCCCCTCATCCTCTCACTGTACCTGTATCAGGGTGACCCCCTCCCTCCTCTCTCACTGTACCTGTATCAGTGACCCCCCTGACCCCCCCTCACCCTCTCACTGTACCCCTGTATCACTGTACCTGTATCAGGAGTGACCCTCCCTCTCCTGTACCTGTATCAGGAGTGACCCCCCCATCCCTCACTGTACCTGTATCAGGAGGACCTCCTCACCCTCCTCACTGTACCTGTATCAGGAGTGACCCCCCTCATCCTCTCACTGTACCTGTATCAGGAGTGACCCTCCTCACCCTCTCACTGTACCTGTATCAGGAGGACCCCCTCATCCTCTCACTGTACCTGTATCAGGGTGACCCCCTCATCCTCTCACTGTACCTGTATCAGGAGGACCCCCCCCCCTCACTGTACCTGTATCAGTGACCCCCTCACCCTCTCACTGTACCTGTATCCTGACCCCCCTCATCCCTCACTGTACCTGTATCAGGGTGACCCCCTCACCCTCACTGTCCTGTACCTGTATCAGGAGTGACCCCCCCTCACCCTCACTGTACCTGTATCAGGAGTGACCCCCCTCACCCCTCACTGTACCTGTATCAGGAGTGACCCCCCTCACCCCTCTCACTGTACCTGTATCAGGGGACCCCCCTCACCCCCTCACCTGCTCCCCCCCCTCATCCTGTACCTGTATCAGGAGTGACCCTCCTCACCCTCTCACTGTACCTGTATCAGGAGTGACCCCCCCTCACCCTCTCACTGTACCTGTATCAGGAGTGACCCCCCTCACCCTCTCACTGTACCTGTATCAGGAGTGACCCCCCTCACCCTCTCACTGTACCTGTATCAGGAGTGACCCCCTCATCCTCTCACTGTACCTGTATCAGGAGTGACCCCCCTCACCCTCTCACTGTACCTGTATCAGGAGTGACCCCCTCCTCCCCCCTCACTGTACCTGTATCAGGGAGACCCCCCTCACCCTCTCTCACTGTACCTGTATCAGGAGTGACCCCCTCACCCTCTCACTGTACCTGTATCAGGAGTGACCCCCCTCACCCTCTCACTGTACCTGTATCAGGAGTGACCCCCCTCACCCCTCACTGTACCTGTATCAGGGTGACCCCCCTCACCCCTCACTGTACCTGTATCAGGAGTGACCCCCTCACCCCTCACTGTACCTGTATCAGGAGTGACCCCCCTCACCCCTCACTGTACCTGTATCCAGGGGACCCCCCTCACCCTCTCACTGTACCTGTATCAGGAGTGACCCCCCTCCTCACCCTCTCACTGTACCTGTATCTCTCACTGACCCCCTCACCCTCTCACTGTACCTGTATCAGGAGTGACCCCCCTCATCCCTCACTGTACCTGTATCAGGAGTGACCCCCCCTCACCCTCTCACTGTACCTGTATCAGGAGTGACCCCCTCCTCACCCTCTCACCCCCTCAGGGTGACCCTCCTCCCCTCTCACTGTACCTGTATCAGGAGTGACCCTCCTCACCCTCTCACTGTACCTGTATCAGGAGTGACCCTCCTCACCCTCTCACTGTACCTGTATCAGGGTGACCCTCCTCACCACCCTCACTGTACCTGTATCAGGAGTGACCCCCTCACCCCCTCACTGTACCTGTATCAGGAGTGACCCCCCTCCTCACCCTCTCACTGTACCTGTATCAGGAGTGACCCCCCTCACCCTCTCACTGTACCTGTATCAGGAGTGACCCCCCCTCACCCTCTCACTGTACCTGTATCAGGAGTGACCCCTCCTCACCCCTCACTGTACCTGTATCAGGAGTGACCCCCCTCACCCTCTCACTGTACCTGTATCAGGGTGACCCCTCCTCACCCCTCTCCTGTACCTGTATCAGAGTGACCCCCCTCACCCTCTCACTGTACCTGTATCAGGGTGACCCTCCTCACCCTCTCACTCACCTGTATCAGGGAGTGACCCCCCTCACCCTCTCACTGTACCTGTATCAGGGTGACCCCCCTCACCCTCACTGTACCTGTATCAGGGAGTGACCCCCCCTCACCCTCTCACTGTACCTGTATCAGGGTGACCCCCTCACCCTCTCACTGTACCTGTATCAGGAGTGACCCCCTCACCCTCTCACTGTACCTGTATCAGGAGTGACCCCCCTCACCCTCTCACTGTACCTGTATCAGGAGTGACCCCCCTCATCCTCTCACTGTACCTGTATCAGGGTGACCCCCTCCCTCACCCTCTCCTGTATCAGGAGTGACCCCCTCCCTTACCTGTATCCAGGAGTGACCCTCCTCACCCCTCTCACTGTACCTGTATCAGGAGTGACCCCTCCTCACCCTGACCCTCCTCACTGTACCTGTATCAGGAGTGACCCCCCTCATCTCTCACTGTACCTGTATCAGGAGTGACCCTCCTCACCCTCTCACTGTACCTGTATCAGGGTGACCCTCCTCACCCCTCTCACTGTACCTGTATCAGGGTGTGTTCCTCATCCTCCTGTACCTGTATCATGCTGTGACCCTCCTCACCCTCTCACTGTACCTGTGTGTTTTTGTGACCCTCCTTTGTGTGACCTCACTGTACCTGTTATCAGTGTGACCTCCTCACCCTCTGTATGTACCTGTATCATGGAGGACCCCCTCCTGTTCCTCTCACTGTACCTGTATCAGGCGTGACCCTCCTCACCCCTCTCTCACTGTACTTGTATCAGGTGTGACCCCCTGTGTCTCATTTGTACCTGTATGTGTGTGACCCCTCCTCACCCTCTCACTGTACCTGTATCAGGAGTGACCCTCCTCACCCTCTCACTGTACCTGTATCAGGAGTGACCCCCCCCTCTCACTGTACCTGTATCAGGAGTGACCCCCCTCACCCCTCTCACTGTACCTGTATCAGGAGTGACCCTCCTCACCCTCTCACTGTACCTGTATCAGGAGTGACCCCCCTCACCCTCTCACTGTACCTGTATCAGGAGTGACCCTCCTCACCCCCTCTCACTGTACCTGTATCAGGAGTGACCCCCTCACCCTCCTCACTGTACCTGTATCAGGAGTGACCCCTCCTCACCCTCTCACTGTACCTGTATCAGGAGTGACCCTCCTCACCCTCACTGTACCTGTATCAGGAGTGACCCCTCCTCACCCTCTCACTGTACCTGTATCAGGAGTGACCCCCCTCACCCTCTCACTGTACCTGTATCAGGAGTGACCCCCTCACCCTCTCACTGTACCTGTATCAGGAGTGACCCTCCTCACCCTCTCACTGTACCTGTATCAGGGCCAGAGTGGAAATCCTGCTTTAAGAGCTGTAATGTAATGATGCTGATGATGCCTCAAAATGGCTTCTTACTTTTTTCTTTGTGTGTGTTTTTGTGTGTGTGTTTTTGTGTTTGCGCATGTGTGTTTTTGTGTGTGTTTATGCATGTGTTCGTGTGTTTGTGTGTATGTATTTATATGTATGTATGTGCGCTTGCTTGTGTGTATGTGTGTGTGTATGTGCACTTGTGCGTGTGTGTTCGCGCGCGCGTGTGTATGTTATGCTTGTGTTCGTGTGTGTTTGTGCGTGTGTTTATTTGTTCTTGTGTGTGTGTGTTTCTGCGTGTGTGTTTTTGTGCGTTTGTGTTCGTGTGTGTGTCTATATGCATGTGTGCGCGTGTGTGTGTGCGTGCAAATGTGTTTATGTGTATGTGTGTGTGTGTGTGTGTGTGTGTGTGTGTGTGTGTGTGTGTGTACGCACAGGTGCGGGTGACCTCTCCGTACCTGGGTCCTCCCTCAGCTCACACGGTGGTGAAGATGATCCCCAGTCCCCGGCTGTCCCTGTATCACACGACCTCCTATACCCTGCACAGACCTGCAGTGGAGACCCCCAGGCCACACTGTGCCTGTGAGCGAGCTCACCCCCTCCTATCTCATTCCCCCGACAGCCCGCTGGTACTGTCCTACTGAGCGCGCTCACACGCACTCCTATACATACTCTCTCTACGACCCTCCCTCACACTCCTATACATACTTCTCTGAGGCGCGCCCCACGCACTCCTATACATACTCTCTACTGAGCGAGCTCACACGCACTCCTGTACATACTCTCTACTGAGCGAGCTCACACGCACTCCTATACATACTCTCTACTGTACCTGAGTATCACACACTCCCTCCTCACCCTCCTCTACTGTATCGCGCTCACCCGCACTACATACTGTACTCTCTACTGAGCGGACCCTCACGCACTCCTATACATACTCTCTACTGAGCAGCCCTCCTCACCCTATACTCCTTACTACATACGCCTGTATCTACTGGCCTGAGCTCCTCACGCACTCTATACATGTACTCTCTGCTGAGCCTCAAAACGCCTCCTATACATTTTCTCTACTGTGTGTTTTGTGTTTGTATTTTTGTGTTTTACTGTGTGTTTTTGTGTGTGTGTTTTTACTCTACTGAGCGAGTTTGTGTGCCTCCCTATACATATGTACTGATGTGTCTGTATCTATACATACTTGTACTGTGTCCCACGCACTGTGTATACATACTCTCTACTGAGCGTGTTCACACGCCTCCTTTGTTCTTCTCTACTGAGCGAGCTCACACGCACTCCTTTACATTACTTTCTACTGTGTGTGAGTCCTACGCACTTATACATACATACTCAAATGTGTTTATGTGTATATTTGAGCGAGCTCACACGCACCTGTGCCCCATACTCTCTACTGAGCGAGCTGTGTGTGTACTGTGTGTGTGCGAGCCCACACGCACTCCCACATTGACCTCTACTGAGCGAGCCCTCAGCTCACTCCTGTACATACTCTCCCACTGAGCGTGCTCACACGCCTTGCACATAACCTGCACAGAGTGCAGTGGACTCCCAGGCCTCTCTAATGAGAGCTCGCCTCCTCATACATACTCTCTACTGAGCGAGCTCACACGCACTCCTGTACATACTCTCTACTGAGCGAGCTCACACGCACTCCTGTACATACTCTCTACTGAGCGAGCTCACACGCACTCCTATACATACTCTCTACTGAGCGAGCTCACACGCACTCCTATACTATACCTGCTCTACTCCGAGCCACAGCTCCACATACTCTCTACTGAGCGACTCACACGCACTCCTACATACTTCACTGAGGCTCACACGACTTACATATCTACTGAGCGCTACACGACCCTATACATACTCTACTGAGGAGCTCACACGCACTCCTACATCTCTACTGAGCGAGCTCACACGCACTCCTATACATACTCTCTACTGAGCGAGCTCACACGCACTCCTATACATACTCTACTGAGCGCGCTCACACGCACTCCTATACATACTCTCTACTGAGCGAGCTCACACGCACTCCTATACATACTCTCTACTGAGCGAGCTCACACGCACTCCTATACATACTCTCTACTGAGCGAGCTCACACGCACTCCTATACATACTCTCTACTGAGCGCTCACACGCACTCCTATACATACTTCTACTGAGCGCTCACAGCACTCTTACATACTCTACTGAGCGAGCTCCACGCACTCCTATACATATTCACTGAGCCTCCACGCACTCTATACATACTCTCTACTGAGCCACACCCTATTCTCACTGGCACCAGCTCCTATACATACTCTCACTGAGCGAGCTCACCACCCTATACACTCACTGAGCGAGCTCACGCCTCCATACATACTCTCTACTAGCGGCTCCACTGCCTTACATACTCTCACTGAGCGAGCTCCCGCACTCCTTACATACTCTCTACTGGCAGCTCACCGACTCCTATACATACTCTCTACTGAGCGACTCACACGCACTCCTATACATACTCTCTACTGGCGAGCTCCCGCCTCCTATACTCTACTGAGCACTCACCACTCTACATACTCTCTACTGAGCTCAGCTCACACCTGCTAGCTCCGCTCCATACTCTCTCTGAGGGCTCCCGCACTCCATACATACTCTCACTGGGCGACTCACCGCACTCACACTAATCTCTATACATACTTCTACTGAGCGAGCTCACACGCACTCCTGTACATACTCTCTACTGAGCGAGCTCACACGCACTCCTATACATACTCTCTACTGAGCGAGCTCACACGCACTACATACTTCACTGAGCTTGTGCCCACACGCACTCCTGTACATACTGAGCGAAATTCACACGCACTTCTATACATACTCTACTGAGCGAGTCTACACGCACTCTATATTACATCTCTTCTAGTGAGCGAGCTCACACGCACTCCTATACATACTCTCTACTGAGCGAACTCACACGCACTCCTATACATACTCTACTGACATGCACTGAGCGAGCTATACATACATACTCTACTGAGCCGAGCTCACACGCACTCCTATACATATTTCCTAGTGAGCGAGCTCACGCACTCCTATACATGCTACTCCTACCACATGCACTCCTATACTCCTAGTGAGCGCTACCACGCACTCCTATACATACCTCTACTGAGCTCACACGCACTCCTATACAGATCCTACTGACGCTTCACATGTACCCTATACATACCCTCACTATACATACCTACTGAAGAGCGCCACGCACTCCTATACATACTCTCTACTGAGCGAGCTCACACGCACTCCTATACATACTCTCTACTGAGCGCGCTCACATGCACTCCTATACATACCCTCTAGTGAGCGCGCTCACGTGCACTCCTATACATACTCTCTACTGAGCGAGCTCACACGCACTCCTATACATACTCTCTACTGAGCGCGCTCACACGCACTCCTATACATACTCTCTACTGAGCGCGCTCCCACACGCACTCCTATACATACCCTCAAGTGAGCGCGCTCACGTGCACTCCTATACATACTCTCTACTGAGCGCGCTCACATGCACTCCTATACATACTCTCTAGTGAGCGCGCTCACATGCACTCTTATACATACTCTCTACTGAGCTCACCACTCCCCTATACATACCTCTAGTGAGTGACGCCACATGCACTCTCTTATACTCTCTACTGAGCGCGCTCACACGCACTCCTATACGTACTCTCCACTGAGCGAGCTCACACGCACTCCTATACATACTCTCTAGTGAGCGCGCTCACTTGCACTCCTATACATACTCTCTACTGAGCGAGCTCACATGCTCACTTCTGTATAATCTCTACTGAGCGCGCTCACATGCGCCTTTATGTATAATGTGTACTGAGAGTGCTCACATGCACCCTTCTGTATAATCTCATCTGAGCGTGCTCACATGCACCCTTATGTATAGTGTGTACTGAGAGCGCTCACATGCACTCCTATACATAATTTCTTCTGAGCGCGCTCGCATGCACCCTTCTGTATAATCTCTTCTGAGCGCGCTCACATGCACCCTTATGTATAATAAATTCTGAGCGCGCTCACATGCACCCTTCTGTATAATGTGGACTGAGAGTGCTCACATGCACTCCTATACATAATCTCTTCTGAGCGTGCTCACATGCACCCTTCTGTATAATCTCTTCTGAGCGTGCTCACATGCACCCTTATGTATAATGTGTACTGAGAGTGCTCACATGCACTCCTATACACAATTTCTTTTGAGCGCGCTCACATGCACCCTTCTGTATAATCTCTTCTGAGCGTGCTAACATGCACCCTTATGTATAGTGTGTACTGAGGGCGCTCACATGCACTCCTATACATAATTTCTTTTGAGCGCGCTCGCATGCACCCTTACATATAATCTCTACTGAGTGCATTCACACGCACCCTTGTATACAATCTTTACTGATTGCGCTCACACGCACCCTTGTATATAATCTCTACTGAGCGCGCTCACAAGCACCCTTATGCATGATATGAACAGAGGGTGCTCACTTGTATCCTGACAATCTCCACTGAGCTTTCGTGTGCGATCCGCGTGCGCTCTTAGAGTCATCTCCTGATTCTTGCACAAACATCCTGAACCAGTGGCCCAGAAGTTAGAACAGCCACAATAAGCTTAGTGGCATGAACCAACCACTGCGTTTTTTCTGTGGAAAGGAAATTGGTTTGGGCAAGTCTGCAATTAGGACGTTCTGCACAGCATGAGATTTATGCCTCCCCACTGTTCCATCGCTACTCTAGCAGCAGTCTGAATATTACGGCAGTTAATATCGCCGGGCTAAACCGTCTGCTTGCAGAAGCCAGTTCTGGATCAGATTTGGATCAGACTGGTACACCCTGAGTGGGAAATGCTTGTCCTTGCATGACCTTTGACCCTTCTCTCATCTACCATTCTCTTGTCGACTCGCGCAGGAGTATGCCATTCACGTGAAGGACATAGTCCGCAAGACGGAGGCCAACTACAAGCTGAGCACGCAGAACAACACGGTGGAGTACACTCTGCGGGGCCTGGAGCCCGGCGGCCGCTACAGCGTTAGTGTGCGTCTGCGCAACATGAGCAAGGAGGCCAGCTACACCCTTAACACTGGTGAGCCACACCGCGCCAACACTGTCGCCCAAAACCCTGCTGCTATCCACTCAAAATCCTACAGATATAAACCTAAAACTCTGTTGCTCTACTCCCAAAACCCTGCTGCTCTACACCTAAACCCTGCTGCTCAACACCTAAAACCGTGCCGCTCTACACCTAAAACCCTGCTGCTCTAAACCTGAAGCCTTGCCACTCTACTCTCAAAACCCTGCCGCTCTACTCCTAAACCCTGCTGTTCTACACCTAAAATCCTGCCCCTCTACACCTAAAACCCTGCTGCTCTACTCCCAAAACCCTGCTGCTCTACACCTAAACCCTGCTGCTCAACACCTACAACCCTGCCGCTCTACACCTAAAACCCTGCTGCTCTAAACCTAAAACCCTGCCGCTCTACACCTAAAACCCTGCTGCTCTAAACCTAAAGCCTTGCCACTCTACTCTCAAAACCCTGCCGCTCTACTCTTAAACCCTGCTGTTCTACACCTAAAATCCTGCCCCTCTACACCTAAAACCCCGCTGCTCTACTCCCAAAACCCTGCAGCTCTACACCTAAACCCTGCTGCTCAACACCTAAAACCCTGCCGCTCTACATCTAAAACCCTGCAGCTCTACACCTAAAACCCTGCCGCTCTACACCTAAACCCTGCTGCTCAACACCTAAAACCCTGCCGCTCTACATCTAAAACCATGCTGCTCTAAACCTAAAACCCCGCTGCTTTACTCCCAAAACCCTGCCACTCCACACCTAAAACCCTGCCGCACCACACCAAAACACTGCTGCTTAACGTGTAAAACCCTGCTGCTCTACTCTCAGAACCCAGCCGCCCTATACCTAAAAACCTGCTGCTCTAAACGTAAAGCTCTGCTGCTCTACTCTCAAAACCCTGCAGCTGTACACCTAAAACCCTGCCACTCTACTCTCAAAACCCTGCCGCTCTACTCCTAAACCCTGCTGCTCTACAACTAAAATCCTGCCCCTCTACACCTAAGCCCTGCTGCTCAACACCTAAAACCCTGCTGCTCTTAACCTTAAACCCTGCTGCTCTACTCCCAAAACCCTGCAGCTCTACACCTAAAACCCTGCCGCTCTACACCTAAGCCCTGCTGCTCAACACCTAAAACCCTGCTGCTCTATATCTTAAACCCTGTTGCTCTAAACCCAAAACCATGCTGCTTTACTCCCAAAACCATGCCACTCTACTCCTAAAACTCTGCTGCTCTACTCCCAAAAACCTGCCGCTCTACAACTAAAACCCTGCTGCTCTACACCTAAAGCCCTGCCACTCTACACCTAAAACCCTGCCGCACTACACCTAAACCCTGCTGCTCTACTCTCAAAACCCTGCCGCTCTGCACCTAAAACCCTGCTGCTTTACTCTCAAAACCCAGCCGCACTACACCTAAACCCTGCTGCTCAACGCAAAAACCCTGCTGCTCTTGTCCAAAAATCCTCTGACTGTACACCCCAAACCCTGCAGCTGTCCATTCAGAACCCTTCAGCTCTACATCCAAAACCCTGCCACTCTACACCAAAACCCTGCTGCTATCCACTCAAAATTCTACAGATGTTGACCCAAAGCCCTTCAGCTCTGCTCCCAAATCCCTGCCACTCTACACCCTAAACCCTCTGGCTGTACACCCCAAACCCTTCAGCTTTACATTCAATATCCTGCCAGTGTACACCCAAAACCCTGCTTCTCTACTCCCAGATCCCTGCCACTCTACTCCAGAAACCCTACAAATATACACCCGAAACCCCACAGCTGTCCACACAAAACCCTGCTGCTCTACTCCAGAATCCCTGCCACTCTACAACCAAAACCCTCACAAAACTTTACCGACCTGCACCCATTCATCCCCACTAGTCATTTCATTGCCTGAATCAACTATACTCTGTATGGGGGGGGGGCGCGTGTTCAGACAGAGCAACAGTTTCCAAATCGTGGAGCAGAACCGTGCGGAAAAATACTCTCAAATGAAAGCTGGAAGTGTGCTGCCCTTACTGACTGATTCATTTCATATTCAATTAAAATGTCGGATATTAGAATTGAAAAAATCTGGTTTCTATGCCTGTAATTGAAGCTTCCATAAAGTGTCTGCATTTTTTGGCGTTATAATATAGGTGTGTTAAAGCTAAATAACGTTAATCTTTCATAACAGATTAGCGCAGTTGCATACTTGACAAAATATGAATGAAAATATGTAAGCAAGTACTGCAAGCCCCATAATTTATTAGGCACTGAGAGTTGTCCCCAGCTGTGAAGTGGGAGGGGTGTGTAGGAGTGATGTCCTTCCGCGTGTCTGTCCAGCACCGCTCTCTTCCGGGCCAGAGCTTCTGAATTGTTCAACTTTTTTTCCCCAAGACATTTAATTCGTAGGTACATCTTACGTAGCAGATGTGCCTTTTAATACTTCTGGCCATTCTCATGTTTGCCTGTCCATCCCTCCATAGCGTTTCGTTTTCAGGCCAGAACGCCAAAACCGTGGTGGGGGAATCTGAGTATTTCATGCTTGTTTACTTCGGTTCTGTACTCTAGCACTCTGAGTTTGGAAAGATACTATGACAATGAGGCTGAGCTGTCGACTGTCAGCTTTAATTATTGGGTTTTTCTGCTTTAGGAATGACAACATCTTTCATACTTTTTGCTCAGACAACCCTCTAACCCCCCCCCCCAAGCCATTTTCCTAGGCATCAAAAAATACTAGACAGTTTAACCCTTTCACCCCCACCAGTGCTCAGTTCTCACTGCCATTTCTCCCCATGGCCTTTGTTGACATACTAACTAAATTTCTGGCTGTCTGTTCTTATTCCTGGTTGTTAAAAGAAACATAACAAAGAGTGCCATATGGCACTATTGGGAAAAAATGCCAGTCACACAAGAGTGCCATATGGCACTACTAGGGGTGAAAGGGTTAACAATGTATAATAAAGTAGTTATTTTTAATATTTGGTTTGTTAGCCCTTGCATTTGCTGCTTGGAATCACATGGACATCAGCAGAAGCTGGGTACCTTCCCTGGTGTCGCTCAGTCAGGCCTGTGCTGCAGACGTCTTCAGTTCCTGCTCGTTTCAGGGACTTTTTGTCTTCAGACTCCACTTCAGCATATAAATTGCATATTCAGTTGGATTCAAATGTGGAGATTGATTCTGCCAGCAGACCTCTGATGACAAATATACATTTTATATAGCAATTTCTAGTGTAGCCTACCACAGTGGACTGACTACTCAGTATCCTTGCATGGTATCATGTTGTTGCAAGAGTGTATTTTATTAGCTTATGTGTGCCCATTTTACTCCTATCTGCACAATTTCTTCGACACACATTGGTACGGCTGAATGTATGCAGTGGCAATTCACATCAAGTGTCTTGCTGAAGCAGTTCTGTATAATGTGTGAAAACAATCTGTGTGGCACATGGAGACACTCAAATGGAGAGTGATGGTTTGTGTCAAGTATGCTTTGCAAAGCGTGCCTTCGCATCCATGCAGGTACATCCCTGAACTGCCTATAACCGTAAGTGCTGTTCACAGATAGCTCTGCACGCCTCATTAAATCGCTTTGTTATCTATCTGTGTGGGTTCAGAAGATAACTTGTGGTCAGATGTGTTCAGGCACAGTTGAATACTGTTGGTTATGAGCAGTCAGGGTTGGAGTAGCTGATGAACACTGTTGATAATGATCGGTCAGGTTTCGAAAAGCAGGGAGACACACTGGTTATGAGCAGTTGCTGGTGAATATCGTCGGCTATGAGCAGTCTGGTCTTCAAGTGCTGGTGGACTCTGTTGGTCATGAGTAGTGAGGTGTATTGCTGGTAAACACATTAGTTTTGAGCAGTCTGGGGTTGAGGTGACCATATTGTTTCTCTCCTGCCTCAGTTCCCCTGGCTGCTCCAGAGGCTCTGAAGATCCTGCCGGAGAAGGACCACATCTTCCTCCTGTGGAAGAGCCTGGGAGTGAGGGAGAAGGGCTTTAATGAGAGCCGGGTAACAAGAACATTATTCTTCTTCTTCTTCTTCTTCATTATTATTATTATTATTATTATTATTACCTCTGCCAAGGAGGTTATGTTTTTGCTTCTGTTTGTTTATTTATTTATTGGTTTGTCTGTCTGTTAGCAGGAAATCTCAAAAATGGTTCCATAGATTTTAACCAAACTTTGCAGGATGTTAAAGTAGCAGAAGAGGAACAAGTGATTATATTTTGGCCTATCTAGGCCAAAGTACAGCTGAGAATATAGGCCAAAGTTCAAATCCAGCTAGGCTGGCGAAAGTGTGGGCTCTCGCTAGTCCAGCCCTGGTTTTTATTATTATTAGTCTACTGTGATTATTTATTACTTAGGTTTTATCTTCTATCATATTTAAATTCAGGAACATTTAATAATGGCAATGAATGCCTCCCAGGAATGCATAGCGCTAATGGGCCGCATGTTTCTGTGTGTTGTGCATGTTTTGTGTGTGTTGGTCTGTGTGTGCCTGGTATGTCGGCGTATTTGGGCATGCGATAACCCTTGGCCCCCGTGTGCACACGCGCTCTGCGCAGGGCTACGAGATCCACATGCACGACAGCGTGTCCAACTCCACCGTGTGCCTGGGGAACACCACCGAGACAGTCTTCCGCATCAGCTCTCTCCTGGCGGGACACAACTACACCTTCTCCGTCCGCGCGCGCTGCCTGCTCAACGAGCAGCTCTGTGGAGAGCCCGCCCTCCTGCTCTACGACAGGCTGGCGGCAGGTGGGTGTGGCCAGGCTCCTCGCTGGCCAATCGGGTTGTAGCATACACTCTGGGATGAGCCGTTTTCTGTGTCATTTTGAAGGTCTCTTATTATTAAAATTAAACGTTTTTATGTCTTAATACGTATAGTTTGTTCCACCCTCTAACCTCTGACTAAATGTGAAACTAGATTGCCTCAATTCTGTCAATTTGTTTGTTTGTTCACAACAAACCTCAAAAGCTTGTTTTATAGACATCAGTAAATTGTATTAAATTGTTAAGGAAGAGTAGAGTATGGGACTTGTAATAAGTATTTCAATGAAATTTATAAGTGAAATCTTCATCAGTAAATAATTTTTTGATAAATGTCAGCACTACTTAACTCTAGTTCCTGACTGCTGCCCTTCTGGCCGGTATGGGGCCCATTCATACATTGTGCAAACAGGTTTTTTTATAATGAGGTTACATCTTGAACTTTGGTGGTAAAATGATTTGTAAAAAATAAGGTGGCTTAGTCGGCAGGATCAGGAGTTGAGTAGTGCAGCTGTATGGTACTGGGCGGGGCGATATGACGATATATTTTGTTAAGCGCAATAACATTTTCTTCCATCACAAATTTGTATATCATGAAATGCAAGGGTGTTGCTTATATTTCATCTCTGACCGGCGGAAACTTGGAAAAAGGAAGGAATCCACAGATACTTGCTGGTCTTGAGGAAGTCTCCTACAGGCAATGCTCCACATGCTGCATGAAGTGTCGTGTGAGGTACTGTGAAGTGGCTAACTCCCTCTCCCTCTCTCTCGTCCTTCCCCCTCCCCTGCCCCCCCAGATCCCGGCAGTAAAGACGCATCTCAGGGGGAGAAGTCGCGGGACATGGCGGGGGTGGTGGTCCCCGTGCTGTTTGTGCTGCTGCTGGGTCTGTGCGCAGGATTTGCAGTTCTGTACTTCAGGCACCGGCGCCTCCAGCACAGCTTCACTGCCTTCGCCAACAGCCATTACAACTCCCGCCTGGGCTCGGCCGTCTTCTCCTCCGGAGAGGAGCTGGGTAAGGGCTGCGATCGGGCCTCCTGCTGCCGCGCTGTTAGCCCCCATAAGTGAAGCTCCAGCTAATTATACTGCCGCCTCTCATCTCCCACAACCTCCTGTTACTGCACCGTCATCGCACGCTTCTGCCTCCACCCTCCCACTGCCCTCCTGCCCCTTCCCACCAAACCCTCTGGCCCCTCCAACTGCATTCCTACCCCTGCCTCTGAGCCAGAGAAGGCCTCCCAAATAAGCCTGTTAGTCCCTCCAATGAGCCTGTTAGCCCCACCCCTGCCCTGGTAGCCCCTCCTACTGCCCTCCAGCTCCTCCCACTGAACCTACCTCACACTCTTAAGCTTCCCCCTTCTGTCTTGCCCTCTTACTCACTGAATTGTTGGTTATCTGTTGTCTAAAAGAATTCTTTGCCACACCCCTGCAGGCGGAGATGACGACGATGACCCCTTGATCAACGGATTCGCCGATGATGTTCCTATGGTGGTAGCGTAAGGTGGGGTCCCTCCTCTGCCCCGCCCAAATCTCCGCTTACCCACCTGTCCCCCCTAAACTCGCTCAGACTCTCCCTCCCGCCCTGTCTCCCTCTTTCTCTAATCGGCGGTGGCGGCGACTGGGCGGCCGCCGTCCAGATCAGGGTTCAGGACCGCCGGGGACGTACGGAGGAAGAAAATATAAAAGAGATATTTTTGTGAAATACCTACGATGCACTTTTTCTCCAGAGGCGCAATAACTTATTTTTTTTACGATGTACTCTGCATTCTCGTGGGGGGGTGAGGACTTACGCAGGCAGCAGCTGAAGTTCGGCCGGCCCAACTGTGAAGGAAGTAGATTTACCAGCCCCTCCCTTTCCCGGCTTTTCTAGCGTGGTGCGAGACAGAGACTGCCCTGCTCGGCCGCGAGTTTCTCTGGCTGCTAGTCAGTCCGAACGGGTTCCTTTCCTCGACGAAGCAAAAACAAACACCCCTCAACTCCTAAAGCCAGCGCAAAAATACATGTGTATGTATTCAGCCACAAAAAAAGGTAAAAGCAGAAAGGAAACAGAAAATTCGGCTAAGGGAGGCAGACATTTTGGCTCCTGATGACTCAAACTGCACGGGATTACTGTCACTTATGTTGCGCACTGACTCTATGTTGTTTAAATTCACAGAAGCTTCTAGACTTATGGTACAAACAGGCCTTGCTCTCATTAATGGTGCACAATGTTCATCTGAAATATCAAAAAATGCTAAGAGGCAACCACGTTTCCAGCAGACTGTTCTGGAACATTAAGCTCTCTTGGCGGTGGCAGCTCTGCTGCTCTTGGTACATTTTTCCTGGTGAGGAATTTGGTCATAGGCTGCGTTTCAATAGTCCTCTCTATTCACGGACGAAGCAACGCGCCAGCGTGTGCATTTTGGTACTGGGTAAATTTAGCCCTTCATCTGAAAGGAGAGGTGCGAGACAGATGATGTGCCAGAAGGTTGGCGCGTTGAGCGGCGCGCGCTCTCTCTCTCGTCGCTGGAGTGTGCTCGAAGGCCGCCTAAATCGCTTTTCGCCCCGCAGTTTGCTAGCGCGTGTGGTAGCTCAGCAGCGCGCCGCGGGAGAACTGCCCGACTGTGAAAGCAACAATATCAACGGGACGTTTCATTTGGCTCCACCAACCAAAATCCTTTTCATTATCGTTCCACATTTCAGAGAAAGACTACGTTGATGTCGTCGAAGAGAAGTGCTGTTGTTTAACCGCGTGCGTTTGTGAAGTTAGCTGGCTTGCACAAGCCCTTCAGAACCGAAATATGCTGCATTGTGTTGTAAATATTGTAGTCCCCAGAACTGCAGTGTGTAACCCCTG
This sequence comes from Gymnothorax javanicus, assembly GCA_029692085.1. Classification (NCBI taxonomy): domain Eukaryota; kingdom Metazoa; phylum Chordata; class Actinopteri; order Anguilliformes; family Muraenidae; genus Gymnothorax; species Gymnothorax javanicus. The sequence continues at coordinate 20,358,501 of CM056199.1, forward strand.
GACTTTAATGGTGTAATATGCGGTACAATGAAATGGCGACATGGCGTTGTTCTCATCACCTCTCAGAATCCAGATAGGATCCTCACCAATCAGTGAGCATGTTGTTAATAATAAATTTACGGCAATGGCGATTGGTGATCTCCTCCTGGCTGTACCTCTGGGCCTCTGTCGGAGACCAATCATCCACCAATCCCTTATTCCTTATTAGCTGCATGTTTCCAGAGCTCTTGACTGGTTTCTGTGAGAAAGGTGATGACCGCAGTGTACATAAGCTACTTCTGTTCATCTCTGATCGTATGCGGGAGTTTAGGTCGCAGTAAACCTGTGCAGTCCTGTCTAATACCGGAGCCTCAAGCATTAATGTGTGTGAATGTGCCAAGACTGCAGAAAATGAAGAAAAACGTAAAGAACTGCTGTTTCTGTAAGCCCTTCTTGCCAGCACCCCCCCAACTCTGTCGCTTAGAAGGAATGAAGCTGTGTGTTTGTTTATTATGTTGAAGAGCCATTGTAACTGGATTTAGGGATGTTTTTGTTTTGTTTGTGTCTTCTCGTTTTGTTTTTAAGATTTGCTTGATGAATGTATTTTATAAATGTGCGATTCGGCCTGGAGGCGATGCGGGCACTGATCGTCATTTGTTGTTGCGTTCGAGACTTGGACACCTGTCGCGCCACAGTCTGGGCTTAAAATCGGTGTGATACGTGTTTTGTTTGTCTTTGGTTGCGGTGTCTGTAGGGCAATCTGGTGGCTCTGAGCCAGTATCCATCTTTGCCATTGATGAGGATTGCAGTTGAGTTTGCTCGCCTCCGCCTTATCTGTGGGTGAGCTGCAGCATTAGCTGAACCAGCCTTTCATCTCTGGTGAGGCACGGCATTAGCATAGCCAGCCTCTGCCTTTACTGTTGGTGAGGTGTTAGCTTAGACAGCCTCTGCCTTTACTGTTGGCAAGGTGTTAACTTAGACAGCCTCTGCTTGTACTATCGGTGAGGTGTTAACTTAGCCAGCCTCTATCTTTAGCATCAGTAAAGATGACATCATCAGCCAGCCTCTGCATGTAGTTTCAATGAAGACTGCATTAGCTTAGCCAGCCTCTACCTTTAGCATAAGTGAAAATGGGACTAGCTGGGCCAGCCTCTATCTTTACAATCGGTGAGGCGAAGGCTTAGCGCAGCCACCCTCTACATTTACGGCAGGTGAGGTGAGGGGTTAGTTTAGCCAGCCTTTGCCTTTAGCATCAGTGAAGACGGCATTAGCTTAGCCAGCCTCTACCTCTAGCATCAGTGAAGACTGCATTAGCTTAGCAACGCTCTGCCTTTGCTATTGTTCAAATTACAGATGAACTTAGCTTAGCCTGTCCCTACCTGTACCATCACAGAGAAGAGGGATTAGCTTAGCCCGCCACTACCTTTAGTATCAGTGAAACACGGCATTTGCTTAGCTAGCCTCCATAGTTACTCTCGGCAAGGCGGGGGGTTATCTTAGCTCGCTTCTACCTTTAGTATCAGTGAAACATGACATTGAGATTGTAAGCCTCTAGCACCACTATTAGTGAGGTGAGCAGTTAGCCTAGCTAGCCTCTACCTAATGCATAAGTGAGGCTCAGGGTTACTTTCAGGGAGGTGGGAGGGTCAGCTTAGGTAGGCGTGCTCTACCCTCTCCCATCTTAAGCCTGATATACTGCCCACGCCTTCTCTTCCACCCATTGTTGCCCTGGTAGCCATTAGGGCGGCCTTGCCCCATCGCCCCCTCGGCCTCCGTCACAGCAGGGCTGCTCTTTTAGCGGGTTCTTCTCTTGTTGCCCTTAAGGTACATGTGTCTGTCCTGTGAGAATCATTGTGATTAATAATGGTAATAACGGTGTCTTTCAATGTGATTTTATTTTTCCAGTTATGTTCTTCTTTTTACTTTTTCACTCATGCCTTAAAAAAAGTGCGCCGAGTTCACACACTGACAAATGGACCCAAGATTCTAGCAGCACAATGAGAGGACTGGTATGTGGATAGAATCATATTTTCAATGGAAACTGGTTGCTATATTGTTGGCCCTTTTGCTAGTACAATGCTTAGCCTGACTGCGTGGCATTTTGATTGTTATAATTCCTTCAATGCCTCAATCCAAGCAGTACCGTACCAATACTGTCGGCTTGGCATTGGTTTCCATGTCTGTATATCCTCTAACACATTTTAATGGTTTTTTTTTTTGTCCTGTTATTTTTTTTTTTTTTATTATTAAACGAATGTTCTTGACGTGAATGATTAATTGTTTTTTTTTTTGTTTTCTGAGATTTTGATTTTGTGAAATTGAATGCTGAACTGTTTTTATTGCACAAATTGTAATTTTGACACCGCCATATTTTGACATTGTTGAGACCTTGCTCTCAAGGGTGTTTTAAGGGAATAAAGTTAATGTTTCAAGAGAGGTACAGTCCAAGCTAATCTTACGAAAGGCTTATTCTGAAATAAACTTGAATTAAATTTGTTTCTGAGCACTGTCTCGGTGCCTTTTTGTGTGCGTGTGTGTGTGTGCGCGCCCTTAAGGGGGCTGAAGTGTTGGTTGTTTGGGGTGAAGTGAGACTGCCACAGTCTCTGCGGTTTACTGGGGTTATTTATTTATTTTTATGCTTCTTTTTATTTTTAAGCCAATGGGTCAACTCAATTGTAGTTTATCGCTCTCATTTAGATCTTACGATGTGGCCCAGAAGGAACGGTGCTTTTACGAGCCGTTTTCCTGCTGAACCTCTGAAAATTGCTCTTTGTTTGTCCTCGCTTGCTTAGGCTGCCATTGAAATTGCAGACTTTCCTTTTTTTTTATTTGATGCGTCCTCCTTCGGGTTCTGATTAAGAAATGTGGCCAGATTCTGCGAGAAGCTCGCCGAGGGTAGCAGGAAAATGTGACTGCCGTCTGCATCGTATCATTCTCTTGTTTATGAGAAGTGTTGACACAAATCAGCGTATCCGTTAACCATACCAGAATAGCTAACTACGGCACTCAAAGATGGTGTGTGAATGCTTGCCGGTTTTAAATTCTGTCATCTTTTTACATGGAAACGTTTTCGATATAGCGCTCGATATTGCTTAATGTTGGCGCTGTTGCCGTCGTCTGGTGCAGATATGGCGGCGATGAAGAAAAGAGGTGATCTTAAAGGGAGGGGGGGAGCAGTCTTCAATGATAATGTACTGCATTATCAGGAAGAATATTCCAGTAATGTATTCAGTTGGAGTGGCAATTAGATCAGTCGAAAAAGGACTGTATTGGCACTGCAGTCTTTCGCACTGAAGATAAGCTAATGACTGCGATGGGAATGGTACTCGCTTGTTGGTTTTTGTGTTACACATTTAATGGGGTGCCGAGGCCTAATGGCATCATTTATTCTGGCATAAACGCCAGCTCCAGTCTGATTTAGAGCCTCATAGAAAGCCATTGCCATTGGCTCTCAGGCAGCATTCAACAGAGTTGTCCTACTCCGCAGCCAAATATTGGTATTCTACTGCAGTCTTGGCTTCGGCCCTCTCGTACAACTGACCCCGACCTCTTGTAACAAACAAATCTCGCTGGAGGACTGGAGGCAGTTTAGCACAAGTGCAATACTTTGCTTTCATTTGTGAAACTTAACACTGTATTCTCTGAGTAGATTTACTGATCCGAGACCAGTTTCACTGAGCTAATCGACTATCTCTTAAAGGCCTTCACTGATCCTACATTAGTTCATATTCATAAAACATTTCTGAGTCTGTGCGCTGATCTGGGATCAGCTTTGCTTGTGTTCATCATAAGCTCATCCATTTTAAAGGGCTACACTGATCCGACATTAAAGTTCACATTCATAATGTTTCTGAGAAGGAGTGCTGATCTCAGATCATTTTTACTTGTATACGTCATAAGCTTGTCTACTTTCACTTCAACGGCTCTACAAATCCTACAGTAGAGTTCACATTGTAAAAACACTTCTGAGTTGGTCTAGCATGTCCACTATCATTTAAAGGGTTATAGTGATCTTAGGTCAGAGTAGACAAAGCGGTTGTCAGGACTACTGATCCACGATCAGCCAAAGTGCCACTCAGAATGGCTCCTCGGCCAATTCATGCTTTTTGAGTGCAAGGTTGTTGTGATTCTATTGTTCTTTAGCATCATGTTTTTTTTTTTTAAGTGAATTTTCATAGCCTCTGCTGGGGAATGGGTCATTTGGGCCCATACAAGTTGGACCCCTGATCCTAACCGTTTGGACCTCAGGCAAATTTTACCCTAGACCAGTTGGACCCCTGACCAGTTAGTTTAGGGTTAGGATCTGGGGTCTAAACAGCATGGGGTCCAACTGGGTAGGGTCTGGGGTCCATGTGGTCAGGGATCCAACTGGTTTGGGTCCATTCAGTTAGGGTCCAATTGGTATGGGGTCCAAATGACATGTACCCCCTCTGCTGTAGTTCACTTTGCCATATTGCCATTTGTTACATTTTAAGCAGCATCTTGCTTCATCTTGCGTGGCGCCATTTTGTTTTTTAACCAATAAATGGGTCTTGATGTCACTTTTTCACTCGGCATAGTGGCACAGTGGGTCCTTACAGCAAGAAGGTCGTTAGTTTGAATCCAGCCTGGGGCCTTCCTGTGTGGATTTTGCATGATCTCTCCATGTTCATGTTTATTTTCTTTTGCAGACAACAGCAGTCCATATCAGTTCAGTATGTGTAAAACTCATAGACTGTATGAAAAGATGGATGAAGCAACCGTGACGTTACCCATTGGTTTCAGCATACCATTTAGGAAGCCTTGATTTTGGCAATTTGAACAGCGCCATTGTGTCATTTTGAAACAGGATGTGACTCCCATTGGACGTGAGCGTGAATTAAAGATCCAGGGAGGAGTGAGGGGTGGTTCTAAGGGTGAATCTGACCGTATCTGACGAGGACCAGAGGATAGCCACGCCCCTTAAGTATATTCTGGCTTTATCCTTTATTATAGTCTATTTGGGACCATAATTTACGAAAATGAACATCATAATATATCGAAGGAGACTTGAAACTTGCGATAGATACCATAAAATAAAGTGGGAAATCATAATTGAAATGGTAAAGCAGGTGGGAAAGTAGGGTCATTTTCTCATGGCCTTCTATAGGATTGAACATCTTTCTGCAACCACCTGTGTCGCCATCTGCTGGCCATTAAATTCAATGCAATTTTTAGAGACTTCCGCAATGGCCTCACTTTTCAGACCCGAGTGCTGTGTCGATCTCAGTCTATGGTAAAATTATTAACTGGCATTGAATTTTGTTCAGCAAAGCGTTGTTATTTTTTTAAAACGTCACGGCATGGGAATGGGCCTCTTTAGCATTTTCGCTTATTATGTAGCACAAGCCATAACGAACCAACCATTTCAAAGTAGTTTTTTTTTTTTTTTTTTTTTTTTTTTAACATTCACATTTTTTCTTTTCAAAAAAAAAAATGGTAAGGTTTTGACACAGATTACTGAGCTGCATCAAAGCGTGGTTTGTGATTTTAGATGACCTTGTTCAAACTTGTTCATTCAGATCTTAAAGTTACTAAGTTCAAATGGCAGAAAATCTCAATGTCTTCCGTGTGGATTGTTTCAGTCTGGCTGCAAGGTATCCAATTACACAACATTGCCCATAGGTTTGAGTGTGTTAGTGAATGGTGTGTGCACCCTGCGATGGATTGGCGAGCTGTCCAGGGTGTGTCCCTGCCTTTCGCCCAGACTCAGCTGGGATCGGCTGCAGCTCCCCCGTGACACTAGTGAGGAGTAAGTGATAGAGATAATGGATGGATGGATACTTGCAAATTCGTTCATCAATGGTGCAGAAATAACAATGATCATAAGAGATGACAAATGAGACCACAGCTGAATGATCAATGAATCATCTTTTTAAATGCATCTCATTGAAAATTCCTTGAATTTGGACAACCTTGAATGAATGATGGTTAAAATATCATATTATAAAAGCTGGGAGGGGGGGGATGGTGTATCCCTGAATATTTTTCTCTAAAGAATGAAATTGCCTCTTTACATTATAGTGAAGAGCAAATTATACAGGGTAGGTACAATGTCATCTTTGTCATCATGTAATTCTGGTATTGAATGACAGCCTGTAACAATGAATCATTGATGTCTCCATTAACCCAGGAAGGTTTACCCTTGTATGGGACGTCTGTTCTCTTGCATACCACATGTCAGTGGTGTTTACATCCCACCACTTTTGGCAGCTGCCGTGATCATTCGAGGGTTTTAAGTAATGGCTATGTACAGTATTAAACGTTATATAGTTTGTTGTCACGCTTTTACAATGCATTTCATTCATATATTGTTTTTTATTGAATGTTTGGAAATGTTTGGAGAGTGCTGTTCTTTGTTTAGAGTGCCGGATGGCTCTGACATTTTATTCGCCATTTGAAACTGGACTGTATTCGTTGAGCGTTTTATCGACCACAAAACTCAAGAAGTGTTGATGGAATTGAAGTTGATGTGCTGATACGTAAAGTTTAAAACTAGTTTGACGGAAACCGCCAATAAAAAATTTAGAATGCTTGTGGCATTATAAACCTTTTTTAGGCGTAAGTCTAGGCCTTATAAATCTTTATTGGCTGTACATTTTTCGGATGTTTTTGAAGAAACAGAGGCAGGCAGCTAGCCATAAAAATAACACAATGGAAATGCTGTGGTACTGAGGTAAAGGTGAAAAGGCAGCATTTGAGAATATTCTGGAGTGGGGAAAAAAACTGAAGCAAACCTTTTGTTCAAAGCCATTTTTTTCTTCATTTGTTTAACTGCAGGAAGCGGGACTGCAGATTTTCAGAATTCTATGTTCCTCAGCACCCACGTAACATAATGCATCCAGCTTAAGCGCTAACCACAACAATGGCCGCCTGTCTGACTTGCCTTTCAGTGAGTCTCTGGCATTGCCAAAGTTAAAGCTCTCGAATTTCGTATAATCCCGGGCATCAAACGGCTCCATCAGCCTCGCGCGCACTCTCTCAAAGGTCACGGCCGAAACCTTGTCCTGATGTTGCCTTTTGTCTCGTCTCCTAATTTTTTCCCTGACTGGGGTGCACCTCAGCGGTTTGTATTCAGTTTATATTCAAATTAGGAAATACACTTTGCACACTGGGGCTGTTCCGATGTGACGGTACGCGATTGTACCTGTAGCGTATTATTTCCGTTGAAGAACTACATCTTGTGACGTTAAAGATTTTTTTTTTTAAGTTAAATAATTGGAGCTGAGGACTGTGAACCCCTGATGTGCAGTTCTGGAGTGTGGCAGTCATGTGACCATTTCAAGTGGCTTGCAGTTCTGTCAAATCCGATGGTGCTCACCCGTCAACATGCCCACCAACACCAACTCTTCACTCCCCTCGCCCTACACCTACTGCTGTGGCCTGGCCCTGATATAACTCCTCTCTGCTATCTCAGTCACTGCTCACATTTCCCGATCAGGGAGAGTAATGCTGGCGTTTCCTGGAGTGGATGCCACTGCACCCATGTGCTATTGAATGGAAAAGAGTGATGTGTAGATTGTTTTACAATAGCGTAAAGCCATGACCATGAACAGCCGCAGTGAGTGCAACCTTTCATTCTTAAGTCTTCCACAGATGGTCTGCAATGCCATGAGACGACAGAAATTTATGGAATCTATTGCACTCAACAGGGCAGTGCATCTCAGTGTGTGTTTAAGCTGGTTAAATAAAGGATATCATGATAAAGAAATTTGCATTGCTAAAAAAACTGTTTACGGTGCATTTTGTGATACTAAATAAGTGAAATTAGTCCAGAAGTACCCCCAAATTATACGACTGAAAAGAGGAGAGCTACATAAATAATACGGGGGAAGAGAGAGCTGGGATGTCCACAGGCATGGTTATTGATTCATCAGGTAGGAAGAAAGACTATATAGTCTGGTCGGCCTCGACCACATGGGTGTAGCCCCTGAAAGCCCGCTTCTCCCCCTTTTTTTTCGCATAATTCGGCCAATACTGTGACCACGGCAACCAAAATGGATAGGTGTCATAACTGAAGTATAACACATGTCCATACCAAATATGAAAGTAATTGGTCAAAAATTACAGCCTGTACAGCGTCCACAAGGAAGTGTCAACGGAGACGGATGCGGCAACGGCGTAGACGACAAGCATTAATCCATAGTAGCCGCCCCACTTTTTCCGGGGGTTGCAATAACATACTAGCTATAAAGAATCAGCCGGACCCAGTGTGTGTTGACACGCGATTCGAATCGTACGCCAAATTTCCATTGGACTGCATCGCAGGCTGTGTATAGCTGGTTTTACCCTGTGCTCAACCGCGTAATCCTCTGCATTGATTGACCGATTGGCCCCACCAATGTCATTGGCCTCACTTGTAACTGCATGCATGGTGGAAACTCATACCAGCAGGCCAAGAGGTTCTCCAGGCCTAGAGTTTGACACTTCTCGCAGTTTACAAAGGAGACCGGCTGCAGCTTTTTGATGCCGTGGAGGTCTTTCTAGAACTCTCCATCTGTGTTCTCTGTTCCCTGTCTATCAGCCCTCCCCTGACACAGGATCTGTCTCTATCTCCACTTCAAACGCTAGCAGACTTTACAGAGGAAATGGAGGGGCGATGCTAATTTATTCTGGAGAGGTACAAAAATCCTTTTACGCTTACACTCATTTTATTGCGCGAGAGAGAGTCGTATCAAGCTACAAGGGCTTAACACCCACTTAAAAGGATTGTTTCACTTCCAGTATACTGCAACCCAATGTCACAGACACAAAAGTTGCCTCATATTTTTTGGTTCGCACTCAATTCATCAAAGAACTTGAAATGATTTTGTAATTGGTCTATCCCAAAGCGTTTTATCGGTTTATTTGCTCTGAAAGAGCAGTAAGGACACCGAATAGGAGTTTAGCAGCTCAGCTAAAAGATTCTCTCGTATATGAACACTTTGTATTTTTTCTCCTTGAGAAGTTAAGTTTGGAGCCTTATGGTTTGAGTGTTCACAGCTAATGATTTGGAGTTCTTGCGTGCTTCATCATTCTGCTGCTGTCAGAGGTCACCAGCCCCTATTCATGTGCGCATTAATAATGATTTGTATTCATGAGTGCAATGTAATTGGTCAATTTTTATGTTGAGGTTTTTTGGGGTGGAGTTAGCTCATGGGCAAAATATTGAATACAATCATAATGCAGCGCATAGAGGAGCCAATAACGGTCCCTGTGAGTTCTGAGCTAATCATTTGATATGTTGCTGTTAGTGCGCACATGCCATATACAGGTACAGAGCTGAAGCACAACAATGAGCCAGATGGTTCAACCATTCATCCATTCTCTCTACCCCTTCTTCTACGCTAGGGTCTCGAATTGGCTGGAGCCTGTTCCAGCTTACTATGGGTGAAAGGCAGGGACCCACCCTGGACAGCTTGCCAGTCCATCACAGGGCACACACACCATTCATATGCCATTCACTCTCACACTTAACCTGCAGGCAATTTAGTATCTCTAATTAACCTGAAGTGCATGTCTTCGGACTGTTGGAGGAAACCGGAGCACCCAGATGAAACCCACGCAAACACGGAGAGAACATGCAAACTCCACACAGAAAGGCCCCAGCTCGGATTCAAACCGACAACCTTCTTGCTGTAAGGTAGCAGTGCTAGCCACCGTGCCATCCCATGGATCAACCAGCTGAGGAGAATGAAATCAAAACTATAGGTGATTCAATATTTTTGATTATTGCCAGGGATGGGATCACAGTGCAGGAAAGGCAATGCATATATCCTATTACTGCACGGAGAAGTTTGCTTATTGATATGTCAACAGCAGAGCCTCACACTCTGTGTCTCACATTCAAAAGATCATTCACCAATAAAAAACATTTGGCGCATCATAAAACAAAAAATCCGGCAAAGACGACACAGGACTGTTGAGCAGCTACGTAGAATCCTACATCTGACAAGAGCGGGACAACATTCCTCTCCAAAAACTCCAGCAATTGGTCGCCTCACTTCCCAGATGTTTACAGACTGTTGTTAAAAGAAGAGGGATACTAAACAATGGTAAATATGGCCCCATCCCAACTTTTTTGAGAAGCGTTGCTGCCATCAAATTCAAACCGAGCCAATATTTTTCATGAAATGGTAAAATGTCTCACTTTCAACATCTGATATGTTGTCTATGTTCTATTGTGAATAATGTGGGTTTATGGGATTTGTAAATCATAGCATTCTGTTTTTATAAAAAATTTACACAGCATCCCAGGTTTTTTTGGAATTGGGGTTGTATATTCTTACAACGTACTAGGCCTGCAGTTTATTACACTCTTGATCAGCATTAATGTTACTGTCACCAGTGTGCATAGTAATTGAGCGATTTACAAAGCATAAAAATGCCAATTATGGCATGTGGTCAGATGGTTTTGAAATGAAATATCGTTGACAGGTGTTTCTTAAGTAAATTGCTATGTCCAGTGCAAGGGTTACATTCTGCACATTTGACATGAGTAACCACTATCTGCCCTGTCAAAATGCACAGTCAGGGTCATAATATCCATTCCTCTTGCTAACTGTTGTCTTTTTTTTTCTTCAGTAAAGTCGCTCTATTTGTACTGTGTAAAACTTAATATTTATGCATATGAAATGCACCATCTTTGATATGGAAGTCACTTGACAAGCATTTCCTTCTGTAAACTACAGACCTGTAAATTGCCATTGGGAACTTAAAAGTTTAATTATTTTGTATTCATCGTACAAGAAACAATGTCTTGGCAAATCCATGAATAAATTAATAGAAAATGACACCAACTTAAAAAAATGTCCAAAAAATGTTTTGACAGCCAAATCCATTAACATGGCAAATGTGTTTTGATTTTTGAATTGTTTTCAAAAATAATAATCATCCTTGTCATTTTGAAGAGACGCATTGTCCGGAATTGCAACAAATTCACATTCTTTGGAGGATTTTTAATGATCTTTACAAGGACGCAATAATTTTGGTTGTTGTGTGGTCAAAGCATCTGGGTAACAATGTAGATCTCATCACTGAAGAAAAAAGGAAAGTCTGTATGTTCGTAACAAATTTATATTTGACTTTGTATGAGCATTCGCTTGACCCCTTTGCGCAGAATACAAATAATGTAAATTTTTTTCCTGTTATGCATGAACCTATTTGGGCTTTATAATTCAGTATTTGTGTCACAGAGACTGTGGAAAATTATTCCAGTGAAGCAAGACATTTGGAAATTCAATTACAGAATTATTTAGGAATTAAATTTTGGAATTTACGGACGCCGGCGTCTATATCTGTGCAAAGGGGTTTAATAGAACAAACCCTTTCATGGACATAAAATGAACGTATTCATTTTATTGTATGAAAAGTTTGTGCCAGTAATCAATTCGTTTGCCTTGAAGTTAATAAAATAAAAACAACCACTATAATTCTGAGTATTCTTCCTTCGTTAGTCCAAAATGCACAAGAAAAACCAGGACTACAAAACATGACTTAAAGGTCTGATTAAAATGGGACGACGAGTCCCATTTTTCAAAAATCCCTCAGGACAGCAGTTATGCCTGGTCTGGTCTCTGGTCAGTTGACAGTTGGTCAGGAGAAGGGGGCACCCAACTGCTGGCCTTGAGCATATTTTTGTTCAAGTTTTTGAATGCATATATCTGTGTTTACGAGTCTGTGTATTTCCTTTATTGGTCTGTGTCTGTCCACAAACTATAGATCAAGTGACACTTGAGCTCTCTGATTATTTAATCTATTTGATGTTTTTTACCATAACAAACTGATTTTTAAGTTATCGTTTATTTTTTACATGTATCACCCTTTCCATTGAAGTTCCAAATCTATACTTTTCTCTGCCTGATTATTGTGGAAAAGACCAATTATTTGAGCCTCAATGTCTGTTAATGTTAGCCATTTTAACATAACATAACATGACATGAAGAGCGAGGACAGGCCGTTCAGCCCAACTAGGCTCGCCAGTTTCTTTATACTATTGTGAATATATCACTTCAGATACTCAAAGACTCAGTGGTTTCTAGCTTTAAGTCAAGCCTGCTCTTGAAAACTCCCAAGGTCTCTGCCTCAACAATATGGTCAGGCAAGCTATTCCACATCGAAATTACTCTTTGGGTGAAGAAATATTTTCGAATATCAGTGCTAAATTTACCTTTGGTCAACTTCCATTTGTGACCCCAAGTTCTACTAACAACACTTGGTCGAAGGAATCCTACATAATTCACTTTGTTAATCCCTTTAACATATTTAAAGACCTCAATCAGATCACCCCTAAGTCTCATTTTCCAAAGACTAAAGAGATTAAGGATCTTCAGCCTCTTCTCATAGCTTTCCTCTTTTATACCTGAAATTAGCCTAGTGGCTCTTCTCTGAACTTTTTCTAGAGCCTCTATATCTTTCTTCAAGTATGGTCCCCAGAACTGTACACAATACTCCAGATGTGGTCTGACGAATGTGTTGTACAAAAGAAGTATCACCTCCTTGGATTTGTACTCAATGCTTTTGGCAATGTATCCCAGCATCCGATTGGCTTTTTTAACTGCTACGGCAAAATGCCTAGAGCCTGTGAAGGTTTGGTCAACAATCACTCCCAGATCTTTTTCGTGTGGACCTTGGTAATTGCATAGTGTTAACATACATATTGGCTTGCTAACATTAACATTTTGGCGTCATAATCTCAATTTATGCCTGTCAATGTCAGACATATAACTTTGCATTGTTTCTTTCTGAAGGTTACATGTGCAATAATATCAAATATTAATTAAACCTAACATTTTTAGGTTTAAGATAACCAACTTTTAATTTACAACAGCCTCCTTTCAAGGTTAATATCAGCAGTTGCTCAACCAATGTCATTGCCATTTTGTAGCGCGACTACAATCATCAGTGGCTCGCCCTGTACGGACTCTGTCCAAGTTGGCTGTATGTTTTGGTTAGCCCTCAAATAGGCGTAACTGTTTATTGCTGAGAATTCTCTTTTGTTATAAGCTGTCAAATGGCAGAAGATTTTGCTTACATGTTGTTGGCATATCCAAGTTATCTGCCTCTGGTCAAGAGATTTGGTTAAATCAGCCAAAATAAATCAGATCCTTGGTTTAGCTGTTGTTCAGACAACCGCTTGCTGCCTAGGTCACACAGAAGGCTTGGCTGTCTGACAATGCGTTGTCAAGAGGTTGAAGGTCGACTGGCTGTTGGCTACAAGAGGTCACCAGCCGGGCACAGCATTAAGCCGAGCCGTATTTCATAACCTCAGGGCTAAATATGAAACTGCGCTCTGCCAAGGAGGGTTGGCAGTGAGCCGCTAACTGAAATTCAGCTCCCAGCATGATGCGGATTGCAATGTTTATATTTAAAATGTACCCGGCGTTGGAAGCAAAATAAATTCAGGCATTTGAAAGCTTTATAGAGAACAGGACGCATGTTAGCATAAATTTACATGGCTGGGATTCGTGTGCAAACCCATTTTGTGATGCTGTGTACAACAATGTAGTGCCTTATAAATAATTGAAATGAACAATGTTCTTGCATTGCAGTGTTGAATTGTAAAACACTTACAAGGCTGATCAGCTTTGGAGATGGCTGCCTGTACATCCTCAGATTATCTGCAGCTGTTAATTTATGTCCAGTGCAAGTTTTGAAGCGTTCCATTTTACTGAAAACATTTGCCAAATGGCTGCATTTTAATATGTGTATGAGTACACACAAAGGCAGACATTAACACACACACACACACACACACACACACACACACAAGCAAACATCTCTTGTACAGCATACATGCACAGACTATCAGACACATTGAAGAAGACTGGAGCAGTCAGTTGTGTTCAGCTTATTGTTTTTCATTGTCTGCCTGTGTACAGTATTTATTCAGAGCACGGTACCTCATTACAACACAGACTTCATGCTGGAGGTGCAGAATTGGCAGAATCCTCGCCATTTAACGCATGATTACGCTCATCCTGTTTCCGTTTACTTCGCTTGATTGACAATCAAACAATGGATTTGCTCAATAACTAAATCTGAATGGTGGAATGACTGACCAGTTTGTATCAAGGAAGTATTATTATAACTTGCATCTCAAAGCTTTGAACTCTTCTGACATAGCGGTGCAGCATTAATGTTGGACGATTCCGAACTTTCAGTACACAGAAAACTGCACAAATGTGTTCTGATTCAGTTGTTCAGCTTACCAATGTAATTTTTTAAATGTGGTCTTTAACATGATTTGCAAATTTTTATTTATTTATTTTTTGCATTTTTGATGTATTCGACACAAAATCAGAGGTTATTTTGGAGCGGTCCTCAATATCGAGCAGATAAAATGTCACGATGTTAGTTCACATGAAATTATATCAGCAAAGTGCACATGATCAGCTTGATTCTGTGTCAAAGGGTGAAGTTACTGCCAACCCTGGCTGCACATCTGTGGCTCTGTGGTAAACTTAAGGCATATTAACCTTATTTCACCTTATTATATGGCCTTATGGCTGATACATTTGTGTCCATCACTGCATCATTTTTATTGCGCTCACGCTTGCAATATAGTGCGCATTAATGTACTGTCTCAGGTGAATGAGTGCAAACATAGATATGCAAGGGGTTAGCTCTGTATCATAGACTGTATAAAAAGATGGACGAAGCTACTGTGACGTCAGCCATTGGTTTCAGCACACCATAAAGGAAGCCTCGATTTTGGCAATTTGAATTGCGCCATGTTGTCATTTTGAAACCGGATGTGATTTCTATTGGAAGAAATTGAAGATCCGGGGAGGAACGTGGCTCTGGATCTGACCGTATCGGACGAGGACCAGAGGATAGCCACGCCCCTAAAGCATATTCTGGCTTCATCCTTTATTCTAGTCTATATGGGACCATAATTTACAAAAATGAACATCATGATATATCGAAGGAGACTTGAAACTTGCTATGGCTACCATAAAATAATGTGAAAAATCATTATTTAAATGAAAAATCAGGTGGGAAAGTTGGATCATTTTCTCATAGACTTCTATAGCATTGAACTTCTTTCTGCAACCACCGATGTCGCCATCTGCTGGCCATTAAATAGAATGCCATTTTACGGTACTTCCGCATGAGCTTCATTTTTCAGACCAGGGTGCTGCGTCCATATTTTTATACAGTCTATGCTCTGTATGTTAGCAGATGAGGCTAACACTAAGATATAGCCTGTGTCCACTCAAAACAAAGATGCTTGGGTACGCACAAGGACATGTATAATATATGCATGTGAAAACAAGAACACATACGTACACATGCACAGCTTTGTGCATATGGAGATGCAACACATGCGCGCGCACACACACACGCACAAACAAACACACAAACTCACACAGGTCCAGACTGAGCGTGTGCAGATGTGCAAGTGCACACACTGTCAGGTAAGTGCCCATGCAGACACAAAGGTACTGTGCATGCCCACGATAACACACACATACGCCTTATTTTTGTATACACGTCTCTAACATTCACATCCAATGAACTCACACACACCCCACTAAACTTGACAACATGACAAACACACCTGTAGCCTGTATCTCATTCTTTTCAATGAAATTACTTTCCAGTTCTCTCTTACACCTCTCTCACAGATAACACATTGTTTCTGAAGGGGTTACTGTCCTGGTGGCTTGAAGAGCTTTATTGGACAATCATGTCGGTCTTCTCAGCCAATGAGCAGCAGTTGTGCTTTTTCTCTCCTAGTAACAAGATTCCGTGGCTACACTGTGCTGCTAGCAAACTGACACCCAGAATATTACATCATGAATAATGGCCACTTACCAGCTCAGTAGTTGGGGGTAGGGAGGGAATGAGTTTTGTTGTCTGCTCTCTCTCTCTCTCTCTTTCTCTCTCTCACAGTCTTTCATTCCTGGAAGCATCATCTCCAGTTTGAAAATACATTTTGGCGCTGTAATTTCAGGGTATTACGGGGACAACCACGCTGTATTTTTGGTATTGGCGGTGAAGTGCTTTCACAGAGCGATTACGGGTGACCTCAATGACTCTATATTCATAGGAGCGTTCCTTTAATGTGCCGGGCTCATGTGTTATTACAGGGCTCAAAAATCCTTCGAAATTAAGAATTGGCTGTTAAATTGTGAAACGATAGCTCGCTAAATCGCACAGCGCCGATCTTGCAGAAGGGCTGCGTCACTGTGTACGAGAGAGAGAGAGAAAGAACCTGATTTCTGCCGCAGACCCTCTCTCACACTCACCTTTTTTACCCTCATTTTGCAGTAGTTCCTTTTGCCACCCTCACAGACACAAAAGGAAATGAGGAAATGACTGAGACAGGAATCAGACATGGACGGTGCATGCTAATCACGTTGGTAACGGCGATGATATTTTCCAAAGTCTACTGTGTGTTTCAATTTAGTATAGAAACAGATGGCTACTTTGTCAAGTAAAAATGCTAAGCATGCACAGGGAAGAGCTGTTTCTGCATGGGGGGGGGGGGAGCAGTCGAGAGATGACGGTTATTGGGTAAGTGAAAACCATTTGCATATGGGCGTTAGGGGTCTCCAAATCATTTTTCTTGTCTAACAGACATTTGGTTTGAAGATTTTGGCAAATTTTCTATGAATATTATTATACAAGTTTGTGGCGCAGTGGGCGGCACTGCTGCCGCACAACAAGAAAGTCGTGGGTTTGAATCCAACCTGAGGCCTTTCAGTGTGGAGTTTGCATGGGTTTTCTCCAGCTGTCTGAAGACATGAAGGCTAACTGGAGACTCTACATTGCCCATTGGTGTGAGAGTGAATAGTGCATGTGCCCTGTGATGGATTGGTGAGCTGTCCAGAGTGTGTCCTGCCTGTTGCCCATAGTCAGCTGGGTTAGGCTCCAGCTCCCCTGCAAGCCTACTGAGGAAGAAGAGGTATAGAGAGTGGATAGATGGATTGTTACACAATAGTCTGGTGGTGCTTCTATGGCTTCAAATACCCGCTAAGCAGGCAAACGCTCTTGTCAGTTAGCCGATGCCCTCTGGCAAATGGATGACCAACCAGACACATGGACATCCATCTCCCCATGAGTTGCACACAAATTAACAGTGGTTTAACTCCTTTTCTTTAAGAGCAGTAAACAATGCAGTCAAACGCGCATAATTGGTGCAGCCAATTTCACCGCAGTGTACAAGGAGTTTTCAGTTCCCCCAGTGCTCGTTTTTGCCTCAAAAGGAATGAGAAAAAAAATCTAGCTACCCTTTGAGACTGTTATTGACATTTTAGTTGCACTATTCACCATAAGGAGTTGCGAACTGCCCCAACAAAGTGGTCAGTATTTGCCCCAGTGGCAGCATCATATGGTAGGAGGGAGACTGGAGTTGGCCCCGGTAAACATTGGTTAGCTGTGTCCACTCAATAGTGCCCATAGTTTTCACTCGTCCGGCTTAGCTCACTTACATCATGAGTCATCGCTGCTTGCTTTGAAAATATCTATTTTAACAACAATAATATTGGCAGCTCGCCAGCGCATAAACGGTTAATCTAAATCGTAAACTGGATGTTGTCCAACTGAGAGACCCTTCTTCCCACATCAAATCTCGGACTCGGTAGCTTATGTGTTTGAATGTGCAACATTGCATTTTACAGCCATGTTTCCTGTTTTGGAAGTGTGGCGCTGTTAGCACTTTTCTTACATAAATTTCACGAGACCAGGGAGTGACGTTACGTTCTATTCTCTCATTCCACTACCTCCCCTTAACGTCTGCACTGATCATTTTTCCGGGTTTTGACACTTGCCCTCTTTAATGACATTCGAAAAAAGTTAAATATTGGCGAGACTGAGCAAATTTAAAGGAGAAATATTTCTGTCCCCAGACATTTCATCATATAGTTGCCACTATATTTTAATCTCTGATCCTACAAATCCCATTTAAATCAGCAGTAAATCATGTTTCCTGCTTTAGGGGGAGAAAGAGTTGGGAGGAAGTGTGTATATCTATCCATAAGTCTTTTACTTCATCCTTTTTTCTGGGGCGTCGACTCCTGCCAGACAAATTTCGGCAGATTTATGATGGGCCACCATCAGTCCTCCACGGCTTTAAGAAAGACGTCATGTCAGCTTGTGGGGAACATAAAACAAGTTTTGTTAGTTCATTAATACCTTTTGTGATTTGTTTCTTAACAATGAGGAATAAAATCCTTCATGAGCCCGAGGGAAATTCCAGGAGACATCTGGATAAACCAGCCGACTCTCCTACTTACCTCCCCACCGACTCTGCCAACATGTCAAGCCCTCCAACATCCCAGTCCTTGCTCTCTCTCCACTCCTTAACACTGTAACTCTCCAACTCTCGACAGCTCACTGTCCTACGACCTGTTCTGGTTGACCCCTGTCCCTCCCCTCTCCTTCAGTTCATTTCCAGAGCCATCCTCCCTTTCATCTCTTCCTTCAGCGGCTGCTCTTTTCTTTTTTTACTCCCCGTCTCTCTTGAGAGGGCCCGTGCCACACCGCTCTCCTCCAATGACTCCCTTAACCCGCCAGATATACGCCATTACTGACGCGTCTCGTCTGGCTCCTCACGTTTCTGCCCCCATCTCTCCGGCGAGCGAGTTTCTCCACTGCAAAAACTGAAAAATAAGTCAATGTTATCTTGCATTTTTATCTTTTATTAAGACTTAAAACACTTGGTTCTATGACCTTTTTTCTCAGTAAGACAAAAAATTTGCCAGTGGGGTGAGAGAATTTTTACTTATTTCAAGATTTGCCAATTGGATAATAAAATTTTCACTTGTCAAGCACATGGTAACAAAATAAGCTCATATTTTCTACTTGAGAGAGAAAAACCAGGAAGTTAGGTCTTATATTAAGACTAAATGACTTGTTAAGACAGACACTTTTTGCCGTGTCCCTCTCTCGGCAGAGGAACCTCCTCAGACCCCCCCCTCACCCCCCACCCCCTCGTCCCCCACCCGTCTGGGTTTTCGAGTCTGGCTACTCTGTCGACGTTGCTATCCTCGCCGTCACAAAGGCTCTTCGCTCTTCATTCAGCGGGAGCTCAGCCGCTCCGTTCCGTTGTCGTCGTCCTCTTTGACTTCTCTGTTGCGGTCGCCGTCATCGAGCGGCGGATCCGTCTCTCATCCCTCGCTGCGGCGGCGCGTCTCAGTCTTTCATTCCGTTTGATTGATATGTTCCCGTCTGATGCTATCAACCTCCCCGGAGGGGGCATCCTCTCTCCCCACTCCCCCACCCTCCCCCTCTCGTTCGCTGTCTCACGGAGCTTAGCGTCTGGTCCTCGCCGCTCCGCATAAATCACTCGGTGTGGCTTCCTCCGCTCGTGACACATTGTGTCGTTGCTATGTCGATGACGCTCGCCTCTTACTCTCATTTTCTCCCCCAGATGTCCCATTTTCGGGCGCGTATCTCCTCACGCAGAGCTCCCTTCGCCTCCAGCATCAAGCTAGCTCCCCTCTGGCTGATGCTTTAATATCCGTCAATGGCTCTGCAGCATCTCCGTCCCACTCGGCTAACGATTTTAGCGCGACCTTAGATGACCGGCTCAGCTTCTCTGAGTGAACAGCGGCCTCCTGCAGGTTCCTTCCCCGCAAAATCCACAGCACCCGATGCTTTCAAATGCACGAAGCTACACATTGGCAGCTAATAGTGCAAGTCCTTACGATTTTTTGTCTGGACTATTGTGAGATTTGCTGTCTGGCTTATAAGCATGTGCTCTTAAGCCTTTGCAATGGGACCAGCTGCCAAAATTCACAAATGGTATGCTAGTTTTGAAAATTTTTTCTCTGACTTCTAAATTCCAGCGTTTTACATTAAACAAAATATTTCTATCATTAAAATGTCTTTTATCCCAGAGGTCTTGTGGTGAAGACCTTAACAAGAGCATTTAGTTGCAGCATCCAATTTCACAATATCTGTCTGTAAATCTGAGGCTTTTTACTTATCTTGTTAATGCAGTTTTCTATTGGATGCTACTTAAGCAGAAAGCATTCTGTGAGGGGGGAAATTGTTCATTGTCCCTCCATTGTTTTCACAAAGATAATAAATACAAACGGTAAGAATAACAACCCAATTCCTGGTTTGAATGAACTCAGTGGCCGCGTTTCATGTAACCTGTGTTCATTTGGATTAGATTGCGATCAACAAAGCTTTGATCTGTGAGGCCGTCGTCCCTTAAATCTCTCTGTGCTTGGTGCCAAAGCAAAACAACACTATCTTGAGTGCTGTCTCTGATGTATATGTTTGTATGAGTTATTTCATTAAGTGTGTACACTGCTGTGGCACACTGTGTGCCAAACATTGCTAAAAATAGCCATTTTTTAAACCCGTAGCCCTCTCTAAATGTTTACTGTCTGCGAGGACGTCATTGCGGTATTAATTCAGTAGGCTTAGCCGACATCTGTGTTTCGCTCACTGAGGGTCCTTTTGGCTATGCATTCAGAGGAAGGAGGCCAACTTGACTGCACGGTTACATACGATTTAGTGTGTTTCGTATTTGATACGAGAGCAAAGACCGGTAGGGAGTCGAAGAGGAAACATCCTCCTGTTGTTCAGCGGACAGAAACACCAGAATGTGATTTGATCAGAACCCACTGGGCCAAAAGTTTAGGGTCGTGTCCCAATACTCAGAAAATTTATCCACCTTTCCTTCACTTTTCTCCTCCCTCCATACTTCACTAAGAGTGAGAGAGGCAGGGACATGCAATGCAAAAAATGAAGGATGAATATACTAGGTGAGATGAATTTACTTAAGTTACTTTTTGCTTGAAAAGTGAACATTTTCTTATTCTATTGGCAAGCTAGTCAAAATTACCTCAAATCAGGACAAATTTTTTGTCTTACTAAGAATAATGATGATAGAAATAAGTGTTTTAAGTCTTAAAATAAGTAAATTCATCTTACCTAGTATTTTCATCTTTCATTTTTTTGGCAGTGTGAGAAGGATACTTTTTTCAGTATTTGGATGCTTCCTAGATATTTTGGAACTCAGACATTTTGAAGGACAGGGACATGAATGCAGGAGACAATGATTAGATTCCCTTGTGCTGTCAACGTCCCTAAATTCTGTTCTTAAGGTTTTGCGTAAAACATGAATTAACTGTAATAATCTGTTTTTCCAGATGACATGACTTGCATAACTAATAATGTTTTGAGAAGCAATAAGATAACATTTTGCTATCAGCAGTTGTTTCTTACTGAAGTTTATTCATGGGATCTCCAGGGACCCCAGTCGGTCGTTTGTGTATTTTAAATATTTTGGGAGGATGAGGGCTACATTTGCTGTGACAAATATGTATTCCAGTAATAATAAAACAGGAAGAGCTCATGATGAAATCTGTGGACACTTCATGCTTATTACTGTAAGGCATAGCATTGGCTTTACGATGTAATAAATGTATATGAAGTGTAGGCTCACTGTTTACACTAAATTACATAATGCTACATCACAGTCACTTTAGGCAAGGGTCCCTAACTTTGGTCCTGGGGGCACACTGTGTATGTCGGGCTTTGTTCCAATCACAAATGCAATTGTAGAATTTTAATGAGCAATTAATTTGCCTTAATTATGTGCATTTCTTGTTTAGAGCAGTTATTTATGCTTCTAAGCCACATTTTGGCAGAAATACCTATGTAAGCCAGAAATAATAAAAGACACTTGGACATATAGTGCTTTTTTTCTATATTGTATGTAATTTCAGGTAATATTTTCATACAGATGAAATGAGACACTTAGAAAGATTAGTAAGCTCCGAATTTGGTTGCTGAACACTTGTGGTTTCAAAATGCTTGAACTTGATTACCTGACTGTATCCAGGTTTAATTCTTTATCATTTGTTCGCTCAATAAATATTTGCACTTTTGTGACCGTATCGACAGCTTGGAGCGCAAAAAGGTTAAGTGCGTTTTTAAGTTTTGAGAAAAAGCAATGTAAAACTTTGAAACAATGTGAAAAATATGTTTTACATCCAACTTACTAGTTTCAGCAAAAAATGCACTGAGCACTTTTGTGCTCCAAGCAGTCGATATGTAAGTTACTTTCACCGTTTTGGAAAATGCGTTCAATGAAATCTTTCCATCTTTTCATAGCTACAGTTGATTTCAATATATCACAATTTGGATATAGCATTACTGTTCTTCATGGCATGAATGGATATTTCTGTCAACAAGTGACTTAAGAGGCTAAATATTATGCTCTTAACATGAAATGAACCCAATTATGACTCATTAACAGCTTGATAACATCCTGCAACTGCATTTGTTGGCATAAAAGCCATCATACACAGTTGGCCCCCAGGACCTACATACACTGTTATAAACTGGCACGTCTCTTGCCAGTTATTTTAACTGTAATTCTAAAATAAGTTTATAGCAGAGGTTCCGTGTATGTTAACTGTAAACCACAGTTAAATGCGCGCAGGACTCTACTTACAGTTAAAATAACAAGGAAATGATACATTAATGTCACTGTTAAATTCAGTCAATTTATGCCAGTGTAAGGGACCACTAACCTCAGTGACTTTCAACCATAGCATTGTGGTAAATATCAATGTCATACGCAAGTAGTAGCTTATTATAGATCATATCACCTAGAAAGTTCAGAGAAAAATAATAATTACAGGTTGTATTTCCAGTCTCTGGCCAGGGTTTGTGCCGTTTTGACCACAGTAGGAAACTCATTCGTCCACCATGTGGCCGGAACAGACTGGGAGACATGACCTGGAAGAGAAGGTACATTGGAGTGGTGGAGAATGTTAGTGGGATGCGACAGACGTGCTACGGTTGCAGAACCTTCCTGGTGTGCCGGAACTGCTGGTTTGCTGAAGATACTGCAGAAATGTCCCTTTAACTGCTTGATAGGTGAGTCGGCATCAGTAACTGACAAAGGGAGGTGAAAACGAGTCTTATTTGGCTGAAACTGGGGAAAGCGGTAGAGTACGCTGTCGTGGACTGATGACGGACCATAGGGAATTCCTACTGGGAAAATGGCGACAGGAAAGCCTAACCATGACTACGTTGCTTGACTGGCAGCTGTAGAGTTGCTGATTCAAGCCCTGAATAGGGCTCGGCATTTTGACTCCATCTGGAGAGATGAAGTTGGAAAGAACTCTCGCCATGGGGCCCTTGAGCAAGGCCCTTGACCTCAAAACTGCTCCAGGGGCTTCACTGCTCCAGCAGTAGAGCCCTCTATCTCTCTATTTCTCCCTTTTTGCAGCTTGTCTGTCTGGCATTTCTCCCAGGGCATCCTTGGACAGGATAAGCATTCTAGCAACAGAACTTTCCTAGTGAAATAAAAGCTTAAGAAAACAAGCGCGCTTTACTGCAAGAAGAAATATGCTGAAATACAGTATTACAGCATGCGGTTGTGTTCTCAGTGGGATATATCATTATTCTACCTTTGTACCTTTTAATATTTAATTGTGTCAACAGCTGTGATTTATTGCCCAACCTCACACAGTATTGTTTTCAACACTGCCAGAATTTTGAGTGCTCATAAATAAATAGTATTTTACCCCAGGTCTGATTCATGAATGTCAGCTCTTTCTCTAGAATGAAGCAGTTAAAGTTTCTCCTTCTTTCCTCTGCAGAGAACGGCTGCTGCAGTGGCAGATATTGCGTGGCAGCGCCTTTCCCGCGTCTTATTGAAATAATTCGGGGTTCGAGATTTATTTTCATGACGCAGAGCTAACATTTTGATTAGGACGCCAATCAATCAGTTGAGCTCATGATGAGGCACAGCAATGAAAGCAGTAAGTCTGCCACAATCCATCCGCGTTCAACAACGGGACCAGCTGTCAATCATCTTCGTCATTGAAAATGACAGTGTATTACAGAGCAGTCTTTATCCTTTGCCCTACATTCCCATAACACATATCATGATAAAATACATCCTTTATGGCTTGTGCTTCATAATAATAATAATAATAATAATAATAACAACTAGAGGCAGTCTGAGGCAGCACAGTCGAAATCTTGCTGAGAAATTATTTCAGGTATCTGCAATGGTATCTACAACATAGCATTTTGAGATGGCTCCCATGGCGGCCATATTGTTTGATGCAGCAAGTTCCAATCAAATAGGTTTCGTCGCTGATTCGAGACCAATCAACCCACAAAATTTCAGTGATATCACTGGGAGGGAAGTTCAGTAATCGCGTGTTATAGGATTTCAAGATGGCTGCCTGGGCGGCCATACTGTTTGACCGATCGCAGTCAAAACCGACAGGGTCCATCCCTGATGTAATAGCAACCCATCCACAGAATTCCAGAGATATCCGTTCATTACTTTCTGAGTTATCTTGTACACAAACAGAGAGACAGACTGATAAATCAATGCCGGCAAAAACATAACCTCCCAGGCGGAGGTAATAACAGTAGAAGCGGAAGACGTATTTTGACAGTGATGCATTTTTTGTTGTTTTAACACTGTACTCGGAGCAGATTGACTTTAAGTGGAAAAATGGGTGTAATGTTGACTGTGCAGCCATCTTCTGCCTCTGTTTGTTTGGGGGATTAAAGGCTTCAGACTGATCTCCAGCACGTGAAATGCAGGCTCAGTTGTGTTCAGATCATGAGATTAGTCAATGAAGTACCCTCTACCTTACAGTCTGAGAATCTCCACGTTCACTTTAGCGGGTCAGTGATTGTCCTGAGGGCAAAGTGAAGCGCTGTCCAGAGACTTTCGAAGCATTCGGTTGAATCTGAGTAGATGACGCGTTTCGGTTCATTTCGGGTCTCATCTCGCCGCTGCTGTCAGCTGCCACGTCAGCTGTGACGACGAGCGCGCAGGTCCTGTGCTTGAAGGTGCACGCGCGTCTCTGGACAAGTGAATCATCTCCTATTACTCTGGTGTAATCTCCTCTCTACGACCATTTCTGTACATCTATGTCTTCATCCTGGAGGACGGTCTTGATCCGTTTTAGTTGAAATTGTGCAAAATAGTAAAAATCCTGATTATGCTATCAATGAATGTTCTCTTGCTCTACACTTATGTGTTTTTATTTCAGTGAACCCAACAAGCTGGTTTGAAAAATTTTCCTTAACGTTTGATTTCTTTTTCGAGTCGTGGCGAAAAAGTCCTCTTGCGGGAGTTTGACGACCATCGAAAAGATAAAGAAGAAGTTTTCAGCACTCAGACGGACGGAGGAAAACAGTAGCAACTACCGTGGCTCTCTCAGATATATCCCACCAGTGGCCTGCTAACATGACAGAACAGGAAACATCTCGCTCCATTTGTCCCAGCTGCAGCTTTCCACCCGCTGGCATTAACTTCTTATTTATAGACGCCATCAACGCCTGTGGGCCGCGGGGACGACAGTCAGGCGCCCGCTGGAGAGAGGCGGCGTACACCTGTACTCAGAGGACCACCATCTGTCCTGGATTTCACAGTGTGGGAGACCTGAGCGTGACCTGGAAGTGCTCGTTAGCCCTAGCTGCGCTCAAGTTAGCATACCCCGGCAGTGAAGCTAATAAAGCCCAGAACTGCTATTCTTCAAAATTCAGTTAGTGCTCCAGACTCCGAGTTTACATTAAACTATGTAGTTTGTTGTTCATAATATATAGCCGAGCTTGTTGTCTTTGTTGTTCATTACATGTAGCCATTTTTCATCATTTTCACCTATGGTGCTAATAATTCTGACAAGCTGGGTCAGAGCATCCATTAGGATTTCAAACTTTGTTTTATAGAAGCTGGAAGAAGGAGCATTAAGGGAATTAAAAAACAATAATGGACATGGGCGGGATCTGGGTTATGTTCAGTGCAGTTAGCCAGCTAACTCAATAATCCTGCTGTATGAAATTGGCCAAATATCTCCATACCAACAGGGGTCAGAGCCGGAATCAGTTCCCATATGGAGCTGAAATAGGGTGCACAGCAAGGGACATGTCTGTTTTGGGGTCTCACTCCAGCTTTTACTCTGGCCTATTTAATTAGCCCATGTATTTGTTTTATCTGTCATGAGCAAACAGCCATGGCCTGAACATTATCCTTGATTAAAAGAAAAAAAAAAAACATTTACTTTGGTCCAATATATAGCAGGAGCGAACATGAATGGGTGTATACAGCTGTTTGCAAAATTAATCCAAGATAATTGGTTGGAACAAAAATTCGACACTCACCAACAAGATTAGACTGTTATCAGCATTAAAAGTGCCACTGCAGCGTAATCACTTGGCAGATATGGTTCAATTTTCAGTTTGCAGAAGTTTGGTAATTTTTGCAATGTGCATAAAGCAGCAAAGCACTTTAAATTATGCAGGCATTTCAATACCATTTCCTGTAGTAGCTCCATCAGCAGAGTAGCTGATAGGCTGATGAATGAAAATAGCCACGCAGGAAAAGAGAATTGCCACTGAAAAAAAGCATTGTTCCACTCCAATGCTGAAATAAAAATATTGCACAATAATCAGACAGCGTAATGAGCCAATAATTCAATTAAAGGCTCCACAATTCCGAGGTGGGCGACTCTGTATCACCTTCAGTTTGAGTGGACTATCAGTTGAACATGAAATGTTTGCTGTAATGGTATGTTTTAATGAATGAGCTTATTATAAAGAAAGGAAACAAAATGAGTCAAAATGGTTTTATTTCTGAATTATGCCCGTTACTGCCACTGGATGTCCTCATTTTCTGCCTTTGGGAAAGTAACATCTCTGTCAGCTCGATCTCTATCCCACCACTATTTCATACTGCTTTCATTTCAAAGAAGCGTACTTTAGTGAACGTTCATGTAATGGTTTTCCTGGCGCAACAGCCGAGCACTCAAAGTCGCCAAAAATGCTTATAATTGTGTGTGTGTTTGTGTGTGTTCGCGCGCGCGTGCGTGTGTGTGTGCATTGCTGGACTCCATTAAAGTAGCAGAAACATTTGAGCTTAGTCGTATTTTTATTTTTTTCTTTGCCTTTTTCATAGTTTATTGACTTTTATGAGACAATTAAAAGAGATATTTTCCAGAACTCTCTTATCATGCAACTATACATTGTAATGAAAATACTGCCCTCAGATCGCAATGGAATATTCAGTTCTGTGCAAATGTCAACTGTGAGTAATTTAATTTGAAACTTTATCTATCCACTTATTTATTTTTAGAATTCCTCACTTCTAAAGTAAATCGTCTTTTTTTTCAGATAAAATGTATAAACTACAGTAGAGATGCTATCATCATTCAAAACAAAACCATTTTTTCTTTTTATTGTCGGGAATGAAATTCATTTTGGTCACAGTTTTCAGGAAAAAAATGACTATTTTTTTCAAAACATTGCATCATGGGAGCAAGTGCATTTAAATGAAAATATGTAGTTTTCCCATAAGTTTGAGCACAAAATATGGATTATCATCACTGTTGTTCATAGTATGCAGCCTTTTGTTCTTTATTTTATATCTAGGGTGCCAATAATTGTGCTCAGCCTGTAAATGGTAGAGAGCATGGGTGAGATTTTTGGTCTTTCAGACAGTGAAAAAGTGAACGCAGTACACAGGGAATTACGAAACACCGAGTAATCAGAAACATATTAATCATCACTGCGAGCAGCGCTGTTAGCTTGCTAGCTACACTGCAGTGTATGCCACTGGGGTTAGCGCGGTCTTCAGCTGGCAGTAATGGCTGGTTACAAGTGGGCACGTGCTGTGTGCTGTTGCTTCTGTGCTGGGCTGGACCAGCGCCCCCCTAACCGCTCGCACCACACCCCCATCCCCAAACCTCCGCTGGACCCCCTCAGGTTTAGGGGCCTGAGAGAAGGGGCTCAATTTACTCCTGTCAATCTCCGCCATAGACGCAGGAAAAACTGCACAGTGGGCATTTTCACCATTTTTTTTTCTATTCAGCCATATTTCTCCCTCTTGGTGTGCATTCCTCCCTCAGATAATCCCTTCAGTTCCACAAACCTTTCGGAAACAAATATTTTTCTGAATAGTTGATGTTGTTTGTATTCTTTTTTTTTGCGAGAAACACACTCTCTCTCTCTCTCTCTCCCTCTCCCTCTCTCTCTGTTTCTGTCTCTCTGTTTTTTTCCCTTTGTCATCCCCACTCTCAGTCTTGCAGCCTGGCCTGTGAGAGAGAGCTGCAGAATACAGACATCTCTGCTCTCTGATACACATCCAGGGATTTCAAATTGCACAGTGGGCATGTGCGCGCTACTGAGAGTTGATTTGCGGAGGCGGTTGGTTGATTTGAGAGGCAGACATTTTCACAAGAAAGAGCCGGAATCTGTGCCACATGACCCCATGCCAGCTTCCGATGTCACAAAAAAAAAAAAAAAAAAACGGAAAAACTAACAGAGATGTATTTCAGAAAATCCCTCACCGCTTCCAATCGGAGAAGAAAAATGTTGACATGTTGCCATTCCTGGTGCTGGGAGCTACATTTAGAAAACTTCAGTGTTTGGCGCGGAACTGGCAAACCTCTGCTCGAAGAAGCGAGGGAAATAAAAACATGAAATATGACCTTCTGGCCGATTCAGACCTTCATCACATCAGCCTGCCCTTGTGGAGGGAAAGTTAAATTTTTTAAATTACACTTTTTTTTTAACCACCATTTTCTCCCAGTCTGGAAAGCCCCGCCACACTGTAAAACCATGCAACATGTGACATGTTTATAATCTAAACACCAGTATTTAAAAGCTAAATGCCTGGTGATTATTTTTGTAAATAGGTGTTCTCATTCAAAACACCGATGTTTATTGGATGTTGCGATCAAGGTTTTTCAGATTTGTTGAATACACTTGAAAACTGAATCTAAACACTGTGACATGTTTAAAAAGTGTTACAAAAATAGTGTTTGGCATATGTTCAGAACTTAAACATTTGGTTTTACAGTGCATGACTTTCCTGCAGTACCCAACCAGTCCTTTCTCGTCAGTATAGAAGAGTCCAGACAAGCTGATACAGCCCCCTGAAGCCTGTGATGTCACCATCACTCCTTATCCTTCTAGAAAAGTCAGAGAGGAGGGGGCCAACTCTGGTCAAGGAGCGTAGCAGCCTTTGCTAATTTTCATCGTGACTCAGCACTTGATAGATCAATAAAAATTGTTTTGTTTAATATTTTTTATCATTATCCTCACCTCAACTGGTTTCTTAAGTCTGAGATGGAAGGCGAAAACAGAAATGGCTCACCGTTCGGCTCTTCATGACCAGGAGCTGCCACTGCTGAGTCAGAGGTCTACACATCTGCTGGTGAATTGTGCGCAATCAATTGACCAGCAGGAGTCGCTAGAGCGTAGTGAGATGTAGCAGTCCTTCTAGCTGAATCTGCAGGTCCCTCCCTAGGTGATTAGAGCAAATTATTGGTCGCCTTCCATTCTAACCAGCCAAAGACAATGCTGTTGTCAAGTTCCAGATTTGATACTGTAGAGTGGGGCATCCATTTGCATCAAACTGAAGTTTTAAGATAAGATACACTTTATTGAACCCCGTGGGGTAATTCGTCCTCTGCATTTAACTCATCCTATAGTTAGGAGCAGTGGGCAGCCACAGAGCGTGCCCGGGGACCAACTCCAGTTCTAAAGCCAGTACCTTGGTCAGGGGCACTGGTAGCAGTGTTCCTATGATTCATGTTTTTGTGGGTGGGGGAAACCAGAGCACACCCACACAAACACAGGGAGAACATGCAAACTCCACGCAGAAAGGCCCCAGGCTGGGATTGAACCCACGAACTTCTTGCTGTGAGGCTAAATATATATAGTGAAATCTTTTCATTGGTTCAAACCAGCCGCAGTCTGGCAACCAATCAGCTCCACCGATTGTAGTGTTTTTAAAACATCAGACTGCTGTCACCGGCGGATCGAAATGAGCCCTCTCTGTGGTATGTCAGGTACAATAGGCTCCCTTTGTTTTGAGACCAAACCTATCGCCTCACTCTCCTCGGTACTTCTCGTGGCGGGATACATTCTTTAGAAAAAATCCCTGCCTGTGTAATCAACACCTTAAACACAGAACCTATACTGTCAGGGGTCAAATTCTCTGCACTGAATCTACAGTTCTCTGTCAGAGC
The DNA here is from genome assembly GCA_029692085.1 of Gymnothorax javanicus. Classification (NCBI taxonomy): domain Eukaryota; kingdom Metazoa; phylum Chordata; class Actinopteri; order Anguilliformes; family Muraenidae; genus Gymnothorax; species Gymnothorax javanicus. The sequence goes on from CM056199.1 coordinate 20,388,455, forward strand.
TGCTATACCAGCATTAGCATCACACATTCCTTTACATACAAGGCTGTGCCTCAAAAGGAACGCCAAGCAATTAGGCTTCTATGTGGACTATGAGTTTACACAGACTGTTAAAAATGGCCTGTTTTTCTTGTGCATGATGATGGAAACATGTACACTGGGAGCATTTCTGTCGCACGGGTCACATACTGACCTCAGTCTATTTTTTTTTTGAGATTTGAGACCTTGTCATTTTTTAGAAGTGAGTCAAACAGCTGTTTTTAAAATCCTTAAATCAATTTGACAATTTTTTTTTGCCAGCATTAGGGCCTGAGGACATGCTCACCTAACCTCTCCAGTTAATGCTCAAGGGATATTCACCGAAAATGTCCTGAGATAAAATACATTATCAACATTATGCATAACTCATGCAAATCACTTTTGAATTATTCTTCACAAGAAGCTAATGATTAAAAAAATTGGAAAGATCTATGCAAATTTTGCTAGGTAATGCAGCATTTTCAGTTTAATGGGAGAGCACAAATGTATTTAAATTGGTTGTTGTTTGCGATTTAGATGAAGCCCTGCAGCAAGAATCGAAATTCACTGAAACCGCGATGAAAATATTCGGTAAGAGCAGATACAGGGACCCCGCAAACACACAGAAAGCTCCATAATTCCTCATGAAAGACAGATATATGGGAGAACCACAGTTGTATGCCTCACTTCTGTACAACTGCATTGAGAAACATTTTGCCTAAATCCATAGAGGAGGCAAGTCCACGAGTCTGAAAGTCTAAACCCTGCCGTGCCAACCGAAAATTGCTGCTATGACCAGGCCAGCTGAGGTTCTAGGCTGGATGACAATGGTTCAAGCCAGGTTTTTGGACACCTTTAGCTGGTCACAGCTGATCTGTTGGTGGTTAAAGGTTGTGTCTAACTGGGCAAAGCTGAGTGAGATGGTTTAGCTGGTAGAGTAAAATGGCAGTCTGGACCAGTTGACTAAACAGGCTGGCCAACTGATTGACCAGCTTTAAGTGTCCAAAACACAGCGTCAACCACCATTACCACCTTGTGATGATTTTAGGTCAAAATTCCTGAGAGGATGTGGCTCTTGCAATTGGGAACTCAGCTCACCGACAGCGATGATTAGTTGTACCAAACCTATAACCTAGTGGTTCAGGTGATTGTGTGGAACTGGACTCTAACGGTTCTTGGCTGAAGTCCCTGAGCAATAGTAATTTTATCAATGCCACTGATGGGCCCTTAATCAAGGCCCTTAACACCACACAACTCCTCGGGGGTCCGGCCACTGCTTAGTCAAATCACCCATAATTCATTTTGGGTAAAAGCAATGAAGTAATTAACAAATGTTAGTAACATGATGTACCCTCTGGCTGAAGAATTGTGCTGATTAGCTAATCCAGTTGACAGGAATAAAAACTTTGGGGAATAATTTCACTTTGTGGAGTTGGATTGTTCACCTCCAGATTACCAGAAGAGTCGTACAAATGTTAACTTTTCATTAGTTATTACAAACAATTTTTTTAGTTACTATTACAGGAAAAAAATAAAAATTAACAAGAGCCTCAAACTGAGATGAGTCATACTTTCCATTGATTAAAACACTGGAGTTCATCTCTGCCTTCCATTCTGTCTGGTGGGTCTTTCATAAATCAAAAGTTTCTGAGAGAGCGGCTTAATGTAATGGAAACAGTGGACCTGTTTGTGCACAATAAAACATCCATTTTATGATGTTCCCTGACACAGTGAAAGGTGCATCTCTTGATGAAAACTGCTGGTCTGAGGTTGATTTGAGTGAGATACACGGAGTCTCCACATGTCTGCAGTGCACTGTCTCCCATCAATATTCCCTCATGAGCGCCGTGTCTTTCCAGTCATCCATTTACAAAGACTCAAATGCGAAGTTTGCCTTTTTCTGTATGAAAATCATAATGCCACATATTTATCCATTATTTTCTTTGGCAGAGTAAAATATCTATTATAATCATTTTTTTTTTCAACGAGAATAGGAATTTACTTATTCAGAAACTAAATATGCACAATAAAATCACATAAAATTCCATTTTCTCATGACTTGGAGTTTTAAAATGAGAAAAATAAATTTCAAGCATAACACCATACAAGCAACTTCAAATAGCAATGGTTATCTTGAATTCATCTAAAAAATAATAATTTTAATAATAATATAATAATTAATAAAAGACTCAAAGTTTGCCTGTGAATCCTTACTTAAGTTTTTCTTGTTCAATTTCTGCCTCCTTTCACGTTGTTAAAACAAATGGGTTACATTTTTTTTATTGTATTAAATCTCAATTAGCAATGTTTTTCATTTCATGAAATGAATGAAGGACATATTCTTCGATGGCAGCTGATTGATTATTAATATTACATTGTTTCTTTTTTTGCTCCATCTTTTGAAAATGATGACTCATGGTATTGTAATTTCTGGACATTAACTTAAAGTATGACTATAAGATTTGTGGCTTGTCAGAAATAGGATTAATACAAGTAACTATGTTAATAGTTTTCACTTCATTTAAAAGCTACAAATGGGACCTGTTTTTAAAGGGTTTATTGTGTTGCTACATTTTGCTAATTTAGTGTAGCAGGTCAACAGACTTCTCACTCTTTCCTACATAGCTTGAGCGCTACATTGAAATAAATGTCATTCCAAAAGAATTATTGCCAATTTGGTTTTCTTTTCAAGAAACTTCAGAGCCTTGTTTGACTGACACCAAGGAATTGTCCTAAATTGCTAAACAATAGTATTACAGCATGATATAGAATTTTTAATCCTAGGTAAATATTCTTAAATCTGCATACCTCATTTCAGTATTGAGTTGCATGTGGGTTTTGTTAAGTTATGTTAGTTTTTTTCTTCCAAATAAACTTGAACAATATTTCTGGAGCTGCCATTATCTCTCTCACTCTCTCTCTCTTTAATTCCCTCTTTCCTACCTTCTTTTCATCCTTTAAATCTCTTCCTTTTAAATAATTTCTCCTAAATTTTTTTTAATTACTGGTTCTAGCCTTGTGCTCACTTCCATCTTAACCATGCCACAGTGAAATTCATTACACTTTAAACAGCTGTGTGTATGTAGTCGTGTATATGAGAGCGTACTGTATGCGTACCTGTGTTAATATCTAAAAATGTGTACATAATCCATTTATAACGACATTTGATCCTTTTATAAGAAGCCCAATAGCCGATAACACAAATATCACAATGATTTTTATTGAGTTCTATGCGTAACATTACTTGCCCCAAAGCCATTGAGACAAATTGCCCCAAATTGGCACTTAAGCCTGTGGTTTTATGTAATGAACAGTGTGGCTGATCTCCCATGGGACAGCTTACCCCGCTTGCGCTGATATGCTCTTTTTCAAAAATCCATGGTGATATGTTTTGTATGACAAAAATCTGCGTATTTTGCCTACTTCTTAAGATCTGCATAATCCCTAGTACATGGGTAATGTATGCGAAATACAACCCTAATTCCAGAAAAGTTGGGACACTGTGGAAAATGTAAAATGTAAAGTGCGCACTTACTGTTTTCTTTAGGTATGGCATCTACACCAGACTTGTGACAAATTCCTTTTCGTCAATTCCAATTCCAATTCCTTTTTAAAAATATTCTTCAATTCCAATTCCTTTTGGTCAATTCCAATTCCAATTCCCCAATTCCTTTACCAATTCCTTTTACCTCGAAAAGTTCAATTCCAATTCTAATTCCAATTCCTTTTAAAAAATATTCTTCAATTCCAATTGAAGGAATTGACCAAAAGGAATTGGAACTGAAGAATATTTTTTAAAAGGAATTGGAATTGAAATTGGAATTGACCTTTTTGAGGTAAAAGGAATTGGTAAAGGAATTGGGGAATTGGAATTGGAATTGACCAAAAGGAATTGGAATTGAAGAATATTTTTAAAAAGGAATTGGAATTGGAATTGACGAAAAGGAATTTGTCACAAGTCTGATCTACACTGATAACTTTGTCCCTTTGTAAGGTAGTTATGGTGTATTTAATATTATATTTTGTACAGTGCAGTGTGTACTTACTGTTTTTAATTACCTGCACTGACGAACCTGGTCACTTAATAAGGTTGTTATTGTGTATTTCATATTGTATTTTCTACTGGATTTACTGTGGTCTGTATTGTATCGTGAATTTTTATTTATTGCGTCTACCTGTTACATGTAGAACTACAGATGGAAATTAGCATCTCGCTAAATCAGGTGCAACCATATTTTCTTATTTTGTAAACGATCAATGTCATTGCACGCTGTCCTTTTATAAATCAAATAAACTAAATAAAAACAGAATGCAATGATTTGCAAATCATTTAAACCCTATATTTAATTGAAAATAATGCAAAGACAACATATCAGATGCTGAAACAGAAATTTTATTGTTTTTTGAAAAATATTTGCTCAATTTGAATTTTATGACAGCAACATTTTTCAAGAAAGTTGGAACAGGGGCAGTGTTACCCTCTGTGTTGCATCACTTTTTCTTTGAACAATACCCTGAAAGCATTTGATAACTGAGATGACCAACTGCTATAGTTTTGGAAGAAAAATGTTTTCCTATTCTTGCTTGATATAGGCTTTCAGCTGATCAACAATTTGTCCTTTGTCATTTTTTTCATAATGTGCCAAATATTTTTGTTGGGTGACAGGTCAGTTTAACACCCAGCCTCTTTTACTATGGAGACATGTGGTTCTAATATGTGCATAAAGTTGTGTTTCGCATTGTTTTGCTGAAATAAGCAACGCCTTCCCTGTCAAAGATTTCTGGATGCGGCTATATGAAACTCCAAAACCTGTGTATATTGTTTAGCATTAATGGTGTTAAAGTTACCCATGCCATGTGCAATAATGCACCCCCATACCATAATGGATGCTGGCTTTTGAACTGTGCACTGATAACAAGCTGGATGGTCCCTCCCCACTTTAGCTCAGAGGACGCGGCATCCATAAGTTCCCAAAATAATTTCACATTTTTAATTGGTCAGACCACCAGTTTCCCATTTTGCCTCAGTCCATCTTAAATGAGCTTGGGCTCCGCGAAGGCTGTCGCATTTCTGGATGTTGGTTTAATATTTGCATGGCAGAGTTTTAACTGGCATTTGTGGATGCAGAGAAAAATGGTGTTCATCAACAATGGTTTACAGAAGTGTTCCTGAGCCTATCCAGTGATTTCCACTTCAGAATTTCATCTGTTTTTAAGGCAGTGCTGCCAGAAGGCCCGAAGATCATGGCCATTCAATATTGGTTTTCGGTCTTGTGTGCAGAGATTTGTCTGGACGCTCTGAACCTTTTGATAATATAATGTACTGCAGAGGATGAAATCCCCAAATTCTTTGCAATTTTACATTGAGAAATGTTATTTTAAATTGTTAAACTATTGGCCCATGCAGTCTTTCCCTGAGTGATGAAGCCATTGCCATCTTTATGTCTGAAAGACTTTTTATACCCAATCATGTTCTGACCTGTTGCCAATTAACCTTATTTGTAGTGAGATGTTTCACCAGGTGTATTTTTCTTTTGGCATCATTCAACTTTGCCAGTCGTTTGTAGTCCCTGTCCCAACATTTTAGAAACGTGTTCCTGACAATTCAAAACGAGCAGATGTTTTAAAAAAAATTCTCAGTTTCAACATTTGACATGTTGTCTTTGCACTATTTTCAATGACATATAGGGCTCTAAATTCATAGACCAGGCGCAGGCGCGGTGAATGGGGGGAGCGTCGCGCCAACGGGGTGTGTCCAGGCGTATTTTGCAATTTCGTGCCCGGTGCAGCCCGGCGCAAGTACTCCTCTGTCCCGCCTCTGTCCCTCCTGCCGGCGCAAGTGGCAAAGAGGAGGAGAGAAGGCCTGAGTGGGTTTAACACAGCCGAGTCAAATCTTCACCAATCAAATGAGCTCCTCTCCTCACCTTTAAGATGTTGGAATAAAGAAGCCTCTGTCCTATATCTGCATGATGCGTTAATGTTGCATTTTACTTTGCTGCTTCAGGCATGTTTTCTGCACCGCTTATGTCTATATTAAGCATTACGTATATGAGTTAGCTGGCTAGCTGGGGCATTCGCGAATTATTACCAAATTATTACCAATTGGAATTTCAAAACGAAACTACGTCAGATCATTCAAACTTATGAAGTTGGAATGAAATACGACGGTTGCTCATTTATTTCTTCTGCCTGCATCATTGGGAAGAGAAACGATGGATAGCGAGTTCCTATTATTACACCCTGTTGCTGCTTAAAATTTTGGGATTAACATGCATGCACAACAATGCAAGATACGTTACACACTTATTTTCAATATGTGATCTTAACTCAGTACGAGATCATAGCAATCAGGCTGTATTCCTTTCCCCCACTAAAAACGATAAAACCTAAGTGACAATAATAGTATTAAGCTGCTTGCACACTGGACGCGAAACGAATTTTTCGCACGACAGATTACATTCGAAGTCAATGCAAAGACGCAAATCTTTGTATTGACTTTGAATGTATTCAGTTGTGCGAAAAATTCGTTTCGCGTCAGGTGTGAAAGGAGCTGAAGGACACATACCCACATAGCCTACACACGTACTCACGCACCCACATGCACCCATCTCTCTCTCTCTCTCTCTTTGATCTGACATCAGGACAATTGATATATATACTATAATTTATGTGCTGATTCAGATAGTTACATTAAATAGTGGTTGCTGTAATTATTTATTACATTGAAATGTGCCTGACATTCTGGAAACCTCCCTGTGAGGTTTCGGTGACGTGTGCGCACTGTGCGCTGGTCAGCCAAATTACCACTGCACAGAAAGTAAACCAGGTTGGAGCTGGCGAGCTCTTTGCGCACTTGCAGCGGAGCCTTTATCCACGAAATTGTCACTGCATCATGATGAATATGTGATACCTTCCCCTACTACGCCGCCACACCCATCTCGGTGCACGTCCGTCTACCAAATTGCCAAAGTGGCTGCGCACAATGTTGCACCTTACCACTGCGCGGGCTGCACCGGACGAAATTACCACTGCGTGGGCTACGCCACGCTGCGCCACCCTGCGCTGCGCCAAGAAATTAGAGCCCATTGGGTCTAAATGATTTGCAAATCAGTGCATTCTGTTTTTATTTACATTTTCCACACCGTCCCAACTTTTCTGGAAATGAGGTTGTACGCACTGTATTTTTGAGATATTTTTCATTGTATTTGAGCAGTTCTAACAGGGAAGCAACAGCCCTTGCTCATGAACGTGAAATGTGAGAGTCTGAAAAAGACCAGTCGACTCAGTGCTCTCACATGCCCATGTGTTTCAATCAGGACACCCGCCCTATTGGCCCACTGTTATTTGTAACCGTATTCGCTGCCTCTGTGCTTAAGTGGTTGGGGCCAGACAGGGGAAAGACGCGGTCACACGCTAAGACCGGCCGGCGCATTCATCCAGGAATGTGCACATAGCAGTGTGGTGTTCTAGCGCAGGGGTTTGGGGGTTGGTTAACGGTCTTTTCTTTGTTACACAGACCTCGTCCATTGGTGAGGAGAAAAACGACGCGCAGCGTACCTGATACTGCCTCACTGTTATTCAGACCTGCTTTCCTGTAGCCAGTACTCAGACGCAGTTTGTTTCTTTTACTCTTACACCCCTCCCTCTCTCTTCTCTCTCTCTCGGCTACACAGATCATGTTACGACTTCACTGCCTCTGTACCTTCTCCCAATCCCCCCCCAATCCCCCCCCAACACACAGGGCTGTGTCGTCCATCGTCTCTGGTCTGGGCGCGCTCAGTCTGCTTTCCACCACAGGGTGACCGTTAGCCGTACAAGTTCACTGTCAGCTCCTGTGCGACCCAGGGGGGTTAATGACGGCTGATGGAATGTTCCGGAAAAAAAAAGAAACATGAAAACAGGGCAATCAGCAGGCAGGTTCTTTATGCACAGTGATTGGCCGGGGAGATTCCATCTGAGAAAGTTTCTCCTTTAAGAGTCAAGAGAGTACGTTGATATCCCCAAGAATTAGCGGCAAGGCAAAAGTGTTTTGGGGGGGTGTTGACATCTAGACATGCAGATTTGGGTCCTTATGGCATTCACTTGTGGATTTGGTATTTATAAAAATATACTTGATTTAAAAATGTGTTCAATCATTGGCGTGTGCGGGTTCACAAGATTCCAAGCAGATTTTGATCCACTACGGAAAATAGCATGCAGTTTCATGTGCCCATGATTTTTGAAATTAGAATATTTTTGAAGATACAACACTTATTGCACACGTATGCAACATTTTAGCATAGAAGCCATGCAAATTTTTATGAATGAGACCTGTGGTCTATAAGCTCGAGATTTTTCCTGATTCTCACCTTCCTCAACTGAGTACGGTACTGCATGTGAATGTGAAGATAATGACGTGTTTACACCATGGAAAAAAGCTTGGAAGAAAAGCTCCTGAAATGAAGACGAGAGAGAGGTCCCACTACACCTTAACTTCCACCTGTACTCCCGTGACCTCACATCGCTACAGCCACAATCATGAGGGTATGGCCACCAGAGTGTTTTCACAGTATGCTTGTGCCCCAGTGAAGGCTGCTTGAGCCTCAGTGCGTGCTGTAGCATTGGTATTGCCCATATCATGAACGGCTACTATCCGCTCAGAAAAACAAAGTAAACTGGATCTTTTTGGCCCCTCTTTGATCTTATCATGACTAGTCCACAGCGGCAGTGCTCACTTGAGGATAACATAGATTTTTTTCATGCCAATGCTACAGATGCAGAATTCATTTCCCTAGTTTTACCGTGTGTAGAGTAGAGTAGGTTACTTGGAAAAAACGTGTTTTTTTTTTTTTTTCAATACTGATAGACTCCCGTTTGATTGCTGGACAACACAACCAACTGAAATTGAGCTTAAGATTAGATGCATTGAGGAAAGTCTTTGAATTAATCGTTTCTTCTGTTGCGTCAACAGCAGAGAAAATGAAATCTATGAGGAGACCTGTAATGCACAGTCACCTGCTGCTCCGAGTTGGGCCTTGAGCCAGTGGTGTAAGGTCGTGAGGAGGTAGGTGGTGGGGGGCAGGTGTTCCTGTTATTCTGATCCTCAGTGTCACTGGCAGTACTTTGGAGGACAAAAGGTGCATTGTAGGCACCAACCAACGGCCAGGAGTGGGGGATAGTTTTACAGGGAAGACTTTCAGCCCATGAACCAACCACAATCCCATCCCCACACCCGCTCCTACACACACACACGCGCGCGCGCGACCCAATACAACAGATACAGTGTTCAACCTCCACCCCACCCTCTACCCACTTTTCATTCAGGTAACAAACAGGACCATTTAGGCTGCAGATGAGAGAGTCCGATGACTGGGCTACTACTGTTTGCGGTTAGCCGCGAGATGTACGTAGCTAATGCTAGTATTTGTCTCCAGTATTTGTGTATTTAATTTCAGTGTAAAGTATTAGGGAAAAAAATGGATAAAGTTGATGAAATCCAATTTAATGTATATGCATATCCTGAGTCAAGTTAAGTCTTACAAAGTCTATTTGAAACTTCCCTTGCCACAGTGGGGTCAATTAGACTCTGAAAGAGCTGATTTAACACTGAAAGTTTTCCTGTGAAGCCAGGGGTTGACATTGTGTCCAAATGTTGACTCTGTGGTCATATAACTGATAAAATTTCAGTCATGGGGACTGAACTACTGTTTGTTTATTTCAAGGTCCCCTATTATGTCACCTGGTTCACAGCCAATTAGTTACTACAAGCTATTTCAAAATCTTTCACCTCTTGACATTACATTGGGAAGTAACCAACCAGAGGCAAGAGGAGCTGATCAACTTCAGCCAAGCAGTCAATCAGATTTCATTATTCTGGGTGGTCACTCCCCCTTGTGATGTCAGGAAGGTGAGATTTTGAACTGGCTCATAATGGCTAATTAGCTGTGCATCTGGTTGCATAATAGGGGATCTTTAAACTCTGGAACCCTAAAAGACAGACTGACTGGACCTTTCTAGGTGTATGTTGAGCCTAGCTGGATTATTGAGGTAGCCAGATGACTCGGGGCAGTACCTAACCCAGCAGTACTCAGTAATACCATGTATAACAGAATGATGCCAACAGAGGCAACTGGGCCTGTCTTTAGAGGTGTCCTGTTGCAAGTAAGATTGCCAAAATAGGCGGATAACCATACTGAGAAAAACTTGGGACGATTTTTAACTTCTATCTATGTGCCAGACTTGAAGATTATGGTTTTACTGCATACAGCTATCTTGGAAACTCAATAGTTCTGCTTCGTGAAACAGACCACTAATTCTGCAGTGCTGTCTGGACCTGGATGTGTTCTGGGCTCTATTACGCAAAGTAGGATTATTCAATTAGCCAGATAACTATGCTGAAAAAAACCCTGAATCTTCTCAGTCTGGAACATGGGGTGAAGAGAAAAGAGTAGTTCTTGGGTTTACCCCTGTGCGATTATGTTTCTAACTGTAATTCTGCTTTGCAGAACCAGCAGAAATGCTTGGATCCATCTTCATACGTGTCCTGGTGCGAGACCATGATGAGACCAGGCTCTCCTGCAGAGAACCTACCAGACGCACCACTGTAGCCTTGAGGAGAGGTGCTAAACCCAGTCACTTGATATGATGTTGTGTACAGCAGTCTGGCTCTAATTTGTGGGGTGCTTAAGTACAGGTGGTCTCAGTATATACAGGGAGCTCTCAACTGAATCTGTCACTGGTGTCGACGGAGTGCACCTGCCACCAGTGCACTGAAATATGGTAATATAGCACTTCTAGTGAAGGTAAGATTGTTTCAAACAGTAATTGCATGTAAACATACTTGATCTCACTGTAAATTGCATAGTTAGAGGGGCTACAGCTTCTTTACAGCTCAAGTTCAGAAGCGCTACACAGCTGTCATGAGTCAAACTACATATTATCATTTCCCTGACTGACAGGATAATTCAGCAAATACTGACACACGCTAAAGTGACTCAACGAGTTCCCTCGCCAAACAAACTTTTATTAATTTCTGTTAAGTTTGGTTTCATACAGAGTGCGCAATAGTATACTCGTATGCGACACATACAAAAAAATACGCAATGTCTAGAGATACAGCAGTTTTATGGGTACGGCTGTCGATATGGAGGGATTAGGATAAGGATTAGGGATTATGGTTAGGGAAAGGGTTAGGGTTAGCGTTAGAGTTAGGGTCAGGGTTAGGTTAGGGCAGGGTTTGAAATTGGGACTGCCGTACCTCTCTACATTGAAATGCATTGGAAAACTGCCGTACCCATAGCAACTGCCAAAAAAATAAGCCACGAGCAAAGATGAAACATTTGAATGGATGCAATGAAACATAAGAATGTTTTTTTTTTCCATCTCATGTTTGTATTACCATAAAGGTCAACCGGTTTTGCTGAGGTTTTGCCACCGGCGTGCGACCGACCCTCTATAAGAATCCTGAGAAAGATGGCACGGCAGTGTTAATGAGGCACTCCCTCCAATGCGCCAACAAACCGGCCGTCACCAAGGAACAGCTCAGCGAGTCGGTCCATCTCAGTGCTGCAGCACCTCGGCTTCTGCTGCTATACAGGCAGGAACCGACAGTATATTTCTCACAGGAATCCCCCTTTAGCACTCATGTAATACATATGAGTGCGTGAGAACCAGAGGCTACTATCTAGCATTTGGTGAAAAATGAGTTAAGTGCATGTACTGCCCTCTGACTGTGCTTAAGTCATAGATATTTAACACCAGTAACAAGTTCTTTTAAGCAGAAATGTCAACAATCTGGCAAATATCTAAATTTACATAAAGCAGAAATTTTTTATTCATTTTTCTCAGAATTTCAATCTGTGGGTTAGTGGACTCTGGTTCTCATCCACTCATAATATGTACTGTTCAGGGCAAAAAAAAAAGAAAAGAAACATAGGTCAAATTGGCATCTCTATCACACTGAAGTATGGAGGAAAAGGCTTCAGAGTGCAGATTTGAACCCAATAGAGAATATTGGTCTCACATTAAATGCAAATTAACCAGGAAAAGTTTTTCAACAATTCATCAACTGTTCGAACTTTGAAGCCATAAACACTGAGTGGAACAATGATTTTTCTTTCTGTGAAAAAGCTGTCTGCGAGTACAGCCACAAAACTTAAACATTTAAAGAAGCCAAAGGGAAAGGCTATCCCATTCTAAGCTACTGTATGTATTTGCTTAAAGCCGCTTTCACACTGGACGCGAAACGAATTTTTCGCACGACGGATTACATTCAAAGTCAATGCAAAGACGCAAATATATTCGCGTCTTTGCATTGACTTTGAATGTAATCTGTCGTGCGAAAAATTTGTTTCGCGTCCGGTGTGAAAGCAGCTTAATTCTAGCAAATTTCCTGACCAATTACTTGTTGTTAAGAGCATTGAAAGCTTCATATTGTTGTCATTTTTGGGCTTGGCCCATTTTTATTTTATTTTACCCAGAGGTGTTCATATTCAATAGCCTGGCCCATCCTCCACCTAGTTGCCACTTTGTCATATAGTCTATGCCTCTGTGCCACCTAAAGGAAAATTAAACTGCAGTAATATATTTAAAATAAATATACTGTGTAATTGTAATCAGAAATGCCATCTCTAAACATCACAGTATATTAGCAAATACAGTCTTTGTTTGCACTTTCCCCTTAGCAAAGACAAAACATTATCACAATGTTTCTCCCATGATATATCAATGTTGTAATATTCACCAGCATTCCAATGACATTTTGAGAACATTCTGAGCTAGATGGGTTGGCATATTTTGAAAAAATATAACTTTATCTATCCTTCAACTTTGCGTCTGAACTTCTGCAAAGTCGCTTTATTTTGCAATACAAATATATCTGCAATCCCAGAGAACAAAATGCCAATGCAATTACCACCAATAGTGCTTAATGGATTTTATTTTCCATATTACATTAAGGTTTTTTTCAAAGATGCAGTTAAAAATATTACACGCGCAGTATGTCAAGTCTTCCCATGAAAAAATAAAAAGCACTCAAAAACTGGCCAAGGCAATAACATTCGTAATGATATTAACTTTATCTGTTCGATTTTATCCTCTCAATATAACATTCTCCACAAACACAATTTATAAACACATCAATTTTTATTCTCGTTCTTTTTTTTTTCAGCCTCGATCAAAAACACATTTGTTTTCGCTGATAGGCCGTTTCAGCCCTATCTCCATAACACATCTAGGTTTTTTGGGTAATGGATAGGGCTCCCTGTAATCAAATATAGTCTTGTCCAGGTTTCCCAGCCCGGCCGCAGTGCAGTACTGGAGGCAGCTTGGGTGGCTCGTCTGAGCTCAGCGGAAGATTCCGGCAGCAAACAAGAACAAAGCGCCCAAACAAAAGGCACTAGAGCACTCATAAACAAAACCTGGAGAGCGAAGGAAGTGAGCAGCGGTATAAAACAGCTATTACATGACACAAACCTTTTTAGATGATTTGCTTTGCGGCTAAATGGAAGATTTGGGGGAGATGGAGGGAGGGGTGGGTGGTGGTGGGGGGGTGGATGTAGGCACGGGGGGGGAGATAATTAACCATCCACATGACCGTGTCATCCGTCTATTGTCTGGGCAGTCATTCTGAAAGGAAGAGTCGGGGGTGGGGGGGGAGCGGAAATGCTAATTTAGTCTTGCGTCAGTCAATTTTTTTTTTTGCTATTTGGAAGCAAGTTTTCCCTGCTTAGTCTTTATTCATTGAATCATACCACCCCCCCCACCCAATCCACAAACCGAGTGAACCACACGCGTTCGATGCCCGTTGGCCTTCGCTAATGCCCCTGTCAGACTGGCTGCTCGTACAGAGGAATTCTGACGCTGGCTTTTTTTTCCCTTTTTTTAATATTCCACGCCGCTTTGCGCCTTCAGATTTCACGCTGCAGCATTAACGCGAGCTGACACCGGGGATTAGACGCAGACAGCTGGAATGCCGGGTCCCTTTTGTGCTGGGTGGAGCTTAGCCAAAAATCTTCATTCGGAGGCCAAGAGAGACCTGGGAAAAAAAAGCATTTCTCCTTGGAAACGAACCGGAAGACCGAGCAGTGTCGGGAGGACAGCGCCACCTGTGGTGACAGGGTGGCTCGACATCTGCCGTGCCTCCTGATGACTCAAACTTTCTCAAAGACCATCAACCCCCACCTTCAAGTTCCTGTGCGAAACAGGAATCTGTCGCAAGTGCAGGTGATTATGAGTATTAACCCCTTTGCAAAGAATACAAATAATGCCAATTTTTCCCCGTTATGCATGAACCTATTTAGGCTTTATAACTCAGTATTTGTGCCACAGAAACTATGAAAAATCATTCCAGAGAAGCAAGACATTTGGGAATTCAATTACAGATTTATTTAGGGATTAAATTTTGGAATTTACGGACACTGGCGTCTATATCTGTCCAAAGGCGTTAAACATCGCGAGACTGGCCCTGATGCTAATTTATGTGGAATCCCTACCGTTTACACAAAATCAGAACCCATGTGAGGGTGCAGTCCTGCCTGCTCATCAGTATTCATGACTTTAACAGAGGGGGATAGTCAGGCCTGGAACTCTTTCACACAGACTGCAGAGGAGCATCGAATGTTACAGAGTGTAAAAAATGTCTGCATTGTGTGACTCAAGCAGAGAGAACTTAACTCAGGGCATGGTGTAAAATTACTCTGAAATGAACATTCATTGGCCATTTGAAAGGACATTGTTAATCTTTAGAAAACTTTGTTAGTACATCCCGCTGGCGTGGTTTGCGACCGACGCATTTTGCCTGAAATTAAGACAAGTTTGGAACCAGGTCATGTGGGAGGGGGATGGAAATAACGTGTGTGTGTGTGTGTGTCTTCACAAGCTCTTTCATAACAGTGGTGCTGTATTTATTACATTTATTTATTCATTTATTGGTATTGGTATTATCACCCTGGTATATACAAAGGTATCTTTAAAATTTAGACCCTTTTTGCTGCACAGTCCTAACAGAAAAGCAGCCTCATCCTGGAGCTAGTTAGCCCCAGTAAAAAAGCAGACAACCTGTCTGTTCTAATGACCTTCTCTGAACCGAGCGCGGTGTTTTTCCACTATGTGACTGAAACGCTGAGATACAGACCCCAGTTTTCTCTCTCTCTCTCAGTGCAGCTTCTATACTGTGCTGCACTCCTGCTACATGCTACATGCTACATGCTATGTTTGTTTTGAACAGTCATGAATTATCAGCATATGCTCATTCTTTATCGTCACGTGTATTGTGTTGTTTGTGCATCATACATAGTGTTGTCACACCTGTCATAAAGTATTCGATATATCGGCAAGAACACAGAGGGTTATTTTCTCATTCTGCCCCAGAGTAAAACCTTGAGTTGTCAATTACTTTGTAATTCTGTAAAAGCAAAAAAAAATCTCAAACCAAAGAAGAAGACCGAAATTATTATTTTTAATGTAACTTTAAGCAAAAGTTTCAGGAGGACAGGGTTTCTGGATTGTTTCAAACTTTTGTGAGATGAAATATTCAAATCATCAAACACCTTATCAGCACACCGCACAAAACAGACTAAAGTAACAAAAATAATGGATTGCGTTTGAATGGCGCATTTCACATCAGAATCTCAAAACACTTTGCCGTGGGGTGGGAGGGTTGGTGCTCATTTCAACAACAAAGAGTACAAGTGCTGCCAATGAACATGACTTTGCTAAAGTGCTTTGTAGGATGTATTCTGTATTGCCGACGGTTTATGCCTATTTTGATGAAATTCTGTTAGCTATTTTTATAACACGAGCATGTAGTAAATAGAAAGGTGTTGTCCACACTGTGGTTAATGGAACTGAGACTTGGAGTAATTACTACACAAATAAAAATGTGCATTAATGAACTATGTTATGCTTTTAGTGCAGTATTTACGTGGAATTTGTTTTGATCCCTGGAGTTTTATAATTGCAGTATATCGCAGCCACTAATAATAATGACAATAATCACAACAGGCTCGATTCTTCACTGCCAACTGTTGACAGGACAATAAAATTATCCCAGAGAACCTGAGGTGCAAAATCCGAAATTGGACCTCAGAGTTAAACAGAGCAGCGCCACGAAGTTGAGCAGCCGGTAAAAATGAACGGCGATCGTCTGCAAACATTTTTCGACGAAGAGCAGCCTTTTCAGCTATCCTGCCCAGTCACACTCCACACATGCTCTGCTGATCTAAAATTGTCGCTGGGTGATTCATTAGCTAAACATTATTCTCTGCGTCCGGCTGCGCTCTGTTTTTCGAGCGTCGCTCAGACCAGACCTCCCCAGCCCCTGTTCACAGAGGGAGCAGATGCAGCACAAGCTGGAGGTAACTGAGACGGAACAATAATATTTACAGCATTACTGATCCACTCCATAAATCCCATATTCTGATGCTGCGCACCTATCTGTATGCGCAGGCTCTCGCGAGCGCTGCACATAACCTCACCGAGGAGAACAGAGAGAGAGAGAGAGAGAGAGAGAGAGAGAGGGGAAAGGTGAAGTGGAAAATGAAAAAAGAAGAGAAGAAAGAGCCAAAAACAAAGATTGAAGTGAGGGAGCAAGGGAGCAGAACAGAGAGGGAGGGGGAAGTGTGGAGAGAGAGAGAGAGAGAGAGGAGATGGGAGGAGAGAGTGAGAGGGAGGGAGAGAGGGAGGGATGAAGATAGAGAAAGGGAGGGAGAGAGGGAGGGATTGAGAGAGAAAAGAGAGAGAGTGAGAGAGAGAGAGAGCACAGAGAGAAACAGTCTCTCTGACACTGTCCCAAACTCAGTGAACTTGGCGATTGATTTGAAAGCTGAGCCCTAGAAGAGGCTGGCAGGGCCGGATGGCGGGATGGCGCAGTGAGTGGAGAGCCTGTTCCCACAGAGAGGGGAGGAGCCCTGCTGGGTCCGCAGCACCGCTGCAGACACCTGGCCCGTTGTTAGCGGTCAGGGTTGGCAAGGCAACGCAGTTCAAAGGCTTTGTGTGGGATCTTCATGCAAGGAATCTTGGCCCTGGCAAAATCTTGTGCAACTGAGTGTGTGTGTATGTGTGTGCAGGTGTGTGTGCGTGTGTGTGTTTGTGTGCATGTGTGTGTGTGTGTGATTATCCTTGTGTGTGTGTGTGTGTGTGTGTGTGTGTATGCATATGTGTGTGTGTGTGTGTGTGTGTGTGTGTGTTTGTGTGCACATATATGTGTGTGTGTGTTTGTGTGAACGTGTGTGTGTGTGTGTGTGTGTGAGTGTGTTTGCGTGCACACAAGTACTCTGAGTGTAGTATTCATGTCTGTGTGCACAAGGTAACAAGGTATTAATAGCATCTACACAAGATGTTGCTGCAATTATGCAATTTGATACAGCTGTAAATTGCACACTTGGACAGGTTGAATGTTTCACTTTGTGCAGAGCTTTAAAGTACTCCTCAATAAAAATGAGTGGGCAGTTAAGCAGATTGTTTCCAACAGGTAGCGAAACATGATAATTTCCAAACATTTCCTTTTTTTTGTCGCATATACCATCCCAGCCAAGGCCTTGAATCTATGGTCCAGAAAAATGTGAACCTGGCAGTCATTCCTGCATCCTGAGGCTTTCCCCATGAGGAAATTAAATTCACTGAAATTACATGGAAATAAACTATATCATCAAGATTTTGCAGTGCAGTG
The DNA here is from genome assembly GCA_029692085.1 of Gymnothorax javanicus. Lineage (NCBI taxonomy): Eukaryota > Metazoa > Chordata > Actinopteri > Anguilliformes > Muraenidae > Gymnothorax > Gymnothorax javanicus. The sequence goes on from CM056199.1 coordinate 20,406,117, forward strand.
GAATTTGTTTGCATATTTACAAATACATTGTAAAATTATTTTATATATTGGTCTATATTCAATCAAAAAGTGTGGCCGTAATACTGCAGTATATTCCATTTCAATTAAATTTTAATGGAGGCCAGTTATAGATGTTGGCAGAGCCCACTTGTGTATAATGTAATGTTGTTGCTATGGGACACATCAATTCATCACTGGAAACACCAGCTTTGTGAAGCTGACAAAATAGCATTTGATGACGTTTGTTAAGATGTGGATAGCTGTAATTCTATAGTGATTTTCAGAGTAACAATTAGACGTTAGATCCAAGACATAAGCTACCAGCTTCCAAGTGTGTCTGTATATGTGCGTCAAAGATCTTTGACTTGTGGCTGCAGAGATTTTTTGTAGTTGTTGTTTAGCTGCTTTTAGGTGTTTGGTGTATCTTGTCATAATTTTCAACTCCATTTCCCTTACCACCTTAATTTATTTTGGTGTATATTTTTTTATTGCTACTGAAACGTTTTCAGTTCACGCGGCAATTAGACTGGCCTTTTGGAACTATGTTCATATATTCATATTCATTTTGCCTTGGAGACTTGGCTAACAATGTGCTGCTGGTCAGACCTCTTTAAAGCAGACACTGGCTGGTAATTAGCATTCAAATGAATTGGACTTATCTCCGTTGATGCTTCTGTAATTGTGGATTAGAGACTTCAAAGTTAAAGCCATTTTTCCAGCTTCTGATATTTTGTCCACACTCTGTACATCACAGCTCTAATCAATAATAGTACGCATGTGCCTATTTGCCATTGATACTTTGTACAAAATGTCCTGCCTTTGACTTTGATGTGCATTAATTTTGTATTTCACCACAGCTTGATGTTTTTATACACAACCCATTTATACATTTATATGCCTCGCTCACGTGTATAATAGCAACTTCTTGGCTGGAACTCAAACCCGCAAGCTTTCAGTCACAAGCCCACTTCCTTAACCACTGAACTACAAAATCCCACCTTGGTTCTGGCAAATAAAAATGTCAACACAGTGCTTCTGACTAAGCCATACGGAGGGGTGTTCTACAGAGCAAGTCCAACATTAGCCAGGCTTCCTTTGCGTGAGCTGGCTCGACGAACCCTAAACTTGCAATCAGAGATATTATAAGTTACCATGGCAAGCTAAAAGAGAGTCATTTTGTGACATTGAAAACCCTGGCTGTAGGCTCAATATGCCTTGCTAACCCACAAATCTCGCTTCGTATTACACCAATCTCATTTGAGCTTGGAATTGAGATTGGAAGAGGTACAGGTTCTGTACAAAAGGTTCTGTAGGGTTTGAAAACAATCCTACTGTTGTTTTAGAATTTGCAATGAATCATGAAATTAGCCAAATACTATGTATGACATTTAATCCTCATGTAAGTTCTGCAATTGACAATCGACAAACCTGTGGCCTCAACACTTTGTAAAACTAACAATAATGCTAGTGTTAGAATTTCCCAATTATTTTTCATTCAAATAGCTTTCCTCCCTTTTTACTGATCGTATTAAAACCTGATACAGAAAATGATTACAGTTTTTTCTCACCTCAGTCACAAACTTCGCCTTGGCTATAAATAACAATTATCACACTAAATATGGGAATAATTTGTGTTTCATATCTCAGCTGCACATGAAGAAAATAATTAATGTACATTTATTTGACAAACTATTCACAGGCAAAGAAATCAATATTACTCAGAATAACATGAATTCTGTTTGGGTTCAAAAACAATAGCTCTGTGTACATTTTTACACAACACAACTGAAACATGTCAACAAGTGAAAAACCACGTCTATAAATAGTTATCATTAAGTCAGGAACAATTATGAAATGTCTGGCTGATAAATCAAAGTTAAATATGTTTTCTGAGCTGTTAAAGAGGCTCTTGTGTCACGCATTTCAGAGCAGAGTCAAGTACAGAACACAAGTTGCGCCGAAGTTGGCTTTTATTAACAAAACTGCAGTTCAACAAAAAGTGCTTTCAGAGCAGCTGGTCCACGGTCAGGCAGAAGCAGCCAGAAATTAGAGGACTGATTGTTCGACAAAGTCATGGAGGCTGGTCTGGGCTCAGCTCTGGCACAGCAAGCTGGAAGGACCAGGGCACATTGGCTGGTGCATACCTTCCAACAGGAGCGAGGACGTGACTGGAAAGTGCCACTTACCAAGATCACAGGACCTGTGAAGACATTCCCTGAGAGATACTTGGTTTTTTGGTTGAAAACATTGAAAAAGGAAGATTCAAGACACAAAACAATCCTGCAAAGGAGAAACAAAGGGCGGGAACTTAAATACACGCAACGACTAACCGATTGGGAATGGGTGTGCTACACACGGGAAGGGAATACAAGATGAGGGGTAACAAACAGGACAATAGTTAAATAACAAGAATCAGTTATTAAATTGAGAAAAATTGACACAGACAATTGGATTGCCAAAAAAACAACTATTAGGGAAACACTCAAGATGTAGCATCAAGGATCTGTGGGCCCCCAAACAGTACATGTGGGTGAAGTTTTTTCTTAGCATTCATGGCATAAAAAAAGTTTCCTTTAGGATTGCATACAACTTGCAGGAAATTTGTAGGTATGAAAAGGTTATATGCAGTCCTGAAGGATGGGTATGAAATGGTTTAAGTTATAATTTCACCGAGGTATGTTAAATGTGAGTAAATTTCATCATTTTGTCAGGTTCATGGTAAATAAATGGACACTGAGGAAAACTTAAAAAGATTTTTTTTACAAGAGCACTGAACTTCCCAAAAAATTAAAAACAAAAACAAACTAAAAAAATACCACAAAGTGCAAACTGCATAGTGTTACTATGAGTCTGAAGTTCTTGTGGCTTTGAGTCAAACCCTAAGAATCCTCCCGCAGGATTGAAACGTGCAGTTGCCTGAATTGAACATATTATTTCATTTCCTGCTTCCTTGATGAGTCGCCACCTTGAGATGCTTCACCCAAGCATCAACTGATGCACTCCACTCACCACATCCCCACATCTTTCACAGTACCGTCGACTTAACACTACTCACAAAAGACGGCCGTATCTGGACCCCACAAAATGGGTGGTTTCAATTAACTGCCGAGTTCCGACCAATCAAAAAGTGTTGGTCTTTACAGTAAAATACTGTGATTGGTTAAAATCAATGAGTTACTGGTAGCGTGAGGTAGCTAAGTATAATGACACTTTTCCCGTAACTGTTTCCTGAGCTGGCTGGTTTTGGCTTAATGCATGAAACATGTCTCCTCAATATATGCAGTATTATTGTATTTCTGTCATGTGCTGTATTTTTGTGCATTTTCACAGAGAGCGAAGCCGACAGAGTACTTAAAGTGTCCCTGAGGGTATCTGGTAAGCAAATTAAACTCCTGGTTTGTAATAATAAACTCATTTCCTACGTGTACGGTGTAGTTATAGCATTTAGGGGGTGGTTTTGGGCCTGTGTGTGTGTGTGTGTGTGTGTGTGTGTGTGTTTGTGTGCATTTGGGTTGGGCAGGGGGGAGGGGCTGCTTTGGCTCCCCCAGTGAGTCAGCTAATCTCAGATATGTAGAGCAATTTTAACTGCAGCAATATTACGGTGCCCTCACACAAAAGAGGTCCACTACCCCACCCGTCCCAACTCTGACAGCATGGAAGAAGTGTGTGTGTGTGCGTGTGCGTGCCTGTGTGTGTGTGTGTGTGTGTGTGTGTGTGTGTGGGTGGGTGAGTGCATAAAAAAAAAAAATAATCCGACTGTTACGCTTGTACAGTCCTCCAGCGGTCACTGTAAGTTTGAAACTTTTGTCACACGCATGGTGAAGGGGACGGTTTGAGGGATGGCGAGGGAACAGGGAGGGGTGGCGAGACCGGGGGTACAGACAGTGAGCTGGGCGAGCGAGGCGTTGAAAGGGTTCGGCCGTCAAGTTAAACCGGGTGAAAGTGGGAGGAGAGAAAGGGTCGGAAAAAAAAGAGGGTGATTGTAAAATGAAAGAGGCCCTTCCGAGCAAGGGGCCGGAGAAAGGAGGGAAGGAGGCCGTGGAAAGAGGGAACGATAGACGGGATCAGAAGAGAAGCAGACCAGGAGATGACGGGAGGATTTGGCGGGAGAGACCAGGGTAGAGAGAGGCTGAACAAAATGGCTTCACCACCTCGTGGCGCGCTGCAGTTGCGAACGGCCTAAATCCAGATTTAAAAAATACAAACAAAACAAAATAGCGCATGTTCTGGTCTTGTGGTCTTGTGCACTTGCCAACTAACCTAATAAATAAATAGTCAATGCAACCCACACATGAATTAACTACAGTGTTGCAAGAGCTGTGTCACTGGTACTGTTTGAACTCTGCTTACTTGCCCCCAGTGCTGTCTCAAGTCTCGGGGTTAACAGTTAAAATACACTTTGAAGAGTGCTTGTTTACTGATGTTGAGAGCATTTTATGAGGCGCATCACATCTGTGTCAGTGAACTGTGTCCCATTTCAAATGAATCATGTAATTTAACAGCTATTTTCAATAAAAACTTCACTATAGTGAATTTTAGCAATCCTGCTGAGCATGCCAAATATTACCACAACAAAACGCTTGGAGTGATTAAATCATATTACTCAAGCAACTGATGGCCAAAATTCTTCCGTGTTTAAAATCCAATAGCGCTGAGTGAAATGTTGGAATTTTATTTGTCAAAGGTTTGCAGGAATGAGAAAATTCCTAATTCCAAATTTGATATTTCTTTGGCAGTACTTTACAATTTGTCGTCAATCAAGATGTTGTTCTGACATTTTGTAAGTCAGTTAATTGCCACAACGTTTTTCTATGATGATTTAACTTTTGCCTAATTTGGAGAATCATTTTGCAGGAGGTTAATCTGAAGTCATTATTAACACTCAGGAATGGAAAGTGTCAACCTGGGCTGCGTTTCCCGAAAGCACAGATGCTAACTAACATAGTTGGAACCACTGTGAATGGACAAACTATGTAAGTTGCTAAATTAGTTAGCAACTATGCTTTTGGGAAACGCACCCCTGTTTGGAATACGAGACATTATCTGGCCTTGGGAATGTGGTTCTGAGATACACACTGAATTATCTTGTGAGATAACTTAGCTACCTTGTTTACCTTAACTGCTTTGTGTCTTACTCCAGGTTTATGAAGAATTGCTTGGTGCAGCTACCTGTTTACTGAATGGCATGAGCATACCTTGGGAATAGTGCAAAGTCAACATCTGTTTCTTCACGACATTTTTAAAAGAACATCTGGTAGGGTGGCATTTTATCACGAAAGAGAGAGAGACAGCGGGATGTAGAGAGACAGAAAGAGAGAGAGCGAGAGAAAGAGAGTGTGTATTGTGTAATTTAGAACATAGCATGGTTGTGTGAGCACCTTTCTTTAATTACTATCGATAATTTTGCATGCTAGTATGCTGGTGGAGCCAGCCAGCAATATATGTCGGTCGCCGCTGTAGCGTCTCTTGTGCCTGCAGTGCAAAGTCGCAGGCTCGGCTAACAGCTCTTCAGATACTCAGCTTATCTCCATGGCGACCCAGTGAAAGCTAAAGCCCGCGGGGTGCCGTGTGCGAGGCCTGACGGCAAAAAAAAAAAAAAAAATTCCCCGGCGCTGCGATTGTTTATGTAGTTCTACCCAGTTTGATCTAAATAACTTGTAATGCGAGCGCGCACGCGGCTGTCAGAAACTTCCTGGACTGCGGCTCGTGCGTCGCGATGTTATCAAGCCACGGTAATTACGGGAACATAAATCACAGGGCCGGTTCGTTGTGAAACGACTGTTCGGCCCCACTCTCCCCCCCACTCTCTCTCTTTCCCTCCTCTTTCCCCCCTCCCTCTCTCTCTCCCCTCTCGCTCTGTGCTGTTGCAGGTCGGTGAGGTGACTGAAGCGAATGCTCTGATGTCTTGGAAAAAAAACGAAACGTTTGATGAAAAACAGCTGGCGTATGTATGCCACTTGATTGTCAGACCTCTGTAAAATGTTATGGGGTGTAGAGTGCATGTTTGGAGATGGGATGCCAGCTCACTGTACTGAAACAGCATGTCTCATTGTGCCACAATGTGGGACAGACTCTGTGTAATTGTGTACAGTTTACACGCTCATTTTCCAGTGGGTTGAAGCGTAGAGGACAGGCACAGTAAAGCGGCTTCCGCTGATGGGTTTGACTTACCTACGGGGAGCTATGTGACGTCGTAAAGATCTGGAGCCCCCCAAGATGTAAATCTGGCACATTTGAGCTCTTCTGCTGGGAAAATTCATGAAATAAATCATAAATCATTTGTGGCTTAAATCCATGAGCCAAAAAAAAAAAAAAAAATGCCAGTGTTAATGTGCAGTCAATGTCTGACACATGCGCCAAATTTCGAATGGTTATGTGAAGGCTGGGGACAGTCATTGGCACGGCGTGTTCAAAATACTCACTGCTCATACGAGCCATAACCACAGGCCTTGGGTAATGACATGAATTTCATTTTATATACAAATAGGAGCCACAGTTTAAAAAAGAACGAGTCTCGAGCTGATTCTGGTCATTCCACTCAGACTAAGGAACGCAATAAGACATACCTGTGAAACCACCGAAGATTATTCACATTATTCCATACAACATATGAGTGCAAGTACGCACAATGATATACGGTAATATAATCTGAAAACCACTCGAACTGTACAGTGTGCAATAGGCTATTTTACGGCCTTCACTTCACTTGTTGCCCTAGAAGAGTTGCTGTTGAGCTGTGATACAGGTACTGCATTATAGACTGAATCTCTCCCTCTCTGGGTGGCTATACTTCCCACAATGGCATGCGATTATACTCAAGAATGGCAGAAATGTACACAAGATTCTCTTATGGCACTAGTGATATATAGAACTGATTTTAGAAAATATCAGGGATATTTAAATCCTAGTCCTCAGGGTCTGAGAACTGCTGGGCTTTCCACCCTTCCTTTACCTGGGAAAACAGTCTTGCCAGTCAGAAGCACAACATCTACAACAGATAATCAGGGCCTGGATTTTGATTCGAGGTTTAGTTTTGTTGAGCCCTGGAATATCAAACTTGAATTTTAATACAGCTATTTGCTAGCCGAAATGGAAAAAAAAAAAAACCTTATTTTATATCAAGAATGAGGGAGGAACATCTAATCTAGTAAGTCAGAGCATTACTGCCTTCGGTGTACCACCAGTCTTTTTTAAATTGCAGAGTTACAAAATTTTTAACCAACAAAAAAAAAATGAAAAAAAAAAAAAAAAAAAAAAAATCTGGCTATATGAAAAGAAACTGAGGTATAGAGGGAACAGACCTGAGAATGATACAGAAGTGAGTTTAGGGAAATGACTGTAATCCCTTGTTCCCACCGGCCCGTAGCGAGCCGAGTCGGGCACAGCTATCACTCATACCCAATTTCCCTCATTTATCTGTTTTGTGTCGCTCCGTTTTGCCTCAGGAAGACAGACTCAATTAGCTCCTCCAGAACGAGATTAGGTGCTTTTATGTGCCACTGGAGAGCAGGCCTGGCTGTGTGCAGTGGATGCGGGTGAATGGGAGACGGTGGGGTACCCTTGCAGTGGAAATTCCCCGGGTCTGCCTCTCGGTCCTGCTGCTGCTACTGAATGGAGTGAGCTCGCTCATGGAACAAAGCATGGGCGGAGCTACAAAGACATGTCGCTTCTAATTCGCGGATTCCCGCTAATCATTTTGCTTTGTCATAGAAGGGAAAACACTTCTGATTGGTTCAAATAAGTCAGTGATAGTTCTGCTCATTGTAAAGCCACCCATTACCCACGCGAAACTGAAATATATTGCAGTGTATTGTGGATCTCTTGAAACTATTACAGTACTGTAAATACACGTCAGCACAATGCATTATGTATTAATATGTGCGCATGTATTAATATGTATTAATACACAATATGAATAGGCAAAGAAGACTTGTATATTTGTTAATATAGCATATGACTACCCAACAGGACAATCGGAGAAATGAGCCCCATTTGGGCTCACCTGTAAGCACCCTGCTGTCGCTATATCTGACATGCTAACACATGTAGGCTCATGCTGTAGATCATATTCACACACACAGATATCCTCCTGCAGGTGCACTCCCACACAGACAGGTACACACTCAACAGCTCCTTCATGCTAATAGCACTTACGCTCAGTATTGGCGCGGTGTTTTCTCATGAGCCCCACACCGCATACAATTATTTTCTGGCTGGAGCGCGCAGTTTCCGCTAAAGACGCATCTATGACATGTTAATTGACGTCTTATAACATGTGACACGGCGGTCATGCGGTAGATCACGCGATATGACTGATGGAATCTCCAACCGGCCTTGTGGACCGTCGACATGACACAGAACGCTGCACGACACCTGTATTAAATGGGCGATCCGGTAATGGTCAGTCTCCGACTCGAGCCGATGACCTTGTCCCTCTGACCTTGTGAAGTGGTACCGCCACTGCAATCCTGTGGCTGGTTTCAGCTCCACAATGGGCGGGGCTGTAGCCTGTGTCCACGCGGGAGGAATAGGGCGGGACACTTTGAAGTGAAATACCCAACACCCCCCGGACACGCCTGTCTGCCTCGCTCACGGCTGAGGGATCACCACGGGGTGTCCGGACCCCCTCGAAGAAAAGGAAATGTGTTTAAAAAGAGGGACCCCCTGCTAGCATGCTCTAAGGAGGAAGAGGCTATTTCCCTCACAGACAGATACGGGACAGCCTGGCCTTGAACCTGGCCAAAACCATCTGTCCCCGTGGACCGCATCTGTGAGGGCTCCTCCCCATAGCACAGGCCATAAACATGACATCAGAAAACACACACACACACACACAACACAAAGAGACAGGGTTATAATCTCCAGTACTGAGGAGAAATTATGCACCAATATTGAATGAACTTGCAAAATTATTTTGATTTTATTAGCATTTTCCATGTTGGGCCAACTTTTTCCAGAATTGCAGTTGTGTGCATTTTTTTTTTTTGCATAATGGTCAAATGCCAGCTCCTCTCTGGTTCCTCAAATAATAGCTGCAAATGTTAAATATTAGAACGACAGACCCAGAGGGACTCATTTGCCATGATTGATGCTATAAAACTTTGTGTTTCAAATTCATCTGTATTTTTCTCTCAACTTTAAATTGGTGAATATTTCAAATGACTTGTGTTTACAGAACCAAGTTTATGCGCACTGCCTTAATGATGCAGACTCATGTTTGAATTCCTGACTGAATAAGACACTGATATGAGACTTGAGATCCACAAGTGAACATCCACAAAATGACAAAGCAATCGGACCACAGCAAACCGTGTCAATGTTCCTTTTACTTGTGAATTCCTGCAGCCATGAAAGAACACAGGTTCTTATTTAGTTTTTCCCCAAATCATTGATGTTATGCTGCTATCAAACCCAAGCTCTTAAACAAGACAGGGAGAGTTGGATAGTTTGTCTTAGCACAGACTGCCTCGCTTCCAAGAGCAACACACCCCTCGCAACTCTGCCCCCCCCTTCCCAAAATTTGACTTGTGCCCAGGTATCGACTGAGGAGGAGTGTAGAGTTTCCTGCAGACCTTTGGGGCTCTGATAATGTAGCCTGGACTGGATAAGCTATTGTTCTGTGTGTGAGAACCAGCTTCCTTTCTTAATAAAACCCAGTGACCCACCCATCTCCCACCATCTTGTTCCCCCAGACATAATGAGAGCCCTCTCATAATGGGAGGAAAGAGGGAAGAGAGAGAGAGAAAGAAAGTAGCACACGCTTAACACTTCAATAGAACCCCCCCACCTCCCTCCCCAACTTCCCCAATTCCTCCCTCTCTCTCTCGATGCACACATCGTCTCTTTACCAGGGCCGCTCCTGAATGGGGACATGGGAAGAGGTTTGATCAAAGACTGGTGCTGGGTACCACACACAGAGCCCACATGCCCCCCGTCTCACACACACACACACACACACACATACACACACACACCCCTTATCCGGCTCGGCCCAAATTACTGCCGCCTCCAGGTAGGGAGAAACAGCCTCCCAACTGCAGGTAAACAGAGAAAGGAAACTATGTCTGAGACAGTAAACTGCTGTATTCAGTGTTGAATGGACCATAACATGGTGTGAATATATATATATATATATATATATATATATATATATATATATATATATATATATATATATGGTGAAAAATCATGTCATGTGCAGAGGTGAAAAATCATGATTCAGAGAGCAAATTTAAAGAGCCTAGTGCTAAAAGTATTAAGTCACATTTTCACACATCGTGAGGTTAGGAAAACATCTTTTATAGTTACCTTAGTCAATTTTCTCAATTTTCTTAAAATGGACATTTTGTGTCTGAAGTCATTTTAGCACTGGTTTCTTCAATTCGAAGTATTTTGTAACTGAACACCTGGATTTGCAAATAAATTTGCTAATCGCTGACAGGAAGTAGAGGTTTACTTTTAGAGGTCAAGAGCAGAGGGAACGTGTGACCAGACCTTCACCTTTTGACCACCGGACTTTCTATTGCTGGTCATATGTTCATTTTACAGGAAACTACATTCTCTCATCGACAAAAATACCATGCATTTCTACGGCACTGCCCATTAATACAGAGTTGCGGATGCAACCTCAAATTCTAGAAGAGTTTGAACTATGTTAAAAATATAAATAAAAACAGCAAGTCATAATTCGCAAATTCATTTTCACCTAACTTCAACTGAAAAAGAAGGGAAACCAAATAAGTTGGGTTCGAATTTATCAACTTTGTTGTATTTGAAAATGCGATGTCTGCAACAGGTTGTAATGAAGTTGGGACAGGTGCATGTTTGCCACTGTGTAATGTCACTGCACCTGTAAATAACAGCAGTCCTTTAGGAACTGAAAACACTAAATGTCAGAGTTCAAAAATGGAATTTGTTCCCATTCCCGCCTGATATAAAACTTTGGTTGGTCAACAGTTTGGTATGCTCTTTGTTGTATTTTGTGCGTCATAATCCACCACACGTTTTCAATGGTAGACAGGTTACGCCTGCAGGCAGTACCTGCACCTTGTAACTACAAAGTCGCGCTGTTGTAACGCGTGCAGTGTGGCTTGGCGTTTTCCGGCTGGAAAAAGCAGGAGCATCCCCGAAAAAGAAAGCATCTGGAAGGCAGCATATGTTGTTCGAAAATGTGCATTTACCCTTCTGTGTCAATTTGGCCTTCACAGATGTGCATATTGTTGATGCCGAGTGCAATAATGCAGCCCCAGACTATGACAGACGCTGGCTTTTGAACATGATGCTGATAACAGTTGGGATGATCCCTCTCCTCTTTGGTCTGGAGAACACAATATCCATTATTTCCAAAATGGTGTTAGTACAAATGGTGCCAGTCAAAACTTACCCCACCTGGGATTTTTACCTATTCAGTAACCTTGACCTTGACTCAGTTATGTCAAAAAGTCAATCGGGTGATTCTTGAACTCTATAAAGGTCAGCACTTCTTTCCACTTCATTGTGAGTCCAATTCAGATGAGTTTGAGCCCAGTGAAGTTGGCAGTGCCTCTGAATGGTGTTGCTATTTGAATCACCTGGTACCATTTCACCTATTTACCAGTTGTATGTTCCAAATGTGTGTTTTTCTGAAGATTCCACAACTTTTCCAAGCTTTCTATTCCCGTCTGAGTTGTTTTTCAAAAGTGTTGAGGGTATCCAATATGGAATTTGCAAAACACATTTAGTACATAATAATTAATAGGTTTTAAATAGGATAACAACATGTAGATGTGTGACAGTAAAACAAAGAACTGCAATAAAATACAACTGCAATTCCACAAGAATTGGCACAGTATAAAATTCAAATAAAACCAGTGATTTGTAACTTTTCTTTTACTTACATTTAGTTGATAATAACACCAATAAAAACATTTGAACTGTTAGCAACTGTGTTGATTTTTGTAAATATTTGCAAACTCTGGTCCGGTCTGTAAGCAGATGCAATGGTACTGTCCGGTCAAAAAATACTTGTACAGTGACACAAATGTGTTTGCCTCTTTATTCCGGGATATTTTTATTGGAAAACAATTAATACGAGTTGAAAGTAGGACGTGTCAACTTTAGTGGTTATGAATGAATACCTTATTTGTTTATCTTCTCGATAATCAAATCAAAATATCAACTTAAATAAAATCTGTAATTGAATGACAGCTATTGAAAGAAAACATTGATTATGATCATGAAATAAGTAACTCAAAAACACACGTGCCGCAATTATTGGATGCCCTCCATTTAATATTTTGTGCAACCTGCCTTTGCCGAGATAAAAGCACTGAGTCATCTCCTGTTGTGAGTAGTGAGGTAATGGGACCTGGGCCCATTTCTCTAAGGAGAATCTCTCCAGATCCTTTAAATTCCCAGCTCTACATTTAGGTACTCCCCTCTTCAGCTCCTACCACAAGTTTTGCACTGGATTTAAGGGGTCTGAGAAGGCCTTGGCAAAACCTTGATTCTGTGGTCGACTGGCACATCTTTAATCATTCTGGCTGAGACAGTCAGGTTTTCATTTTATATCAACTGGTACTTGATGGAATTCATGCTACCATGAATCCTAACGAGATGCCCAGGACCTTTGGCAAAAAAAAAAAAAAAGCCCCACAACATCCAAAACCAACCACCGTACGTCACTGTTGAAATTGGGTTTTTTTTTTACAGAATAGCTTTTTTTTTTTTTTTTGTTTTTACACCAAACCTACCTCTGGTGCACCAAAAAAGTCTATTTTAATCTCATCCGACCATATAGCCCAGGCAAATATGTCTATTTTTTTTTGTGAAAATAGAGGCTTCTTTTGGCAACCCTCCCAAAACATTTTGTACTTGTGTAGTAGTGTCTGATCGTAGTTTTGGAGACTTTCTGACCCAAGACATAATTAATATCTGCAATTCTTGAACTGTTATCCTCCAAGTTTTCTTTAGCACTTACACCATCCTCCTCACAGTTCCTGAATTAAAAATAGGCACGTCCTCTTCCAGATTTTTAGCATTGCCATTTGCCTTAAACTTCTTACCCATAGCCCTGAGAGTCAAAATGGGTTTTTATCAACTTTTTAGCGATTTTCTTACAACCATTTTGACATTTGTGAAGCTCAACAACTTTCTGTCATACATCATAGCTTCAATCTTTTGTCTTAACCCCTTAAACCTGAAACATTTCACTTAAGTTTTCACTTCAGTAAGTTCAAAATCAGGAAAAGCATTTTTTTTTTCTTATTGTTGGACAATGTTACAAACATATTCTAACCTGTGGTTGGTTTTCACTGAAGCTACATCACACTTATACTGAGAGAAATATTCAAACCTAGCATGCCATGTTTTTATAGCCATATCCTTACATCAAATAGAAAATATCTAAAGCTTGTTCATCATTTTATATACATTTCTCCTTAATTCAGCAGGACAAACTATGGATCGTTAAAAGCCTTGAGATCTCCACTAGAATTTAAAAAAGGCCTGAATTTCGTAGGTTTAAATACAGCAGCTGCATTTGACAGACCCACATGTGGGTCCATAGATTGGGATTAAGTATGGTGAAGAATGAATAAGAAAAATTGGCATGCTAGTCACGTCACATTTATACCCCAGGGAAGCAGGAAGTCGGGTGACCATTTAAGTTTTCATAATCTATAAAGTGAACTTGAAAAAGTAAAATATGAATGGGAGTATAGTTTGCAATTAGGGTTTTCTTATAAGGTTTTCTAGGGGTTCCAATAATTGTGGCACACATGTTTTCGAGAAAATACTTATTCCTTTACTGCTTAAGGTATTCCTAAATACTTAAGGTATGAAATGCATTTTTCCTGAAATAATTTTCTAAAAATACAAGCTCCAATTTTTGTTAATATTTTGAATGAAATATTGGGCAGATTAACATCAGCCACATTTTTTTTTTCAAAGCCTTTTTAGCTCATATACGTACCACAGGTGCCAATATCAGTGGAGAGCACTGAATTTAATCCCTCTTTTGTTGTAATGCTGCACAACTCTGCACAATGAAAGAAGACAGAATGATGCAAATTCAAAAAAAGTGGTCAGTCAATCAGGGGGCAGCAATCAAGCAGCGAGACCCGCAGGAAGGTACTGAGCGCGTGCAGCGGACATTAGACGGCAGCATTACTGGAATGTTCCGTCTGAAAATAACAGTGAGAGTGGATGATATGACAGCAATGGCATGGCACACGTGGGCAGCGGGAGTCTGGAGACGGAGGCTAGCCCAGACAGAGGCGCCACGCTAATCAATAAATCACCCTCAAAACCCTGCCCGACCATCTCCACCTTTGCAAAAACAAGAGCCCCGCATCGGCAGGCCCCGGGCTGCTCCGGTAACAGCCGACTGCCAAGACAATAAAACAGAACAACGATTTAAAAAAAAAAAAAGAAGGAAAAATGTGAATGAAAACGGACTGTGGAGCGCTAAGGAAGGTCTGAGCCGGTACATCTGTTCTGAAGTGACCCCTGTCAGCTTAACCGACCCAAACAAAGGTGGAGGTGTCGGGACGCGAGTGCTGGATTCACAGAAGGGCTATAGCGGCTTACGGAGAAGAGCTGAACCGGTTCCGGGAAAAAGGAGGAGCTGAATTTGAAACTGCACTTTCATTAAATGGCCCTGAAGACGAAATCTGGGGGGAACTATACACAATGAAGATGGAGAATCATATTAATGCCATTCAGTAGGTGCTGCAAAATCATAACCCGGATAAAACCTAATTAGCTAAATTATTTATTGTGCAGCCTACATTACATTAGATGGCCTTATGTCATAAAATAATTAATAAACCATTAGCAAACATTTGTAATAATTCCAATTGACCTTGAAAATAAATCTTGTGTTCCCCTTTAAAAAAAATATTTCAACAAAGGGTCCATACTATACAACATTGAGCACAGTCACTGGGCAGTTTGGCAGCACAGTAACATTGTAATTTAACAAATATGTGCAAGCAAGGGAGTACCATGAACCGAATCAGACAGAACAACAGAAGAAGAAAAAAGAATAAAAATCTGGGAAGTTTAAAAAATAGAGGGTTAAGCCAACAGTGAAGAAAACATTTTAAAAATAAAATACAAACTCAAAATAATTAATATTTAAAAATAAACAGTTATAAAAAGTTATCTGAACTCATGCAAAATAGTAGATCAACAAAATTTCTATTGGTGAAAAAGAGACAGAAAGTAAATAAATAAATTATATGAATTACTTTAAATAATAAAATTAAGTTAAATTAGTGTATTATTATAATGATTCGGTTGAATCATGGATGAATGGATAATTGCTGAGTAATATAATTAGCTTTGATGCTCAGTATTCTTAAACATCAAAAAGACATTAAAAAATTAAAAAAGGAAGAAACTTTCAGTTGAGATGCTCGAAATAAAGCATAAATAAAAATAGAGATTATAATTAAATAATTATTCAGTGTCCTATTGCTTTTTGCCGTCATGCATTATGTATATTACCAGGAAAAATCTTGCCCAGTTATTTTCCTGCTTCACAAAAATTTCTCTTTCATTTCCTTTTCTCAATCATTTTCATGGAAAACAACAAATTATTTATTTCTGCATGTTGAACACTAAATGGAAGCAATATCCAAGTCAGCTGAATAGCATTAAAAATTGTGAAATAAATTTTAACAATGATTGAAAAACAATTACAAGTTAGATGTTTGCCATTTACCTCAAAACAAATTGCCCAAAACGGCAATAAAGATAAATTTAATCCATTTTAAGCAGATATACTTGCCATTATTCAAATGTTTGGAATCTCTTATGTGTCATATTGTTAAAATAGAGGAAACTTTGCCTTATCACAAGACAACAATCTGAAAACATAAATCAAAACTCCGCTGGAACTTTCTAGAAAGAAAATGCAAAACTATGGAGAAGCCAGCCCTTATCAGCTGTTTTAATACAACAGAGATGTGTGGATCATCACTTGGATCATACATTTTATGAGAGGTGCCCTTCTATAAACAGAAACCTTTGGGATATATTGCAAACCTTACAGAGATCCTCAAGAATGATACATGATACTCAAGTAAAGTTAATATCCTGGATGCTTAAAATTAGCAAAGCAGTGATTAAATGTCACAGTGAATAGTTTGATGAGAAATGACAAATATAGAAATCTTCGTTATTCATCATTTGAAAACTTTATATCCCAAGTTCTTGAAATACAAAATTAAAGATTTTAAAAAACATTTTGTTGTTCTTTACTATTAACAAACACTTGCATGTAATGAAATACAGAGAGCTAATTAAAAAAAGCAAGTGATTCCAAACTTTTGAGCTGTGGTGTCTTATTTTATGGAAATCAACATTGATTTGCAATTCTGGCCTCATTGTTTTTAAATGATAATCCGGGATACTATATACAGTATGTCCATACATATTGCAGAAGTTGCATGTATGAACATATGAATATTGTGATGAATGGTTTGTCAAATTCTTCATTAAATTTATCTGGAAAAACAAAATTGGTTGAGTTAAAATGCTACTTAATTTTGGTTCTAATAATACCAAATAAGGTATTCTTAAAAATATACATGTAGTACTGTACTTATTGAAGGACATAACAAGGCTTGGCACTAGCATAGCTGTGCAAGCAGTACCGTGCTTCAAGCCTTTAGACTCTGTAAGTAAAACTAAAAAATAAAAAGAAAGAATGGCGTAACAACCTGACATTGTATTAATGTGACAATGCCATTAAATATAACAATGCCAACATAAATTATAATGAACTGGAAATATGATAAAAGTGAGTTTTTATTGATATTCCTGAAATTTAAAATATAGAGAAAAACAGTTAAGGTTGTTTCTAGTTATAAAATTATTCTGTAAAAAGAGGTTTAGCACGAGTAAAAAAGCTGCAGTGAGTTGACATTTCATTCCTTTAAAATGTTTCTTGGTAGCCAAAATAAACAACTTATTAAATTTAGCAGGATATACAGTATTTTATTTACAGAGGGTAAATAGAGGTATTAATAAAGCTCCAGCACTTATTATTATTATTATTATTATATTTATTTATTCATTCATTTTTTTCCAGTCCTACAGTGGAAGATGAGTTCCCAGATACCTGCATGATAAAAAACAGTGAGCCACAGTTAATCTAAAATGGAGGTCAGGGAGGTGCTGATATCACCAAACCAAAGAAGAGGCTTCATGTAAGAAATGCAGGCAATATTTATAGCACCAATTTCCAATACAAATGAAAACTCAGTCTCTATCTCCCTCCCTCTTTCCTTCACCTTCTCCATCTTTCATTTTCATTCTCTTTTTCTCTTTCTCTTAGTGATACACACACGCATGCAAAGATATGAACGAACACAAACACACACACACACACACACTCATAAATAATACACACACGTAAAGAAGCCAAAATAGAAACAAGAGTGGAGAGTTTTTCAGAAAGCTAATTGCTCCTGAAATAAATTTAAATAAATCTCAGCTCTTCTCTGGAAAAGAAGAACAAAGATTACTCACACATTTCACTATCTCTCGCGGGTAAACACCTCTGATACTATTTCTGGGTAAAGCAGAATTTCAGTGGTACAAACCAATCGTACAACTGAATAGAAATGACTGTGAAAACAGCTCCTGCGGTGGCTCCCTTTAATATGAACATTAAATGAAACTGAGAACAGTAAAAAATATTACTGAAAACTGATCATGTCGTCGTACCGCTGCTGAAAATCATGCAGTCATGAAAACAATGATGTTCAACATAACGAGATAGCAAAAATAAACTTCTGATTAAAATGGTCCAAGCGAGACCACTAAAAAAAAAAAAAAAAAGATATAATTCAGAAAGCAAACATAGAAGGAATTGTGATAAACTTTCTCTCGAGACCCTGATTGCTACTCAGTCACTACTGTTGTTCATGATTAATAAAACAACACGAGTTTCTTTGCATTTTTGGATCTGCTTGGCAGAATTTCAGTGTGCAGCTCCTAATGTTAATAAACCACTGAAATCACAATTTACTGTTCTTTTCATTGCGGATGACCTCAATTCTTCATTCATTCGTGTCTCAGACATTTTACTCTTTTGTTCTGCCCCTGGCCTCGCTCCGAGCTCATATACCTGACTTCTGACTCCTGCACGACAAACTTGCGTTGGAGTCAATCAAGTTAATCACCCCAGTTATCGGAGGGGAATGAGTGAGAGTAAAATAAAGATAAAGAGGAAGAAGAGGAAAATATGCTGATGATGGTGAAGATGAAGATGGCAATGATGGTGATGATGACTGTTATTGCTTGGTTATGATCTGTAGAAATTGTAGTAGTGCTATTTTTATACTGACAAGAACTTTGTCATAACATTTTTTTTCTTTTTATTACTATTACTGTGCTTTGCAAGCGTAATTGCTGCTGTCCTGACTGTGCAACATGCTTTGACACTGTCTATCACAATGAACATCAGACTCCAAAAAAAAAAAAAAAAAAACTTTTCAAATTATAGATGAATTAACAGAGAAGAAGAAAGATTAGGAAAGCATAAAGGGCAGTGGGAGGACTAATATTCGAAAAGACAAACACAGATACATGCAATTCCACACATGCGTGGTATAAGCCCACTGAGAGAGTTGCTGATTTGAAAATAGAGAATAGAGCAATGCACGCAGGTTACGGCAGTCACCTAATAAATATGTCATTTATCCCTCCATGACAATACATTATTCCTGGACAATCCTTTGACTGGAAAGTACAGAGCAGATTTAATAAGATATGCTTCAATCTGCTTCCATTGCATGAAAAAGCCACAGGGTTAAATGCCAAACACAAGGGTCTCTTGCTTTCAACTGATCAAAAATTGTGTTACTATTGACACTGATATTAGATAACTATACAGCAGCTGTTTGTTATTTTTTAAGTATCAAAACTGTGACAGTCGCATAAATTTCTAGAAACATCACCAAGGCAAAATGGACAGAGTGCAAATCACTAACACAGGACCAAGAGGATTATAATCAATATTCTCATGGGTTTCCCTTCTGTAAAGTATTAGTGCAATCACAAAAAAAACTAATTTCATTATTGTGGTTTAATACGACCACAATAAAAGCTATGTTTTCCCGATAGTTGCAGAAGGACAGAACACAATGCCAAAAACAAGACTGCGGACCGACTGCACAGCCGTACACCATGCACGTGGCACAGAAATGGTTTCAAAATATTCTGCACAGCTTGCAATTTATCCATACAAGTTTGCCAAACAGCAGTAGACCAGGCTTTCCAAGCACAAGCATGATTTACAGTCCTTTCTTAAGGTGACCTGCAATGAACAATCATTTGTGACCAGGGCATTAGAGAGCTTTGAGGGGAAGATTGATATAATTTATGATTTCAGAAAGCAATCTTCAAAGCAAAAATAGCACTAGAAAAACTGGACAAGCACAACCTGCGTGAATTTCTGAATAAGAAAATCATGTACAGAGAAGCAACATTAAAAAAAATCGAATCAATATCTCCGACACAAACACTTAACTTCTCCAGTGGCAAATTTGTATGAAGAAAATGTACAGCAAAATATAATGGAATCCAATTTCTTGTGAAGCCAAGCAATTCTGCACACTTTGATAAGGAAACTTTCAGTGGTCTCAATTCCATAATTCGATAGCTGCTGTTCTTAAATAACCAATACAAATTATTTGTACAAAAAAGCACTGCAGTGGCCCGAGGGGTTTAACGTTTTAATTTCTTACATCTCCATTCAATGTCTAATCACATGTTCTAATCCACTTTGCTTTTTACTAGCCTGCTCCTCCTGCATTTATAACGTTTATTATTGTTTAAATGGTAATTTATAGTTCATGCAGGTGATATTACTGCACTGTGTGTGGGCCGCTTCCCACAGACAAAAAGACAACAATATAAACTATATTAAATATCAACAATACACCGCTGCATCATCTAATAAGCAATTTAGATGGTGCATTTCGCAGCGTGGGAACATTTATGCCAATAATTATTATCGGACGATGGACGACAGCACAGATGGCTGCAGATGTATAAAGTGATAGCTGGTTATGAGTGAAAAAATGAGTGAACAAATGAACGAATAAACAAATGAACATTAAATTCACAGTATATAGCACTTTCTCTTAGCTACCTAAAGTGCTATACAGTCATATGGAGTAATCTCATCTCACCACCACCAAAGTGCAGCACCCACCTGGGTGATGCGACGGCAGCCATTTTGTTCCAGAGCGCTCGCCACACATCAGCTCCAGGGGGAGAGGGAGAGGACAACTTCTGCATAGCTAATGTAAATCAGGGGATGATTAGGAGGCAGGTTGACAGAGGCAGGTTGGGAATTTGGCCAGGACCGTGGGGAACCCATTACTCTTGTTGAGGAGTGTCACGGCATCTTTAATGATCGCTGTGAGTCTGGACCGAAAAGACTATCTGTTGCATAGATACTCAAATGTGGCCCTCAAAATCAAATCCAGCACTTGTTTTCTTTTCTTCAAGGTAAGTGGCTGAACAATCAGAGCAACTGATTGGTCAGACTGCCTTCCCACCTGACTCCTCGGTCAAAAAAAAACAAAAAAACAATGGTCCTCAGCCCTCAAAGGGCTGTGATTTGTGGTACAGAGATACAGGCAAGACAAAAAAGTATGAAAAAAGAGACCTGAATGTAAACTAGACAGTCCGGTCACCCACAACCGCATGGACGTAGTAGCCCCTGAAAGCCTGCTTTTCCCCTTTTTTGCGCATAATTCGATCAATACTGTCGCCATGGCAACCAAAATTGATGGGTGTCATAACTGAAGTATAACACGTGTCCTTACCAAATATGAAAGTAATCGGTCAAAAATTACAGCCTGTACGGCATCCACAAGAAAGTGGCTAGGGATGCAGACACGGCAGAGACGACAGTGTCTATGGATGCAGACGCGGCGGCGGAAACGACAAGCATGAATCCACACTAGCCGCCTGACTTCGTTCAGGGGCTACAATTATACAACTCATCTCATTAGACTGTGGTAATACAAGACATCCTCAGTGATGAACTAAAGGTTGCGGAGGAATTCAACATGCCGTGGGGACTCTGAATGGGAAGCAAAGGACCCAAAAATGAGGACCCATCCCAACGTGGCAAACATCATACCTGGCAGTGGTGGTTGATTATTCATTATGCCATGTGTTCAGGAAGCCTCACTGAAGACCTGCAGGGGCATGACTGCCATGAATGACTTATTGTTCTCTGCACCATCTCGAAAGTAACGGGAGGGGGATCAAAACATGCCTTTGCTTTCTTACTTGGTTATTTTTTCTGCAAACAAATATCCGAGACTGAAACAGACACTGAAATAGACGCGGCCAAAAATAGGACAGGAAGTGTGCCACATGCGACAAGCAAGTCCCTCAGCCTCGAGTTTGTCAAACCACCATCTCACTATTCTTGGATTCCATATTCATCACTTATTTTGAATCTCCTCCTTTTCCCTCGATTCAAAACGCCTCAGTGCAATTAGGGTCTCCAAACTCTGCACAGTTCCTCGGTTTCTGGCAAAATCTTCAGTTGTTTTCTTTGTTGTGTGGGAAGGCAGAGGTACTTTTCACAAAAACACCCTGGGTGAAGACACAACCAATTATGAGCCATTCGACTGGAATCATGGTGCTGTTACCACTGGAGCAGGCAAATCACTGAACCATGGGGCTAGCGTCTTAAGTGCACTTGCCAGCTGGATAGCACAGACTCCCCATCTGATCAAGGTACTGTATGAGTCTGGGGAATTCCCCTTCCCCTGGTGGGAAATGGTGGAACAAGGTGTGGTTAAAAGGTCACTTCAGATTCCTTAAGTGTCTTATTTCGGCGTATAAGACAGTGTGGTACCTTTTTGAGAATCAGAACAGAACTGCAGTGATGTTTATAACCTCTTCCCCAGTGAAAATCGAAACCAGAATGAACAAACTGGACCAAGGACAACCACAGCACCATTGAGAACAATGCTTAAATCAAGGGTGCGTCTTCGTTAATTAAGAGCTGGTGTCATGGTGGGACTATGGTTGGCTCAAATTACGCGCACGTTCGAAGGAAAATCGCTAAAGAGGATTCTCTCAAATTCCCTCGCTTTGTCCAAATTCATTCCCATAATGCATTGCTACTTTACTACCGAATGCTTGAGTAGAAAGTATTCAGAATATAGACTTTTACTTGGTTAGGTTTCTCAGAACCACTAGACAACTGTTGCAATGAGACCTCGGTTTTTCAGTGAGACTGTGTGGCAAACCATAATTAGCAACCTACAAGGCGCTATCACTTGCAGTGATATGTGTGGTCATTAAGTGGAGAGTGCTACACTTCGAATTCAAATCCCCACAAATGCGTTCACTTTCGAACATCAACAGTCATTAAGAGAATAGCGCAAATGGCATCATGAAGCTCGTTAAGTTGCCCTTTGTTTGGAGTCAGCATCATTTTACACATAACTAATCTAATGGCTTGCCTCTATAAAACTTTACAAGATATAGTGCGAGCAACATTCACATCGACATTAGTTGTGCTCTCCCAATACGACCAGAAGTCAGAATGCAGGGAAAAAAAGCTCGTTGAGACCTCCCCAGACCTAACCCACCATCTTGGAGGTGCAGGTGGAGATGGGGTTAACTGTCTTCTGAAATCCCACCCCCTACAGCAAGCTCATCGCAGCGAGCCGAAGAAACACAAGAGTCCAAACATAAATAGCCCGGGCCAGGCTTGTACCCTGACAGATTAAAACATCTTTGATGTCTGCAGTACATCACTTGAAACTCCCATCCGGGTTTAAAAGCTAATAAGCTTAAATCTTCCAGCAGTCAAAGCCGTTCCTCGGCACAATTTTAATCCGGGCTTTGATGATACATTAAGAACTGAAAGGGAAAACATGCAAAGTTTCCCCCTGAAAGTTTTAAAGTGACAGTCGCCGTGAATTCGGCGGACCTGCGCGCTCACAAAGACCCAAATAAAAGAACAGAGCCCCCAGTCCTCACCCCATTGTGCTCCCAAATCTGTCTGATCCGTCTTTCACACAACAGCAATGAGAAAAAAAAAACACTGAATCGATAGCACTTTTTTTTTTTTTTTTTACATGCGGGGACAGCTGTCGAGAAACACATCGAAAATGTCACAGCCCCTGGCCTAATCATGTTTGTAACAGCTGCCGAGCCTGGGAAGAGAAAGAGTGAGGATGGAGAAGGAGAGAGAGAGGGAGGGGTGAGAGAAAGCGAGAGAGAGACAAAGATATTTGATTTGATTTCACAATAGAAACGTAAGCCAAATCCAGCTCAGTGCTATCACAAACTATGTCAATCCCCATATGAAAGACAGGACGGAGAGAAGGAAAGCGAGCAAAAGAATGCAAGGTGAACGTGCCATTAGTTTTTTAACCCTAATCATTAGATGTCTGCGTACATCAAAGAGCCTCAAAAAATGGTACTCCAGCCTTGCCTTGCTAGGGGCACCTCACCCAAAGTGTACACTTCACTCTGCCGCATTGGTCACTATGTACATCCATTAAATCTCCTACTCCAACAATCTATATGATGTGTTTTCCATTCTGATGTCAATCCTATTGTGTTGCTGGGAGCAGATCTCTACTACAGGAGAACTGCCTGGATACATTGGCTACCCTCCCATAACAGCATTTCAGTGATGTTCTTCAGTCTGGGGCATTGCCAGCAATTTTGGGTCCCCTTGATAAATATTTCCGCCAGGCCCTCTATCCCATTGGGATTTTGAATCCCCCCACTTCAGATGTGGGCTCAAAGAATTTTCACCATCTTGAAATCCCTCAGGTAATGATTCCGGACGGCAAAACATTCAGAGCTAATTTGACTCTCCCTTACAAGTCCATTTGAGTCCGCTCTTGCCAGAGTGGCACCAAGTAGACCCTTTAAGAGTTGATATCACTCTGAACATTTTTGCTGTGTGCCTCGGACGGGAAAACGACTCGGATAAATGAGCGCTTGCAGCCAGAATGGGATACTTTGGGACTCGTTGTGTTCAGAATATTAGGCATTTTTCCAGCTTTTGAGTCCTAATAGTGCTACTTCTGTAACAGCAGAAACAAAATGGAGGTCGTGCTGGAGGGTCTTCCTGTCCACAGTGCCAATTCTGGACGACAAGAGCTGGCGTTTGCAGCTTCAAACGAGGAGGGGAAACGTAAAGTAATATCTATTCACGAGTTCAAAACAGGAGGACGAAGATTCTCCAGGTGATCGTATCCTTGAGATGGACCAACAAACCCCCCAGGAAATTGTACCGTTGAATACAACTCAGGTGACACCGTCCACGCACAGAACTACGGTTGGAATGTTCATATGCATCAGACTGTGCATATTATCGTAATATCATTACTGAACAAACAACTGATTCAGCTTTCAGTTTCTTCCAGACATGTACTTTGTGTGACCCTGTCGACATACTCCTTAAATATCCAACTCTTAAAAAAAAAAAAGAACAAGACTCAGCTGTATTTGACATTAAAGCAAAGTGCCCTTAGATCTGTAATCCCACGCAAGAATGCCAGATCAGCAATTGCTTTAGCTGTTGATTGCTCTCCCTTTGATAAGCTGATCTGAGTTAAGTGTGCTTCGCTTCCCCACGTGCTAAAAAGCCCCCAGAACACACTTCCAGCGACAGACAGTGTGCTGACAGCGCGAGTGCATCCGCTGTCGCAGTGTCTGAAATGGATCATACGCAGCCACGAGGCAGAAGACTGAGTAACCACGCCAACTCTATGTCTCTATAATCACTGTAACTGCTGTCATTTGTTTGCAAACTTTCGATATGGGGAACCTCATGATAATCTACGTCACTTACGAGACCGTGTTGTCTGTATGATGTAGTTGCCACTGAAGGACCAAACTTGTATGGACGGGAGTCCCCTATGTCATTAAGATAAGGTAGATAAGGCAATCACTATTTCTCTTTGTTCAAATATTTGTGAATGAATCTTATTTTTAGACAATGAATTCACTCACAGAACGAGTAGGATTCCCCAGTCTGAAAGAATATTAATAATATACTGGAGGACTTCAGTTCTGCGTATATTATTTACGGTGTGACTTTTGACCCAACGATAGTTTAAGAGCGAAATAAATTGGTTTAACAAAAAGTTGGTTTAATCGCACATTCACTAACAAGTGTTTGCGAAACAAGATAAATTTTTCCTTTATTATCGTTGGGTCAGAAATCACACCGTAAACAATAAATACAGAACTCAAGTCCTTCAGCATATGAAGTTTTGAGGATTTCACCAGATTGATTTGGGTAGACCCTCAACCCTTTTTTTGTGAGGCCATCCGGCGACAACGGCGCAACGGTCGATAGCCAAACAAACAAACAAGCACAGAGATTCTTGCAGATGAAATCCGCATGGCATTAAAACTCCAACATAAAACATACAACCCCAATTCCAAAATAGTTGGGACAAAGTGTAATCACACCAGCCAGTATTTTATTCACAATTGAACAGATAACATAGCAAATGTTGAAAGTGAGAAATTTTACAATTTTATCCACAAAATGAGCTCATTTCAAATTTGATGGCTGCTACAGGTCTCAAAAAAAGTCGGGACAGGAGCCTGTTTACCATGGTGTAGCATCCCTTCTTCTTTTTAACACAGAGTGGAGGCGTCTGGGCATTGAGGAGACAAGTTTCTTGAGTTTAGCCATTGGAATTTGATCCCACTCTTGTTTAATACAGGCTTCCAGCTGCTGGAGAGTTTTGGGTCTCCTTTGACAGACTTTTCGTTTAATTATGCGCCAAATGTTCTCAATCGGTGAAAGACTGTAGGCAGGCCAGTTCAGCACACGGACTCTTCTGCTACAAAGCCATGCTGTTGTAATAGCTGCAGTATGTAGTTTTGCATTGTCCTGCTGAAATACACAAGGCCTTCCCTGGAATAGATGTCGTCTGGAGGGGAGCATATGTTGCTCTTAAACCTTTATATACCTTTCAGCATTCATGGTGCTTTTTAAAACATGCAGGTGTCCCATACCATATTCACTAATGCATCCCCATACCATCAGAGATGCTGGCTTTTGAACTGAATGCTGATAACAGGAGGGGTGGTCTTTCTCCTCTTTAGCCTGGAGGACACAATGCCCATGATTTCCAACAAGAATGTCAAATTTGGACTCGTCTGACCACAGGACACTTTGCCACTTTGCTACAGTCCATTTTAAATGAGCCTTGGCCCGCAGAACACGGCGCTTCTGGATCATGCTCAACAATGGCTTCATTTTTGCATGATAGAGTTTTAGGTGGCATCTGTGGATGGCACGGCAGATTGTTTACAGACAGTGGCTTCATTAAGTATTCCTGGGCCCATTTAGTAATGTCAATGATCGAATCATGCCGGTGAGTGATGCCGTGGCGTCTGAGGGCCCGAAGATCACGGGCATCCAGTAAAGGTCTTCTGCCTTGTCCCTTACGCACAGAGATTTTTCCAGTTTCTCTGAATCTTTTGATGACATTATGCACTGTCGATGATGAGACCTTCAAAGCCTTTGCAATTTGACGTCGAGGAACATTGTTTTTAAAGTATTCCACAATTTTTTTTACGCAAGCCTTCACAGGCTGGAAAGCCTCTGGCCATCTTTACTTCTGAGACTCAGCCTCTCTAAGACATCCCTTTTATAGCCAATCATGTTACACACCTGATGCCAGTTAACTTAATTACTTGCTAAATGTTCTTTCAGCTGATTCTCTTATATATTAATTGCTTTTTTAGCCCTTTTTTGCCTGGGTCCCAACTTTTTTGAGACCCGCTGCAGCCAGAAAATTTGAAATGAACTCATTTTGTGGATAAAAATGTAAAATGTCTCAGTTTCAACATTTGAAATGTTATCTATGTTCTATTGTATATAACATATTGGCTCATATGATCTGAAAGTCATTGCATTTTGATTTTATTCACAATTCACACTTCGTCCCAACTATTTCGGAATTGGGGTTGTACAACAACAAACACTACACACCCACAATTCACGACACCTAGTGTACTTACAATGCATCACGATAAGATGTGGCGTCAACCAACGAGGGCAAACATGACAAAAACAAAACAAAGTATCCTGTATCTCTTTAACATGTCTGATTTGATTTTCAGCATAATGACGTGTTTGCTGTAAATTTGTTTTATTAGTATAATTATTGGATTGTCACTTTCCACAGGTGTGTGACATCATGAATGCAGAAGGTGCAGATTCTTATGGTTAAAATGAGGTGCATATTAGTGTTGATAACCCAGGGACTGGTGACTGCTTACTCCAGGCTCCTCATACACACCTGCATGAAGCTAAACTCTCATTAGGTAGTGTTTTATCTGCGTGTTAATGAGCGAAGTGGCCTGCGGAGATGGGCTGTAGTCAGTGCTGACTCTTCAATGGCACCATCTGCCATTGAAAACACCCCTCCCATGGAACTTTCTCCACGCTTGACTGTGCAGTACAGAACCCCCCCGGTACCGCACTCCGATAAATACAACCCTGCTGAGAGTTCCCCTATATACACTAACCTCCTCAATCTCAGCACAGTCATGAGAGTGCATGCATGCGCATGCGTGTGTGTGTGTGTGTGTGTGTATGTGCAACCCCAATTCCGAAATAGTTGGGACAAAGTGTAAATTTTGAATAAAATCAAAACACAATGACTCGTTAACTTATGCCATTTAAACTTAATTACTTGCTAAATGTTCTTTCAGCTGATTCTCTTTTACATTAATTGCTTTTTCAGCCCTTTTTTGCCTGTGTCCCAACTTTTTTGAGACCTGTTGCTGCCACAAAATTTAAAATAAGCTCATTTTGTGGATAAAAATGTAAAATGTCTCAGTTTCAACATTTGAAATGTTATCTATGTGCTATTGTAAATAACACATTGGCTCATATGATCTGAAAGTCATTGCATTTTGATTTTATTCACAATTTACACTCTGTCCCAACATTTTTGGAATTGGGGTTGTATATGTGACCATGTGTGCAATGACTCTGGGTGAGTGCGTGCATGAGTATCTGTGTGTGTGCCTGCGTCTCTGTTTGCGTGGGCATGAATGAGTGTGTGTGTGTGTGTGTGTGTGTGTGTAAGCCTGTGTCTGCGTGCTTATACACATGTATGTGTGTGGTTGTGTGCGTGCATGCCTGTGTCTATGTATATGTGCACATGCACGAGTGTGTGTTAGTGCGTGCGCATGTGTGTCTAGGCCTGGGTTTGTGTGTGTGTGTGCATGAGTCTGTGTGTGTGTGTGTATACTTCTGTGTCTGTGTGTGTGTGCACATGCACATGTGTGTGCGTGTTTGTGTGCATGCACATGAGTGTGTGTATACCCTTGTGTTTGTGCATGGGTGCACATGCATATACGTATGTGTTTGTTTACGGGTGTGCACATACGCTTGTGTGTGTGTGTTTGTGTGAGTGTCCGCCTGAGTTCGTGTGAGTGCACATGAATGTGTGTGTATATACACCTGTGTCTGCGAGTGCATGCACGTGCATGCGTGTGTGCGCATGTGCCCGGATCCATGTGTGTACATTCCTGGAAATAAATGAAATAGGCCAAGTCCAAAATGGCAAAATATGGGGTTTTTAATGGTCTTAACAAAGAAAAATATATGTGCAATTGTTTTTGAGATCGCGTATTCATGTATTTATGTGTGCTCAGGCCTGTGTGTGTTGAGATAGAGGGAATCTTGGAAACTGTCATGGGTAATTAAAAGCATAATTAAATATTTCCTCCTTTGGGGGTTCAGCACGGGTACATGCTCGGGCCACCCCTACATCTCATTGACACAATTTATCAAAGAAACAATGTGGAGGGAAAACACTGTTACCAGGTTTTAAGCTTCATAAGCAATAAAAAGCTCCTGTCAAACGTAGGAAATCGCCCCTTGAACCATTGTGAATAAAAACGGAAAATATGCCTTCCAGAGCATATTCACAACACAATAGCAACCACAGAAATAACCGGATCAAAGTCTTGATGTACATCAGTATGACATCTTATCGTGAGCTATAGATGGAGCAATGATGTCACTTACAGAGGATAATACGTCAATATTAATATGATGTAAAAAATGTGCGTCTTGTGTTTAAGCATATTGAACTTTCCCCTTATATTTAGATGTTTGCTATTTCTTTTGGTTTCCCTCTCTCTCTCTCTCTCTCTCTCCCTGTCTTTCTTCCTGCGATGAGAGGGGGAGAGGGGAGACAAGTGAAAGCGAGCGAGCGATTGAGAGAGAGAGAGAGAGAGAGAGAGCACTCTGCCCAGATTCCACTGTCATTTGCCTGCTGAAAAAAAAATGCAACACACACAGAGCTGCTGTCTGGTTTCTATGGCAACAGGATGGCTATTATTGAACCTTGCCATTCATTATGAAAGGACTTTTCTTGACAGAGAGACAGAGAGTGAGAAAGAGGGTGGGAGGGAGCGAGCTAGAGAGAGAAAGAGAGAGAGAAAGAGAGAGAGCAAGGTGCAGTGACATTCTTCAGCACGCAGAAAGGCTGTAAGAGGGGTATTGAACGTATTTGGCTGTGTTTTTTTTTGCCATCCATGTGATATTCTCCGAGCCTCCTCGAGCACAATAAATCATAAGTTGTCAGAGGGCGAGCCAGCTGCTCTACAGTTCAGGTCTCAGCTGCGACTCCTGGACCGCACGAGGGACCCAGGTACACCGCGTTCGAGCGAACGCGCCTTTTTTACGCACCTCTGTCGACCGTTTGGCTCCTTCCCGTGCCCGGTGTCTCTGAAAGGGCACTGGTGATGACAAGAAGCTGTGCCACGGGGGCGTCAGTCAGGGGCAGTTAGCGAGTGCTAACTCTGCACAGGGCTAACACAAGAGGAGTGCGGCGCGAGACCGTGGACTGAGTAACGCGGCTCCATTTTTTTTCCCTATACCAGCAAACCCATACACACCTTCAGGCAGGTGCGGGAAGCCATTAGCGGCCGATTCTCCCCCCCCCCGTCAGGAGACAGTAGACAGAAGAGCCACTTTAGCATTCCCCTCAGCGCTGGGCAAAAGGATCTGGCTGCAACGCCGTCTGACCCCAGACAAAAGACGGTGCTTTTCCCCGCGCATCGGCGCGAGACAGGAGGCTCATTTACCGCCATTAGGTATATCTTCGGTCGCATTAACCGCTGGCGTCCTGCCCCTCCGAGAATTCGCACGTCGTCCATGTCTGGCGGAATCCGCCCCAAATCTTTCCTTCCCATTTCTCAGCCCGAGAAGCGTGGCTCGGGTCCTTGACGTTCGCTTTTATGGCGGGACATTTTGGGACAGCCGGTACTTTTTTTGAATAATTAAAACAGACTCCTCGCTCAATCCTGCTGAACCCAAATCCAATGAAATACTCAGTAAATAAAGAACCTTTCATATGAAAACCCCTCACGGGACCAACTAATGCACTGTAACCTGAGGAACCAGTGACCTGGCCAGAGGGAGCCATTTTGAGTCACAGCCTGCGAATGCCGCGGTGGGGCCCAGCTTGCGTGTGGAGTTCAGGGGAACAACGATTGATATTTCTCCAGAAGATGGCAAACTCCAGAAGTTTTCAGCGGCATATCGGCTTTTTAAACCTCTGATCCCTGTTGAAGTCCATTCAACACTATGACAACAATGGTGAAAATATTCTATAATTGGCTATAATTTATAATTCAAAAATGTATTTTCACTGGACAAAAATTAAGACTCTAAATTCATGTTTATTCATGTTTCAGGGTTTATTCCCGTTCATTTTTCTTTCATGTCCAACAGGCTCTGTAGTCAAAAACAAACACACAGAAAAAAAAAAAAATCGAGCCCTATATGATGTCAGGAACCCCAAAGTCAAACATGGCTGCGTCCATGAATAACCAGTATCCATAGGACTCTATGGGCCGGTCAGTGGAAGCCATCTTTAGTTCTTTATATATTTGAATGGATGAGCTCCAGAGAGAACTGTTGGGAGTTCCTTTCAACGGCATGAAAGCAGTCAACAGGATTTGTGGGAGAATTTGGTGCTTGAACAACTGCGTGGAAGCGCCATTTTCAAGCAAAAATGCAGCTCTGCTTAGTTAATTCAGTTCACTGTTAAAAGCAGCTAGCTGGCATCTACTTGCGAAAATCAAAGTCACAAATGTGCATATAATTGAGGGTTTCAGGGGTTGAATGTATCTAAAATATTGGTGATTTTAGTTATGAATTCATCTCTTGAATTTAATGGCACATTTTGCAAAATATCATTGTTGTCCGTCATTTTTTTATTTTCGAGTCTATCACTTTATTTGTACTCATTTGAATAATCGTAGCCATTTGTGTAATAATAATAGGATTCTAAGAAACTACATTAGACATCTTATGACTAAAACCAGTAGATAATCACTTAGCCAGACAGCAGTGGATGGGCTCCTCAGATACAGCCCATTGCAGAGTATTTCTCACCACTGTTTGAGGTAGAGCTGGGCAACATATTCACATTATATCGATATCCTGATGCAAAGTAAAATATCGTCACGAATTTCGGATATTGTAATATCCTGATATGAGATAAGTGTTGGCTTTTCTGGTTTTAAAAGCTGCATTACAGTAAAGGGTTGCATTTTTCTGCTCTTACCAGACCGTTGTAGCTGTTGCCTGCACTTGCTTGGTCGTTATATCAACATTACTAATAAATGGTTTTCAAAAATATCATTATGTAAATATTTTGTGAAAAAAACCAACATTTGTCTCGATAATATCGGCAAAATATCGATATTCGGTCAAAAAAAATCGAGATATTACATTTTGCCCATATCGCCCAGCCCTAGTTTGAAGTTTTTTTTTTTTTGTCATAAGTTATTTTGGGGACTAGGGCAGAGCATTTGCTGTAGTGCTTATCAGTAACAAACCTTTGTGACGGTTCC
The DNA here is from genome assembly GCA_029692085.1 of Gymnothorax javanicus. Lineage (NCBI taxonomy): Eukaryota > Metazoa > Chordata > Actinopteri > Anguilliformes > Muraenidae > Gymnothorax > Gymnothorax javanicus. The sequence continues at coordinate 20,438,016 of CM056199.1, forward strand.
TATGTAAAAAAAAAAAAAAATCGCTATTTAAATAAAATTAAATGGTTATTTTTACCATAACGCTTTCAGTAGAACACATACTACATTTCAATATAGTGCAGTGCATTTTATATCAGAGGCCATTACATGAATCAGTTGTCAGCCGTCAGTTAATCAGGCTCTGATGGGAGATAAATCTCCTGTACTACAGTGTGGTCTTTACAAGCGCACCAGTGAAGTCCACGCCTTTCATCAGGAAATGTTTTCTCATTCAAGCAAGCAAAAACAACTTAGGATGGAATGGAAAATACTAATAGAAGAAGAAAGCTGTGATTTGTGTGTGTGTGTGCGTGTGTGTGTAAATTTCATACATAAAATTGAAAACAGTACATCAAATTTAATGTTTTACCTTATCAACTTTATTATTTTTTTTTTAATCAAAAATGCATTCAATTTGAATTTGATGTTTGCAGTACATTCTAAAAAAGTTAGGACAAGGGCAATATAAGGCTAGGAAAGCATTAAAAAGCAGGTAAAGTGGTGTTGAATACGCAACACTATCATGCTTGGGAATGAAAAAAAGCATCCACAAAAGGTCCAGCTGTCAACAAGCAAGGAATGGTTTAGGCTTGTCACTTTATATGACTGTACAATCTAACAGTTACAACACATTTCTCAATGGGATATTTCAAGGATTTTAGGAATTCACTTTTAATAGTAATGTTGTTAAAAGATTCAGAGAATTCAGAGAAATTTCTGTGTGTCAAGGATGAAAAAAATACTGATTGTGATTTTTGATCCCTCAAATGGTAGTGCATTGAAAAGTGACCTGATTTTGTGATGGGTATTACCAGATGAGCTTCAGAATACTTTGGAAAGCCTTTGTCGACTCACACCAATTAACACTGCATTCACAAATGCAAGTTAAGACGTCAGTTTGCACCAAGGAAGCCACTTGTCAACAACATCCAGATACGGCTCCTTCTTCTCTGGGATTGAGCTCGGATTAAATGCACTGATGAAGAGCAGAACCATGTCATGTGTCAGACTTTCAATTTGCCTATAGTAATGATCGATGTTGTGTTGTCTGCAATAAAGAGGAAAAGAGCTATGCCCGGTGTTACAAGTGCAAAGGTCAAAAGCCTGCACCTGTCATGATATAGGGTTGTCCCAGCACACATGGCATGGGTAACTTGCGCTCTCCACATGGGTTGCATTAATGCTGAAGGACATACATGCATTATGAAGCAACACATGATGTTTTTCTGATGTCGTATTTTCAGGGACATGCATTCTCAATTCAGCCAGAAGGTAGCAGGCCAAATTCTGCATATACTGTATTACAACAGTGTGGCTAAGTAATTGGAGAGTGTGGGTGCTAAACTGGTCAGCTTGCAGTCCACACCAGTCTTTCATTGAATATGTAACAGCATGGAACACAAAACGCATCAATGAAAATCCCGGGCTGTGGAGCAGCTAAAGAACGGAAAAAGGGAAAAATGAGACAAAAAATTCAGCCTTCAAACCTGTGACCAATAGGAGTCTGCAGTTCCCAAATGATTAGTAAGTGTTGATTAAAGAACAGGTGATGTAACGCATAGGTAAACACAGTCCTGTCCTCACTCTTATGAAATGTGTGGCAAGTATCAAATTTAGAACAACTTTGACTGAGGAGGCATGCTCAGTGAATCAAAACCTTGCTTAAATTTCTCCATTGTGCGTGCTCCAAACAGTCCTTACATTATAAAATCCCAAATGAAATAGCTTCTTAAGACCTGTTTTCAAATAACTTATGAAAACCCAAAGATAAAGCATGTTATGAGCTCCCAAAAGAAAATGGAGCAAGATGCCTAACTACAGACTCCTTGTTCACATCCATACTTGCAGTTATAATTGAGAGAAAAAAAAAGCACTGAGACTGCAGTTGCAATATATCCCAACTGCTAACAGCATTTTAAGGGAAATTGTAATGGGGGTGGGTGTATTTTCCTGGCTGCTTTAATTTTGAATAAGAAAACACTGCCAGTCACACTGGTTTTATTCAACATTCTTTGAGATAATCATCACATCTCTTTCCCGCTGCCTTGTGGGTTATGAGATACACTGCGCTGTGTGCGCTCGAGATGTCTAAACCAGAACCAAGGTGGAAGTGATTAAGGAACAGGAAGCAACCATTTAAATTTGAAATGGATAGCTATGCGGTCCGCAAGAAACGCAGACGAATGCGCTCTCTCTCCCTCTCACATTCAGAAGCACGCACACACACACACACACACACACTCGCATAAATTTAAATGTATGCAAACACACCAATATGCACATGCACGTACATTCCATAAACTCGCACAAGGGCGTATTTGCGCACGTACGTATTGGTGAAAATATACGGTCTCACGTACCGTGCAGAATATATACTTCGAGATGCCGGAGCGTGCTGCGAATTGTGCTAGCATTCTCGGACGCGCGCATCGTGGTCACGCATACAGCTTTGCAGGAAAGCCAAGGTCACTCTCTCTTTCTCTCCTCTCCTCCACATTGAGGCCCCAGGCCGCAGAAACAGCGGACAGCAGTCACAGAGGAGGTCTGGGACACGCAAAAACAAGCCCGTCTGGAACCCCTCAATCACGCTCCTCACGCCCAGCCTCCATTAGAAGGCGACAGGTGCGTCAACCACTTCCTTCAGGTCGTGAAAAAAAAAAAAAAACAAAAAATCTCCTCACAGAAAACATTTGGCGATTAGCATCTGGGTCGGTTCATTTTAACTGCGCCCCCTCATTAACAAGGACCCACGACACTCGCTCAGATCAAAAATGTTCACCCGAAGGAGGTCACGCCACCATGGCCGGCTCCCGCCACTCCCGGGAATCCTGGCTTTTTATATCGCATGCGTTGACATGTCTAAATGGTTTCGAGTTTCCTTTTTTTTATTTCCAAGCCTGAAGGACTGCAGCTAGATGAACAGCACGCTAAGAGCTATTTCACGCATAGACGCAGCTGGGAGAATCAATAAGCCACACGCAACAGGAGGTGTGCACTGTACGAGCGGCTCTTGGCTGCTAACCTTTTGATGGCGAGTTGGCCACAGTCGTGGCACGGCTGTCATTTCATCTCTGTTTAGTGAGCATTTTGAAAATTACGCGTGATATTTTATACGTTCAGGTTCAGCTTTTTGTTGTCTTCGCTGTGGTCTTCAGTATGCGGCCAACTCTAAGACGATGGATTTTATCATCCATAGCAGGCTGGTTTATTCAGAAATTACAACCCATTTTACACAGTCTTCCAATTTTAAGGGAGCAAAATTAATCAGCTGTTCAGAGAAAGAAAGCAACAGAAGTTCTACATTTAGCCAGCCGTTATCTCTCAATATACATTATAGGTACGTGTCAATGACAATAAAGCATGGCAGCTCAAGGGCAAAAAAAACCAAAACAATTCATCAGAGACATAGTCAAAAGATCCAAATCAAGGGTACACCTCAATAAGTATGTGATGGCAAGGATAGAGTTTGTGAAAAAAAAAAAAAAAAAAAACTGGAGTTCTGATAGAAAGTCTTAAGAAAAGTTGTGACGAGTATTTGAAAGATGAAAATGTGCTGAAAGAAAATAAGTGCTCATAATCCAAAGCATTTTTCTCATATCTGTGGAGGTGGAGGTGGTGCAATGGCTTTTTTATGTCATATTCTATGTCGTACTGAGCAGGATTAATCCTGAAGCATGCAGAAATGTCTCCTCAGATACAACTAAATGACTCGTAGCGTTTGACCATGCAGCATTACATTGACCCCATACATAATCCCGAAGCAACAAGGAAGTTTTTCGGGGCCAAAAAGTGGAATATTCTTGATTGCCTCCAATCAAACTGGACAACAGGTTAAGCGGGTACCGAGCAGCTTCTCTGCGGGTGCTCTTCCCTGCCTGCTCTGCAGCCATCTTGTTTTGAGAGCAAATTGCCTTAAATTTTCGCGTCAGCAAATGGATTGGATTCACAGTGTAAATCATTGAGTTTTCTGCTTTGAATATTCCTCTTTTACTCCGGCAATATGTTAGGAACCATCCTCTTTCTATGGGATGAAGTATTTGAGTTTCGAGGCATTAGCTTGAACCTGATCAGGTAAGATGTCACAGTACACTTTAGAATTAATTCTGCTGTAGTTATCAGCAGTTGAAACATCATGAAGATTAAAGTGCCCATAGCTGAGGCTATCATATGTTTAAGCCCAAACTGTAACACCCCAACAACAATGTATTAAATGAGGTGGTTTGCATTGCATCATGGGAGCTTCCTCTTGCATCCTCACTTAGCTCTTGCCATCACTGTAGTATGTCAGTCTTGGTTTCATTTGCTCCCAAGACCTTCTTCCAGAACTCAGTAGGTGTGATTTGGTACAGAAGCAAACCTGTATCCTGTCATTCATGTTTTCTCGGCGTAATCAAGGTACGAATCTTGCAGTGTAGCCTTTGCAGCTCTGATCGTGAAGTCTTCGGCGGTTAGTTGTAGCTGACATTCAAGCCTGCAGGCTGGCGATTATTTAACCTGTCGGGCAGGTAATTGTTATTTTTCTTAAGTTTGTTGAATATACTTTTGTCATTGACTGCACCCAGGGCCCTCATCAATTACAGAGCTCGCCATCCAATATTTCTTCTTAATGATGTTTTGAGGGATTAATTACGGTTTGACTTAGGTTAGGTTTATGGTTAGGTTTTCCATTTTTATCTACATTTTTTTTTTGGTTTCATTTCCTTGGCTCATAATAGCTAAACAGACTTTTACAGGAAAAAAAGATGGTTATGATGACAAATGTCAAAATAGACTCCAATGAGAAGTATATAAACTGTAAATCTTGACAGATAGATAGATAGATAGATAGATAGATAGATAGATACTGTCTTCTCTTTTTTTGCATTAAGAAAGCAAATTCAATAAACCTGAGAAGCTACTAGTCCTAAACATTATGGTGCCCTGAAACTGAGGTTAAGGGCTCATAAAAAGTGAAGTAATTGGAAACAAGATATGTTATTCTTATAAAAATCTGACTTGAATGACATCAAATTAAACATTAAAATTATGGAGTCAAATCCTGAAAATAATGTACGTGTCCCAAAAACTATGGATGGCTCCGTATAATGTTGCCATGACAGACCAAACCGAAGCAGGACCTACCACCCAGAAGAAAAAAAAAGCTGTAATATTTTTCTGCTGGATTAAAAACACGCCTGTCCAAAATAGTGACCTTTTCGACAGACAAAGCCTGGCGTTTTGTTTTTTTTTGTTTTTTTGCAAAGAGGCTTTTGTAATATGTGAGAAATGTCCTGGGAGATAGAAAGAGATGACGCACTGCTCTGGCTTGTGCGAGAGCAACACATGCATTTGGGCAGCAGCTGCAAATGAGTTCGAGCGGCTTTCCTGCACGGGACGTGCAAACACGCATGTATGCAAACATGCATGCACATGCACGCGCACATACGCGCACAAGCAGGACGCTGCACACAGGTGTGCACACAAACACGCACGTACACGCACACGCGCGCGGCGCGACTGCAGGCATTCATGCATAAGGGTGCAGTCGGACGGGATTCTCGGCGTTTTTCGGAGCGCGAGCCTGTCTCTCCCTCCCACTCCATTTTAAGCAGTCAGCCTGTCAGTGCTGGCCACGGTTACACTGGAGTAAGTAGGCCAAAAGCCATGTGAGGACAAGAGCTGGAAGAGGGAGAGAGCGAGAGAGAGGGAGGGAGAGAGATTCAGAGGAGGAGGAGGAGGGAGGGAGAAAAATGGGGAATGAGGTAGAGAGCAAAAAAAAGATGAGAGGACAACAGAGGGAGAGCAATACATGCTCAGAAAATAAAACGAAAGAGAGCGAGGGACAGCGAAAGAGAGAGCGGACAGGACAGGGAGCGAGAGAGCGAGAGAGAGAGAGAGAGAGAGGGACGGAGAGATTCTCGCTCCATTTTCTTCTGCAGCACAAGAGGGGCTGAGTGAAATGGCAGTCTTAGCAGTGCGGAGACTGGCACGATGGGCGGGAGGATCTGCATTGCGGCGTGGCACGGCTCGCCCGCTGCGTTAAAAACGACGGCTCTGCCGCGGTCCAGCTCTGCCCGGACCGACGAAGAGCCCCGGTATCCCTGCTCACTCTGGAGCGGTTCGGTGGCTCCAGTGACCTGCGAGCAGGAGGTACTTCCTGTACAGCTTCCAGAGAGCATTCCTATCAGCGTCAGTCAGGCGTGGTCGGCAGGATCAGCAGTATAGGAGGGAGGGAGATAGAGAGAGAGAGAACAACTGAGAGAAAATGGAGGATAAGAAAGAGGGTGGAAGAACAGGAGAGAATAAGTGAGATTATGAGGGTAAAGAAGAAACGCAAGGAGAGAACGGAGACGGCGAAAAGATGGAGGGGAAAGAGAGGAGTATAGCAGGCACCATAAAGCCAGCCAGAGAAGAAGAAAAATGTCCGGGATTTAATGCATAATTTAAGCAGAGAAAGAACGGAGGATAACAGATAACTACATAACGTCATATCCTGGGTTCCCAAGCTCATGCAGAAATTGAAGTGTATATTGATTACTAACAGTATGGGTGGCAGGCTAACTCAGGGTTTGATTGCTTGAGTGGTAACTGAAGAGTTGCTGGTTCAAGTCCCCAGTGGAAGGCCTTTACTGCAAATTTGCTCCAGGGACTTTACCCCGATTTCTCTCTCTATCCCTCCTCACTTGCAACAGTTCTATCTTGCATTTCTCCCAGGGTATGCTTGAAATATGTTCTAAGTGGAACTTCCATGGGTAAATAAATCACATACATAAAGAAGATATTTTTGTTTTTCAAGCATGCATATATATATATATGATTTTGAGAACTTGACTTAAAATAGAGAAGTCTTTGAAATGTTTTGTTTGTACTGTGTACGTGCTAATTGAAACACATACAGAATGTTTCGTCGATAAGATTTTCAAATTATATTCTTTCTGCGGTATGCCCAGATAGAAACTGATATAAATACCAAGAAAACGTGAACATTTTTTGGGGAAAATATTGAAGAAAAACAATTTGGGAAAACAGGAAATCTTGTTAATTTTTCAAACATGATTTAAATGAGATTTAATGTTATTTTTTTGAGATCAATATCGAGATTTGAGATCGTTTTAATTTTTGATAGGATTATCATGTTTTCATTAGAATAACAGTCTGTCAAAGTAAAAAGGTGAACTGTATCCATGCTGTTCGGCATTGAGCAAACCTCGTATAGCACCGTAAAAACTTCATTCTCAAGGACTATGCATTTTGTGGATGTAATTTTCCCAAAATGTGTCTTCAGGAAGCATGCGTAACATGGTATTTCAATAAGCAACTCTATTTTAATAATGCAATATATACATTTCCATTAGTCGTTTTGACCTTTCATAATAACACTTTGACGTAGTATTTTTATAAAACAGGGGCACATCATTTCATGTCTGCATTTATGTGTTCAACAAAGCTGTTAATGTCCCAAATGGCACGACACATTCATACTGTGATTGCAGTCCATAAACCATAAACTCTCCTTCCTGTTGAATAGTTATGCACAAAAATTTGTTTTGCCGTGTTATTTAGAAATGAAGAACAATCATGCAAAAACTGTCTTCTTCTTTCTTTCTCTCTCTCTCTCTCTCTCTCTCTCTCTCTCACACACACACACACACACACACACACACACACGAATATGCACAAATACACTAACACAGGGAAAGGAACACCAGGCAGTATCCCCGGATATGCTAGTTCACGCTGAGCCGCTCATGTGCTCCCCTTGTTAGCAACATTTCCCGAAACACGCTTATCATTACTCTGAATGATTGTCAGTCCTCTTCGAGCTCAAAGTATGAAAAAAGAAAACCGGGGAATAACGTAGTATTTGGACGAATTTGTGTCACGTTGTAAATAATGACTGTCCTTGCATCTCTAATTGTGATTTTTAGCATTGGCGCGTTTCTGTGTGCGAGCTGTCGCGCCCACGGCGAGGCCAATTGGGAACGCGGTGAATTCCAGCACCCTCTCTTTAATCCCGATTACATTATTTAAACCGTTTCACCGCAGTTGGCAGGAGCAGCATTCTGATTATGTCATCAAGACGCCGCCGTCGTGTCAAGCTGATGACTGTTTTCTGGGGGCTACTGATTTCTCCTTTTGTGTCGTGGGGGGGTCAAATTCTGGCCCAATGTGTGCCACAGTAACCATGCCCTGTTTTCTGTGCTTTACCTTCTCCGTGTGACTCCCCTTGCGCTTGCATTTGAAGTGGTAATGGCGGCAACGGCCATTAGCCCACACTCGCTCCTGTGTGTTTCATTTATTCTGTTAATATCCATTTTTACCTTCACCGCATTAGTTTTCCTGTCTGTATGGAGATCGCACACACGCGCGCGCGCGCACACACACACACACACACACACAAAAACAGACACATCCGCGTGCATGCTCACCGATAGGCACACACACTATGTCACTCAATATTGTGACATGATATATATTTTGCATGATTACACTAGTGCATTAAAAATATTAATACACAGCAATGTACTTCTTTCAATGCAGTTTTATTTTGCGGTTTTCGGTGGCACGTGAATGATATCTGGGTATGAAAAATCCTAGTTCTTTTAGTAAGATTCCCCCTCTCATGTAATTCTGCCGGCACGAGGAATTAATTTAACTCAGCTCATTCTCGATGGATTTTAAATGGTTGGTTTAATGGTAGAAAGGTCATAGCCTACCTCACAAATATTTGTCACTATTCAAATTGCATTCCTGTAACGTTACTTCCATAACTGTGTTGAGCTCAAATGATTTGTTGAATAGGTTTAAAGATGGCCGTACGGGCATTTTTCCTCGTAAAATGTCGTCGCATTCTTCTCTTTCCACCATTGTCGGCTGCATGCGGCCATTTTCTTCGTCAGTCGGCGTCTTGCACATGTGTGTGTACGTGCGTGTGCTGGTACCTGGGGCACGAATGCTCGGACATTCTTGCGCTTTTGCTGATTCGCGGATATTTCCATGGGCCGGGTCAAGCTCGGGGGAAAATATCACGAGTGATGCAAGATGCTTCGCGCTGGGAAACAGACAGAGCCTTTAGTGGGGCGAACAGCAAACGCTTTGTGTCTGTTCGCAAAACCGTGGCGGCGGTGCGCTTTGCCAGGGAGCTCTGCGGACAGAGATATCATTTTGATAACCGATTTCTCTGCGGAGTCATACTGTCCTGCAACTGATGTGGAAATTACAACATGAGCCCCATTCCCTATTCCCAGTTCTGTGTACTGACATCATGAGCACCATTACATTAGCACAGGGGCCTGATCTTGGTCACAGAATGTCACACTTTTGTTCAGGCGGTTTAAATTGGGATGGCACCCGGTCCCTTTTTCACACACTAATTCAAAGAAAACATCCAGTACTTCAGTCGATCCATATTTCAGTAGATTCTGTGACTCTGACTGTCAGTATCAAAAGTTCTCAATGCAGAACATGCAGTGAACAGCCAGGCCGGAAATTTGTTCAGCCTAGCATAAATTATTTTATAAATCAATGCAATAGCACTACAGCTAATAAAAGAAAATTAAAAACATCAGAATAGCCCCGAACTCAGAAGGACCAACAGTACATTTTTTTTGTTTGTTTTTTTCCTTTTGTTTATGTGGTTTCTGAATGAAAGGTGAAATACGCATCTATTTTAAGTTAACGCTGAAAACACTGATGCTGGAAATTGGTGCCGATCGTTACGTTCAATGTATTATAAATGCCTTTGCTGAAAAATATGTAAATTAATAATTATACACAAGCAAATAAAAACCGAAAAGCAAAAAAATGCCACCAAGCCACCACAAGCACTGATACTTCTATCCTCTCACGTTTCTCGACTCCTTTTCGATATTCATACTGTATAAAATTCCCTTAGATTCGACCTCGGGATGTTTTTATTTGTGGGTGACTCATGACATAATTAATTAATCTCACATGCCTGTAAAAGACCACAGGAACCGACACCAGCATTCCGTTTTCAGTGCATCTTTTTTGCTCAGACCAGTATTTACTTTGTGACTCAAAAGATTTCAATCTAAGAGCTTTCACTGCGAGCCACTGAAACAAATGATTCAGTCATGAGACGCAGCCCTGGGCCTGATGTCGGTTTACCACCAATGATTCATGTGATTCATGAGTTCGTTCGGGAGGGATAACTCCCATTGTCACTCCCCCATTCATTTCTGCACACTTATCAAAGGGCTCGCGGTCACCGGATGAGAATTCTTCACGGGTCTTTTCCGGTGGAAATGCTAATTCCTCCCAAAGGGTTTGCCCAGCTGTTTATAAGCTGTGTCCTTAAGTTTAAAGAGCAATTATTAACATTCGCCCTTTGTAATATGTAATAATGATAAAAATGGGCGGTGTTAAATTAACTCTTTCAGTGTACACATGAGCCTACTCCGGTGATAATGTACTCTGTACTCTGCAGGAGTTCATCTGAACATTTTGCAGCAAAATAACGTGCAAAACATTGTCACGCATTCTGCAAAAAAAAAAAAAAAGATGTACCAGATGTATTGTCCCATTTAACAGTTCAGTTTAATTTGGTCCTTAAATTAAAAGTAGAAAAATAACAATATAAAAGAGGGAGAGAGAGAGAGAGAGAGAGAGAGAGAAAAGAAAATTGGCCAGGCCATGTTAATTTAGTGACTTGCGCCTCTTCATTAATTAGGCCACTGTACTGAACGATCTCTGTGTGGAGAGCAGATCCTGAATCAGGGGGTTATAATGGTCTGGAAGGACGGTATGTCCGCATTCGGTCTAGCATCATGTAAAGAGGTCCAAAAACTGCCTTCAAAACTGCCACGATGAGCCTAACTGACGCAAAAGTCTAGACGTGCCATTTTCACTGCGTATAAGCCAAAAATGGGCTATAACCTTAAAAAAACCAACAGTTCGCCAATATGATGTTCTGAGATTCCCGCCATTTTGAAAACCTGCGAATTGTCTGGTTGCCTGGCCCTCCCTGCCCAAACCCCACCCGACCTTCGTCTGACATCCAGTGCTCTCATTTGTGACACATCTGAGCCAAGCACATGCTTCACGCACAGCACATCACATCACACAACTGTAACTGTGTTTAAGAGCACACACACTCTCTTGTGTGAAACACCATGGAATTTGCACAGTAGCCCTGAACACAGGCAGTGAATGACCACGCATTTCCAGCGCTTAATCATCATGCTGTAAAAATCTCTACAAAACTGTCCTTCAGCTTGATTTTGAAAAAGAAAGGTATACTCAGCGACTGAAACTGATTGTGAGGAAACAACCTGATCAACCAATGAACAGTGCCTTCTCTTCTGCCGCAAATAGGCCAATCAGCACGGTCCATCTTGCAGAGTCAGGACAAGAAGGCACATATAAAGCCTATGTAAAGGCTAACAGGTGAGAGGTTTAGGTGTTGGTTTATCTGAGGCCAGGCCGCATGTGATGGCGTCGAGCGAGTGCCCGAGGGCAGGGGGGGTGTGGGGGCAGGGGGGTGTACTTGTCACTACATTGCTGTATCTCTCATCCCCTAAGGCAGCAGTCAGCAGAATGATCCGGAACATCCTGTTCGCTGGCAGCCCGACTCTCGCAGCCGGAAAACCAAACTCGGCACGACGATGCCGGCCAGACAGCACGTACGGGACATTCATCAACGCAAGCGCTGTTGTCTGCGTCTAGTGTGTGTTCACGCATGCATGTGTGTGTGACATTTCAGGGCCTGCACAGAGAGAAAGAGACTGCGGGAAAGATCCGTATTTCACTGGGAGTGGTACGGCGTGGCACTGCGGTATGCTCTGAAAGGACGCCTCGTACCCAGGTTTGTACCATCGAATGACTCTAGACTAAAGGTATCGACAGGTCTCTGCCGGCCCGAAAACCACCAGGTACCAGTTTTGGCACAACCCCGGGCACCTAAAGGGCGTTGTCTCGTCGTCTGGGCGAGCGCGCCCCACCTGAGTTTGCCGCAGACCGCAAAACACCCTTTGTTCTGCAGCTGGCACCCGACTCCGCCAGTCTACCTTAAAATCGGACCGGAGCCACGGGCACCAAAGCCCGTCGCCCTCGGTGTGGGAACGACCACAGGCAAGCAAGACAATAGAGCCACATTTAAGCCAACACTCTCCCGTACTGCAGCAATCAGGGAAAAAAAACCTGGGCGCTCCCAGCTCTACACTCTATCATCCAGTGTGAGAAACCCAATCACCTGCTGGGCTGTTTTTTATTTTTATATCAAGTCGAAGGGGAGATTTGTGAAGATGTCGGACTCACACAGAAGATTCCAGAGAAGGGACAGATAGATTTCTATCAGAGCACCAGGGAGACCAAGCAAGACGAATCCTGCAACAGATAGTGCAGACACACCACAGCCTCATCACAACCTTCTTACTAGTGCCCTTCCAATCCCTCCACCCAACATGTACAAAATGCCTCAACCCCACATACACACACACACATGCGCACACACACGTGCTCATGCTCCCCTAATGGTGACTGTCTGCCCGAAAGCGATTCACGTGCCCGTTCAATGTGAGCCCTCCACTGTCGTTTAAAGATAACTTGGTTTCATTAGCAGATTTTTTTGGGGGGACGAAAAACAAAGTACCGTTATTTGAGAGGTAAAAGAAGCGCATTGCGTTTTAGGAGACTAAGCTCAGCGATCACCCCCCCCCATTCTTCACCACGTCCCCGACTAACTCCATCGCACCACACCCAGAGACAAAGTGTATCGGAACCAACCTGCACCAAAGTCGCAATTCGCGAGCTTGGCGCGGATTCGTCGAGCGCGGCGCAAAAAAAAAAAAAAAAAAAGCTTTCTGTTTCGCCAGGCGGGCTCGTGCCAGGGACTTTCCGAGGCAGCCGGATGGAAGACGGTTAATGGGACGAGCGATATTAGGGCTGGGCTCTGCTACGGGCTGCCCAGACAGCGCCAATGTGGACAGACGGCTGGGCCAGGTGACAGGAGGCAGGGTGGGGAAAAAAAAAGCCGTCTCGCCGCTATAGCGTCCGCCGCCGCGAAACGGTGCCCCCGGCGTGGAGATTATGCAGCAGCAAAGAGAGGAACGAGGCTCTCAGTGCTGTCTGTGAGGGCTGCCATTTTACGCAGCAGCCAGACAGCCAGCCAGCGAGAGAGGGAGGGAGGGAGGGAGAGAGGGAGGGACGAGTTTTCTGCGGCTAACGTGAGCGCAGGCTGGCTGACTGGCTGCCCGTCTAAGTGGGCACGTCCGCTCGGCTATCTGTGGCCCAGTTCACACCTCACGCTAGAAATGTGAAGGAAGCATCAGGGGTCGTTATCTTTTTTGGGTGGGCGGTAGTGGCACAGGGCCATAGACCCACACATAAAAAAAGAGCCAAAAGGGACAGATTTATGCAGACCACGGGCCCACAGTTGGCACCTGTGGCCAATTCAAAAATAACGATAGAAAAGTAGTATTAATATCAATGACGACAACAATAATTTTGTTTTGACGAGCATAGTTGAATACAAATGGTTGAGGATGAAGTAGCAGACCAGTGAAAGTAAATGATGCAAGCCGTCGCAGGGCTGCAGTCCGGCTCGAGCTGGTTCCTCCGTAAACGATCCAGAACCCACAGAGTTCTACAGTCCGGCTCCAGCCGGTTCCTGCCGGGTCGCCACGCTCTTAATCAAGCCGATGGAGGCATCACTGCGACGGTAGAGCAGGGTCTGCCTCAGGTCATTAAAAAAAAGAAACCCCAGCGATCATAAACAGGTCGAAAAAGCTACCGACGCGGAGGCAAACAGACCAGGGCATCGGAAAACTGTATGCGGTCAGCAATGGCTGCCATCAAGGATGTGTCTGTGTTTCTGAGAGAGTGTGTGTGTTGTGTGTGTGTGTGTGTGTTTGGCAGTGTGTGTGGTCAGGCAGTCGAAGGTTTCATGAGATCAAACACAAGTGTACCGAGCTGTCGCTGTTCACGCTCTCCGCAGTACTTTGTGTTGCTCTCAAGACAGGTAGACGTGGGGTATGGTTTAGCAGGTATGGTGCATTTCCAAATGCCACAAGCCAGGAGAGGAGGAGATGGGCGGTCTGGAGAGAGAGGACAAAGAACGTCCAAAGAACGTCGAGCGCTCGGTGTCGAAAGCAGGGTCCGCTGTTTCACGGAGGTCCGGCTCTCGATGGTTCGGTCTCCTTGCTCGCATCGCAAAAAAAGAGCTTTGTTTCTCCTAATCCCTCCATCAACCTCTCTCTCTCTCGCTCTCTCACCCCCCACCCCTCCACATGCTCTCGCTCTCCCCCCCGCCTACAAAGACTCCTCAGCTGATTTTAAACCACCGAAATGTCACATGACCCCACTGCCGGCATTCCCTCACCCTACCGCCACTACACCCCCCTCTCCTCCCCCACCCCCGATCCCTTCTTCCCTCACTCAAACGCAATCCTTTCATTTCCGTCCATCCCCCCCTTCTGCTGTCGAAAAAATCCTCAGCTTAGCTAAAACCGCTCCTCGCATTTACCGAGTCTTCATCCTTTTCGCTCGAATTCGTCCAATTTCTTGCGCTTATGTTTCGTTATCGTTAGAGATGACCAGGCACCCCTCGCAGCTCCCGAGAGCCTAACCCGTGGACATAACAGCAAAACGTCACAAGTTAGGGTCTCAGGGATTGAGAGAGGTACAGTTTGCCTTTGTTTCGTTCATTCGTTCGTTCGTTCGTTCACTCGTTTTCCAGCAATCACGTACATATAAAGCACTATTTTCACCAAAAAAAGAGAAAATGACAATGTCGGGAATGGGGGGAAAGCGAAAGATTGGCCCTGATGCAACAGGGAGAGTCAGACACAGAGGCAGAGAGAGAGAGAGAGAGAGAGAGAGAGAGAGAGAGAGAGAGGCGAGCCAAGGGCAGCATCGATCTCGGAGATGGATTCCCTCCTCACCAGCTTTGTTTTTGGGGTCCCCCGCGTATAAGGGCGCCGCACGCCCGAGTGTAACTTCAGCCACACACAACAGTGAGACCCAGTCTATCACCCCCACATTTACCTCTATTTACCAAACACCCCCCCCATACACATACACACACATAAACACGCATGCAGGTACATAAACCAGACCATACCAATCCTGTCTCCTAACACACAGGGCAAGTTCCCGACATGTGAATGCGAGGGGCAGGGGGGTTAGGGGGGTTGCTCCTCCAGGTGACCCAGCCTTAGCCCCTTGCTCAGGTAATTCTTCTATCCCCCCCACACCGCAGTACCCCCCCCCCCCCCCCATCCCCCCCAGTCATCCGCCGTCGCCGCCACCGGCCGCTCTGAGCCGAGCGCTCGGGGGGGAAACTAGCAAAGCAAACAAAGCCGCGGCAGCTTCGCCGCTAACGCACACCACCGTCCGACAGAAACGCAAAAACAATCCGCAAGCGTGGTGCACCAGCCCCGCAGTCGCACCAACCGCCACAGCGCCACCGTTTCTCACCTAGACACGACTTCGCCACCAATTTTAAACACCAACACATGGCATATCTCCTCTTCGGAGAGCGCGTTTCACCAGCTAACCTTCATTTTTTCACGGCGATCTCGACACTGACTGACAGATGTTACCGTTACAGCAGGCGATAGAGAGAGAGGGATTTAACAGCGTTTTGAAAAGCACTCACCGCGAATCGTTTGGCTGCAAGGGGCTCGGGCGATTCCTGGTCTGCCGCTCAGTCGCAGCCTGTTCGACACACAGAGAGAGAGAGAGAGAGAGAGAGAGAGAGAGGAGGGATCTCAGATTTCAACTTTTGAAAGAGACAGGGCTGCATGCAAAGTCCGTAGGGGTATGCTCGGTTTAATGGAAAAATGAAAGAGAGAGAGAGAGGGAGGGAGAGAGAGAGAGCGGAGGTGGGGAGGGAGAGGAGAGGTGCCTGGAAATGAAACCCGGCGAACTGCGATAAGAAAGGGAGGATGGGTACCGCGACGGAAACGAGAAAAGAAACGCACATGTGCTGAGCTAGAGACGGAGAGAGTGAACGAGAAATAGAAAGAGAAAGAGAGGGAGGGGTGCGAGAGAGAGAGAGGGGAAAAACTGCGTTCAGAGGTTCGGCAACTCCCACGTTTTGAAGTTTGCGAAAAAAAAGATGCGTACGGATTTTAAAAGAAAGAAAAAAGGAACCGTCGCTCAGAAAGGGACAAAAAATTGAGGCAGAAAAATGAGCTATCGGCGCAGCGAGAGGAGACGGGACGAGGAAGGGTCCGACGAGGTTCGCTGGACGCCGAGGGTTTTGGCGACATCGGCCTCGGAGGGTCCGGAGCGCCAGCCGTCTGTGAACAGGGCCAGTAGAGCAGAACAGCCGACTGCTAGCCAACGGACTCGGCAAAGAGAGAGAGAGAGAGAGAGAGAGAGGGAGAGAGAGACAGAGAGAGAGAGACAGTGCCCCCCCCCCTCACACACACACACACACACACGTATGCGCACACACACACACACACACCTCTCTTTCTCTCTCTCTCCCAGTCTGTACCTTCTGTCTGGCCCGTTAGCATGTTTAGCGTTTTCATATTCAGAGCGCAGGAGAGCTGGGAAAGGTAGCTGTCATCTGATATTTGCAACAGATGGCGAACCGAAAAAGAGGAACACACACACACACACGCACACACACACACACACGAAAAGAGAAAAAAAATACTGGCATACCGGCAAAAGAAAAAACATCCTCCGAAATGAAAAAAGGAAAGAAATCAAATAAAGGAAGGAATGCGTCAGCGCTAGCTGCAATCTCATCCGTGCCCCCTCTCTCTCCCTCTCTCACTCTCTCTACTTCTGCAGCGCACTCGTTCAGTTCAGTCCTTCTCTCCATTTTTCTCTCCTGCCTTCTTTTTGTCCGTACCCCCTAAGCTCTGCTCAGTTTCTCTCTCTCGCTCTCTCTCTCTCCCTGACATGTCGAAGAGGGAAAGGCTGAGCGGGTGTGGAGATTCGACGTAGCAGCAGTGCTCTCCCTGCCTGAGGTCCATGCTGCCTCTACAAGTGCGTATCCACCAGCAGGGGGAAAAAAACCAGAAATATCATCCATTCATTTCCTCCAACAGCTGAAATCATTTAAGCCCGGAGGCCCGCAACTCTGTGGTATCAACACAAGAGGCACGGAGCGAGGGAGGAGAGAGAGAGAGAGAGAGAGAGAGAGACGACCGTGGCAGAACAGTTTGCAGATTTCCACCTTTTTTTCCCCTCTGTAGAAACTCCTTCTCCCCGTTGAAAAGGCTCCGGGACTTTCTCCTGTTCCTGCTCGACTGTATTCTCTCTCTCCCACACACACACACACACACACACACACCAGGCTGCCCTGCTTCCTCGGCTCCGCTCTCTACAAGTATAATAACCCAGCATCAATAAGGGAACCTTTTTCCAAAAGAAAAGAGTGAGAGATAGAGAGGCAGAGAGAGAAGAGAGAGAGAGAGAGAGAGAGAGAGAGAGAGAGGCCATACAAACATAGCAACATGATGTGCCGGGCTTACCGAGACTACATTTAATCTTCACTGGCTCCCCCAGGGTTCAGGGAAAGCGAGAGAGAGAGAGAGAGAGAGAGAGAGAGTGAGTCAGGGAGGGTGGGGGAGCGAGGGAGGGTGAGAGGGAAGGCGAAAGAGACGAGGGGGGAGGGAGGAAACTCAGAGGAAAGGAGACTGCTGACGGACAACGCACAACAGGCACAAATCAGCGACGGCAGAGAAATGTTCCCCACTACCTTCTTTGCTCTCTTTCGCTCTGCTTCTCTTTCTGTCTCTGTCCCCCTCTCTCTCTCTCTAAAACACACACACACACACACACATGCACACACATGCACGCCGTGTCTGATTTTCAAAAGTCTCAAATGTTACTCAGGGGCTGCCACACACGATGGTGTTAAGCATGCCTGCACTTGAAAGCGATCAGTAATCAATACACCATCCTAATCACCTTCCTTGCGCACCCCCTCCCTCCCTACTGCAACACAGCAAACACACTCCTTTATCAGCCGCCCTTTGTCCAACCACACCAGCAACTCATATTGGATTTACACAGTGAGCCCAGTCTGCAGAAAACACACACGCGCACGCACGAACGCACACACACACACACACACACACACAGGCATGCACACACACTCACCCACACACACACAGGCATGCACACACAAACACAGACATGCGCACACACTCACATACACACAGGCATGCACACGCACTCACTCACACGCGCGCGCGTGCGCACATTTGCTCACACAGACACACATGGGCGTGCACAAACACACACACACATCCGCGTGCACGCACAAACACACATCCACCCTCGCACTTATACACCCCCCCCAACGCAGGCATGTACCCACCCCACACCCAGTTACAACACACACCCACACACACACACACACTCGCAGCACCAGCCCGGTCGCAGGGGCACATGCCCGCACATCTGCACTCAAAAACAGCATTTCTGCCACACAAACACAGCCTCACAACTCCAGCCTTCAAAGTAATTTACCTTCGGAAATAGGATGCGGCATCAAACGCGAAAAACTCGCCTCTACGACAGAGCTAATGGCCACTGTAACAATGCCGCCGACGATAGCAACACCCCAAAAAAAAACAGCAAATAAATGAAACGCCTCCCGCTCTGCGGCGGAGACAGAATCGAGCGTTCTGCGAGACGACGCGAGTGCCCGTCTCAAAGCGCAGGATGCCTTTAACAGCCAAAAAACGCCTCGAAATCAATCAGCGGCAGAGAAAACAGCCACAACTATGTCGCTAACGGTTCAAACGGAACGAACGGCCAGTTAAAAAGCTCACAGAGGAGAGCGGTTAGCCATCTCCCTTCTCCCTTTTCTTTTCCATCCCCTGCGTAGACGCCGCTACTTCACAGACAGTCAGCGAAAGAGAGAGATAGGTGGAATTACCCCTCCTTTTTTTGGGAGGATATTAATAACTGCGTGTCGCCAGGATTTGAACGAACGTATTGCCAGCTCGGTTCGACGTATCTCGCTACCCCTTGGCACATATTCGGGCACATGCATGAAACCCAGAGACGGCAGGAACGCAGAAAACACGTGCCGACAAACGCAGAAAACTCTGAGACGCAGACGGCGAGCGCGCAGTAAACACGTGCGTGCAAAAAGCGCAGACGGGCGTGCTAACATGCGACGGCGCTAACACGCACGCGTGCAAGCGGACACGCGTGCAGGCGCGCTAACGCTAAGCGGACCGCACAGGTAGTCACGACACCCCTGCAGAAGCGCGCGCTCGCACACCAATCCCACACACGCAGATACCAGCTGCACCCCCAGATACACCCACAGAGCCCGGATGAGCGGGGCGCTAGCGCACGCCAAACCCACACGCGGTTATTCACAGCCCCCACACACACCGACACTCACCGCAACCACACGCCCTGTCTCTCGGCTCCTAAAGGTGGACACAGGTAGCATCTCCCCGCGCGACAGCTAAGCACTTTTTACCGCACTGTCCCGCCCCCTTTAAACACTTCCGAAACGAGCCCGGCTCTCACATAGGGACCGAGAGACGCAGGAGGGATTGACAGGGAACAGGAAGACTGAGATGTAGAGAGGGAGCGAGACGGAGAGCATTTTAGGACACCGCAGTCGATGGCGGCAGACGATGGGACTAGCAGGGAGGGAGATGGGGAGGAATTTGTGGCGCGATAGCGGTGAAGTGTCACTGTAATGGCGGAATTCGCAGTCCCGGGGGGAGACTAAGGCCGTGTCGGGAGAGGCAGACGGAGAGGATGGGGTGCTGACGACAGCGAGCTGAAAAACGCCGAAAATGCCCGTCTCGCTGGATGGAGACATATCGGCTTTTTTTCTGGGGGGTGGGGGAGGGGTTTTCGAGGGGCATTCCAGGCGACCCCCTGGAAACATATCACAGCGGAGCCGCAGTCGAGGGTTCGGAGTCGGCGGCTTTTCAAACGAGCCGATCTATTCTCCGTTTGTTCAGGTGCGACCCCACCCCTACCAAACACCCCCCCGCCCGAACTGTATCCCATTCGCCCACTGCAGGCTGTCCACCACGCTCGCACCCGCTTAACCCCACCCCGGGGCTAAGGCTAACCGCTAACCCGCGCGTTCGCCCGGAACAAAGCCGCTCGCCCTCCTCGTCTTGCGAAGAAAGAGCGAGCGCTCGGGCAGAGACCTCCGTTTTGTGGTGAGGAGAGCGACTACTCGACGAAGGCGCGCAGGAACATCGTGTTCCCACAGTCCCCGAGCCGACCGCTTCGCCCAGGAAACAATGACATAAAACGCACCGTCGGGGGAAGCATTAAGGAGGCGCACACAGTTATGGCAGGGGGGGCTAGGGGGGGTGACACATTTATAACAAGTTGAAGTGAGTCCTTTAAACGCAAGGGAGCAGCCGTTCTCCTGAGCCAAAATGGCTGAACAGAGCAGGAACTACCGACAGATTTCTCCACACTAACGGAACACGCAGATAAATTTCCAACATATATTTAGCTTTTTTTTTAAATTTTTGCATAAAATGCACTTCTTAACAAAATACAAAAAAAGTGAGCAAGAAAAGTCGGACCTACATATTCACTTACAGCAATACCTCCTTCACTGCATCAATGTCCAATTCACTGCTCAAAAATGTGCGGTACAGTTGCCACGAAACACTAATTACCTATGAGAGTAAGGAAGTCAATCCATTAACCCTTTCAGCGCAATGATGTAAGACATCAATGTCAGATATTGTTGAAAACCTATCATGTGAGGAGCTCTTTTAAACAACTTGCCACGTGATAGGTTTTCAACAGCTGAGGACAACTGCATTTTTAATTCCTTGAAAATGTATTCGACGCTCAAAGGGTTAATTTCATCTGTGAATGCTGATTCATGCCCTGTAATGCCCATGTAAACCCTTGAAAATATATTAAAAAAACATGAGCCGACTCTACTCTTAAAAAAAAAAAAAATCTTCTAACCTGTTCCTGCATTTTGATCTGTGCCCAGTGCCCGAATCTCCTGAGCAGGCCTGTGACGACACACGGGCAGAACCGAGCCAGGAGAAACGGAGTGAGTAAGATGATGCAGACAAAGGGGGGAATGTAGAGAGAGAGAGAGAGAGAGAGAGAGAGAGAGAGAGAGTGCTGAGGATGAGGCATTAGCGTCAGACAGGGAGACAGGAGGAAGAAGCCCAAGGTCAAACACACAGTGAAAGTGGCACTTTACAGACCTGCTGTTTCTCACCTCCACTGCACAGCAGAGCGAGAGCAGAGGAGCAGAGAGAGAGAGAGAGAGAGAGAGAGAGAGAGAGAGATAGCAAAGAATGAGGGAGAGAGCGAAAGAGAGGAGGAAGAGAGAAAGGGCTGGAGAGAGGGACATTAGAGATAAAGTAATAGGAGGAGACAGGGAGGGAGAAACAGAGATAAAGGAGAGAGGAGCGATAGAGGGAGAAAAACAGAGGAGGGAGATAAAGAGAGCAAAAGTCAGAGGAATAAAGAGAGAGAGAGAAACTGATTTGAAAAGTCAGGAGGCGAGACTGAGAGAGAGAGAGCGAGAGAGAGTGAGAGAGAGAAGAGAGCACCAGAGTGCCCTTTTTTTAGTGAGAGATGGAGACTGAAGGTGAAGTTTGTCTCCCTGACTCAGTCCCTGTTTTTGGCTTAGGTGGGCATTAGCTGGGCGAGAGGAACCTCAGCGCCCCCTGCTGTTAGCTGAACCACTTCATATTCTGCTCCACTGCAGACTAATGCTCCAAGCCTGAGATGTATCAGCTCCAAGCCTCCTATGGCAGACACAACAGTGTTCGATATGCCAGCTTATATATGCCACAGCTAGCCACACCACCAACTCCGTACCAGTTACCTCGCAATGCACCCCATACACCGACACACCACCGATATTTACGAGAGGGGAGAAGATACGATATGAACTAAAATGTTTTGTCCTTGCGAGATTTTCATAAGATAAAAGAATAAAAAAAAATTGAGTTGGCAGAATACAGGCGTACAAACGTTGCGAGCATTGCAAGATGTTAGAAACGTAGTCCCCTCACCCTCAAGTCAACTTCGTTTTCTCCAGCAAGTTCTGCAAACAGACACCCGGGCCCCCCCCCTCCGCCCAACGCAAACTGAAAACAAAGCGGAGCCTCATTGTTCAGTTCTGCCTGGCAGCGACACTGCTGCATTGCTTCAGCCTGTGCTGCAGTACCCCTGTCTGGCCAGCAGATGGCGAGCGTGGGTTCTATTTCGCCCTGTTGCCGCAGACCCTGTCTGGAAGATGTGAGAAAGAGAGGAGGAGACTGGGTTCATGTTGGCACGCGGGCTGAGCTCGGCACCGCGGTTCACCTCCAGAGAGGCCCTTCCGCGTCATCCTGTCGTCTCCTTCGCCAAGAGCCGTAAATCCCGGCCCGCGAAAGAAACAGCAGAGAGACCTTCCTCGCTCTCTACCCTTCCGTATGTACAGAATAATGTCTTACACCAGGGAGACATTTCTTACAGTGTTACAGCGAATGCTATCCTACCCAACGTAATAACATCCACTCTGTGACACAAACAGTTCGAGCGCTATTTTGTTTTGTTGTGCGTCAGCTTGAAGATTAAAGAGTCTTACTTTTTAATACACATTTATAATGTAAAATAAATGTCTGCAGTGACTTTTTCAAAGCCCAGCATCGTAATTTTAGGTTTTCTAAGGTCTTTAAAATAATCATTTAGAGGAATAATTTCTTCTTCTTCTGCTTCTTTTGATGATGATGATGATGATGATTATCATTATTATTTAGCGTATTTTTTACAGCATTATTGTTCGCTTTCATATTCATATATATTCATAATTGTTCTTTTTCTATTAAATATTTTCAATGTTATTGTATTTACGTCATGCCCTTATTGCCAATGCAGATAAGGATATCAGTAAATCATTTTGAATTGGAGAGGCAGACAGAGCAGGGGTCCTGGGCGTTAGCCCCATGAGAAGTTAATTCCAGCATCGCCAGCCCTGACAGCGATGGAGACGCGGCCCCTGGTCCCTGCCTGAGCCTGGCTGGCACTGTGCCTGTCAAATAAAAGAGCATCGCAGGTGGGTGGGGGGTGTCCCCGAGAGACTAGACAGACCCCGTCACACTGCAGGGCCAAACATCAGCACATCTCACCCCTACGGTCACACCGAGTTCTGCTCCGCAGTGCCACTACAGAGCCCCAGAACACAGGCGTACGCTCCAGGCTAAATGAGCCTCTTCATCGCGCTTATGGAAGCACTGCGGCCCGTTCTGTTAATCTGAGTCAATAATGGGTCAGCACAATGCAGACGAGACTCTGTTAACCTTGAATGAATAGCCATCTGTTATTCTATTTGTTTTTCGCCCTTAAAAAAAATAATAATTCATGACTCATATCAAGTCAATGTTCATCACATTCTGGAACCTTTTCTCATAAGTGTTTTTCATTTGACTCAGTCTTTGCTTTGTGAGATTCACCATAAACCTTTCACTTTTATTTGTTTACATTTTTTAGGAAGCCTTTTGAAACACTTTGGTCATGGAAAACTAAAAATTAGCATTTTGGCTAAATCTGGCATATTTACTTTGTTGTTGATTAATATGCACTATTCCTGTGAAAATGAACTACATTAAAAAAAAACCGTTCAGCAGAAAAAGGAAAATGTTTCTTTCATGGTTCTAGAGGGAGAATTACGCAACACCTAAGTGGACTAAAAACATTTGTTGTTACTGAAAATACCCCCACTATTATTGTGAAAGGGATCAAAAGGGATTAGGGAACAAGCGGGTCTTTGCTATTATGTTTCCATTGCATGAAATGACCGCGACTTAATGATCAGTGAAGTTTGTATAAATACGCACATACGTGCACATATGCACATGCCGCCCTGTGTGCGCACGCAAACACCCACCCACTCACGCACTCACAAACACGAATACAGTATATAGTGTCGGCTAGCGGAGACCTCTCGACAGCTTGCATTAATTAACTAAATACATACAATTTGCGGAGAAGGAGGGAAAACAAATAATCCCATGAACGGTGACCAGGGTTACAATCCAACCAAGTCATTCAGCTCTCGCCATGAGTATAGCTATAAATACCTAATCATAAAGTAAACATAATCTAAAGGGAAGGCGTTTCTCTTTTTTTTTTTTGCAGACATTTATATGCAGTTTGAAAGTGTGTTGGACAGTCAGAGTATGTATTCAGAGCACCACTCCCCTCACACGGGCAGGTACAGGGCCTGATCTCAACTAAAGCAAGCCTGCTCTTCAATCCGGAACCTTTAACTTTCTCCGTGAAAAACATACCAAGCATACTGACACACCATTTCATATTATTATTATTATTATTATTATTTAGTAGTAGTAGTAGTAGTAGTGACAGTAGTAGTAGGATAATGATGATGATTAATATTATCATTATTATTAGTAGTAGTAGTAATAGTGGTAATAGTAGTAGCAGTACTAGTAAGATGATTGCAAACACAAAGTGTTGTTATTGTTATTATTATTATTGTCAGTGATGAGCAGTTTTCCTCTTATACCGGGGTGAGTTTTTTATGCCTTGGCAGTATTCTCCGACATGCTCCTGGTGCCGATCACCTACAAAGCAAAGTTAACTTCTAAAACTAGTCCTAAAAAAATGCAGAACTTCAGTGTCACTATTTCACAGAAGGCTAAAAGCTTAAGGGATGAGATTGCAAATCTTGAGTTCTCAAACAAATGCCTCATTCGAGGCCTCAGCTCGCTCAAAACTTATTATCAATAAAATCTAACAAAAAAACAAAAAAAAACAAAACAAAGAAGCGAAACAAACAGTTGTCTAGTTTTCATAACAGATTTATTCCCTGAAATATGAGCTCCCTAATCCGTGTCTAGTGACGAGACAAAGAGCAGAAAGCATCAAAACCCATCCACTAAGAAAGCATTTATCTTTAAGCAAATACATTTTTTTTTTTTTTTTACAGAATGCAGGTTCACTTATTCCTGTTAAAATGAGTGATTTTCAAGTTAATCAAATAACTACCCACACTGATCTCTTCCAGGTCATTTTAAAACCTTAAAATGTATAAAATAAAAATAAACTTCCATTGCCTCTGTGGGAACTTTTCAACGCAGTTTGTACTAAACAAAGATTTGGATGAGATTAAATGAAGATTTCTAATCGGAAACAAACTAAAACACAACAAATTAAGTGTGCTTTCACACTTGGCACTCGGGCACGAATCCGAATACACTTGACCCCAAAGTCTATTTCATTTGATAAGTGTGAACACAAGCGTGCCATGCTCGGGCAAGGTATGTGAGTACAGTACATCCGTACTCGTACCGAATGTGAAAGCAACTGAACTTGAGTATGGAAGATTACTGTTGTGTATTATGGCTCTCTTGTTCTAACAAATGCTGTGGCGAAATGATCTCTCCATTCAAACGAAGAAGTTAAATGCTTGCTCGAAATTTAGGTGGACGAAAACATAAAATCACTACTGGATACTACATACAAAAACTCAAAGATTTATGGAATGATTTGTGAGTAGTTACATTCGCGTGGTTATCACAGAACAATAGATCAGTGCCCTGACAAACTGCGGCTGCGTTTCTCAAGTTATGAGAAAGATCATTTTTTGTGGTATGAGGCAGTCGACAGCATAATCAGCCAAAAACACAGGGGGAAAGAATTGCCTTTTCAGCCTCCACCAATATCGAATAAAATCAGCACTTTTTCAGCTTACCTTGATGCTTGGGTACCCAGAGAAAGATTCAGGTGAGTAAAAACATCGAGCATCCAGTCATGAAAGTTTCGAGTTAAATTTCTCGTGCTGCTATACATAGTAATCCATGTTACTGATGACACACCAGGTTGCTAGGGCACACGCAGCATGTGCATTCGCGATATTAATATTTAATATTAGTATTCTAAACCCTCTTCTCAATAATAAAACTCCCCGAAATTTATTGGTGCCTCCTTTTAAAATTGTAATGGCAAATAAAAAGCCAAAAAAAGTGGAGGTTGGAGACGGAATTCCTTCCACGCAAGAGTTTGCTTCTTCTCTCTGTATATTTCCCCATTTAAAAACACCTAGGTGCATACTGTAACGCACTGTATCAAAATTTTGACATGTATGCAAGTGTACTCTGGTACGACGTTGCTAGTGTGAAAGCCGACCAGCAGGGGGAGAGGGGACAATCGTACTGTGGCACGGTACCGGACAATCGTACCTAGTGTGAAGGTGCCTCAAAGCAGATACAGGCTTGATACCAGCATGACGTTACTCTCCACCTCATTGAAGAATGGTATACAATGTTCCTGTACTAGAGAATATACAAGTGGAGGAAAAGTTACGGAGGAACGGACTTTGCTGTGCAATCACAGGGCCTTTTTGGAGGGAGGGAGGGTGATAGTGGTGGTGAGGGGTGGGGGTGGGGTGTTGTCTGGCAGTGCTGCATCTGTAAATAGACTGTTACTAATCGACGCTCAGGCGTGCACAATTGCGGCTCTCCAAAAATATGGGTCAGGATAGAGCGATGACACAGGACATTTTTCCGTTGCCCACAATCACGGAGGAGACCTCGCGCGACCTCCATTTCGGACCAGAGATGACCGGAGAGTCATCCAAAATGGAGGTGGCCATTCCCACGGCATTGTGGGCACTTAGCGCTTTCACAATACCGCATCTGTATGCCTTTCATACGAAGCAGCGAGCACAGGGGATTGTTAGAGGTCTCCACAGACATCGAATGAGGGCTGGTTGAGAGAAAGAGAAGAAATTTTCCTCTTCTAGATATTTTGAAATTTTCTTTTTTTACCTTTTTTTTTGGCAGGTGTGAGGTGAATAATTCAATCCCCAGCACCATACGGAGCCGAAGAACAGAGAGCATATCGAAGCCTCCGGCAAATACTGCTCTGTCTTCAGGCCAATGGGGAACTGACATCTTAATCTCCTGTACTCACCTTCCTCACAACTCTGGGCTCCTTCTGCTCCCTTACTCTTCACTTAAACTTTCTTTCTTTCCTTGATACAGAAACTGACGTAGGTGAGCCATCATGAAGGGTGTTCCAATCCAATAAATGAGTAACGACATAGAAATTAGCAGTTTCCCAGAGATTTTTCAAGGACTTCTTAGTCCACAGAAAGATGGTGGAGGAAGTATTTTTCCAGAATTTGCAAAGAAAATGATCACCCAGTGGATCCACCTCACCTCTTCTGCCTCACGTCCATGAGGCCAGTGACTGACACTGCCAGGATGTTCCTTTTGGCTATTTCACGTTTCTTTGACTGCCCATCTTCACTGCCTTTTCTCACTCACTTTCTTTTCCTTCCATCCCAAATGGTTTAGCTAATAGTAGGAACAGCAAGGAAGGCGATACAAATGATAAGCCATTATAACAAGCCCATTATCGTTTCTGACCTTCCTGCACCCTCTTCAAAATTGAAAAAATTTCCACGCAGCTGTTTTAAGAAACTTCTAAATAGACTCTTACATTTTTCACTAATTTGATTGATCAAATTAGATTGAAGTTACTTGACTTTTTTTTCTGCAAAGAACTTTTTCACTTACGCTCCTAGATCTCAAGAGCTTTGGAAAACATTCACAATGTTCAGAAATTATTTTACATTTAATTCTTGTCATACTTTAAGTACACGTACGAAAGTTTCAGCACAATTTATTTGCCACCAGTGTTTCAATGAGGCGGTAAAGGTGGTTCAAAATGGCAGCAGACTTAGGTTCACTGGTGACAGGACACTGGGACTGTCCCGAAATTTCTTTCCAACAGGAACTTTTCTGGTCACTGTTTAAGTGTTTTCTTCTCTTACCACAGGAATTTTTGAGGTTGAGGATCAGTCTTTCCAAATATACCCATTTCCTGTTTTGCTGCTAAATGCCTTTGTGCTAGTCTTTTAGCTAAAATGCGCTATGAAAAATTAAATTCAATTGACCTGCATCGCAATGCAAAGCCGAAAAACTGAAAAGAAAAGCAAAAAATGCTCTTTTGCCATTTCTGAGAATTCTGCAGATTCTGGCAGTTGTTTCCACCTGTCACTGGGATTTTGGTGGAACCGAACCAAAATGGCGTCAATATTTAGTCAGCTGGTTCTTATTCACAAAGAGTGAATCCTAGATGAAGTGAAAAGCTCCATTCAAATAAGACGTTCATCCTCCCTGCATTCATTCCTCCTTCCTTCCTCCCATCGGGGCTCCAGGTCCTTAGCTAAGACAAGAGTTGAGCCTGTTTGAGTTTCACCATACCGCTAAACGAGCTTCTCAGCGATTTTGCATTGAGACCGGGGAAGGGGAGTACCTCAGGGAAAGCTAGGAGGCTGTACAGTTATCTCCCGTGATGTAATTCTAAACTGTACAACCTACTACCTCAACCTGGAAGCACTCCAACGTTCAAAAGATCCACCGGAGACCCAAGAGAGGGCTGCAAGGCATTGTGGGATAGGGCGAGGAGGGCCTTCATCAGAGGACAATAAGAGAGGCTCGCTCCCAGCTGCCACTGTTGATAGCGCCGGCAACACACGGTGGCGGTATTGCGATGTTTCCTGTCTGTCCGCCATTCCTATTGTTAAGTGCAGGTGCTCTGGCCACACAGACACAGACCTATAGATACGAGCTTGTGTTTGCGCAGTCACCACAAGTTCGGATCTACGGGTTTGCGACAGCGGGCATTGTTGTTCCCGGTTGGAAGCGAGAAAGGATTATCGCCAACATCCCCTTGGGCAGAGTGAATAGATGAATTGGATTAGGCAGGCCTGACATTTTGTCTTCACCCAAGACTTCATTGTGTTCACCTCAAAGTATGAGCTCGGCAGTTCTACCTCTCTGATGAGTGGAATGAAACTACGTCAATGAAACATTTGCAATGAGCAAAAGAGGCTCCCGCCAAGTCAGTTCTGTATCTCTGTGAATTGAAACGCCCAGAACTAACAAACAAAAACAGAAACTGTAGAGCTCACCAGTGCCAGCAGTCAATGTAATTCCACACTGACGCATTCCACTGGCATTTTCAGAACAGTATCCCCGGACCATCATCCACGTCCCGGTGAAGTTTGTGGTGGGAAGTTCCTGGAAGCACAAATGCTGGACTGACTTTCCGTCATTATAGACGTCAAATTTACATGTAGATATCTGACACCACTTGTGCAGCTTGAATGCTCATTGTTTTTAAGTATAGCCCGCTTTCACTGCTCAATTTTCATCTCAATAAAATTCTGCCAAAGTGACTTACTTGAGTTCACTGCCTGCAAAATGAAACTGCAGCCCCTCAGATACATGCAGATTTCCAGTGAGACATTAATGCGATTTCACTGGGGGGGTTCTGAAGGACTGCGGTAAATGTACCGCACTCCTTTAGTCCCCCGCAGGTAATATTTTAAATGTCCACGGCGCCTAAAATTCCAACCTGTGAGTGGCTTTTCAAGCCTCCGAGAGGAACGCAGTGGGCAGTTGAGCGAAAAGCTGACGCAACACTCTCGCGGCACACCTGTGGGAACGCCGTCGTGATCTCGACCAAACAACCCCTCCTTTGATACAAACGTCCAGCTGTAATGAGCACACCAGTATCAGGGTTTCCTCCAGGATTTTTTGAAACTGTGGCGGAGGGCTTCAGCGTGGGGTCAAAACTCAGCATTATCAGGTGTGGCCAGTTTTCATCAATCAGCACGTAGGCGATGTAATAATTGAAGTTTATGTGCACGGAGGTTTATCAGTTTCACGTGCGTGACGGTGGATTTCACATATAATATGAAAACCGATTATGACTCCGGACTCCGGAATTGGAATTGAATAATCATGAAGATACAATTAGGTAGTGCAGGAGGTGCTGCAAACATAAAAGTTAACATCCTAGTTTATCCTTTTGCAAAGTGAACAAAATATTTTTTCTCTAATCATTGCACACATTGCATTAAGAAGAAAGCAGAGCGTTTTACTGCCGATGGCTAATTTTTATTCATTGGAAAATGTGTCCATCAAGCAAAATGATTGACAACAGGTCATGAATTATTAGTGTTCATTTTAACTAACTGGCGACACCTGATTGTCCTTAGGATTTTTGGAGTTTATGTAAAATCATTTCACATAGGCGTGGCAGCTTTTATTTTGCCGTGGCGTTGCGCCACGATCAATTACATGTAGCGGAAACCCTGAGTATGACACATTAGTTCTCAGTGCAATTATGACCCACACGGTGTGGAATCACAGTCGGACTGCAGCAGCATCTATTAAGCTACAGCAGTAGCCCAGTTTTGCAGCACAGGTGGTCACAGCGTTCTCCCAGGGAGGGATGGTTTCAGTCCTGTTCAACACTGACCGCTCGCAAACACAGAAAGAAAAGCAAAAAAAATACTGTTCTCAAAGTTTCGCATCCACATTTTAATTCAACAGCTTTGAGGACAAATTGATTAATTTTAGCTTCTGGTAAGATAATTTTACTAAAATCCCAACCCCTACCGGCCATGACCTAGCATTAGTACGCACAACATTAACAACCGTTGCCATATATTCCACCAGCAGATAACCATTATTACAGCCTATTCGCTGTCGAGTATTGTTCCCTTCATAAGCCAAGCTTAAGCTGCCATCAAAATATTACTCACAGGCGCAAGTCAACATTGTCATCCCAATAATAAGTGATTTTATGTCAACTTTTGGAGTATATTTTAAGATTTGCTGCTCCGGAAGGTTTCAACTTTTCACTTGACTGAATCATGACTCAATACAGAAAGTAGCTCTGGCTTCTTTTGTCCAGATATCCAAACATTTCTCAAGGTCGAGCAGTCTCCTTTATTTGCTGGGAGCAGTCAGAAATTTCATATATTGTGAATAGTAATGTTTCTATGATCTTTCCTTCTTGCTCTTATGGAGGGTTTTCAAAGACCTTATTCACTATGGAGATGAAATGAAGCTATTTAAGCTGGAACACAACACATTGTTCATCTTTAAATATCTCACGACTTTTGCTCCAAAAAATGAGAAGTTTGACAAAAATTCCAGAATCATGAAAAGGCACAACCCTACCTACGTTTACATGCGCACATTTCTAAATTTGGATTGAAATTACTCTGCTGGATGAATTTGAATGAAACATTTACATTAAAACGATCAGCTATGGGTTTCTTGATAACGTTGGATCTCAGGCTTAATGAGCGTTTTAAAGATATTCTTAAGCAACAGACGTTCTCTCGTTACATGGGTTGGTTTAGAGTCAACTAAAGAGCTAAGATTTAGTTATGAACGTGTTTCGGAAACCCATGTTATTTCAAGAATGATCGTAAGAGTCATTTAAAGAGGTTCTTAGCGTTAAGAGGCTTTCGAGAAACCCACTGCAGATTTGTGTGTGTTTGTATGTCTAAAATGGAGGCATCTATCAGAATCGATCTGTCAAGCACCGTGATAGGCATCCAACGTCCCCATGTAGCCAGTGTTGTAGTTTAACTTGTGGCCATTTTAACTAGTTTAACATCTGGAGAAAACTGAGCCGAATTTGTGGTTCCACTGCTTTGAATACTTTGGAAACATTTACAAGAAATGTAGTCTCGTTCGCTGACCAATTTTTCACAGATGCTGGCATGTTTGTCAACCTTCGTGAATAAAACATCATGGCATCATCACTGCATGCCAGCCTACCAAACATGCCCAGAAGGGATAAAGTGCAGTGGCAATCTAATGGAACGTTTGCATGGCCATCAAAGCGATTATCAGAAGGACTACCCCACCTACTTTTGGTTGGCTTAGATTTTCAGTCAGATCAGGTTATTTCATTCAGATGAAGGTGTTTGCGTGGGAAAATTTCATTCTGACTGAGCCTCAATCTGATAACAAGTCCTCCATGTAAATATGGCAAAGTATGAAGCAGGCAAAGGAGGCCATTCTGAGAAATTTAGGAAAACTAGGACAAGATTACATTCATAAAACAAAATTGACCGAAGCTAATGCGCTGACATGATGATGGTAGACGCTGATTGGACAATGTAAAATTTTGGGAAGGAGAGGGAAAGGAGGACGGCACAAATGCGAATAAAAAAATACATTTCCACGGTGACATTGCTGCAGGATCACTGACTGCTGTAGAATAGAGCCCATTTTCAACATTGAAAAGGAAAGGATGATTCGGCATGATACCTTTATCTGTGATGGAGAAAAGTGCGCTATTATTTACTACGTCCATGTAGTATTGTTGTAGCAGACCTTGTTCCGAATTTAAGTGAATGTAATATGAAATGCCAAAAAGTGAGTAATTTTTACCACAAGGGCAAGCTCCATCTGCCAGTGCTGTCTGTAATTTTTTTTTTGAGTCCTTATAAGATTTTACCATTGTGCTCTCGTCTGCTCCAGGGACAACCAGCGTGACATCTGCTGTAACGCAGCGAAAGAGGGTCCACAGTCAGAAAGGGTGACTTGGAATACAGAAATGCTCTTCCACGAAACATATTTGTGGCAAACTATTTTAGTCATGATTATTCTGGTGAAAGAACCTACAGAAGATCAGATTGCAGTTTAATTCCCCCTTCCTCCCATAGGCTTGATGGATAGACACGAAGCCACAAAGAGGCCCCGATTTCCTGATTTCACGGACGACACACTCTGCATCCATGCACTGCGGGTCAGTTTTTCTCCTGGCAGATTAACCCAATAAACTCTGACATTTCCCTTAAGTAGGTTAAAAGTTAGACATTTTTTTTTCCCATATTGCAGGACAATGTCGCATGCATATTGTCTTATCTGCTGGTTGCAGCACTTCACTGAAGCGACATCACATTTATATTGAGAAAAATATTCAAACCCAGGATGTCATGTTTTTATGGCCGCAGCATCACATCAAATGGAAAAAATCCTGATCTCGAGAATCATTTGATACACATTTCCTTGCAATTCAGCAGGACATATTTAGGATATGTGGAAACCTTGAGATCTCCACTAGCTGCTAAAATAGGCCAAATGCGGCTGCAATTGACAACACACTTAAGAGGTTAAAGTTTCACAACGCCGCATCCGGAAAGTTGCCAAACTGAGAAGGTAAGCGAGCTCAGATCCGAATTTGGATGAAAAAAGTGCCGTCTGTAACTGGTTCACCATTTAAAAGCAATATTGCAAACAGCATGCCGCCAAATCAGCCTTATGAAATCAACTATTTTACACACTTTCTACACTGATAGATATTTCTTGTGTTCTGTGTTAACCTAGGAACATCCAAAATTTGAAAGTAAAATATTTATTCATGGAAATGGTATAAAATCCAAAATAAACTATGAAAAACACTCAACTCAAACAAGACAGCATAATTACATCAAGAAATTATGAAAAAGTTTTTGATTAAGAGAAGAAATACAGCCAAAACATTTAATTATGAGAGATAATCAAATCTTGATATTTTGGCAAAAACCGTTCATTTAGACGTTCAAATTAGTCATTTTTTTATTCATTATAAAAACCCCAAAGCAGGATATGACACAGTGAAAACAAGACAAATAAGACATTCATTGAAATTACAAATAGGGACAAGAGCTGAAATCTCCTCCAGTGTAGTAGCTATATACTACACCCCAGTACAATGTATATGTGTTTATAAATGTGTAATAGCACATATATAGATAATGCACAGTATTTCAGCAGAGAAAACAGCTAATGAAATGCCACAGCCTGCTAACTACAACGCATATTTCAACAATGTTTCCAAAATAACACAAAACAAATTAAACTGTAAGGTCAATATTTATCATACAGACGCTGTATTTTAGGTCATTAAAAACTTTCCCCAGGCCAGTAGATGAAAGTAAACAATTCCAACAGAAAAATATACGGTGACTGAAATTAATCTGGGAGTAAAGACTGAATTAGATTCACACACCATTAAGAAATGTAGGTTTAATGCATATAACTATATAAATGCTTCTCATATAATGGTGACTTATACATACTGTATATTGACAGTTCATAAACTAATGAAATATAAAAGTATTTTACAACAATTACCACCGATTATCCGAAAGTTCATTTCTGAAGCATTATATCTCTGTGTGCATCAAGACGCAGTTTAAAAAGCAAAATATATGTGAAATATACATAAAAGAAAATAGGCACAAATCTCAGAACTAAGAAAATAGAAATAGAAAAGCCTTAATCCTTTAAACAAGTTTTTCAGCTGTGACTTTCTTTGAATTGATAGACTGAGTTTTTGGCAAAATATTATACTGTTCAACAGAAATATGAGGTCATAAGACCACGCAAGCCAGAGAGCATGCTCAAATTCTATTAACAAATAAAGAAATGTTATATTAGGAATAGATACTGTATGATTACTGGAAAATATGGTGTGACCAAAAAGGTACAAAACTTATATCCGAAAGGTTGATGTGCGTACATAAGTATTATTTGCTGTCCCCATTCAAAGTAACCTCCCCTAACTGATAAACAGTGTGCTTGACATTTCTGGGAGCAAAGTTGGAAATCCTCTGTCTGTTTCAAGTAATTATGGATAGTTGTGCCGTGAAGTCATTCCTTTCAACGAAACTTTAATATTTTTTAGAATACATTAAAAAAAATCATTCTAGGCAAAATTGGAACTATACGAGGGATGTGGTGTCACAGGAATCTCTTTTTTTTGCCAAAAATTCTGGCTATTTGTATTACAATAAGGGCATAAGATACCCCCGACTTTGAGTACATTTTTCACGACACGGGTACTAGGTCTGGGGAAATGGTGAGACCATAGAATACTTGTACCTTAAAAAACCTCACTAAATCTGACAGCTTCTGTACAATCACCTGTGGCAGGAGAAGGCACTGCGCTCATTTATCAAACAGTGTGAAATATCTGGCCATTTTCAAAACCTGATGCACCAATACCTCTATAAAAAGGGAAAATGACAGAATAAATGACCCTATTCAGCCGATGCTTTGAGGCAGATATTCAAGCACTTATTTTTAAAGAGAATACAATTCAAAATGTTGGCGAATTCTGTTGTTGCTGCAGTGTAACACAACACTGTGTTATTTTGCGATGCATAAATTGGACAAAAGCTGTCAAGCCTCATTCATACTGCAAATGAAATATTGCTACAATTAAGAAATTAGTAACTGGAGCAGAAGGGGAGTAACACTTGTAATACTTTGGCGATTACAATACCTTACAAAAGAAAAGATCATTCGTCAAAAGAGACGTAAAATAAATAAAAAGACAGAATGAGGGTCAAGTAATGAAGCGAGGCGGCCAGAGCCAGATTTTAGATTGATGCAGCTGTTTTCAAGGAGCCTACGGTATATTGTTCACTCAAAACTAAAACAGACAATGTGCTTCTCAAGTTCCACATAAGCCCTCAGTAAGAAAAGCAGCCGAATGTGTTTCAGACCGTTCCTGGAACAAGGTTCTCAACAAAATAAGGCAGACTTAATTGGCAAGGGCTATACCGAGATGGCAAGCTATGGCAGAGGAACATTTCAAAAACAAAAAAAAAGATAACATTGTTACAACTAATTTATTCTACACGACCTTTATCATGTGACATTTATGAATCACACAGTAAAAACTTAGGAGCCAGCATTGATGAAAATAATCATATTTATATAAACTGTACTCAGTTTTCAGAATTTACCATAATGGTAGTATTTGAAATATTCAAATATAAAAAATATTTCAAATGGTCAATAAGAGAAAAAGTTTTTACTGCATTAGCTATTTGTTTTATAATGTCTAAAGTTACAGAATACAGCATAAAAACAATGAGAAAATACATGGTTGCGTGAAAGTAGTTTGCACTCAAGTAATCAGTAGTCAGCATTTTCAAAAAAGCTCAGATTAAAATGTTTCAGTTATAAAGCATGTAAAACAACAGGAAAAACCTATTCTGAAACCTGAGCCTTTGTTTCGATTGATTTTTTAGACAAGGATACTGTAATAATTACTTGTTACAATTAGCTAAACAGGTATACATTACTTTGAAAAAATTATAATAATTTCTTTGCTATTATATATACATATATCTTTGTCTTTTAAATAGTTGCACTGTCACCACAGTGCAAATTATAATTCTTTAATAGTAATGTCAAAAAAATGTGAAGAAGTCCGTTACCAACTTCTTCCCTGATAATTACTGTGACAGCTAGCTCACAAGAAGTAGTTAATCAGTCAAAATTGGATAAATACACTCATTTTGTCCTTGTAGGGTGAACAAAAAATAACACCAATTGGGGAAAAAATTGTATTTTTAAGATGAAAGGTAGATAATTCATTTTCAGCAGAGATATAAATAAAAATTGCTTTGTCATACTAAAACCAAAGACCCAATCCTTAAGATATATTACAGTGTGTAAAATAAAGTTTATTTATTGCTACCATTGGTGTTGTAATCCAGCTTGTGCTTTCTTCCTCTGTATCAATTCTCACTTCGTAAAATAAAACTAACCTGGGCATAGCTCACTGAATTTCAATCCAAGCACAGCTGACAAGCTATATGTACAATTTTCAACCAACACATCATAAATACAAAATTAAGTCCACGCACACACGCACACACACACACACACACACACAAACCTGCGTGCACACAAACACGCGCGCGTGGGCACAAACCTGCGGGCGCACGCGCACACACACACACATGCACCCACCACACACACACACACACACACACACACACACGCACACAAACATACACATTGTTATGATCACAAATGTCACCATGGTGTTGAAATTAGGAGCTCACAACACTTGCACGTTGCCATGACAGCACCAAAAAATCGTGCATGAGGATATTCTTCAGGAGAGAAAGGGGAAATTCTTCTTAAGTTGCGATGAGCTGAAAGGCGCACATAAACTGGAGGCACCATCGCGCTCACGACTGCGAAACCGGACTGAAATAATTGAACTCCTCTTTTAAAACAGTATAATAAATGTGATCAGTGCATCCGTGGTCATGTATTAAAATGCTGTATTATTTATGGGATATTCAGGGACACTGAACACTGCTCACTCATCTATGACACCTATAATTACATACCAGTTTGCTTTCTGGTTATGTGACTGGGTTTTATCACATAAATGTGCGGCCAGGAGTTATTTCACAATGATGAAATCTTATGTTTTATTCTGCAATAATACTTTATAATAATGCAGACAATACTGACAAAACTGTGACTGACAAATGATGCTGCCTGTGTGCTATTACAATATAATAATAAACTTGGAGTCAAGCTATTTTCCTCTCAATTTCTTTCTGTCTGGTCTTGGTCATTTAGGCAGTGAAAATGTCATGACTTTTATTCATAGGCATCTCTGACTGATGTTGTTCCACAGCTGTGATAAGAGCTGATATAATGCTTTAGATGCACTGGACTTCAATGGGCGTTTGTGTCTCCAGGCAGGGAACTTGAGGAAAATATAGCTCGTACGTGTGTGTGTGTGTGTGTGTATGGGTTTGTGTGTGTTTCTCTTATACGTTTATACTTGTCCCAGTGGCTACAAGAGGCCCTGGCTTTCTTGTTCTGCTGGATACACCAGATACACAATGCGTTTGACTCCTGCTGTCATGTTCTGCTGAATTCTAAAATCATTTGCTGGGTAATGATGAACGTGGCCTTTGATTTAAAGACAAAGACAGCATGGATAGGGTTGCAAGTCATACTGTGCTTACTGAGTATAGTCATATGTTGAACATGGCCAAGCTGATACAATTATATAGAGAACAGTTACATTTACTTGCGGAATTTTATGCAACTTCTAATTAATTGATTTGTCAATTTTTTGATCGTATTCATTAAATTTTTGAAGTTAATAAGAAGTTTCTGAAAACAGTTGTGCGGAACAAGTTGACGTAATATTTAAGTGAATCTAAATTTTTTTTTTGTTGAGTGTACTTCATTAAATTGTATCATACACTTATATGTTAGTTCCTCGCTAAAAGAGATGTAGAATGAAGCCTTTTGCTAGTGAAACTGCTGGAATGGTTGGTTTTGATTATATGAAAGAAGGGACAACCCTTACTCATCAATTCCTGCCTCTCCACTTGGGAATAAGCTTTGGGCTTTTTCTGCAGCAATAAATCAGATCTCTACTTGGATATGCCTCTTTTTGAAAGAGAAAGACCATTTGTACAAATGTCTTTGATTAAGTAAAATACTGAGAGCATATTCTAAAATGACACGTCAAGGTAATACAAAAATCATAATGATAAATGTTGGTTAAGCAAAAATAAATCAACAAAGGTGTCAGGAATTTCAAATGAGAGGCTTTTCAACTGTGATTTCCCCATGTTAAAATCACACAAGTGCACAACATTGGACATTTAATTAATGGAAATGCTATTTTGCTAACAATTGTTCTTCATTTGATGAAAATACGATAAAGGAATCTAATATTTTTGGCAATTACTATGTAACAAGTCATAATGATCAACTTCATTACAGACTGCTGCTCGGACAGACAAAAAAAAACAACAAAAAAAAGCAAAAAACGCTGCAATCAATGCGACAATGTGAAAATTTATCTTTTGCAATCTGCAATCTCGGAAAGCCTCACAATTTTTAGGCGGAAGCGCTTTGAAAAGGTGTAAATAAAAAGATAAAGGACACGTACTGGGTCTGGCGTGGCGAAGAGCAGTCATGACAGGCATCCAGATGATTTGAGCAGCGTCTGAGAAACCGGCCATCGTGGGGCACCAAAATGGAGCCAGGCTTAGAGGAGAGGGTAGGCCAAATCTGAGGCAAGATACAAGACCTGCAGCAAAAAATAAAAAAAGAGACACACTGTGGTACTATTGTACTGGAACAAAGAGAAACTCCACTCGCTACTGTCCTCAAGTCCCTCAGAACGCAAGTTCTTAAAACGCTCATGTTCAGGCACAAATTAAACTCTCAATCATTTCCCCGGGATTCTCCCCTGCACGCACGGACACGCACGCTCAAACACACACACACACACACACACACACAGACACACATACAGACACACACGCATATTCGCATACGCGCGCTCCCATTTCGATGCTAAGTTTCGCAAAACAATCGCATAAAGTTTCAACCTTGAAAATGAAGCTTTTTAAACAAGAGCGAATGACCGCGTAAGAAAGCAGTAGACACCCTCTGGAACTCTGTCTGTCTCCCTCTCTCCCTCCCTCTCTCCCTCCCTCTCTCTCTCTCTCTCTCTCTCTCCCTCTCTCTCTCTCCCTCCAGTGCCGATGCTGCATCCTTACATGCGAGGGACACAAACCCCAGATAAAGAAAGTGATTTTTTTTTAAAAAAGAGTGAAAAATGGGAGCACAGGGGTTGAGTACGGTGAGCTCAGTCTAGGTGGAGCTTGTGCACTGGCCGAGGGGAGAGCGGAATTTGTGACCAGCCGAAGGAAAGGGTGGTGTTTAAGGGTGGTGTTTTCCCCCCGTGTTTTTGGCTTTTCGTTCTGTTTTTTTTTTTTTTTTTGGAACCCAGCAGGATCTTTGGCTGCAGTCTTGACTTTCCTTTACAATGCCAAAATTTGGACGGACCTTTCCTTTTGTCAAACTTCCACGAGCAAAAGTGAAAAAAAAAAATAAAATGAGGGGACAGCGGGCGGGGGGGGCGGACTTAGACATGCATAGACATGCGTCCATTATCAACTGTAACATATACAATGAAAGGTCTCTATTAAACCAGATAGAGCAAGATTTGCCGAGGCAGAAGGCAAAATAGCCTGAGTTTTTATACCCTAGCAAACAATGTGAGATGGTGAAGCGAATGTGTTAGCACCGCGTTTTCACCTGCCCGTCTCCCCGACTCTCAGACTGATTCCCCTTCTCTGCTTAGCGGCTAGCGCCGCTGTTTCGGTCCGACTCGTGGCACGGCAAAAAAAAAAAAAAAAAAGGAAACAGATTTAAAACTGAGCGTGGCTACGAGGCTTTTCTCGCCCCCTTTTTTCAAAATGGCTCCTAGCGGGAGCTGGCAGGATGTGCTGCTGTAATGCTCCCTTTTCACAGGAAGCCCCAGAAAAGTCAGCTCAGTCATGTCTACACAGCTGAGCGTACGATTGCGCCCCCTCTTTTATTCCTGCGCCACTTCTCCTGCTCGCTCCCTGTCTGTTCCACTCCTTCCTTTATTCTGTTTTGGATTCGAACAATGGCACACGGCCGCGTCATCTATCCTAAACGAGCTCCTCGCTAAAACGGGAGAGCCACCGCACCGCCCTAGCGGTACTACATCGCCACCGCATCAATTCTGTGTGCCTCTCGTGTCATTCCACTCACCTATTCCACACCCTGAGTGTGTGTCACACGTCCTCCCATCCTATTGGCCCTGTGACATTCACACCCAGCCCCGAACGATCTGATATGCTCTTCTGTCTGTCAGTCAGCTAAGCTAGCACCCACAGGTTAATTTGCGCATTCCTTTTTTTCTGGCTTTCCAGCACTTCCCTGCTCGTAGTTTGCTAGCTATTGACCCGGTGTCGCTTAAGCACGATTCGAGAGCTGCGTTTTTATCCTAAGAATCCTTCCACTGAATCAATATCCTCTCTGAAAATATTCAACTCAACATTTGGCAGCTGTAAATATTGAATTAACATTGTTCTCTGTTTGTTTGTGCGACTAGCTAAACATTCACAGTTATGATAAGCAAGTGATAGGTGCAGAAACACAGTGTAGTCACGCCCACATTCTGTGTTCTGCGAACAGCCTTGCACATCTATATTTTAAAAAAAAGGCTTGCAGAGTAATTTTTCCTCTTTGCAGTAAAAGAAAAACGGACTCCACGAGCGGCAAACACAAATGAGGCAGTTTGATTTTAGTTTTTCAGTTTTCTGCGATCGAGAAAAAGAACTACAAGGAAAGGAAGAACATTCTGTACAGGCAGCACACCAACAAACTAATGTAACAACTGCAATTAAGCACGTTCTCCAGCAGTCTCCAGAGCAAAAACAATTATTCCGATTTAATAAATAATTTAAGAGGCAGAGAGAAAAGTGTCATATACACAGATCTCGGCCTCTTTCCTGTCCAAGCTTCATATTCCCTCTCTCCCTCCATGTGCAAGCGAAAGCCCGCTGTGGAATAAAACTAACTGCACAGGGTATTACAGTTAGACATGTATATGCACAGCCTGTCGGCTGCTGCCTTTTCTGATTTACTAGTCAAACGGATTCAATAAACGGCCAGTTCTGAACTGAATTATCCCTAAAGATGAAAAGCGGTCAGCTGATTTCTTTAACATGACCAAAATCTGCTCACTCCATTCAGAAATGTCTGCCAATAGTTAGACAGAAGTAAAAACTTATGGTTTGCAACTACCTCCGAGTGTGTGCGTGTGTGTGTGTGTGCGCTTTTGAGCATGTATTTGAGTGTGTGCGCAATGCTCCTAGTTACTTTTGGTTTGAAAAACATTGCATTTTAATTTTATTGGCCTTGTCTTTTTTTCATTTTCACATTTTTTGGAAGGTGCTGGACTCTGAATTGTGACATTTTCAAGTGTGCAAACAAGTTTGTCTGTGTGTGTGTGTGTGTGTGTGTGTGTGTGTGCGTGTGTGTGCGTGTTTCTGAGTGTGTCTGTGACTGAATCTTTCTGTTCAGGCAGTAACACTAAGATGCATTGAAATATACCCATTTTCACAGACTGAAATACTGACTTAAAAAAATCAATAAAGTTCACCGTTAATCATAACTTTTAGTCACTTCTCTGAATCACGGTTCAGTGGAATTGACATCATAATTGTATGACACAGTGTGAAGGCTGTACCAAATTGTATGTAGCATATTTATAATTTACAGTATGCTCATTTGGGTCTTCAGCAAATCAACATAAATGTGTGCAAGGGCCTACCAGAGCCTTTTTTTTTTTTTTTTTTTTTTTGGTTGCAACACATATTGCACATGTCTGTAATTTTCTTTCACAAAAGGTTATATGAGTCCGGAAGATTCCTCATGCACTCTGTTAGAGATTAAACAAGATAATAGCCTTACAGAATTAATTCTCCACTGGTCTCATTATTTTGTTTCATAGCATCGATCTTCTTTTCTCATAATGTCCTTTTTATAATGTTCATACTGATAAAACAAAACCAAACACCTCCCACCTAGCAAATGCGTAATTATAAACATTATCAAAATCACCCTATTTAAATGTGGAGGAGGAACATTTACTTCAAAAAATTAAAGTAAATGAAAAGTGATTCATAAAAAGTAGCAGTTCAGCAATTGCCTGGTTTGCTAAAATTTGCCTCTAGGTAATACACCGAGAAATGACTTGTGACTGATGTGAAACTGAAGTTCACTCATTTGATCAGCGAAAGATACTAAACTAATCATCTCCTGCCTCATCCACTGCTTTGCTGAATTCACAAAGAGAATAGGATGGATGAATTTGAAAAAAAATAATACTTCACCAGAACGAACTCATGGGAAAAGAAAATTCGCTGTTTGAATAAAGACAGCTTCGCTACAAACCGCAAATTTGATGAGGTGAATTGGCATTTGTATTTTTAAAGGGAGTTACACTAAAGGCATTTGAATACAAACAGAATACAAATCAGAAATTTCCATGATGTCTACTTATGTTCTTCCACTGGCTTCGCTTTGATCACAGGGCATTGTACACTCTCCGTCAGACGTTTGGAGTCTTTCAGGCCAGAATTTTGTCATAAAAGGTTTTCCGTTACACTTTAGCTCAATGGGAAATGACTGAATGGGTGCAGTAAAATTACTTGGGGATTCATTTTAGTGGTGCACACAGGAAAAGAGCGCTGTTTTGCACTTATCTCTTTTGGCAATGATTGAGAAGTGCAACACATACACCCTTCCCCGTTAATGCTTAGAGTGTGCACTCCATGTACGTTTGTGTCAGGGCATATGATTCGGCCATTTGTTGTATATACTGAAATATACCATAGAGAACAAATGCAAATCTGCGACTCCAATTGCAAATATTCTCTTTTTTACAAGACAGTCTTTGAGCGCAACTCATTATTATTTGTGTGCTTGTATATTTACTTCTGCTTTGAACGGACATGATTGCATTCATTTATTAATATCTTACATCCAGTTTATTTGGCATTCACTCTCCTACGGAGCCAGTGAAAGACCATATCAGACTGACACATCTGGAAAAAAATAAACTTTTTTTTCCATATGTAAATGAAAAATACAAAAAGCACTCAACTAAAAATAGTTTTTAGTGCTTGTCGAAAATTTTGGCTCCGCGAAAAAGTGGCGTATCTGAAAACAAGTGCCAGGAAAGAACAAATAAAAACGTTCCCCTCCTTTTCACTGAGTAGTTCCGCTTACATCAAAATTTTACTTCTAAGAACACAGAGGAGTTTATGGAGACACCAGTGAAAAGGCAGAATGCACTCCATAAGTGCTCCCACCTGAATACTAGAAGCATAAAACGAGTGATGAATGCAGAGACGGGGTCACAGAAAGAGACACCAGACACCACCTTGCACCGTCTCACCCCACCACGCCGCGCAGAGAGAGAGATACAGGCCGCACGAGTCCACCGTCCAAC
This sequence comes from Gymnothorax javanicus, assembly GCA_029692085.1. NCBI lineage: Eukaryota > Metazoa > Chordata > Actinopteri > Anguilliformes > Muraenidae > Gymnothorax > Gymnothorax javanicus. The sequence continues at coordinate 20,481,405 of CM056199.1, forward strand.
GGCGAACACACACAATCGAGATGAAGGCCGCGTGTTTGCGCGGACTAAATAAATGTCACGAATGTATCAAATAAACCGAGATCATGGCAAACAGTGGGTACACAGTAAGAGCAAATAGCAGTTGCAGACTTTAGGCCTTAGAACTAGTGGACTAAATGAGAAACATAAATATACACTCACAACACAGAGCAAAACTTAACAAAACAATAAACCCTGCGAGCAGAGTAAAAGGTACACAGCAACATTCCAATTTGAAAAAGCTCCACAAGCTTTTTTTTGCATGTCAATAATGACTTACCGCATCGTCATCTTGTCAAACTGAGCTCTTCAGAACCAGTAACTATGGCACTTGGCAGTGGGACAGGGGAATCAAGTCCACAAGAAAACAAAACAAACTTTCAACCGACACAACTATGAAAAAAATATGCGGAGGAGAAAAACGGCGAACTATACGAAAGGCAACGACGCCGAAAAAACTAAAATACTGGGGGAGGGGGAGAAATAAAACGAAGCGCACACACAGATGTATAAAAGAAGCCGAAAGCCAGAGATGTTAAATCGCAGTAGTTTCTCGAATTAAAAAAAAGGACAAAGAAGACAGTATCTCTTGGTGACTGGGAACTGTATTCTTCTAACCGGGTGCCTGCTTAACAACCAAATGACAGGCAACATCTGTTTGTAAGATAGCCAAGATCGAGTCTTAAAAAATTGGCTTGATTTCTCTCTCTCTCTCTCTCTCTCTCTCTCTCTTCTCTTTCTCTCTCTCTCTCCCGTTTTTCCTTCTCTCACTCTTGTGGAAATAGCAAAGGGAAGGAAAACACAGCACAAAACACAGTGGCGCAGAAGCCTTGTCACCCCTCGACCAAACCTCACTCTTCCTACCCCCCACACTCTTTTTTCGGTCTCAGAGAGCCTAAGAGCAGGTACAGAAAATCGCCGAACACCTAAACTCCCCAGCTCTGCTTTGCCAAAAAGAAAAACACATTCGCTACTTAACACGCTCGGTCCAAAGGATGGAGCCAGCTCCACAGTGCGACCAACATCTTCTGTACAAAAAAAGAAAACACTCTCCACAAAGACGCTACGCTTTTGCATCCTCTCTCAGTGGTGACGCACCCGCGGTGCCCACAGCCGACACTGCAAATTCAGCTCCAAACTTTTGCACAGCAAACAAAACGCTGCTCCGCTTCAACCCCGGCGGCCCCACTATTTCAAGTTTATGACCGTGATGCCGTGAGGAAAATATAGATCGACCCGGGCATAGTCACACGCCATTTTTAAACAGCTAATATTTGACACACGTGCTGGTTCTCGCTGAAAATAGATTTTGCCAACGTTATTTAAGAGAGATATGGGTGGGTGATGGGGGAGAGTGAGTGTTCGCATCACACTGAATAACATCAAACTCCTCTTTTTATCTTTTTTTAAAATTATTTGTAAATTTGCGCCAAATATGGGCCTGAGCACACCGAAATCCCACCGCAACTTAAAGTGAAAATTTAAGTCTGCAACTGCCGCTATGAACATACGAACCCCACCGCCGAATTCTCAAAGCCAATTTTCCTTCGAAATATTTCCTGTTGCCGACGTATTCTTTTCACAATTCAAATGCAGCAAATCTTGTGTAAAGTTGAGCTGGAGGATGACACTATACATCTGGCTTTAACATGGGGTCCAGAGGAACCCCATCAATTAAATGACACATAGCAATTAATGTTTTCCACAACCTGACGCATACTATTTTGAGTTTAATCCCTCTCTTAGGTGCCATCGACCAACTGAGGACAATGGCTCATTTCCGATTTAATCAGAGGCTGTGCAGTTCATCCACCTGTGTTAGAGCTAGCTCGGCTGGTACCCCGGTAAAGCATGTCAAAGTGTGGAAAAAAAAGCGAACATGACCTGTGATGCTAGCACTTAACCCCTTTGCGCAGAAGGTAAATATGGCTATTTATGCGTTACCCTATTTAATGCTTTAGAATTCAAGATTTCAGCTTCATAGACAGGGGGAAAATGTGTCAACTGAGAAAGGACACTGGAAGCATTTAAAATTCCATCGTATTTCTGTTTATTTTTATGATTTTTGTTTAGGAAAAGGGCTGCAAACATAACAAATCTTTATGAAAATTCAGCATTGAAGTTTAAAAAAAAAATACTGAGAATTGGAAAATGGCTTGGAGTTAAAACAATACATTTCTGGGATCATAAACTCCTTTACCACGAGTGTACTTCATCTGAGCATGAAATTCTAAATTATCTACTCTTAAGGAGCCAAATAAGACAGCTCTCCAGGTGGCTCCCTAAACTCTCAGAGCCCTCAAAATGGTGCATGATAAAATCATGCAATAATCATATTTTTAACACAAATCAACTTTTGACAAATGAAATTCAATATGAATTAATGATTTTCTAGCAGAATTTAATATGAGTTTATCAATATAGGCGCAGTTGGACATCAGTGGTCACCAGTAACCTCTCCAAACACAAAAATGCCTTTTCTCCATGATGAAGTTTTGAATTTCGTCTATTTTTCTTCAGAGACCCACAAGCCAGCACACATACTCATTAGAGGAACTGCTTATTTAACGGTCAGAACATTCACTCTACTATGAAAAACTAGCCGTTCCCACATTCGAGCTCGTAAACTTATATAAACACTTTCCACACCTTATAAGGAACAAGAATAATTCACTAGCACAGTAATATCAAGAATATAACATATTTTAACAGAACAGACATTCCGCTACCAGTTAAAAGCAGGCAATATTCTACCCTAGATTGAACAGAATGGTGCAACAAATGTAGCAGGGGGTCTACTGAAGTGCTTGAGCTGTTGGCATTTTAAACGAGCCAAAACCTCAGCATTCGATTTCGTTGAATACGATATAAATTCTAAAACAAAAAGCCACATTGAGTGAAATGCCACCACATGCAGCAAAGACTAACGGTCACTCTTACTATCCAATGTGGCAAACAAGCTCTGTGATCATTATGGCTATGGTAAACAGAATTAGAAACAGCTAGCCATAAGTTAAAAAAATATATAAAATTGTACTTCCTCGTAAAATGAAGGAAAACCTTTCTTCCTTGAATTCCTCCTCCAGAGACACAGATCTATTCCGTTCAAGGACCCCTCCAGTCCTATTTCATTCGGAATAATTCCCATTGACCACGACTGTATCTCATTTAGATCCCATAAATGTAACTGAGCACTTCAGGCAGGTTTCGGGCCTTTTTTTTTGTGCAATTGCGTCTTTTTCAGCTGCACAACTTTAAGAGAATACAACCTAACTTGCTGTCACGCAAAGGTTTATATACTTTTCTGATGGTCCAATCAATGTCTTTCAGTTGTTATGGAAACTTTATACTCTCTGGAATTGAATAAGAAATGTGTCAATCAATATATCATATATATATCTGCAGATGTTTCACGTTCAACTGTGCTTTATACACATTAGCCTAAGCAACCATTAGAGTGACTAGTTATCAATGAGAGCACTAAGGAGGATGTAAGTGACCACTGAATTCGTCAATGGAGGAATCTACCCATAAATCCACGGTAGGGAATCACGCATTTTTGATATGTGATGACTATAATTGATAGAATGACATAGTATCAATACCATGTCAAATTTTTGCCTCAGAAAACTGATTTTTCTTAACTACTAATTTGGGATACCATTGGCTCACTATAGCTGAAGTGGTAGCTACAAAGGACATTGATTTTTACTGTTGAAAGAGGTCATTTTTTTTGAACAGCTAGATAGATACTATGCGCAAGTATATTGAGCAGTTTGCACATTAGGCCTAGCTGAGGAATTTAATTCATACAACTCCTGGGAAACAGGGATGGGACTTAACTCTTCCATATTCTAAACTGTGTTCGAGCTCGGCTTGCTCGTGAACATTCAACAACTGATCTCGGTGTGCCACCTAGTGGTAGAATAGTGTAACTGCGCGCAAAAATAGAGCAGCTCCATGTCCGCTGGCGTCTACATCTGCGCAGATGGGTTAAATGCATGATTCCCTATGTGGTGGTCATCAAATCCGGGGCGTTTCGGTTTAGTCCACTGATGATGCATCGTGTGATGCAGTAAAGTAAATGTCTAGTCATCGCTAGCCCTAACAATACTCTGTGGAGAGTCACCCACATATACAAAATGAAGGCATTGCTTGTGGTTTGTGGTGAATTAACCTTTAGCTGACCGGCAACTCGTTTGTGCAGAAAGCCTTTTGGTCTGTGGGAGGCCAGGGTTCAAATTCCAACTCCAAGTCAGGCGAATCTATAACTCATCACATTATTATACACTATCTGGTGTAAGTGCTACAAATTGCAGTCCAGGCTCAGTGTCTAGTCAGGAAAGAGTTGGCCACAAAATCCAGGAATAAGTTTTGTGGACAGTTTGAATCTTTATTCACTGTGCTTGGTATAAACACAATCTTAAAACACGTGGTGGACTAAAATGAGGCCCAATGTCCACGTGCAATCTCTTACCTTCCAAGCATCCCCAGACTAAGCCATAACAGATCCTATATACCTGCAGTGAGCACGAGGAACAGCATGGTCCACTTGTTTCAGCCTGCGAATAAGATGACCACTAGGAGAGAATGCTGGAGTGTTTCGTAGTCAAGGGAAACTAAGTTGTCCATTGCTGGACAGGTAACCCTTGCGGGTTGGAACCCCAGGTGGGGCTTGGATTTCTGAAACTTGGGCCCTTCAGCAAGGCCCTTAACTCCATGTCGGCTCCAGGGGAATTACCCTTGTTTCTCTCCATTGCTCTTTACCTGCATCTGTTCGATCTAGAATGTCTCCCAAGGCATCCATGAGAAAGAGGAACATGCACTTAATGGAACTTTGCTGGTCAAATAAAGGCTTAAATATGGCTATAATTATAGTGTACCCACACGATTTAAAGTTTATTGACCCATTAAATACCTGAGGACTAGCCCAATTTCAGAGGCAAGTATAATCGTCTTGGGCAATAGCAGGACTCAGACTCAGAACTTCAATTGGAGCATGCTAACCACTGCACCAACAAATAAGGTCTCAGAAACTAACCAATTGTCAATTCATATGGCCATTTTAAATTATTATGCCATTTTAAATACACTATGCTAAGGAGAAAAGTCAGGCTTCTCATTTGCCCTATATAAAAAGCAAAGACGTGGCAGGGAGCATCCCATGTTAATAACTTCTTTTTGCGAGAATTTTAAGCTCTGGGATTGATTACAAGGGAAGTGTGGTTGACCTAAGGACATATCCAATGGAAAAAGGGGTCCTAATGGCAACGGGACGGCTCCATCAGCTAATTGGCCGGCCAGCCTCCAACCGAGAACTGCCTTGGGGAGGTTGGGGATGGCGCGCAGCCATTCTGAGTTGGCCGTGCCGATCGTAACGTATGTTCACTCTTTAATTTAGACCTTATGGGCCACTTTTACAGACAGAGGCGAAACCTAGTCCTGGAATAAATGCTATTTAAAACGCAGAATCTCGTTGACAAACTCACTGTGGTCCAGGAGTAACTTAATCTGCTCAAACCGTGCCTGTGAAACCAGCCCTGTATGTGATAGTCCCAACTGTGTTTTTCCATCCTGCTAACGAGAAACTGTAACGTTATGCCACGACATACGTAAGCTGCAACTTATAGTATTCACTGCTGTGCTAAGAACTGCCCAGTGGCTTCACCAGCACCATAACCAGTCATACTGTATTTCCGCAGCCTGTATATTAAGGAACTAACTCCATCCAGCTGCAGCACTCCGTACTTTGACCTTAACTTTCAAGCAGTGACTGCGCGAACGAGTTAGCTTCATTACAGAAATAGCTGCTATGGCGAGTAAATATGTGAGCGTGTGTGAAAGGGAGCTGCGTCTCTATCTCTCTGTCCACTCTGCCTTCCCCTCTTTCACACACATGCATACACGTGCCAACACACACACACACACACACACACGACGTCCGTGTGCACACACACACACACACACACACACACACACACACCGATTCTCTCTTTCGTATTCTGCTCACGCAAGACTGCGGCACCCCTCCGCCAATCCCCAACATTAATCCACACCTCCAGACAGGCAGCGCCGCCACAGTCTGGCCTCTCCCACAATGCACAGCAGCTTTCAAACTTTCCCAGCCATGGCGAGGGGCTTTGGCGAAGACCGACCGCCAGACCCTCCACAGAGGACTGGGGGGCAGTGCCAGCGGGCATCATGGACGTAGCTTTTTGCCACGGCTAATGAGCGAACGAGCGAGCGAGCGAGCGAGTGGTTCACAGGGGAAAGAGCTGCCTCTGTGGTCACTCCACCACTGCATCCTTTCCAGTCACAATACAGCCCTCGGAGGAACAAACTACACAGCCATACACAGTGTTTGAATAGGTCGCGAACATGAGAATACGGTATTGCAGCAGTAACAGCGGTACAACCCCTTGTCGTGACCAGAACAGCCAGAATTATTGGCAGCATGGATTCAAAAAGATACCTACAGAAGGATGGGGTATACATAGTGTATGCCAGTGCAAACTTGTTGATGTATATTTCTGCATATACTGTACATACAGTATATGTACAGACATACTGTATACATGTTATGTGCACAAACTGTATGCTTGAAAGTGTTGCGCGTTTTCAACGTAATGTTAATTTGAAGAAATGCTTGAAAACAGGTCAAGTCCAGTCATGAGTTTAAGGGGATATTCTGTGCATACTACTGTATATTTTCAACTCACCAGCTGCCACTGATGCACATATATGTGCACATTTTTAAACATTGATATTAAACACATAAACTTCACCCACTTTTCACGCATAATAGCACTCCAATGTTTCCCACCCACATAATTTAGGATGTTCAGTCTACAGTCTACATCTTACTAGAGCTACCTTTTCAAGGACACAGTACATAAAGTTTGGCTCTTCCAATTAGAAATTCTCAGTAAGCTTTCTAATTTGCTGGACCTACATAAAAATCTTGTCACCAGAGCTTAGAATCTGCAACCCACAAAACCTCAAACCTTGGATGTCGAGCAATCTCGAAAGTGTCACGCCGAACAGCCATTTAAGAGATTTTAAATGTGAGAAACACATTGCACAGTGCAGAATAATGACATACACGTTTATAAACTGACTGAATTCAACAGTTAAATTAACGCATAGTTTCCTGGTTATTTTAACTCTAAGTGGAGTCCTGCATGCATTTAACTGTGTGGTTTACAATTAACATACAAGGTTCTCTGCTGTAAACTTATTGCAAAATGACAGCTAAAATAACTAGCAAAAAAGGTGCCAGTTAAATTAACTGGCAAAAAAGGTTCAAGTTTTAAACAGTGTATAGCCATTTTTTAAAGTACTGTTTGATTACAGTAACTTTGAATGAATCTGTTGAAAGTGATTATTGGATAAAAGATTACGTTCTTTCAAACAAGGTTTACCAAAACAGAATAAAAAAATAAAAAGACGGTGATATCTCTTCCATCTAGGATAGAACTTTCATTACGTAGAGACTTGCTTTATCTCTTACCTTATTATCAGTGTTGGTTTTTGATTTTTTTACGCACAGGCAAAAAATTAGGAAAAGAGACAGTAACAAATTTTCTGCTGCCTCGGACATGAGCTGAAAGATGGATCCTTAAGTGGCGCATGCTACTCATTACACAGTGCTACCAGTCCCGACCCTGAGTAGACCATACCAACCATTGAATCTCTAGAGTGTCGTCGCAAATCAAGCACTTCACTTCACAAGTGCACCAAAGTAGGGTATAACTTCGCAGGGCGCTTTCTAAATGAAGGGGTTATTTCCACAAGTGCTCAAGTCCATATTCATTAAAAATCAGATAGCCCTACCAATCCATTCTTTCATTGATGAGGAATAAGCCACATAAGCTAATTTTGGCTAAGAAGCACTCAATTATGATATAAAATGAGCAGCGAATTGGAAATTCCCCAAGAAGCTACTTCTAGTGTTGACCAAGACCAGTCTATTACTTCTACAAGTACACAAGTCCAGTCAGCCAATCAAAGCATCGCTTAGAAAATTGGTTGGCCAATAGCAGCCACTGTAGCTTTCTTACCTAGCCAAAATGGTTGACTCTACAGGCCAGGATGTGTGTGTGTGGTCTCAACTCAAAAGAGCTAAAAAAGACTCAGGCAGCCAAAAACATGGGCTAAAAACAAGCGAAAAAGAAGTCTGACGAAAGGTAATCTTTAAGCTGCTTATTCTTTGGCTGAACTTTGTCATTACCACACCACATCCCTATTGATGAAGAATGAGGTCTCCAAACCTGTTTGGATGGTGGTACTGCCCATTCATAATTTATGGAGTTTAGTTTATATTGTGACCTTTGTTCAGCTGCATTTACCTTCCATTCCATGTCATATCTTCCTTTAATTTTGTTCAAGAAGCTTTTTGACATCCATGACTATAGTATTCTGGTATGACTATGCAGTGTTTGCTGTTCATTTTCATTAGAAAGTGGTGTGTTTTGTTTTCAAAAAGATGCTCTGTTTTAGTAGCCTTCATTTATTTTTCAATGATTTTTTTCCCCCCGTTCCCTTTGAAATGGCTCAAGATTTTATCAAATGGGGACAAGATCATCCAGAATTTCAGCTAGTGGGGGCAAAAAAATAATACACTTTGAAAAATTAAACATTCATATGAAACATATAATTGAAGAGCCAAGCACTAACAGTCACATTTTCACACACCGTGAAGTAAGAATGGGAAAATATCTTTTATAGTTATCCAAGTCGATTTTCACAATTTTCTTGACCTAAGTACTTATAGCACCAGGGTCTTCAATTTTATCCATATGATCACAGAATATAACCAAAATCAGCCAGGAAATGTTGTGTTCGCAGTTAAATGAAGAAAAATATATATATATATGCTTTGTCTGTCTCAAGCCAAAAACCTTTTTTTTAATAATTGCTAGCATCTACTTTTGAACTAGCTAACATGAGATAGAGGCTTGTTTATCATTTTTCAGGGTTTGAGTTTTAACGTTTTGCAAAAATAACACAGCGGGAATAATACCGACTCAACAAGCGTCCACTGAGTGTGTTAGAATGACTGGCAAACAGGCTGAATCAATACTCCTCATAACTACTGACTACAAAATCCCAGTTCACAAGACTGTAATGTTCAGAGCAAACAAGATTTATTACAAAAACTAAGCTAGCGGTATTTTCTAAAAGTTTGCCCTCAGACAATGAAATGACCTACCTACATTTTTGCTGAACAAAATTACTGGGAGAAGCTCCAATACCGTTTTTGTTGTCAGGAAATTCTAGCATTGTATGACTCAGCTAAAAAGAATTCCACGCATGGTGAGTAGATTTTTTTTTTTTACAATTTTATTTTGTGAACTGGATGGTTGACAAGCACAAAGCCATTGTACTCCAGTGATGGATTCTCAGCCCTAGTCTTCAGTTATGCTCGT